>CM076572.1:422538542-423282911 GCA_034641835.2 Pinus albicaulis
ATGTAGGAATAGTAGTGTTGGAAATATGATGAAGAGTGTTGTCCTTGATGGCAACCCACTGAATGAAGATGAAGACATGAGACTGTGGACATGTGTTGTCCTTCATGGAAATCCACCTGATGAACTTATTCTTGACCTGATGGGCTTGGTAAATGATGTAAATCTGATATGAAATGATGTTTGTTAGCAATATGATGCTGAGTGTTGTCCTTGAATGGAAACTTACTTGATGAAGTTGTGCTTGATAGAATATGTCTTGATGAACCTGTTTAAAGATGTAAATCTGATGTATCTATAGTGAGTACAGAAGGTAATGAAGAAAGGAATTCAACATGTGATAGATCTATGATGAAAAGAGTATGTCTCAAGGCATATGCGGATTTGTCTAGTAGAAGTCGCGTATGCACGCGGTAAAGTACGTGCCAAGTTGCGTATGGGAAAAAGCGCTCAAAAAGTGCAAAACTAGGGGTAACCACCATGGTATTGACCCATTGTATTGGGTAATGATTCGTCTAAATGACCCCGTCCAGGAATACCATCGGAAGTAATGTGGTTTTGGCTCATGGTATTGAAAAAGGGTAAACCTATATAAGGAGAAGAATTTCATTATGAAAATCATGAGTGTGGGTGAAAGATGTCTGAGCTTGAATGAATACTTCTCTCTGAAGTATATCTGAATGGAAAGGATTACAGTTGAATGATAGATCTGATTGCATGATGCACTAATGATGAAGAAGGGTATCTAGATCTGAAATGTACTTCTATTTGCTAGATCTATTTAGGGGATGATTAGATCTGAGAAGAGGCGAACATCTGTCTGAAGTAAAGGGTAAAATCTGAGTAATGTATCTGTTTTGAAGAATTGTAATGACCTAAATGTCTGAAGAACCATAAGCTAGTTCACCGTAGAATAAGCGTGTATATACGCAACTTTGCTGAAGAGAAAGCGCGTATGCGTAGTGAAATCAGCTCTGTAATTTGTACATAAGTATACGCGAGTTGATGTGATTGGAAGCACGTATATACGCGGCATCAGTGAAAGGAAAGCGCGTATGCAAACTAGGGTTTGCTGGAGCAAGGGGTATGAAATGTATGATCTATTTTGCTTTGTTACTACTATCTGTGAATGATGTATTCTATAGTTCTGGGTTGTCTGAATTGATAAGTTTCAGTGTGATGTATGATTGAGCTTAAATGTATGGAGTGGGTCCAGTCTGAAAATATGATGAAACGTGGTCTGCAAGTGGTGTCCTAAAGGAAGATTTGGATCTAATGTGAAAATTGACGAAACGTGGTCCATAGAGGTGCTGAGGGTTGTAGCCTTCAGTCAGGGGTTTGTAGCTCCCTTCCAGGTGAGGCTGGTAAATGAGAGCAGGGGGTCGTAGCTCCCTTCCAGGAGAGTCTGGTAAACGAGTCAGGGGGTTGGAGCTCCCTTCTAGGAGAGGTTGGTAAACGAGCGCAGGTGGGTGCCTGTGTGATAGTAGGAGTCTGCACTAGCACATATGTTGTAAGACGTTTTCTCTATAATAAAATATTGAAGGCTGAGCAACTGCAGTGGTGGTTTTCTCCCGACTTGGGTTTCCACCTAAAAATCCTGGTGTTCATGTGTGATGGTTTATTCTTTTCTTACTGCACATGTTTAATGTTTGTAGAACATTTAATGAATGAATGATGGAATGATATAAGTGAAGAATTAATGGCATAATTAGATCTCTGTGTATACGCGAGTTTTATGAAGGATATCCGCGTACATACGCTAGTTTCCTTCAGCAAAATAGCGTATGGGTTTTCAGCATGAAAAAAGTAAAAAGTTTTAGTTTGCCCTAAATACTGATTCACCCCCCCTCTCAGTATTTTTCCCAACAATTGGAATCAGAGCAGGTCCTTCTGCAGAAGCTTGATTGCTTGAAGGAGATCTGTCGCAATGGGAAGTCATGAAGGAGTAATGTCTATAAATCCACCGCTATTCAATGGAAGCAATCTGATATTCTGGAAGGTACGAGCAAAATCATATCTGCAAAGTCTTGGTGCAGATGTATGGGCAATCGTGGAAGAAGGTTATCAATACCCGGCAAGTATTCCTACTGATGCAGCAGAAAGGAAGAAGTATGAAATTAATGCCAAAGCAGTGAATGTCTTGTTAGGAAGCATGTCTGAATCAGAATTTGCTAAAGTGATGCAGCTACATTCAGCAAAAGAAATATGGGACAAAATCATTCTAAGCTATGAAGGAGACACAAAGGTAAAAAGTGCAAAACTCCAAACTCTTAGAATTGAATATGAAAATTTGAAGATGCATAGTGATGAGAGCATTGCCCATTTCTTCTTACGTTTGGATGATATTGTAAATCGAATGAGAAATTTGGGTGAGACCATAACTGATACTACTTTGGTGGAAAAATTCTTAAGATCCTTGACTTCAAAATTTGACTCTAAAGTTTCAGCTATTGAATAAAGGCAAGATCTGCAAACTCTTACTATTGTTCAATTACATGGTATTCTAACTTCTTTTGAAATGAGACAAGGAGGTCCATCTCAAATCAAAGAAGCTGTTTTTAAGGTATCTACAAGAGGAAAAGAAAAGGAAGTTGTGAAAGAATCCAGCTATATATCTGAAGAAGAAGAAGCGAATTTTGTGAGAAAGCTCCAACTAGGTACTGGAAGATTCAAAGGTAAGCTTCCCTTCAAATGTTTTGAGTGTGGAAAATTTGGTCACTATGCTGCTAAATGTCCTTATAGAGAAAAACGTGGTAAAGGGAAACAATTTGAAAAGAGGAAGACTTATTATGCAAATGAAGATGATGATGAAGTGTCTAGTGAACATGAAGAAGATTCTGACCATGATATTAAACTACTCATGGCAAAAGAATCTAGAGAAGAAAATGATACTTTTGTGGATGCTCTGGAAGACAATGATATTTTTGAAGAAAACAACCAACTCAAAGTAAGCCTAGAAGAAAATAACATAATCATAGAGACTCTTGAAAATCAGCTTGAGGCAAAGAAAAAACGCATTGAGGAATTGGAGTGTGAAGTAGTAAGTCTAAGGAAAGATAATGAGAAAGGAAAAAATCTCAATCTTAGATTTGCTAAAAGTTCAGAAACCTTAGATGAAATTATCAATGCTCAACGTTCTCCTCTCATAAAAACAGTTCTTGGATATATTGGAGAATCCTCTCAGGTTTCAGCACCAAACTATCTAAAGGTAGCAACTACTAGTTTATAAAATGGAAAAGAAATCCAAGCAACATGTATGTACTAAACTGCAAAGATCAATGTTACTTGAGCAAGTCTTCAGAAAATTGGCTATGGCATAGAAGGCTGGGGCATCTGAGCTTCTCTCAAATCAACAAAGCAACCAGACTTCAAGCTGTTCGTGATATTCTGAATATTAATCTACCAGAAAGTATCATATGCAAATCTTGTCAATTCGGTAAGCAGACCAGAGTACGATTCAATGCCAAAGAAGGATCTTCAAGTAAGCCTCTTGAACTCATTCATACTGACATCTGTGGACCTATGAGGAAAAAGTCACTACATGGGGAAGAATACTATATCTTATTTATTGATGACTACTCTAGAATGTGCTGGATCGGGTTCATTAAACACAAAGATGAAGCATTTGAAAAATTTCAGATCTTCAAAGCATTGGTAGAAAATGAATTAGATCTAAAAATCAAGTGTCTTAGATCCGATCGAGGAGGAGAATATACATCAAATGAATTCTTTGAATTTTGTGAACAACATGGCATAAAAAGACAGTTCTCTGTAGCAGGCACTCCACAACAAAATGGCGTAGCAGAAAGAATGAATAGAACAATTGTTCAAATGGCTAGAGCTATGCTTGATGATTCTGGAACTCCTGACATGTTCTGGAGTGAAGCTGCACATACAACAGCTAACATTCTCAACAAGGATCATGTTCGGGTAAATAGTGACAAAACTCCATATGAACTCTGGTATGGTAATTCTCCCACTGTGAAGCATTTTAGAGTTTTTGGAAGTAAATGCTTTATCAAAAATAATGATGAAAAGCTTGGAAAGTTTGAACCTAGATCAGATGAAGGGATATTTCTTGGTTACTCATCTACAAGAAAAGCATACAAATGTTACAATAAAAGGCTTCGAAAGATTGTTGAATGTATTGATGTTGTTATTGATGAGTCTCCTGCAGCTCCTAAAGAAGAAAAACAAACAACCAAAGAAGATGATGGTGACTTATGGCCTTCTACATCAAATAGAAATGATGTAAACAGTGGATCCAATGAAGAATCTGAAAAGGCTCCATCCAGATATGTTCAAAATAATCATCCTGAATCTCAAATTTTGGGAGACAAGGAATCGGGTGTAGGAACGAGGAGAACTATGGTAGGATCTTCTAGTCATATGGCACTTCTATCCACAATTGAACCACACAATGTCAATCAAGCTAGCAAAGATGAATTTTGGAAGCAAGCCATGGATGAAGAGCTCGATCAAATTGAAAATAATGACACTTGGGAATTGGTACGAAGACCACAAGATAAAAATGTCATTGGAACTAAATGGATTTTCAAGAACAAGTTAAATGAGAATGGGGACGTTGTAAGAAACAAAGATAGACTGATTTGCAAAGGGTATACTCAACCAGAAGGTATAGACCTTGAAGAAACTTTTTCTCCTGTAGCTAGACTTGAAGCCATAAGAATGTTTCTTTCTTTTTCAAGTTATCATCAAATCAAAGTTTATCAAATGGATGTTAAATCTGCTTTTCTTAATGGTGATCTAGAAGAAGAAGTATATATAGAACAACCGGAAGGATTCATTTTGGGAAATGATGAAAATATTGTTTGTAGACTTAAAAAGGATCTATATGGTCTCAAACAAGCTCCAAGGGCATGGTATTATCGTCTTGACAAATATCTTCATCAACAAGGATTTTCAAAAGGGTCTGTTGATAGCAACTTATACACAAAAATTGAAAATGATAAACTATTGATTGTGGTAGTATATGTTGATGATATCATTTTTGGGAGTAACGAAGAATCTATGAGTCAAAAATTTGCTTCTGTCATGCAACAAGAATTTGAAATGTCCTTACTTGGGGAACTAACATTCTTTCTTGGCTTACAAGTGCATCAAACTGCAGATGGTATATTCCTATCACAAGCAAAATATCTTAAGCAAATTCTGAAGAAATATGGCATGGAAGAATGCAAACCTGTAAGTACACCAATGATCACCGGATGCAATCTCAGTTCTCGTGATGATTCTCCCATGGTGAATCAACCAGAATACAGATCAATGATAGGAAGTCTACTTTATCTCACTGGGACTAGACCATACATTATGCATCCAATTGGGATTGTTGGACGATTCCAAGCTAATCCAAAAGAGTCTCACCTTCAGGTTGTTAAAAGAATTTTAAAATATCTACAAGGAACTCAAGACTTTGGTCTATGGTATCCAAAGAATGTTGATCTTACTCTTCATGCTTACACTAATGCAGATTGGGCTGGAAGTGTTGATGATCGTAAAAGCACTAGTGGTGGTGCATTCTACATGGGACCCCAGTTAGTATCTTGGTTCAGCAAGAAGAAAAATTCTATTGCCTTATCTACAGCAGAAGCAGAATATGTGGCTGCCGCATCTTGTTGCAATCAACTCCTTTGGATGATGCAAACCTTACAAGATTTTAAAATCAAATGTACACCTCCTGTCCCCATTAAATGTGACAATACCAGTTCCATCAGTATTTCAAAGAATCCTGTTATGCATTCGAAGACCAAGCACATTCCCATCAAGTATCACTTCTTACGTGAACAAGTGCTTGAGCAAAAGGTGAAGTTGGAGTATGTTCCCTCCAAAGAACAAGTTGCTGATATCTTTACCAAACCTCTGCCCAGGGAAGCGTTCAAGTATCTAAGACAGAAGCACGGAGTGTTCTCTGCCAGTCAAAAGAACAAATCTGCATAAATTTAGAAGATGGTATTGGATACGCAGATTTCATGAAACATAGTCACGTATATACGCGAGTTCATGCACAGAAAACCGCGTATGTATGATTGTTAACAATTTTATGTTTGGAGTCAGCTCTCTTCAGCATAGTTGCAGTGTTGTTTGGTATCTCTGTTACTGTTTGGTATCTCTGGTGGTGTTCCAGTTCTCATAATTCTATTTCTAATGTTTTGATAAAGATGCCTTGATGATTTGTTGGTAAAAGTGTTCAGGATGCACAAACTAAGGGGGAGCCTTAGTCATATGGAAAGGTTGCTTGGATGCACAGATTCAAGGGGAGCATTAGCGTTGCTGAGTATAATGCATTGTTCACACTATGATGGTTCTGAAATATGTTCTCTTTCTTGAGGACTTTCTGGTGTTGGTTATGAAAATTCATATTTGTATTTTGATGAAAAGGTCATGTTGAGACCCATGATGTAAAATTGTAAATTTCAGTCATGTAAGGACTTGTCAAAATTTGTAAACCCACTTGGTTGGGTAGCTGAGTCAAATTTTGTAAACCCACTTTGTTGGGTAGCTGAGTTGAAATGTGTAAACCCACTTGGTTGGGTACTTGAATCTTATATGTAAATCCACTTGGATGGATCTTTGATGTAAGTATGAGTCATTGGTGATACGAATTTCATATAGTCATGTACTTCATTGGAAAATATGTTTGAATATTCAGCATGAACTCAGAGGGAGCTTGGTCACTTCAGTATATATCAGATCTGCAGAACGCTTCTTCCACATGTGGAGAAAAGGGGGAGAGTATGTTGGTTTTGATCCACCCTTTCCCCTTGATGTCAAAGGGGGAGAGTGACATGGTGTTTGAATGAAGAGAAATAATGATGTCAAAAATGGGGAATGTGACATGGTGTCCTTGTATTCTTAATGTACCTATCTATTGTGGTAACCAAACACCATTGTGGTTGCCATCAATTCCAAGGGGGAGATTGTTGGAAATATGATGCAGAGTGTTGTCCTTGATGGCAACCCACTGAATGAAGATGAAGACATGCGACTGTTGACATGTGTTGTCCTTGATGGCAAACTACCTGATGAAGTTATTCTTGACTTGATGGACTTGGTAAATGATGTAAATCTGATGTGATATGATGTTTGTTGACAATATGATGCTGAGTATTGTCCTTGATGACAATCCACTTGATAAGTTGTGTTTGATAGAATATGTCTTGATGAACTAAATCTGATGTATCTACAGTGAGTACAGAAGGTAATGAAGAAAGGAATTCAGCATGTGCTAAATCTATGGTGAAAAGAGTATGTCTCAAGACATACGCGGATCTGTCTAGGAGAAGTCGCGTATGCACACGGGAAACAACGTTCCAAGTCGCGTATGGGCAAAAGCGCCCATAAAGTGAAAATCCAGGG
This sequence comes from Pinus albicaulis, assembly GCA_034641835.2. NCBI lineage: Eukaryota > Viridiplantae > Streptophyta > Pinopsida > Pinales > Pinaceae > Pinus > Pinus albicaulis. The sequence continues at coordinate 422,545,917 of CM076572.1, forward strand.
GTAACCACCATGGTATTGACCCATTGTATTGGGTAATGATTTGTCTAAATGACCCCGTCCAGGAATACCATCGGAAGTAATGTAGTTTTGGGCTCATGGTATTGGAAAAGGGGCTCATGGTATTGAAAAAGGGTAAACCTATATAAAGAGAAGAAATTCATTGTGCAAATCATGAGTGTGGGAGCAAGATGTCTGATCTTGAATGAATACTTCTCTCGTGAAGTATCTGTATGGAAAGGGTAAAGGTTTGGATAATAGATTCAATCTATGATGCACCTATGAAGAAATGATGGCTGCACATCTAGATTTGGAATGTTTTTGTATCTGCTAGATCTGTTTATGGAAGGCTTAGATCTGAGATGAGGCGAACATCTGTCTGAAGTAAAAGGGTAAATCTGAACTGAATATCTGATCTGTAGAAGTATGCCGCTCTATAATGGTTGAAGATCTATACGCTAGTTCGTCGTAGAGGAAGCGCGTATATACGCGGCTTCGCTGAAGAGAAAGTGCGTATGCGCAATAAAATTAGCTCAGTAATATGTACAGAAGTATACACTGGTTTATGTGAACGGAAGTGCGTATATACGCGACATCAGAGAAAGGAAAGCGCGTTTGCAAACTAGGGTTTGCTGAAGTCTGTGGTAAGAAATTTCTGATCTGTTCTGCTGGTTTACTGATATCTGTCAGTAAGTTATATGTATCTGTTTCATGGTTGACTGTGCTTAAAAGTATGGAAAGGGTCCATTCTGAAAATATGATGAAACGTGGCCTACAAGTGGTGTCCTAAAGGAAGCTTTGGATCCAGTATGAAAATTAATGAAACGTGGTCCATAAAGGTGTTGAGGGTTGTAACCTTCAGTTAGGGGATGGTAGCTCCCTTCCAGGTGAGGCTGGTAAACGAGATCAGGGGGTCGTAGCTCCCTTCCGTGGAGAGGCCGGGTAAATCACAGGGTGCCTGCGTGTCGGTAGGAGTCTGCACCACATATGTTGTAAGATGTTTTCTCTATAATAAAATATTGAAGGCCGAGTAACGGCAGCGGGTGGTTTTCTCCCGTCTTGGGTTTCCACCTAAAATCCTCGTGTTCATGTGTGATGCTTTGTGTGATGGTTTATTCTCGTTGTCGTTACACATGTTTACTTAACATAACATCGATGAATGAACAAGGCAAATAACTAAGTTAATAACATCTCGTATGTTTAGACACTTCTGCCACGCGAGCTAAAGGAAGGATATCTCTGCGTAAATACGCAGTTTACTAAAGGAAAGTAGCGTATGGGTTTTAGAGAGTGAAAAAGTAAAAAGTTTTGAATATGCAGTAAATACCGATTCACCCCCCTCTCGCATTTTTCCCAACAACATGTAACAATACATAGCACAATACTCCTCACAAGTACTCAGTACTATCTCCAAAAGTTACACACAAACTAGCTCAGTTTTGAACAAGTCACGGGTTCAAAACTCCTCCACTGTTTGCCTGCCTCTACTGCGCAATCCAAGATGAGAATTAATGAGATCCAAGTTCGAATCCCCTTGGCTTGTACTGCGCAATCCAAGATGAGAATGAATGAGATCCAAGTTCGAATCCCCTTGGCTTGTACTGCGCAATCCTCATTGGCAATCTCAATCAATGTGTGTGCAAATCTCATTCACAGCAATAGTCACAACTGATAGTAGACTCAACCCTTTCACCCACCTCTAACACTGGTCTCCACTGAACTGTCCATGCATTGCAGTTAACTGATGTATTATTTAGTTGATTTATGAGTTAATAATTAGTGAATTAATTAATAATTAATTCACACCACTCATCACTAGTGTATTTATCAGTTGGACTAAATACAACTAGTTCAACTAAGTTAAACCGAACACAACTCCACCAACTGTCTCATCAACTCCACCAAACTCTGCCACATGAGTTCTAACTGAAGTCAACCATGCAATAGCTCAACTAACCCTTAGGAAAAGCGTATTTCCTTCTGTGAGCTGCATGTGCCACATCCAAGCATCAAACTGAAGTGCTCCAAGAGGATAAGATAATGTTTATAGTCTAAATATTATTAAGGGTTAATAATATTTGACTGTTCTATTTTTAGCTCAGCAGTCTAAAAATAGATTCCGCCCAATGTCTAAAAATAGAGGTCCATATATTTTTACCAACATGACCAATCATCCATAAATAGCATCCTGCAACTCATAGACCATGATGCATATGTCTAAAAATAGACATAGTCTAAAAATAGACTTTGTGACAAAAATCACTTGTGTGGCCCCCACCTAGTTTAGGTGATCACTTTCCAACTAGGGCCAGGAAAGATGTTTTAGGATGCCTCCTTCACTGTTTCTTGTTGCAATCTTCAACAACCTGTTGGGGTACTAGGGAGATCACTCTTGTCTGCAACAGGGATTAATCCATAAAACAAATTGGTGACCATACTATGGAAGACAAGTTTAGTTTTTCTTTGGTTCTATTTGGTTTGACATTCTAGCTTTCTGAGTTTGACTTTTCTATGTGTGTTTGGGTATATAACCTTTTAGATTCTCTGAGCTATAAAGCCTTAAATTTGTTTTTTCCAACTTTTCTCTGCCCTGCACAATTTCCATGGAAAAGAGAGCGACACTCTGTGCAACTGTCCAGTATAGTTTAGTGTGCATGTGCACTGGTTTGCACTGAAAAGCTGCGCACCCCATGGGAAATTTTGAAAAAATTAAGATTTTCTCTTTGAGAGTTAGATAACCAAATTCTAAAGGTTTAACCTGATCTATACCAGTTGTCAGAGTCTGTTTATGAACTCCTCCTTAACACCTTAGAGTCTTGTCTGATAAATCACCCTTTTTTCATAATTTAGTTAGGGTTTGCCCTAGTTTGCTATTGCTCTTTTTGGAAGATAGATTCATTTTCCAAAGATCACTGGTTTTTTGTTATTTCCTTCTTGAGCCACCAATATTATTGCCAACCTTACCTATTTGAGTATATTTTTCTTGCTTGATTGCAAAAAGGAAAATCTTTTAGATCACTGAAGTCTGATTTGTCTCAAACTAGTCTTTCATGATTTCATTTCTGCTAGTTCAAGTGGAATATATCTTAGTTTGCTTACAACTAAGAGAAATCATTAAAATACACTCATAGGTATCTTATTTAGGATCGTTAATTATAAATTTTATTTTCTTTGAATTTTTTGCACTTTTTAGGGTTTTTAGAAGTTGCTTTCTTTTGAGATTTGTTTGTTCATCAAAATTGTATTTTTTTGGCTTTGTAATCAATGAAATTTTTCATCACAAAAGAGATATTGGTCATGCTTGGAAATGAAATTGTTTTCTTGATGACAAAGAAATTTATTTGAATTTTCTAGAAGCTTGTACTTTTGGAGTTCAAAAGTCCTTCAGCTTTCTATTAAATATAATTCATCGAAATAAAGAGTTGGATTTTCATATTGATTCATTTAGAGTATTTTGAGTCAGGTCACAATATCATCAAGTTTCATTTCCATACCCCTTTGCGTAAATAATAGCCAAATCAACACAACACTTAATAAAATCAATATAGATATTTTTTACATTTTCTAGGGCTCATTCCACCAATTTAGCTTAGGCTAGTACTTTGGAATAGGTTTTAATTAACGTTCCAAAGCAGATAAAACAAACAAGTAGCATCATGCGGTAGGGAAATCCAATTGTTGCATTTGTTCTCTAGGAAGCTCTTCTTAAAAGAGTCAAGCATGAGGTCATGTCGGACCTAGTGAGGTAATCTTACATTCTTCATTAGCTAAGATAGAATATGTGCACGTAATACAAACGGTGAACCTTGGATTAACCATTGTCAAGGAGTTTGGGGTCACTTGCTAGAAAACCTTGGATTTACCATGTCAAGGAGATTTTAAGGGGATTTAACTATTCCCCCAGGTGCAGTTGTCTTAGTTGGTGACCTTAGTGACCATAATATTTAAGATTTTTCTCAAGGTGACGGTGGAGGGAAGGTCCCACTATACCTGGAGCAGACGTTGATTGGAATCACTTGGAATTTTTGGAGGGTACTGTTCACTTTGAGATGGCACAGTGAAGTTACTTGCATCAGATTGTTTCATTAAGTAGGTTGTCAGGGTAATTGTTCCATCCACCAGTTTTCCACATTAATTTCTGCGACGTTGAATTTCATCACCAATTAGTGTTTTTAATGTGGAAACATATTGTTTGTGTGTGGTTTGTCTCTTAGATTTTGTAGGCACATGTTCATTTGCTTGATTTGTAGAGGCCTTAGGTGTATTCTTTTGAATTTTTTTGATTTTGTGTGTTAAAAAGATTAACCATGGCTGAATTACCGAGACATTCACGTAGAATGCAGGGGAAACCCCCTAAATATACACCTAGTCAATTGGAAAAAATCAAAACTGAAAGAGTTCAACAATCAGGAACTGGGTCTACTGAAAAAGGAGAAACATCCATTGTAATACATTCTGATTTCAAAGTTAATCAACCTCAGATAATTGAAAAATATCAAGAACAACCATAAATTTCTGAAGTAATTACAGTTGAATCTATTATTGGTGAGTTGTCAGATCTGTAATTCACTAAACCTAGAATATCTGCGCCTGAATTTGATTCCACTTCGTCTGAGTCACCTTCGGATCTCATAGCCCTGACTCTTGGTCGTCCTCATTCACCTTGAGCGAAACTTCTTATCACTGAGAATCTTCCTCTTGGAATAATTAGCATTGAAGAGATATTTGTCATGGAAGAAGAGATTATGCTTCCCTCTCGCCAAGAATATTTAGATCTAAGGTATAGTGAACACATTTACCCTTTCATTCCTTTTAGACCAGATTCTTGGTATCATCAATTTACCGATTTTATACACAGCTCTCGTTACACTCAATCACCATGTCGCATACCATTCTACTCTTTACCCAGAGGTAGTTACATGGCTTCTCAAATCATGTCTACTGAGTCATATACGTTTTCTTCATCACCAAAATTTTTTGTATATGGCGGTCCTTCTTCCTGCCACTTACCTGTCACTCTCTGGCACTTTCTTAGGATCATCTCCATTATCCAAAACTTCTACCATGTCAACTGGTTTGTTTGATTCTACCACCGAACCTTTGACAATGGAACATGTCTACATGTTTTCCGGGAATATCCCTCAAGCTAGCTCACAAGGTGGCTATATAGCGCCTAGGGGGAATCAGCCTCTCCAAGGGCAGCAACCTTTTTTGGGGCAAAACAATTTCCAGGGGCAGTAGCTTTTTCAATAGAAACCATCCTTTCAAGGAGGAAAACCTTTTATTGGAACCTATCCCTTAGTTGTAGAGAAAAATATTCCTGGGAATTACAAACTTATGTTCTGATGCCTCAAATTGGTTATGGTCAACCTTATGCATCGCAACCTTCGATGGGAGCTCTATACCCAGGGATAAATACTATGTGTAACCCTTTGTTTAATAAAAAATATTTGCAACCTGCATTGCAAGTACTTTATAATAAGCCTGCTCAAACAACTAGACAATTTGGTTTTACCCAAGTCCAACAACCTGTTCAAGGTGTGCTTCAAATTACCCCACAGGTATTTGTGCCAAGTAGTCAACAAGTTGGTCAGAGTACTCCTATCTAATCTACTGTGCAAACTTATGTTCAACAACCAAGTACACCTATCCTGGGAGTTTCTCAAACCTCTATTGTTACAACCCTTCAAACGACAACACCAACTGTTACACATGTAATTCCTTAGACTAATACTCATCAAACTAGACCTACAGTTCAGTCTATTCCTCAAATCTCTATAGGAAAACCTAGTGCAATAACGGTACAAAAAAATATTTTTTTTACAGGTCAAACCTTTCAAGGACAACCCTTTTTTGGTCAATCTATTCAAGGGAAACCTTTTATAGGACCAACTATTCAGGGACAAAATTCAGCACGTTAACCTTTTCAAGGTCAGTTTGTTCAAATTCAATCATTTCAAGGGTAATTTCAATATGGAAAAACGAGACAAAATCCAGTTTACCAGAGCCAACCATGCCTTGGTTATACATATCAAATACCAGCTCAACCTCAGTTTGGTATGGCTAACCCTGGATACCCTGGAGGTATACCAATTCCAACTGCTCAGGCTATCCCAATTTTTCTCGGATATCCTCCTCTGGGTACTGGCATTGTCCCTCGAGGTTATCAATTTTTTCAACAAGACCCTAACCGGAGGTTACCATTCATTGTAACTTTAGACTTACCGGACTTGTCTCAGCTAACGAATGATCCAATTTACTATCTTTCATTTTGGCCAGCAATGCCTACTAAGTTGCCTAGTGACATTCCAAAGTTTGAAGGAAAATCAGGAGAAGACCCATCGAATCATGTGATGAATTATCATATGTGGTATGCATCCAATTATTTAATCGATGATTCGATTTGTTTGAGAATTTTTCAAAGAAATTTGATCGGCTTAGCCGCAAAGTGGTACATTGAGTTACCACTAGGCTCTTTCAACAGTTTCAATGCTTTAGCAACAACCTTCCTGACTCACTTTTAGTTGCCAGTTAGTTGTGATAATGGCATGGAACTTTTGACTTACTTAAAACAAATTAAATCTACATACATTTCAGATCACATACACGAATGGTGACGTAGACGCTTCTTAGTCAAAGTTTTCATTCCAGATAAAATTCTGGCTGAATGGTTCATTAAATCATTACTTCCTAAGATTACTGAAGATGTAGCTAAAGGAGGCATTGTAACAGAAGAGAAGGTCATAGCTCAAGCACAATACCTGGACCTTGTTTACACACAGTCTGGTACTTTGTATGAAAAAATTCCTGATTTACCACGTACAGGTCAACTCACTACAACTCCTTCCGGTACTCATGTTGCAGACGGTGTAATTAATATGATAAAGAGTGAGAATAAATCATCTAAATTTGCTTCTCCAATCATAACTCTGCTAGATTCACCTAAAGGAGACCCCTCCCTAGAAACTTCTACCAAGATCATGTCGTAGACTCATCTACAACCAAAGCTAAATAATCTAGAAATAAGAAGAAGGGGAAGGGTAAAAATAAACAAAACACTTCTCCCAAAGAGAAAGAAAAAGAAACCGAACCATTAGATGAAAAACAGAAACCTCTTTATCCTTATCTTATCTGTGACAAGGATCACTACACCAAAGAGTGCCCACATCGAGCTGAGGTTTCCAAATTTGTCAAAGGTTCACCCACACCTATTGTCCTGAAAGATCCTTTTCCATCACAAGACAACAAAATGATTGGATCTTCTTCCAATTCATCGGCAGATATCCTGATGATCTCCCAGGTCATGGTTGCGACGCGATCTCAAGACTATGGATCTAAGAGTCCTGTAACTGGAAAAAGAAACTGAATCATCCAATCAACCTCTAGTATCAACTCCTCTGGTTTTCGAACCATTACACATCGAGAAACCTATCCTGATTTAGTGATTAAACCGCCTACAAAAGGTGTACTTCGAAAATTGGCTTTCAACCCACATGCGAGAGCCGCTCAGAACTATAATATTGTTGAAGATTTGGCCATATCCCCTTCAACAATGTTGGCCCTCGAAGTGCTGCAATCTTGTCCATCTCAGAGGAAATTACTATTATCAACTATACAAGTAATTGATCCTCAAGACTGGAATCTCATTATCCTTGATCTCAAGAATTTTGTACCTAGACTCCCACATCAAATGGATTTTCAAATTCCAATATTAGTCAAATCTAGGTGAATTTTTCGCACAGTAATTGATGAGGGAGCATCTACATGCATTATGTCCTTAGCTTGTTGGAAAACTCTTTGTTCTCCAACAATCAACTAGTCACCGACGATTCTTAAAACCTTTTATGGAAGAGGTTTTCACCCATACGGAATACTCAAGGATCTGCCTATAGAGGTAGAAGGAAAAATCGTAACACTTGAGGTGGAAGTTGTTGATGCCCCTCTTGATTACAACCTTCTTCTGGGTCAAAGTTGGTCTTTTGATATGACCGTTATGGTTTCATTGGTATTTCGGATGATCATGTTTCCTCATAAATGAAATATTGTTAAAATCGATCAGTTGTCTTACTTCGCTTCAGACCCTACCTCTACAGATAGTATCCAACATGTCAGAAAAATGGTTATCCCTTATGAATATTTTGGGGTAGGACTAGTTAAAGATTCTACTCTCATGGGAACTTTCTCTATACCTTCTCCTAACGTACCTTGAACTATTTCAAATATCAATATGATTACATCAAGCACAATGCCATTTGATTGCACATGGAATGTGCCTTTAGAATCTGAATTGGACTCCTATGGTGGTGAGATGCCTTTAAGTCCATATGAATTGGCATATGTAGCGGTACAATCATGTTCTGACAATCCATCAACTAATAATGATCAAATGAATTTGTTCAGTGAAGAGTCTTCTATTTTATAAAGCTCATCCATGACATCATTTTCGAATCCTTTTGAACAAGTATTTTCAACGAATGAAATTATCCGAGAAATCTTGTCATTGGATGAATTACCATGGGACGGTCTTCATCATCGATATTCTTTTTTACATGACCTTGATAGACTCAAAAATGACTTTTCATCCATCTTTTCGATTGATTATGTCGAGGAACCTCAAAATCCTATGTCCATTCTTCATTTGAATTTTGAGACCAATTTGGGAAATATTTCCACCACAATTCCTATATACATATCAATTAAACCTGGGATAACTGAGAAAATTCATATAGGCACTTCTTGCTCAATTGAAGTGATCAATTTATACAAAGCCCTATTTCAGGAATTCTGAGACATTTTTGCCTGGTCTTTTGAAGAAATGTCAGGTATTGATCCTAAGATTGTTATTCATGAAATTAAGACATACCCGGATGCTAAACCTATTAGACAGATATTACGTCTGATGCATCCGTGGAAAGCTGTTGCAATAAAAGCTGAAGTTGAAAAATTACTTTGTGTAGTATTTATTTATCCTATTCCTTTGACGGATTAGGTATCTAACATAGTTCCCGTAACCAAGAAACAAGGGACTATCAATGTATGTGTCGATTATCAAGATATTAACAAGGCCTGTCCTAAAGAAAATCATCCTAACCCTTACATCAAACAAATTGTTGATGATTATGCTGCAAATGAAATATTCTCGTTTATGGATGGATTTTCTAGCTACAATCAAATAAAAATACTCCCTGTTGGTAAGCCTAACACAACATTTATATGTCCACGGGGAACATTTACATACTGTAAATTACCATTTGGACTAAAAAATGTTGGCACAACATTTCAAAGAGCTATGTCTTATGCATTTCACGATATCAAACACATTGTACATCCCTACTTGGATGACTTACCTGCTCATTCTTTACGCATACAAGATCATCCTACACATTTATGTGCCATCTTTGTGAGATGCAGGCATTACAACATTCGTTTGAATCCGCACAAATGTGTATTTTTTGTACAATCAGGACGCTTACTTGGGTTCATTGTTTCAAAATAAGGCATTCGTGTCGACCCGTTGAAGGTTGAGGCCATTTTCAATCTACCTCCTCCTTCCACTCTTCGCCAACTCCAAAGTTTGCAGGGGAAAGCAAAATTTCTACGTCATTTTATCTTGAACTATGCAGACTTAACTAAAGGTTTCACTCGGTTATTAAAACAAGATGTTCCATTCATCTAGGAAAAACTTGCTGATAAAGCTTTTGATGCACTCAAACATGCGTTGACCCATGCATCGTTGTTGCATCTGCCTGATTATCACCGAGATTAATTTTTTTATTTAGCTGCATTTGATTCCATGATTGGAATGGTTTTAGTTCAAGATGATGACTCCAACAATAAAAATGTCATTTATAACCTAATTTGGAATCTCACCCCTATAGAAATCAAGTATTCGCATGTGGATAAATTGGCCTTGGCAGCTATTCAAGCTGTCCAACGATTTTGTCATTATATATTGTTACGTAAAACCACAGTGATATCTAATTGCAACCCGATGATTTACATTTTGATGAAACAATTACTTGGGGGGAAATACTCCAAATGGATCGTTATCCTACAAGATTTTGCTTTGGAGTTAGATAAATCCAAGTCTAAGAAATCACTAGTTTTTGTTGAACTTATGTGTGATTTTCCCTATACTAAATTTGAAACGGTGGTAGAGGACCATCTCATCGATGAATCTGTGTTTCTAATCAATACATTATATCCTTGGTATTGATATATCATTATATGTCTCCAAACCCAAGCCTTTCAACTAGAGATTTCATGGTGTTATCGACGTAGAATACAATACCAATCTCAACAATACAATTTTGTTTCCGACACTCTTTATCATCGTGGTGCTGATTCTGTTTTTCGACGTTGTATAAATCATGAAGAAGCCGAAAGGATCTTAAATGACTACCATTCTGGAGCATGTGGTGGTCATATTTCTTGGTTTTCCACAGCCCAAAAGATATTGCGCGCTGGCTATTTCTAGTCATAATTATTCAAAGACTGTATTCCCGTGGTTAGAAAATGCCACAATTGCCAGATTTTTTATTGAAATATGCATGCACCTCTAGTTCCTCTTCACCCAATCATTGTTGTCGGTACTTTTGCCAAATGGAGTATCGATTTAGTCACATGTAACCCTCACTCGGCTAGGGGGCATGGGTATATTATTCTTGCCGTAGACTACTTTACCAAATGGGTTGAGGCGATGCCTACATTCGCGGTTGATGGAAAAACTATAGCAATTTTCATATTCAATCATGCGATTGATAGGTTTGGTGTCCCTCAAGCTATCATTACTAACCATGGGAGCCACTTTCGAAATATTATGATGACCAAAATTTCTGCTCAACTTGGCCTATGCCACGATAATTCTACACCATATTACTCGCAAGCTAATGGTCAAGTTGAGGCTGTCAACAAGGTTTTAACCATAATGATTAAATGGACTGTCGAAACTCATAAAAAAATTAGCATATCATGCTTTTTTCTGCATTGTGGGCATATCGTACCTCTGCAAAAACATCCACAAGGTTCACTCCTTTTCATCTCGTTTACGGTTTGGAATTTGTGTTACCCATTGAATGTGAAATCCCATCACTCAAATTAGCCATTGAATTGTTACCAGCTACCTTTGAAGAGGTGAAATGCTTCCTATACCTAGCATAGTTAGATGAGACTCATCACACCGTTCCATTAGTTGTTGAAGCTCATAAAAAACATGTTAAGGCTCACTATGATCAAAGTGTTAACCCTCGTATATATTCAGAAGGTGACCTATTTCTAGTATACGATCAAACTCACGACCAACTAGGTGTTGGTAAATTCGAACCAATGTGGCATGGTCCTTATATTGTTAAGCACGTGCTTGCAAAAGGAGCCTATGAGTTAATTAATTATGATGGTGTCTCTTTAGATAAACCCAGAAATGGCCTTTATCTCAAGAGATATTATGCATTATTCTTCATGTGAAGATCCTCTTTGTACATTAGTTACATTTTATAACAGTGTACCTTAGATTAGTTATGTTTCTTGACGAGTTTTCGCTACTTTCACTGCTTATCTTGATTACTCTTGATACTACAGATGTCGAAATTCCTTTAGACTTACATTATTTTTGCTAACGGCTCCTGTCATAGTACACAAAACATTTCTTCTCCTGCTTGGCTAATCTATTCGCCCACCGATGAGTTAGTCTCTATTCATGGGATTTGCCTCGGTCATACAACGAACAATATTTCAAAATTTGAGAGTGCAAGCTTTTGTGATCCATAACATATTAGATTATAAATCTTCCGGGAAATCACATGAGAATTTTAGGACCGACGTGTTTCGAACTACCAGCTGTAGTTCATCATCAGGATAATGAAGATTGGCTGATTAGACAAACCTATTTATACTAGGAGGAGAGAAGCAACGGTCAAAACCCAAGAAAAGTTAAAGAACAATTAAAATTAAAAATATAAACAAAAAATAAACGGTCAAAAATAAAAATAGAAATAAAAACAGAAAACATAACTAACCCAACCCTAAAAATGCTAGTCAAAACTAAAAATAATATAAAACCCAAACTAAAAACTTAAATGACACCCCAAAAAAAATAAAAATAAATAAATAAATAAAAAATCAAATAAAAGTCAAAGTTCAAATGAAAAAAAAAATCTATAAATAAAAACATTAATAGATAAAATGTTTAATTAGGATTTAAAAAAATAAAAAATAAAATAAAAAATAAAAACAAAAATAAAAATAAAAATAAAATAATAATAATAATAATAATAATAATAATAAAATATATAAAAAAATAAATTTTATATATATATATATATATATATATATATATATATATATATAGATAGATATAAAATGAGAAATAAAATTTTGAGTAGAAATAATAAAAATAAAATAAAGGATATAATCCATAAATAAATTAATAAAGTAATAAGTAAAAACATTAATAAATAAAATTAAAAATAGAATAAGAAAAAAATAAAAATAAAATAAATTATAAATATCAAATCATATAATAATAACAATAAGATAAAAACCATAAAAATAAAAATACTAAAGAAAAAAGGAAGGACCTTTACAAGGAGTGAAGAGATGGAATCCAGCAACTGCTAACCTTCCATCCATCATCCCTATTCAACGTACAAGGCCTCTTCTCAATCTCTAACGCCTCCCTAAATTTCCAGTGATGGAAATGATCCACCCTAGCAAGGACCCTAGCGTCTTCCAAACAAATATGATGCTTGATATTCTTCGTATGCTGAGCTAGTGCTGAGGACTTGGTTCTACCATCTCTAATATCAGCAGAATGCTCCTGGATCCTCTTATTAATCGATCGACCAGTTTCGCCAATGTAGGGAGTCCCACAAGAGCACAGGATCAAATAAACACCTTTCATGCTTTTTGGGTCCAACTTGTCCTTAACCGATTTAAGGGAGCTCCGAATGGTGTTTAAAGGCTTAAAAGAAGATGAGATCTTATACTTCCTTAAAATCCGAGGCAGAAAATGAAGATGGATGATGTTATTGGTAAAGTTCATTTACCTTTTATTCAAGGTACTATTGACAAGATCGCTCGGATTTTAAGGAAGCATAAGATCTCGTCTTCTTTTAAGCCTTTAAACACCATTCAGAGCTCCCTTAAATCGGTTAAGGATAAGTTGGACCCAAAAAGCATGAAAAATGTTTATTTGATCCCGTGCTCTTGTGGGACTCCCTACATTGGCGAAACTGATCAGTCGATTAATAAGAGGATCCAGGAGCATTCTATTGATATTAGACATGGTAGAACCAAGTCCTCAGCGCTAGCTGAGCATACGAAGAAGACGAAGCATCATATTTGTTTGGAAGACACTAGGGTCCTTGTTAGGGTGGATCATTTCCATCACCGGAAATTTAGGGAGGCGTTAGAGATTGAGAAGAGACCTTGTACGTTGAATAGGGATGATGGATGGAAGGTTAGCAGTTGCTGGATTCCATCTCTTCACTCCTTGTAAAGGTCCTTCCTTTTTTCTTTGGTATTTTTATATTTATGTTTTTTATCTTCTTATTATTATATGATTTGATATTTATAATTTATTTTATTTTTATTTTTTTCTTATTCTAGTTTTAATTTTATTTATTAATGTTTTTACTTATTACTTTATTAATTTATTTATGGATTATATCCTTTATTTTATTTTTATTATTTTTACTCAAAATTTTATTTCTAATTATATATATATAATTTATTTATTTTATTTTATTTAATTTATTTATTTATTTTTATTTTATTATATATATATATATATTTTTTTTTTTTTTAATTTTTATTTATTTATTTTATATATTTTATTATTATTATTATTTTATTTTTATTTATTTATTTATTTTTTTAAATCCTAATTAAACATTTTATCTATTGATGTTTTTATTTATAGATTAATTTTTGTTTTCATTTGAACTTTGACTTTTATTTGATTTTTATTTTTATTTTATTTGATTTATTTATATTTTGGGGTGTCATTTAAGTTTTTAGTTTTGGTTTTATATTATTTTTAGTTTTGACTAGCATTTTTAGGGTTGGGTTAGTTATGTTTTCTATTTTTATTTCTATTTTTATTTTTGACTGTTTATTTTTGGTTTATATTTTTAATTTTAACTGTTCTTTAACTTTTCTTGGGTTTTGACCGTTGCTTCTCTCCTCCTGGTATAAATAGGTTTGTCTGATAAGCCAATCTTCATTATCCTAATGATGAATAACAGTTGGTAGTTCGAAACGTGTCGGTCCTAAAATTCTCATGTGATTTCCCGGAAGATTTATAATCTAATATTTCAGAATATAGTGCAGTCATTGAGCTATTATATGATGGCATTACAATTGGAATTCAACGTTTGATTGTTAGGTTAGATTCGCAACTCATCGTATTACATTTAAATGGTGTTTATGCTATCAGAAATCCAGCTTTGTTAAGAATGTTTTTAAGGGTTAGTCTCTTGGAAAGATAGTTTGATTACATTGAATATCAACACATTTCAAGAAATTTAAACACATTGGTTGATGCATTAGCTAATCGAGTTTTAAATAGACATATACAACATTAAAATTAAAACAAAACAATATTTGATCCATATTGAACAAGATACTCAGAGATCGAAAGTAGTAATATCATTAGGTTAAACTAGTTATCTGTCAAAAAATATTACATCGTCTGTGATCATAGGTTTCAAACACCTTATGATCTAAATATACTGATACAAAAAACAAAATGTCAATCTAGATCGACCATCAGCTATCCATAATGATGATCATGGTAGCAGACTATGGCATGTGTCACACTGTGAAGATATCTCCTGAATGGTCTTGGAACCCCAGTCACATGTCTTTGGAGCCTGATAGGTATATCATATGTCCCTATCTCTGGGATGCCAATATTCAACATCTCTAGGTTGTGCTCTAGCTCTGCAAGGGCCTTTGCTGCATCGGTTTGTGGTGGGCCTACTGTTATAGGCTACTCATATCACTTGTTAAAGCGACGAAGCGCTGCTAGTCATAATGGGCCAACATCTGCATTTTAAATTTTTATCAATATTGGAGAAGAAAAAATCAAATAAAAATTAGATAACACAAAAAATTCAAAAATGAGATCTTTTACTTGATGCATCCCACTATGTTCCTAGTGGGATATGTGTTAGGGTCACCCCTGAAATCTACCTCTGCGTAAGGAAAAATTTCAATCATGAAGGTTTGGCTCCTGAGCCATATAAAGAACTGAGGGGTATATTTAACCTCAAGACCATCATCGCCACCATGGAGAGCCATCAATGACACCCATTTCAACATACATGGTTCCCTAGGTCCTGTTGGATCCACTAGAGATTGCTGAGGTGCTAGGAGTGGAATCCTCTCCAAAGCGAAAGACACAAGAATGGCTCCATAGCCGAATTTTTTTAACTTCCCATTATTCGCTCTCGTAAGTTGGCCTTTCATGTTGAGCAACACTCCTTCGCACCAGTTGAAATTTTTTCCCCCTGAACACTCAACTAGAGTTTTCATTTGTGATTTGGTAGCCACATGTGGAGCTGCACTTCCACACAACCTGGTAACTGTAAATGCAATGATATTTAGTTCTAGTCGCACAATGGTTTTGATATCAATGCAACCATCCTTCAGCTCTTAATCTTGGCTACAATATTGTTCCATACAAGATGTAGTGGGTAGTCCCCTTGGTCGTGACCCAAACAAGGAGATGCCTCTCCCTTTGCGGGGTAATCTAGTTAGGAAATAGATATCCTCTGGCTCGATCACAAGCCTGTGATCCCCAATGATGAAGCATTTCTCCCGAACATCCTAAGCATTGACTAAAGAGGTCATCAGTTCTACTTGTGCCTTCATTCCTTGAATCGCCCAGAATTTATACAAACCACAATTCTTTAGTGTGTGAAGTGTTGTTGGGTCATACATGGCTTCGTTATCATGTAGCTCATGATCCCTCTCTCTCCATTCCAACATCATTGTTAGTCTGCAAACAATCAATGAGGAACATTATAAATTATTTGAGAGAATTTGAGCCATTTTTTATGGATAGAAATGCAATTTTGAAAACCCCACGGTGCTTGCACGGGTTTTATGCATACACAGTGCATTTTTGCGCTCGGGCTATGCATAAAAACCGCGGTGGCCCGATAATTTTTTCTATTAAAAAATCATTAGGCTGCGCAGGTTTTGCCACGAAAACCTGCGCACCCCTTAGGGCGGATTTCAAAACCTTGTTCCCCCCTAAAAAATAACCTAAAGGCTTAAAATGAAAAACTAAACAAATGAAAAGCAAGATAATGATAAGGTGGAATACCTAGAGCTAATGGTTCTCGAAATGGCTGACTGGTTCTTTCAACATCTGCTCCGGAAGGTTTAGGGAAAAAATTCTTTTTCTCTGCTCTGAAAACCAAAAGGTAAAAATGATTTGTTTTGACTTCTTTTTAAAAGTTTCAATGAATAAAACAATATTATTTTGTTTATTTTCACCTTTAGGAGTCAAATTTTCAATGTTTTTCCATAATTGAAGAGCAGGTGATTGTAATTTTTGAGTTTTTGTTCAGGGAACATGTTATGTTTGAAAATAATCATTTTGACAACGAGTAGACTTTTATCACTTTTTCGGGCTCTTTAAAAAATACGAAAAAATGAAACCATGGAGTCCTCTTTTAAACCCTTTTCATACTCTCTAAACATGAAAATATCATTGAGCACTTGACTATTCAAACTCATTAAAGTAAATGAACAATTTTTTATTTAGTATAAGTTTACCCATTTTCCAGACTGAGCTAGACTATTTACGAAAAAGGTATACGTGGACTAGGCAACAGATTTCTCTCCTACATTATTTTATTCTTTTTTCTGGTTTGAGAGACTAAATTTAAGAAAAATAAAACTACGAAGTTTACTTATGTTTTTCTTTTGACACCCTAAAACTGAAAAAAAAGAAGAAAAAAAGAAGAAAAAAAAAACTGAGTTAATCCTATGTTGGTCTCGTTAAAACTAAACAGTGCAGGACCTATCGATTACAACAGGACCAAACCACTCCTTACGGTTCGTTAAAAATACTAAGATGCACTCGTCTAAATGATGAGATTACATGAAAATAATATGTTATTCTCCTCAATCTTGACAAAATTAAAGAGGAACTTTCCAGTAATGGTGGGGGAAAAAGTGAGAAAAAAGAATCAATTTTTATTCTTGTTTTAAAAAGCAGCGTGTCGCTCTTGAACACGACACTTTGTCACACTCATGTCTGGGTTCAGTAATCCTTTTCTCTTACAGTTAATCAAACCTCATTGAAATTGTTCAACCGGTTTTGGGTATTATCTTTAAGTCAAATGTTGCCAATCCATTTACGGTGTCGTTATGTGTTCAAGAGAAAGTTCAATTTCAAATTCACCATTCATTGCAAACATTTGTCTCCATTCGCGTTGACCGTCCTTGAGTTAACCCTTGCAAAAAATTTCTTCAAAACTTGACCTAAAGGTTTCGTGTCATAGGCTTTCCTGCAACGGATCACTTTCTATCGACATCATCTCATTATCTAGAAAGTTTATTTAGAATCCTATTAGTACCTTGGAATATGCATGCCCTATTGGCAGGTTTCTTGCCTTCGAAGACAAGTTCTCATCATTGACCTTTGATCGAATGATTCTATGAGTGTTCGACATAAATTCATTCATTCACACTTCATAGATTGTGCTGAATTACTTTGAGAGCCATTTTCATTATTGGTGCTTTCTCTCACACTTGTTAACGATTTTCATCATTGATTGGTAATCAAGTGGTTTCTACCATGTTCGACTTCGACACATTCAATCGCATGGATAGATTCGTACTAGTTCGAGAAGCGAAAATTAAGACCCTGGATCTAGTTTCCACCATCTAGGCTGCGAGGAGTTTTGTATTCATGATACAATAAAATTCTTTATGACAGATGGTTGCACCCATATTGTCTCTACTTTTGATGTAATGCTAAAGTCATATATGTACCAGAACATTTAGTTAGTTTTTCTCTGAGTATGGGAATTCCTACCTCAGTGATGATATATATTTGCATTGAATGTTTCTTACAGGTTTTTGAACGGTGTCTCTAATCGAATCCTTGGAATGATAAAGTGCTTCACTCTCTCGAAAAAATTTCTCAGACTTCGCACTTTAGGGGGAAATTTGTTACACGTATTTTTGTCACCATGACATTTGAATTTCATTATGGGTCTATCACCATCCATATTATGCTCCCTTAGAGGTAAAAAATACTCATGTTCCTGAACCAAGTCTTGGAAACTGGAGAAAATATCTTTAAAACCTTTAAAATATTACCTGTGCATTTTTTGTGACCATTACCTATGCATGCGCTAATACTTCTTCTATTAGCCGCGACGATCTCCACTTTGTTCGCGAGTAAAAACTGCGCACCCCCATAAAAAGGAAGTAAACATGAAAAGGTACCTTCTAGAAGCCTATTTGGTCGAATATCCTCCCAACTGGAAGCCTCTAGAGTCATTCCAATTCGAGCTATATCCCTCTACTCATGGAGCTTATCCCTTGGCTAAAGGAACCCTTATCCCTTCATTGAAGGACCTCATCCCTTTCTTCATGGATCTGAAACTTCCTCAATCACTCTATAAATTGAGTTGAATTTTCAGGTTTGAGGGTACTGGTAGATATTGATATGAGTAGATACTTGTGTGGAGAGAGTTTATAAGAGTTCATAGATTCTGAACTAGCAAATTGTTAGCTATACATTGAATATTACACCTTTGTGCACAAGAATTCATGCTGGTCATTTTAGAGAGGAAGGCTTGTCAAATCGAGGAAAATGACTTCACATACACACGAGAGAAATTTGTACAACATCAAGTCTCAGGTTGCAAGATTTCTCTTTTTGATTTCTGATAATACATATGGAACTCTTTTTCTCATTGTTTTGTTTCTGAATTCATTGAAATGATGTCAATACTTATACTCCTTGATCACTAAGCTGAACTGGTATTTATGATTATTATATGCTGCAGATGCTTTGATCCTTTGCATTATTTTTTATTGCAGGTTCTTCTCAGCATTGAAGGATTACTTTGGAGCGAAAGGAAAGAGGCTACATCAAATGTCTCGATTGAAAGGTAGGAGCATAAGCTCCTCATTTCTAATTTATATTAATCTAATATACAAATAGTTTAGAGAAAGAGGCATTCAAATGATTTTTTGTTTCCAGTTACCAGTTGGGGTGCTAGGGATTTTCTCTTATCCGCAAGATGGATTAATCCACAAAAAAATATGCTTATGAACTATTTCGTTTTCATTTGTATGAATCTTGTTGGATGTGTGTTGATGTATTAATTCAACACCTTGACTTGTGGACTATTTTTCATGTAAGTTCGTGTGATTTCATTATGCTCGTGTGTTCCTTCCAAGTTCCATACTATTACAGGCTTCTAAGGAGCACACTTCCTTTCCCCTTTGTGTGTTGGAACCATCATGCAATGCACTTGACTCTTCAGAGGGTCACGCATTTTTTCTCACCAAAGACACCATGCACCACTCTATGCGCTGGCAAACCAAGGCATATCGTCAACACCCCACTATTGGGAATCCTCCAAATGGTGTGAGGTCTAGTTGGGACTTCATATCAGGGAGATCGCCTGAATGTTGGCAGGTCTAGCACTGTCAAAATTTCTGGTGCTAGAAGGAGGGCCAGATGACAAGTTGATCCCTTGAAGTTTGTTTTGAATTTCCACACTCATCTAAGGACTTCTTCCACAATCATAACCCCGACATGTTTTACTAGAAATGAAATACTGCGAGTGTCGGCAAGTATCATTGATGAATTGTCAACTCTCAAATTTTATGGCGAGGGTGAAACAACCTTATTTGAGAATACTGCTCATTTTATTGAATTATGTACAAAACATAACATCCACTATGAAGATGTTGGTTATAGGTTGTTCATTCTCACATTTGAAGGGAGCATAAGGGAATAGTATCACACATTTCTCAATGCCTCCATACACCCTTTCAATCATCTTGTCATTGAAATGTTTCATGCTTTTGATATGTATGATCATAAACATATGTGCAATAAAATTTTAGAATTGTGAAAATCACCTGATGAATCACTTCATTATTTTCACAATCGTTTCATGCAATTTTTTAATGAATTTCCTAAATATAAAGTTGATTGGAATTCCTTGTTAGGGATATCTCAATATCATGTTCATATTTTAGAAAATCCACACAAGCTTGAATCTTTTGAACCAATCCCAACATACCTCGGTGTTAGAGCTTCTAAATCTGCAATGGACAAAGTTGTTGTTAAGAGTGACCCTTCGTCCCCTTCCCATCAAACAACTCTAGTTCTGCATGCTGAGGTGAGAGAAATTGAGGAGCATCCGTGGATATATCATCTTCTCCTAGCCCACATACTCATAATTTTACTGCAGGTTTGTATTGTGAGTCTGATGGATACGATGAAGTGTTATCTCCTCTTCCTCCATCCTTTGGTCCCACTAATCCTCCAAATGTGAGTTTTTGTGTTCTATTTTTTCAAATCTCTCTTTTGAATTTCATGAGGATAAAGTGTTCGATGGAGTCGTTTTTGAGCAACCAACTTGCGATATCATTTACGATGATTATGTGTGGGATCCCATAGTTGAACAAGAATCTTCGATGAAGGATGACTTTCTTCCGTCTGCACCTCTCCCTCATCATCCTGACATTTTCCATGATTCTGTTATTTCTGTTGAATCTTGTGAAAAAATAGTTTTTATGATTTTATTAGTTTCGATCATTCACATCACACGTGGGATGTCATTTTTTCATCAAGATGTGGAGAGGATGAATCTTCTACTCTTGATCTTCCCAATCTCTCATCTCATCTTTCTGAAAAAATAAAGGGTGAAATTTTTGGTTTTCAATCTTCCCCTCTTTACGATTCATCAGATCATGAGGATTCCTTCTTATGTGATATTGAACTTTCTAATTGTGGTTTTTGTGTCCATTTCATTTATTCATTCATTCATGATTCTGATTCGCCCACTCTTGATATTTCTAAGACACTAATCTTTGACGATCTACCTTTTGATGAGTTGGAACTTCCCCAAGTTGTCGAGGCACTTCATCCTAAGGTGATGGTTATGTCAGGTTCTCGTAGTCTTGAGGTCAGTTCCTCTTCTGATCATAATAGTGTTGGATCATTTAAGGCTCCTCATCACTCTGCCACACATATTGAAATCAATTTATCTTATAATTTTCCCATCCTCCATTTGCATTACATGATCCTATCACTTAGACATTGGAGGAGTTGTATGTGGTGAGCTCGGTCGCAAAACGAAAAAAATTCTTCTTTATTTTTGTTTGTCCATTTTCATAGTTTGAAAATTTGTGCCTGTGTGTCTTTGACTCGAAGTGTGACTAAACACCATGGTACATCTGCATAATTCCTTTCATGCGCTTTTCATTTTTAATTTTCTATGTGTTGATTCAAACTTTGAATGTTCTGGTTTGCATTGTCCTATATTTCTTGTATATTGTTATACTTGTATACATAGGCCAACCAATGCGCCAATGGTTGCATTGGAAGTATCACTTCACGTGAGTTTGGCCTATGATTTGTTTAGGTTAAGAGTAGGAGTAGCTTTTCTTTTCTTAGTTTTTTTCTTTAATCGCTTTACTTTGATTTTCTTTCCGCTCCATTTCTTTCCTTTTGTTTCCTTTCTTTTTTCAGATATAGGATAGCTTTCGCATGAGACCTTGTTTGGCTCTTGAAGCAAGCATGGTGAAATCCAAGAGGAAGTTGTGCTACTATCAATGCTTGGTTTTATGTTTATTCCCTCTCTTTGTTTAAATCTTGAATTCTTACATACGATGATACTATGATGGAAAATATGTTCCTTGATGGAGAAAATGGTAGTGAAATCATGATGTTTGAATTTTAACTAGTACTACCTACTCTAATCGGTTTTATATTTTTAGTTAATCCTTGTCAACCTAGTCGAGTAGAGTAAGGAGGGGAGGAAAACCTTAACAAGTATTTCAAAGGTGTATATAAACATCCTTCTCTGAAGGGACAACTTCTTATGCTCTCAATAAGTCGAGATCCCTCTTCCACCCCACGAAATAAATAAGTGCCTATGCGCAGTTATCTGAACAAAAAAAATGAAAAATGAAAAAAATAATAAAGGGTGAAAGAAGTGAAAGGATTCCTGCATAGAGAGCTAAAGAAAGAAACTCTGTCGGGGTACTATCTAGGCTCACTAGCAGTGGAGCAATGTTTGTGTTCCTGGAGTGACTTTGTCGGGGTCTTGTCTAGGCCTGTAGACAACAAAGAAACACTAGAGATGAAAAATAAGACATTGAAAATTTATTTTACTTATGCATCTATATACTCCTAATCCCCAGTTGTAACAACTTAGTTTGACTTGGCTTGGTTATTGTGTAACCGATAAAGAGAATGGAAGGGACTGCGTCTTTAACTCATACAAAGTGAATAAGTTGTGGTAATCAATGAATTGAAAAATACTTATAAAAGAGTTAGACTAGTTTTGCACGAGACAATATTCATTCAAAGAGTTGTAGTTCTACCAGTGTGTCGTCAGTGTTGTAGCAGCTACAACCACCCTCCATTTTTTTTCCTATGCTTATATTTTAGAGCCAAAATTATTTGAATGGAAAATGGCATCCACCCATGGTATTCATCCACCTATGGAATTTACCCATGGTATTGTAAATGGCATCGACCCATGGTATTTATCCACCCATGGAATTTACGCATGGTATTTTAAGTAGAATCCACCCATGGTATTCATCCACCCATTGTATTCATCCACCCATGGTATTTATCCACCCATGGTATTCATTCACCCATGGTATTGTAAGTGAGATCCACCCATGGTATTTACTGTTATAGGTCAATTTGGGCATCATTCCTAATGACCTGGTTAATTGGGCATCATCTCCAGGACCAATGTATAGGGTCTATCATCCCCTAACATTTCAATTGCTACATGCCCTAAGACAAAGAACAAGACAAATCAATCAAAGACTTTCTTTGCAAAGGTTTCCAAAGTTTGAAGTTTATAATATATCATATGAGATCTCACCAACGCTGCCTCTAAAGGGACTAAGTGCGTTGCATGTGCAAGTAGCCCCATGCAAGGCTGCTCGGCAAATCACTTCCCGACACTCATGGGTGCGTTAGTCACATTGGGAGAGAAATTCTCATTGTTCCGGAATCTCCAATTGGATAGTGCCTTCTAGAAGAGTTCACATGTGTCAAAATTTGAATCCATGTGTCCATTTGACATCTACAAGATTGGGAACATGTCTTGCCTATTATTGGAAAGTCGTTGATTTTAAAACTACCTCAGCTCCTCTATAAATTGAGCAAAGATCTTAGTGTTTGAGGATGAAGAATTTGTGTAGATAAATGATGGTGGAATTTCAATTGAGGAGATTGATTTGAGTGACATATTTTTGGAGATATATGCATTGTGATGAGGCTGGGATGCTGTTGGAGATGGTGACACTAAATCAATCACTAGGTTGTAACCTCCCCTTCTATCATCAATAAATATTACTGCTTATTTTTACCTATATGCATCTGTATAAGCTTTGATTTTCAATATCATGATTTCTTAGTTGATGTATATGATTTATTCTTTATTGATTTAGCTAAATAACTTGAATAGACATATGTATTATTGCTATCTCTTGTTGTTTAGTGTTCACTCTTGCAGGAAATATTTTGCACAATCGGCTGAAATTTGAAGCTACAACAAAAGCGACAAAAGGAGACTTTGGAAGAGCTTGGATCCCAAGTAGGTTCCTTATTTCATTATGTGTGTCTGTTTACATTTAGGAAAGATAGTTGTAAATTCTTTGACTTGTTGTTCTAGATTAGCACCTGTCTAGGGAAGAATGATTTATCCGTAATTCATAATTCTGCATAACAAATTGGCGACTCCGCTGGGGAAATTACTCTTTATCCTAGGTGTTTTAGCCTCTGATTTTCTCTGTTTATTCACCCAGTAGTTGTTACTCACAAATATTAGGCTTTTTAAGATCCAAATTTGAAAAATAAGTGTGTTAAATAACTGTGTTTTTCTTTATACACTGCACCCAATGCACTCTTGGACAGGATACAATGCTTTGCATAGAACTATCTCCCTTTCAGGACTGTGTTGCAAAGCACTGTCTCTCTTTACAGACTACGTTGCCTCCTAAAACCATACAAATTCCCTTGAATTTGTATTTGCAATTTGTTTCAGTTTGTTTGCTGTTGTGTTTTGAAAATCATGAGCCTCATATTTACCAGTGAATTCATCTACCTCTTCCTCCTTTGAAAGAAAATTTTTTCAATGTTTGTTTAAATTATTTTTCTTTATCATTGGCAAGTTAATTTCAAAGTATTTTTATTGTCGCATTAGATCCATTTGATTTTGAAAAAGGAAATTTTCATAAATTCTTCATTTCCTGATAGGAGAAATTGTTGTTTCATTCCTCATTTTTCCTTCAAAAGAGAAATTGTTGTTTGTATTCCTCATTTCTCAAAAGTAAAAGGCATTTTATTTTGTTGATTTAGCACACTTAGTTTCTTTTTTGCATTCATAACATTAAAGGAACTGAAAAGAAAAATCTACATTTGCATGTAGTGGTTTGTTTTTTTTGCAAAAGGAACAATTAGGAAATATGCATTTAGTTTGTGTTCTTTGATTTGTTTGCTCGAAAATTGATTTCTCTTTCCTTCTAGTAGATAGGATTTTCATTGAAAAACTAAAAGTGAAAGATTTCTTATCATTCTTAGTTGTATTTTAGGAATTTTCCAATACATCATCACAGTGAACCTTTGAAAGGCAAATTGTCAAACAAGATCAACATAAAATTAATCTCAATTTACCTAACAAAGCATTGGAACCATAACGATAACATTTAGAAGGTCTAGGCTAGAGACGTGTTCCGACGTCGTAAAACATAGCATTTGTCGTTAACTTGTTTGCGATACATTCTGAGTGTGATACCTCACTCCACGTACGTAAGTATATCATAGCTTGTCCACGTACCTTCCGGTATATCGGGCGGTGTTACAGTACAATAAGTATAAAGGGGTGCTCTCACTGTGCGGTTTCACATCAGACAACGCTAATATGGACTTAGGCCTCCACGTACCTTCGGGTATATTTTGGAGGATAAATTTTAGGTGCTATCCATCCATATTGAACCGAGTCAGCTGCCTTGTAAATTGTGATACACCGAACACATCATTCAGGGAGATTGCCTGCCCATACTTCTTGGTTCGTCAGGAGGTATTCTGCAATTCACAATTTCTTGGTAAACCCTTTTTCCTAGAATTACCCTTTTATTTTTGTTTATTTGTTTTTGGTTAAAATAAATCAGTAATCATGGAAGAACAAAACCCTTTCCCCCGTTGTTTGCGTAGACTAGCGTTAAAACTACCTTTACCACCAGAAGTTACTTTTGGTAGGCAAAGGCGATCACAATCTGCTGAATAAAGTACAATTCGTACCTATGGTGAAACATCATCTTTCCATAAACCAGAGTTAACTCAAGTTTTTTCTACACATCCTAGTTCGTCTACTGTTGTCGAAACGGAGTCTTCACAACTACCTGTGGTCACGATCCATCTAATCAGTGAGACCATACCTCCTGGACCCGACGTTGTTCAACCAGAAATTGATCCAGATCCTATCTCTTCTTTGCCAGAACATCTAAATCCTGAATTCGTACAATAGGAAGTTATTCCTACCTTGGTCATACCACAAATTTCTGTAGCTATTGAATCTCCAATATCACACAGTCAACCACCTGAAATATAATTTGGGCCTGACGGTGAAATACTTCCACCTGGTTTAATTGTGATTGAATAAATCCCACAAGATGAGACACCTTTAACTCCAACCCATTTTTGGGAGGACCTTTACTTGTACGATTCTTTTCCTCAATTGACACCATCTACTTTTGTTGATCCTGTTCCTTTTCAAAATCCCGTCGATTCAAAAGGGTATACATTTGTTCAAGTAACCATGTCTGAACCAACATCTTCAGTTGGGCCATCTGTTCCAATTATGCTAGCTCCTGCCCTAGCTACCCCGTCAATGTTTACAACTTCACCAAAGTCATATTTTCATGGTGGCCCTTTGGTCCCATCAGGTTACAAATCATTATCTAGAATTTTCTTTGGTGCATCTTCAAATCCATGGACTTTACCAATGTCATCATCCGGTATTTTAACTGGTAATCCTATAGTAAGTACTGAAAGGCTTGATTCTTTATACACATCATCAGGGAAATATCAATCCGGTCCTTCTGGGTCTATTCCTTCAAGTACCATATCAAATGGACTCCTAGCATTTGGAGAGCAATATTTTCCATCTTATTATCCTCCTCATGTTGGGGGGAAACCTTTGGTCACCTAATATGACAGTAATCCATCACTTTTTGGTCAACCTAATGTCAAAATGAATGTTTGTCAATGGCAGCCCACTCTGCCTATCCAACCACAAACAGTTGTACACTCGTATAAACCAGTTCAACTTGTTACACCCACATCATTTCCACTTGTCAATACATCTTTACCCCTGTTACAGAATCAAAATGTTGTAAAACCTTATCAAACGGGTCCTTCAACTCAATATCATCAAATTTTGGGTCCATAGACTCCAAATCCTTCGGTTAATTTACAACAACCTGTATCCAGAATCATTTATTCACAAGTTGGTTTACCATTTTATGGGATGTCACAATCGCAAATTGGTTATACTTATCAACCGAATCCAAGTTATCCTAATTTGGGTTTTAACATTGTTGGACAGACCTCTTGGCAACCATAGGCGCAAATGCCTCAAACTTCATTTCAACAAGTATCATATCTAGGTTTTGGTTAATAGAATCCTCAAGCGTTTGCTTTTCAAAACAACCCCTATCTGGGTTACCAGCAGCAGATTCCTTATGCTGGTGCTCAAAGGCCTATTTCTCAAGTAATTCCATCTTACCCTAGTTATGCTCAACCTGACCTTAATCGAAATTTTCCCTTTGTTGCAACTTTAGAGTTACCAGATTTAAATCGGCTAACTAATGATCCAATTAACTATGCTCCTTGGTGGCCGGTGATACCTCATAAATTACCCTCGGATATTCCTAAGTTCAATGGAAACCCTGGAGAATATCCGTCGACTCATGTTATGACTTATCATTTATGGTGTTCATCAAACTCCCTGAATGATGATTTTGTTCGACTACATATTTTCCAGCGTACGCTCACAGGTTCGGCTGCAAAATGGTATATTGAATTACCTAGAGCTTCTTTTGAAAATTTCACTGCCCTAGCTACTGTATTTTTGACTCATTTCTAGTTAACCATCAGATATGAAACTGGAATGGAACTCTTGACCAATTTCAAACAGACTAATGCTACTCACATTTTTTATCATATTCATGAGTCGCGTCGTCTTTGTAGAATGGTTAAGGCATTTGTTCCGGATCAGATCCTTTCTGAATGGTTCATTAAGTCCCTGTTACCATCTATAATTGAGGATGTGGCTAAGGGTGGCGTCATCACAGAGGAGCAAGTTATCGATCATGCCCAATATTTAGACTTGATTTATACTTAGTCTAGCACGCTCTATGAAAAAATTCCTAATGCGTTGAGATCTAATTTTATTGTTCCTCCTCAATTAAAGGACTCTCATGCCGGAGACGGCTTGATTGGCACTGCAAGCACACATCACACTACTTCATATGATCCTGCTCCTACTTCCATAATTAATGCCATGTCATTTGACAAGGGAAAAAGTGACAAGCAACCCGAAAGTAAGAAAAAGGGGAAATCTAAGAAAAAGCAAACTTCTAACCTGCAGGAAAGATCATCTAATCAATTGTCTAGACCTAGGAAACCTCGTTATCCATGCATAATATTTAATGAGGAACACTTTGTTATGGATTTTCCTCACTGTGCTGAAGTCTCAAAAATCATCAAGACTTCCCATGCGTCAGCTGTGTTGACAGACCCATTTCCAAATTCGAACACAAACATGGTTGCTACAGATCCATCTCCTAGTTCCCAAGTGTTAATGTTATCTGTCACAAAACCTTCAACATATATTTTGGTGTTAACGCGTAATAAATATTATGGTAGGAAAGCCACTGATCAACCTACTACCTCGACAACGAATCCGTCTACGGAATCAATACTGCCTACTGCTGTTCCTGAATTGACAATCAAGCCACCAAAGGGAGTAATTCACAAATCGACATATAATCCTCAAGCAAGAGCTACTCAAAATTATAATATAGTTGAAGATTTTTCTCAATCCCCTTCATCTAGGTCTGCTCTTGAGGTATTACAAAATTGTCCTTCCCAAAAACAAGCTTTATTGTCGGTTATTGGTGGAATTGATCGGACTGATTCTAATCTTGTCGTCTTTAATCATACGGGCTATGTGCCGCAACTACCAGCAGAATTGGAATTCTCCAAACAAGTAAATGTTCTCAATCACCTTGTTCATTGCACTATTATTGATGAGGGAGCATCTACATCAATTATGTCTCTAAATTGTTGGAAGTCACTTGGCTCATCGCTCTTATCACAATCATCAATGACGTTGAAGGACTTTAATGGATGTACATATAAACCTTGTGGTATTATTAATAACCTGCATGTTGAACTAAGGGGGAAAACAATGAATATTGATGTTGAGGTTGTTGACAGACCCCTTGAATACAATATTCTACTTGGAAAGCAATGGGTATATGCAATGACTGAAATTGTTTCTACATATTTTAGAATGATTGCCTTTCCACATAAAGGTACTATCACAGTCATTAATCAACTATCCTTCTTTGCCTCTGATTCGCAGGTAACTGGAAGCATTTCGTTCATTCACATACCCCAACTAGAACTTTAGAACATTGGTGTAGGACTCTTAAAGGATTCCACTCTTATGGGAACCTTTGCATTACCGCCGCCCGCGACGTCGGTAGAAATTGCAAGTATAGAGACCTACTACATGATCTCTTCCACTCTATCTGGCTTAAGGAAGAGTACAGGTGATTCTAAAATTACTATGTTGGATGAATTTCTGCCGCCCAGCCCTATTGAGCTGGAATAGCAATCAATCTATCTGGCTTGGGCGACAAATCTGAAATCAACGTCGTCGAGTGTTTGGGTTGATCGTTCCTTAGATTTTGGTACTCCCTCTGATCCTTTTTCCTCAATTTTCTTGACAGATGAGAATATTTTGGAAGCCATGATGTCAGAAGGAGAACCATGGGAATATTATCATCATCATTCTCATCTTTCTGATTATGAATAAAATTATCTTAGTGAACCATATCACCCATCAATCAAAAATTTCTTTTCGAATTCTTTACCCATTAATGCAATCAAATCCGAGCGAAATCTATCAAATATTGAAGAAACCATTTCTATCAATATTTCGACCAAACCTGGCATTGTAGAAAATATTCATGTCAATGTATCTTGTTCTCCATCAGAACTCAAATCATATCTCTCTCTATTTCGTGAATTCCATGATGTATTTTCTTGGTCTTACGAGGAAATGCTAGGCATAGATACTAGTATTGTTGAACACAATATTAATATGTATCTTGATGTCAAACTAGTGCATCAACGGCTTCGTCCTGTTCATCCAAAGAAATTCACTGGCATCAAAGCAGAAGTTGAAATTTTTTTGCGTGTTGGTTTCATATACCCTGTTCCACTAACTGAGTGGGTTTCCAATATCGTTCCTGTCATGAAAAATCAAGGAACCACTAGAGTGTGCGTTGATTATTAGGATGTCAATCTTGCTTGTCCAAAAGACAACTATCCTACTCCCTTTATCGACCAGACTATTGACGATTGTGTTGGATGTGAAATATTTTCATTCATGGATGGATTTTCTGGCTATAATCAAATAAATATCTGCCCAGAGGATCAACATAAGACATAATTCATCTGTCCCTGGGGCACATTCTCTTATAGGAAACTACTGTTTGGTTTAAAGAACGTTGGGGAAACTTTTCAGAGAGCAATGGACTATGCTTTCAATGACATCAAGCATATTTTTCAACCTTATCTAGATGATTTACCAACACATTCACGAAATCGGACTGATCACCCAATGCATTTGAGAGCCATTTTCTTATGCTGCCGACACTACAAAATATGCCTCAATCCACATAAATGTGTGTTTTGTGTTGTTTCTGGTCGTTTGCTTGGATTTTCAGTCTCAAAATAAGGAATTCGAATCAACCCATTGAAGGTTCAAGCCATTATTGATTTTCTTGCACCATCAAACTTACTTCAGATACATAAACTTCAAGGAAAGGCTAACTTCCTAAGAAGGTTCATTCCAAAATACGCTGAAATGGCTAAAGGATTTACTCGATTTAGTTGTATAAGCTTCTTTTGATGTTGTCAAGGATACTCTTGTCCGAGCTTCATTAATGTATCCCCCTAATTATCAAAATGATTATTTCCTATATATCGTCGTGGCCGAAATGACCATTGCTATGGTATTGGTCCAAGTAGAAAATGGAATTGAACATTCGATCTATCATTTGAGTCATAATATCAATGATACGGAAGTTAAGTATTCATACGTAGAAAAGCTTGCCTTGGAAGTTGTTCAAGCTGTCCAAAGATTTCACCATTATATCCTGCTCCAAAAAACCACTATCGTTTCGGATTGCAATCCCATGACTTATATTTTATCACGGCAATTGCTGGGGGGGAAATATTCAAAATGGATTATCATTTTGTAGGAATTTGATTTGGAATTCATCAAATCCAAGTCAAAGAAGTCTTTAGTTTTGGCTGAGCTTCTCTGTGACCTTCCCTCTGATAGTACAACAGTTACGTCAGAACCATCAATTCCTGACGAATCTTTGTTTCTAATTAGATCTTCTGATCCTTGGTAAGGGGATTTCATCCTTTATCTCCAAACTCAAACTTTTCGACCTAATACCTCTCACTTTGAACAACGACGTATTCGATACCAAGCCAAATATTATCTGATCGTCGGCGATACACTTTATCGTCGTGGTGTTGAAACCATTTTAAGGAGGTGCCTCACTCATGAGGAGGCCGAAAAAGTGTTAAATTATTTTCATGTTGGGGCTTGTGGTGGACATTTATCTGGTTATGCTACCGCGCAGAAGATACTCTGTGCTAGTTACTTTTGGCCTACTATTTTTCGAGATTGCATCCTTGCGGTCAGAAGTTGTCATGCGTACCAGATTTTTTATCATAAAATCCGCAAACTGCCAGTGCCAATGCATCCTGTTCTCTATGGGACCATTTTCTAAATGGGGTATTGACTTCATGACTTGTAACCCTCGTTCGTCCGAGGGGCACAGTTATATTGTTATCGCAGTCGACTATTTTACCAAATGGGCCGAAACAATGCCTACATTCAACAAAACAAGACAGACAGTTGCATTGTTTTCCTTTAATCATGTTATTGCATGGTTTGGAGTCCCATAGGCTATAGTTACAGATCATGGGAAGCATTTTCGCAATCACATGATGGCTGAATTGACTTCCAGGTTAGGATTGTCACATGATAATTCTACTCCTTATTATCCACAATCAAATGGACAAGTTGAAGCTATTAACAATATTCTTAAATGTATGCTTCAACGAATGATAGGAGTTCATAAAATAAATTGGAATTTGATCCTGTACTCCGCCTTGTGGGCGTATCGAACCTTAGTAAGAAACGCAATTGGATTTACTCCTTTTCAATAGGTGTATGGTCTGGAAGCTATCTTACCAATCCAATGTGAAATATCATCGTTAAAACTCGCAATCGACTTGTTACCTGACACATTAGAATAAGAAGCGTGTCTCCTTAACCTCATCCATCTTGATGAAACACGTCGTGAAGCCCAATTGGCCAACGAAGCGCATAAGAGACGTATAAAGGCGCAATATGAAAAAAATGTCCAGCCTCACATTTTCTCAGAGGGCGACTTGGTCCTTCTTTACGATCAAGAAGTTGATGTCATAGGTACAGGAAAGTTTGAGACATTATGGCATGGTCCCTATATTGTCAAAATAATTCTTGCTAAGGGCACCTATGAGTTGGTTGATTACGATGGAATTCCGTTGGTGCAGCCTAGAAATGGGTTGTATTTGAAATGTTACTATGCTTAATCATGAGCGTAGTAATTTTTTGTATTATATTGTATATATATGTTGTTGATTTTCATTCACTATCTTAATTTGTTTTTAGAGTTTTCTTGACGTTAGTAATCCGCTTTACATTTCATCGCAGATGTCTGAATCTTCGGAACCCTTTGTTGGATATGCCGATGGTGCTAGTCGTAGTACGCAGAATCTATCCTCTGTAGCATGGGCCATTTTCGCTTCAAACGACAAGTTAGTGAGTTTTCAAGGTATTTTTTTAGGTAGATCAACAAACAATATCGTTGAGTATAGCGAATTGATCAAACTTCTCTCTGATGCCATTTCATTTGGTATTAACCGTATCATCATAAGGTTAGACTCGCAACTTGTGGTATTACAAATTACTAGTTTTTATATTGTTAGAAATCCAACATTGCATAGATTGTTCCTAAGAGTTCAGCTTTTGGAAAGAAACTTTGATTTTATCCAATATCAACACATTTCCAGAAATTTTAGAACATCGAATGATTCATTAGCTAATCAAGTTTTAGATAGACATTTGCAACATATGTAAAGAAAACATTCACATCATTGAATAGGATTACACAATAAACATAGGAAAACACTGAAATCATATAGAAAGATAGTTATAGGTTTTTACAAAAATTTGTGCCCAAGACACATTGGTCATCTGAACTCAAAATGTATGCAAAATGTCACAAGTAAACTAGTGGTGCTCATGGTAACATGCTATAGATCTAGCTATCCTACGAAGTAACCACATCCAACGGTCAGGAACCCTAATAGTGTGTCGTTGCAGTCGCATAGGTAGCTCTTCGATCCGGAAATCTAGAATCCTGAAGGTCAAACCCTCTATGTGTTGTTGAAGCTCAGTCAGAGTCTCAGCCATATCAATATCCTGAAGGACTGCTCTCCCGACAGCCCTATCTGCTGTCACATCTTCTTTGTGCTCTGGTTCCACTACTGGTTGAACACGACCAACATCTGCATTACATCAAACATTTATTTTAGTCTTGGGAAAACATCAAAATACAAAAAAATTGTATAAACCTTAGGAAAATCAAAAACATGGTCAAAACATTCTTACCCATTGCACCCCACTGAGTGCCTTCTGGTAAAGCTAAATCTGGATCTCCTTGGAAATCAACGCCTACGTATGCATACTCATCGATGGCGACGATCTGTCGCCGAAACTAGGCAAAGAACGCAGTCGAGAACACAATGGTAGATTGGCCTACATGCCTACCCATGAGTTTCACCCATCTCTGCATCCGCGGATCTCTAGGATTAGACACATCCAGTGTCACATGTTGTGGCTGCATCAGTGGAATCTGTTCCAAGACGAAGGATATAAGGATAAAACCATAACTGAAATTCTTCTTCCTTCCTCCCTTTGCTTTATTCAATTGTTCCTTTATTTGAGAAAGAACAGCTTCAGACTAGTTGAAGACTGTTGGCTCCATATACTCTAGCATGTACTGCATATACGATCTATTCGCTACATGTAGTGTAACAGTGCCAGCAAGTTTTGCGATCGTGAAAAGGATAGTTCTCAAAGGCAAATCTCTAACATCTCGGATGCTTATCTTTCCATCTTTTCTTGGCTCTGCCCTTGGATAACGATGTTGCAAAACATAATCTCTCGCTGTCTCTCCTCCAACAATAGACCCTAAAAGCGAAATGGGCAAGCCTCTCCTCGAAAAACCTATAAGAAAGTACACATCCTCGACTGTTATGGGAACCACTTGGTTCTTAATATGAAATGCCTCAATAGCTGGATCCCATGCTCAAACTAAGAACTCCAAGAGTTATATCTGTTGCCTCATCTATGACAATTTGAAGTACTTAAGCAGTCCACAATCTCTTAGGGCTCTTACTGTACTCGGATCATTTAAGGAAATCATATCTTGTTCTTCATGTTCTCTTTCCCTCCATGTAATCATCATTGTAATCTGATGGAAACCTGAAATACAACCATAAGATCCATTAGATTCTAATCAATGCAAAAAACAAGGCACATTTTGGGCATAATGTGAGAAAAAAAAATCTATATTGTGCCCAATGCACTCCCTAACAAGAGACAGTGCATTGTGTATGCAAGTAACCTTCACTGTACTTGTTCTGCAACGCAAGTTTTGACATTTAGGGGTGCATTGCCCTCTTTTTGGGAAGAATTTACCCTAGGGGCCTTAAAACCCTAAAAATTTCCAGAAATTGGAAATGAAATGAATACTAAAGGAAAGAGGAGGTTCATATCACTAACCTAGATCAAACGGCAACAAAAATTGTCCACAGAAACGATCACAATCAACAGCTGAAGTTCGGGGGAAAAATCAGGTTCAGAGCTCCAAAATGAAAATGGTAACTATGGAATGGTAAAAATGAATAGTGAAACTACTTTTAATAGTCATTTAATTATTTTCAAATTAAATTTATTGCTATGGCTATAGTTTTATTATGTTTTTTTATCATGAAACGGGTATTTTTAATCCATTTTATGTTTTTTTCAACAGGTCTTACAACTGATGAACAAATTAGTTGTGAAGATTTATTTCAAGAATGATTTGACCACAAAGCATACTTTTTCTCCTTATTTTTGAGCTTTGTTAAAAATGAAAAAGGATTTGAAGCGCAATTTTATCTCTTTTTCGAGCTTCGATAACAACAAAAAAGGAACCCCTGGAGTCTTCTTTCAGCTCTTTTCAGACTCCGATAATGTGAAATTATTGCCGAGCACTTGTCTTTTCGAGCTCGTAAAAGTAAATGAATTGATATCTACTCAGTATAAGTTTAACCCTTTTCCAGACTGAGATATATTATTTACGAAAAAAGAATACTTTGGTTAAACATGACTAAAGAGGTTCTCTCAGATATTATTTTACACTCTTTCGGATCTAAGCGACAAATTTACGAAAAATTACTTATGGAGTTTTATTTTGTCCTCTTTTTAAAACTCTCTAAATATGAAAAAGGACCGGGCTATCATTGTCGTTAAGCTCGTTAAAACATAAAATAACGACAGGCTTGTCGATCATGGCAAGACTCAAGTTTCATTCATTGCTAGACTCGTTAAATTATTAAATAATGATACTTTATTCACCTGAAGGGTTGAATTATAGATCAGGAAAATGTTATCCTCCTCAAGGTTCTTAAAAAATAAAGAGGTACTGGTCGACAAATGACCGGGGAAAATTTGGGAAAAGTGAGCAAAATTCTTTATGGTAGCAAGTCACTCTTGAACATGACACTTCCTTCACTCCATGTCCGTGACTATTTGGGTTGGTTAATCATCTTGACGGTTCATTAATACCTATGGTTCATCATACCTTCACTTCGGTTTTGGGTCAATGCTGCCAACTCATTTCAGTTTCGTCCAGTGAATAACTCATCCTTCTGTAATACTCATAAACCTTTATTCTCATGATCATCATCCCTGAAAATTGCTATATCAAGTCATACCCTTGTCTCTTAAATCAGTAACTCTCGTTTCACAATAAGGTGACTTCCTATCGACAACAAATCATTATCCAGGAAGTTTACTTAGAAACATCAGATTCCAGTACCATGAGGCTTATTACAGCATCGACAAGATCCTCACTTCTAGACTTTTGACCGAAATATTTTGTTTGGCGTTCGACATCAAATCATCTATTCACACCTTACGAAATGTACTACAGTACTTTGAGGGCCATTGACATCAATGGTGGTTCTCTCTCATTTGTTAACAGCTCACATCATTGGCTGGTAATCAAACGATGTCTTTCCATGTTCGACGACAAATCATATATTCGCATGGCTAGACTTGTACCTGAATGATCGAGTGAATGAGATAAGAAGACCTCGGATCTAGTTTCAGCCATCTAGGCTGTGATTTCAGGATTGTTGTACACATCATTTTTACGATGACCTTACATATAGATTGTCATCCGAACATGGGACTATATCTGTAGGCATGTCTGCATTGGGCAACATTCCAAAGACGACGACTTTCTAAATTATGTACATGTTATTAGATTGTTTATGTGTTGAACATGGGAATGCCTACCCTCAGTAATTATGATTAAGAAGATATATCATGATGTAACGTATTGTAAGATTGATGCAAGTCGCCACTCCGCTTCATCTCCAACCCAACACATTGTAAAGCATATCAATCAAAATACTGTTGTTATTATTCTGACTTCATGCTTTAAGGGGAAATTGTTATAAGTCAATTTGGGCATCATTCCCAATGACATGGTTAATTGGGCATCATCTCCAGTACCAATGTATAGGGTCTATCATCCCCTAACATTTCAATTGCTACATGCCCTAAGACAAAGAACAAGACAAATAAATCAAAGGCTTTCATCTACAAAGGTTTCCAAAGTTTGAAGTTTATAATATATCATATGAGAGCTCACCAACGCTGCCTCTAAAGGGACTAAGTGCGCTGCATATGCAGGTAGCCCCATGCAAGGTTGCTTTGCAAAGCACTTCCCGACACTCATGGGTGCGTTGGTCACATTGGGAGCGAAATTCTCATTGTTCCGGAATCTCCACTTGGCCAGTGCCTTCTAGAAGAGTTCACATGTGTCAAACTTTGAATCCATGTGTCCATTTGACATCTACAGTATTGGGAACATGTCTTGCCTATTATTGGAAAGTCATTGATTGTAAAACTACCTCATCTCCTCTATAAATTGAGCACAGATCTTAGTGTTTAAGGAGGAAGAATTTGTGTAGAGAAATGCTGGTGGAATTTCAATTGAGGAGATTTATTTGAGTGACATATTGCTAGAGATATCTGCATTGTGATGAGGTTGGGATGTTGCTGGAGATGGTGACACTAAATCAGTCACTGGGTTGTAACCTCCCCTTCTATCATCAATAAAGATTACTATGTATTTTTCCCTATATGCATCTGTATAAGCTTTGATTTTCAATATCATGATTTCTTAGTTGATGTATATGGTTTATGATTTATTGATTTAGCTAAATAACTTGAATAGACATCTATATTATTGCTATCTCTTGTTGTTTAGTGTTCATTCTTGCAAGAAATATTTTGCACAACCGACTAGAATTTGAAGCTACAGCAAAAGCGACAAAAGTATACTTTGGAAGCGCTTGGATCCCAAGTAGGTTTCTTATTTCATTCTGTGTTTCTGTTTACAGATAGGAAAGATAGTGTAAAGTCTTTGACCTGTTGTTCTAGATTAGCACCTGTCTAGGGAAGACTGATTTATCCATAGTTCATAATTCCGCATAACATTTACCCACCCATGGAATTTACTTATGGTATTGTAACAAAAAAAGGCTATAAGTAACAAGTCGCATTTTGTAAAAGGATAGATTGTCCACCATAATGTAGTTGTTACAATTATTCTCTATTTTAATAAAAAATTTCTTTATGGTTTTATTTACAGTGTGTTCTGTCCTTTTTCTGGCATTCTAATTTTGCAGATCTTGGGGGGATGAACCCCGAAAATCCATTTCAATTTTTTAGATCTTAGGGACCTCCCCCCAAGATCTAGATCAGTGGTGTCAGAGCCACGTTATGACATCATGGGAATGAGGGTTTGAAGCATATTTTAGTTTCAAATTTTTTTAGCAAACTTCATCAAAATTCATTCAAGTGCCACAACCTCCATGGAGCACTTTCTTGGGCCAAGCGGGAATAATTTTTTTTTCATTTTTTTGCAGCAATTGTTATTGGGCGATGAGTTTGAAAATCACATATGAAAATTTTAGTGGAAAAATTAAACAAAAAAATAATAGATCTGGATTCCTTGTGAAAAAAATACCCAATTGCAAAAAAAAAATCAGTTGAAACGGTGTCATGATGAGGGAGATATCATTGATTTAAAATCAATTGTGTTGCAGAATTTTTTTTGACGGTAATTCGTGGATGACGACTCTCCTATAATTTTTATTTTTATTTTTTGTGCATCATTTCAGGAAAAAAATTTCATATATTAGCTCCTCTTGAAAAATCACCCAGTTTCAAAAATAAAATATTGGTCGAATTGGAGTTCGGACGAGGGAGATATCATTGATTTAAAATCAGCTATTTTTTCAGAACTTTTGTGACGACGAGACAGTTGCAATGTGAATCTAGGTTTCCAGAATATCCATATAAGGATTTCAATCATGTAGGAAGATGCAAAATGGTCATTCTATTTCCAAAAACAAGTTATAATAAATATTATGAGCTATATTGACCGAGTTATGCCCATTTTAAATTAGTTCTTATATCTAGAGCAACGTTTGGAGTGGGTTCCCTTTGGAGACGTTCCCTCCCACCCCGCTTTAGTAGTCACCTACTTCAAATTCATCAGTTTTAGCATAGCAACATTCATCTTGGGTGCTTTAGAGACATGCCCTCCCACCCCAGACTATGTAGGCACCTGCTACTTCATCAACAGTCAGCATCATGTTTATGGGTCAACCGCACAAAATCCTTGTCATCGAAGTCCATTTTCTAGGCTACACACTATCAATATCACAGTTGGTCACAAGAAATGCAGGATATCTCTATCCTCATATCTTTGTTTGTCATGGTTCTAGGTCATCCACAAACCCACACTTCACCGAAGTCCATTTTCTAGGGCGCACATTGTTAGCATCACAGTTGGTCACAAGCATTACAGGGTATCTCTATCCTCGTAGTGTATTCAACGCATGGGTGGACGAAATACACTTTGCTTAGTAGGGAAGTTTTTTACCTACATAAGGGTCATAGGTCAAAATGGTTTGTCAAACGTTAGTGGAACACGTTCAACATGTAATAATCTAATGATTCGAATGAAAAATGGCATCCACCCATGGTATTCATCCACCCATGTTATCCATCCACCCATGGAATTTACCCATGGTATTGTAAATGGCATCGACCCATGGTATTCATCCACCCATGGAATTTACCCAGGGTATTGTAAATGGCATCAAACCATGGTATTCATCCACCCATGGTATTTATCCACCCATGGAATTTACCCATGGTATTATAAGTGACATCTACCCATGGTATTTATTCACCCATGGTATTGTAAGTGAGATCCACCCATGGAATTTACCTATGGCATTGTAACAAAAAAGGTTATAAGTAACAAGTTGCATTTTGTTAAAAGACATATTTTCCACCACAATGTAACTTCTACAGTTATTCTTTTTTTTAATAAAACAAGTTTCTTTGTGGTTTTATTTCATGTGTTTTCTCTCCTTTTTCGACATTCTAATTTTGCAAATCTTGTCAGATCCATTTCAATTTTTTAGATCTTGGGGGCCTCCCCCAAGATCCGGATCAGCTAAGTTAGAAAGGAAACATAGCATGCTACATAAACAATGAAACAAAAACAAAACAACGTGCACAAGATACACGCTCAATAGAGCAAACACACTAATAACTCAACAATGGAGAGATTCTACCTTTATTAGGTGCTGGTAGTAGTATAATATAGAATGCTAAATCTCTTGTAGTGGATCCTTTGAGCTATGAAGCTCCAATATCTAAGACAAGGGGGTCTCTTCCCCTCAATTTTTCAGCAAGCCTCTCTTCCCTCTCAAAGGATTGTAGATCGACGAAAATGTGGTGAAATTCTCTCTCTTGGAATGAGACGTTGGGTGGCCAACAACTAAGCCCTTCCAATCCTCCTCCTTCTAGAAAACACAAGCTAGTTTGCTATGGAGAAATTTGGCCAGCATAACAATGTGTCTCCCATTTCTCTTCCCAAGACTATATTTTAGAGACCATTTTCAAATTTTCCCTCCTTCTCTTGGTCCAATATGGA
The DNA here is from genome assembly GCA_034641835.2 of Pinus albicaulis. Classification (NCBI taxonomy): domain Eukaryota; kingdom Viridiplantae; phylum Streptophyta; class Pinopsida; order Pinales; family Pinaceae; genus Pinus; species Pinus albicaulis. The sequence goes on from CM076572.1 coordinate 422,585,868, forward strand.
TGGTGACACAAGAGTGGGGGTATGATTCCTTTGCGTGTTGCACTAAAACCTCAAGGTGGCTCAAATGCGACTATACTTGGTTAGGTTGAGTGGGAATATTTTTAACCAAGTGTACCAAGTGGTCTAGGATGGTGAAATTCTGTAATCCCCAGGACCACGCGGATATCGAAGAAAAAATCGCACTACCTGCCAAGAGCCAGTGTTGCCTATGCGCGGTCCATAAATTTTGTTCTTTAACCTTAGGAAAAATTAAATTTTTGTCTCCTCCTAATGTATTTCTTCTCTAGAAACCCTTTATCTGTACCTTCTGCTTGAAATTTTTAATTTCTTTTTCCTGTACGATTTTCCAATGTTAATATTTTCTCCCTAATGTATGAGGTATAGGAAGAACTGTATAGATGAAATACATTATGGTTTCTTTTTTATGTGATTATTTTGAGAGAGAGAGAGAGAGAGTAACTTGCTTTGGAACTGAGTTGAGAGACCCCTTGCCTTGAGTAAAAAATACACCATGCTCAGTTGGAAACCTGCAAGAGATAGAATGAATAAAATATTTCTACGAGGCCAAAATGTCCCATGCTCATGATGTTTTCACTAGCTAATCTTATCTTACAAATAGTGGTTTTGTTTATGCAACTTTTGGTAGTGATCTACTGTTGGTTACTGATGACGGTTGTTAATGCCCTTGAAAGAATTTTTCTTTGAAATAAGGTTTAATGTGGTGCCCACATGCATAATATTGGTATGGCACATTTGTTTTAGAAAGAGTGCTCATTGTATGCATGGGTCTTTGATTGTTGGCGACCTTTCCATGTAAGCATTGCTCAAAGAGATGATTACCAAGTTACGACTCTTCGATGAGATGTATGATAGCATCTTGACATGAAAGCTTATCTTGAAGTCGAATTTCAAGAGGATCGATGACATCAATGGATAATGATGATTCCCATAGTTCCATTCGGGGATGCCCCTATTGAGGTGAGGAGTCATCCAAGGTACTACCTCCTTCTTGGAAAATGTTTGTTGTAGTCAACAAGAAGAAAGCATCTACCGACCGAAATGAGTACTAATGCAAGGGACCAGGGTTTCTGATGTAGCAGGGCGTGGTTTGATGGGTTAACTAGGCATGATGATGAGAAATGGTTATAACTAAGGATGGTAGTTAAGCGGCCTGAGGTCGAAGTTGTAAATGTGAGTGGCTGCAGTCATAACAATTTCTGGTGAGACATCCCTAGGGTCGGTAGGATGTCCAAGGTGGGTGTATTGTTGCTATGAGTGTCATGGTTGGGTGTGGTAAAAGAAGTAGCTTTGACCAAGGGTGAATAGGGACTGCTGCCAGGTGAGAAATGTAAATGGATAGGTGGGAGTGCTCTCCTAAAAAATCTTTGTACACTTTCCAAAATAATATAGAATGGGTTTGGATGTACAAGCACAGAGACATATGCCCCTATAAACATGAAATAATATGTCACTACAGTGTGAGGAGTGTGTTTTGCTAAGGGTGGGGGCCCCATTGGTTGGTCTTAGTGCGGGGGTGATGAAGCGGATGAAAAATCTCGCAGATGGGCTATGCTGATGGGGGTGTGATAGGCCAAGTGTGAGACGCAATGGTGCATTTTTCAATTTTCTTGTGCGAATGGTAGCCTGGGAAAGGAGTTTTAACATGACATGGGTAAAACTTGACTTGATGTATGATGGATGACTAAACATGAAGTGCTTCCCGAGCTTGGGGTTTTATGGCCATGGCTCCAAACCTTTGGTGTATGGTCTATATGAGTGATGGATGCCACGTAGGGTAAGCCTCTATCGACCTGCAAGGGTGTTTATCATGTACAAGGTGGGGTGAATGAAAGGCTATGGTTTATTTCTTTGAAGAATGATGTTAGGGTATGCAAATATTCTTGGGGAGTCTATCATGTTAGGGGTAGAATGATACCTTCTCTTGTACCTTCATTGGCATGTTTGTAATACCTGCAACCAATAGCCCAAGTAAAATCATATTTTTTATAAAAACATATTTGAAAAAATTTGAACGTAAAGCAATAAGATAGGGCATACCTATTGCATCTGAAAATGAATTTTTTTGAGGCTTGATTTTATGGGGCGTGGTTTGAACGTGATGAAACATTGATCACTATATTTCTCATGGTTTTGCAATCAGGTACTCTGAGCTCCAGTTATAGTCTGTCGAATAATGGGAAAAAGGGTGATAAATGAGCCAATATGGCTCATTTTAACTCATTTGTGTCTTTTGAGGGTCTAAGGTCAGAGCTGAGCCCTTGTTCCCGAGCTTCTATTGTTGTTGCGGTTAGCCAGAGAACCTGGGATTCATTTCTCTAGTGTCAGGTATGACCCTAAATTCCCTGATTTTCATTTTTGTCATTTTCTTGCATGGGGGGTCTATGCAAATATGGATTTGTATGGACATTATACCCATTTTTGGGTCCAACCTCACGGGCGATCAAGGCTGAACCGCACGTCCCTCACGCAAAAGGTAACTTTTGCATGAGGCCATCGTGGTCGAAAAAATTGTGTGTGATAGACCATGCATTTATATCTGATACAAACACGCGGTCATCATGCCTAAGCTTTTAAAAGGCATGGCAGAGTCCATTTTTGAAAAAAAAAATTAATATTTTTGGTTTAAAAAATGGATTTTTAGTTTCTTCTCTAGTGATTGGATGTTGCAGTCGGAGAGAGACTGGCATGATATCCATGCAGTTGTGGCCCAAGACCCCAATCCTTGGGGGTTTTTGGCTTAGTATGGGTTACTCAAGTTTTTAGAGAATAACTTACTAAGATTGCAGGACAGGTAACTGCGATACCTGGTCCATTGCTGGAATAGGAGATGACATGTTATGGTGTTGCGTAGCAGAGACGTCATGGTCCAGCCGGAGACCGACGTTTACTTTTTGAATGGTCTACTGCCTCAGGGGGAGGTTCTTCCATATCCACTCCCAGCTAGGGGAGTGAACATCCGTCGTTGGGCCCAGGATCACTATGGTCCTGATGCAATCACTCAAGGATGCATCTGTATGAGCTCTGTGACAGACTTGGCTAAAAGGGTTGCCCTGGTGATGATAGTTCGCCTATCAAGGTCGATTGCGCCTCATTAAGTGTTGGGCCCACATATTGTTGTTTTGTGTCAGCTTCGGGCCGGTCAGTTCTTCGACTGGGCTCGCTATGTCTACCAGGGCATGGTTACACAATTAGTCAAGGCCTAGAGGGGGGCCATTAAGGTCTTATCTTATAAGAGTATCCTCTACACCATCATGTATGAGAGGGTTGTGATGCTTCAACCTTTTGTGGCAGTGCCCCAGGGTCCTCCGAGGGATACTAGGATGCGTTGGTGGGCACCTGTGATGCCTCGTGGTAGAGTAGGAGAGGTGTGTCGCTAATGGGATGCGATGGTTGAGGCGTGGTTCGAGTCGAACCCGTAGATGTTTCTTGACTACCCGTACTTTGGGATGGACTTCCGGGGGGACCCAAATATGGGTCTTCCTGCAGGTTATGCATGGGACCCGACAGGTATGGCTTTTGATTCTTTTCTGCATTTTGAGGACTTTTAATATATATAGATCTGTATGTCTTTGATGGTGACATTGATAATATTTTTGGTTTCTCTTGTAGATGTGGGTTCGGTAGGGCATCCTACCGCCCACTTGGAGGGTCATCAGCCTTTGAGGAGGGTCCCACTTGGGGATAGTCGGGCCCCGGTTGGGGGGCATGGCGGTGTAGGAGGCCCTTCAGGGGACGCCAGCAACACTGTAGCTATTGTTGGGCCTTGAAATTTTCATTTACTTCCATTACATTTTCACTTATATTTCCATATTATCACCTTCACTCCACCTCAATTTAATTACATTTACCTTACCATTACCACTATTGGGTTACATTATGTTTTTCCAAACTTTATTAATTCCTCGTATTTTTAAGTGAATTTATGGTTAAAAATTAGAAAATAATATGCACATACTTATACCTAACAAGTGGAATGAGTTTTTTCCCATGTGTAGGTCAAAAAGAAGCTTCAAAAAGACTCTTATGTGGCCTCCTAAGGCCAAATTCGAATTTGGATGGAGAATATCATGGGATCATAAGGATATGTGTCTCATTTCCTATTTGTATTGTAACTCTAAGAAGACATGTGCCTTATCACTTCCTATTTGGATTGTAACTCTAGAGATATAGGGAGAGATTCATGGACTCTCGTTGATGAGATATATTCTCATCTTTCGTATAAATAGAGGAAGCTTTCTCCTATCAAATCATGTGTAAAATTGGAGTTATGCTCAAGCTTTGAATACAGAATTAGATTGTGGCACCTTACTCATGAATGTTCCTTCATTTTGACTTGGTTTTGCTTACATATGGAGCATCTCGATTTACCATCTCTCATACTTTTAGATTAGATACCTAAAACGTGTGAGATTTACTTACTTTTATAGATTAAAGTTTATTTTCTTTCATAGTATTAGTTTTAGAATGACAGTGTAATCTTTTCTTTTCTAAAAACATTTCAAAATGATAGATTTATCTATTTTCCAATTGGATTAAGTTTGAGAAAATAGAGTTCACAGTTATTTAGTTTCCTTTCATGCTCTATTATTTACTTTCTTAGATCAAACTATCAATTCATTGTATAATTGAATGTTCCAAAAAAGGTGACTTGTCATACTTCCAAGTTGGGTGATTGAATGTTCAACCTATAGAATCATTGAGCTTTACTTTGACATGCTTTTATATTGCTTTTTAGATCCTCATTCAATTGTATAATTGGGTGTTCTTAAAGATCATTTTAAGAAGGTGATTTTATCATATTTCTAAACGGAATGCTTGAATACCTAACTTATGCAATTATTGAGTTTTCCCTTTGCATGATTTAATTGCTTTCCTAGATTTAAAGACTAAAGTATAATCGGTTGCTTATACATCATCTCAAGAGGGTGATTCTATCATATTGGATGCTGAAGTGATTGAACGTACCTTAGTTGTTTTCCTTTACATGCTTTGAAATGTTTTCTTAGATTAAAATTTCAATTTCTACAAGTGTGATTATGCGCTCTATATTTTATTTTGAATTATTTTTCTTTCTTTCCGTTACTTGATTTCATATGTTAGTTGAATTTCATTTTCATTATTTGATTTCATAGATTAGATGAATTGGTTTTCATTATTTTGTAGTTAGATTGATCTAAACTGAAAGAAAATTTCTAGCACATGCAGTGCACGCATGCTTCATAAGTTTACGAAACCCCTGGGTTGACAAATTAAATGACAGGCAATTATTTTGCCCCAACATTTTGGCGTCATTGTCAGGGAAGTGTGCATAGGAACTAGCTTTTAGTCTAGAGTGTAATTTATTTTTTAGTTTTTACTAACCGTTTATGGAAAGAGGATCTAGAATGCAACCCAAAGACTACATTGAGGAATGGTATCAAAAAGCGATTGCACCACAAAATTCATCAATTCTTCAAAAGATCCTTGCGGAAAATCAAAAGATCAAGACGATTTTTCATATCCTTACAAACAATCAGGTACATTTTTCAAGTTTGGATATGAATATTTCAAAGATTCTAATATGTAAATGGCTTCATTGGAAGCATGAATATACTTAAAATTAAAATTTAAAAAAAAAATAGTTTTTTTTAGATAGATAGGAAAAATAAAAATAATACCAAACTTAGCTAGAATTTTAGAATTTCTTTTATTTTGTTTTCAAAAAAAAAAAAATAATCAACGTTGATTAATTCATTTTGAATAAATTTCAGTGACAAAGTAAGAATCACTTAGTTTTTATCACCATCAGAAATAAAATTTGTGTGTGAAAATATGAATTTATTTGACGATGTTGACTAGTATGCTCTCTTCCCGCGCCTCGTTGCGACCTGGAAGATCAGAAAATCAGATTAGTCAATTTAAAAATTAAAATTCAAAAATTCGCTAAAAAATTTGCTGGAAATTGATCTACAATTCTATTGAAAATCATCGTTTGAGTCATGATCCTTTTTTTTATTATCGGTTCTGCAAATTTTAATGTTTTTCACCCTCTCAATCTTTTTTTGATTTATTGAATTGCATGTGCACAATTTTTCTTTTAAAAAAAATGTTTTATTTAAATTAAAATATATATATATATATATATATATATTTGTGTGTGTGTGTATATATATATATATTTTTTAAATGAAACATATATCAATTTAAAATATATATATATATATATATATATGAAAAAAAAAAAATGAATGGCTCATGGAAAGGAGGCCCATGCGTATGCATGAGGCCAACCTTTTGATTGGCCTTACGCATATGTTCAAGTCTCTAATCCACTCAAAGACCCATGCATTGCAATAAAAAAGGAACCTTCTTTTTTCCATATTCGGTCTTCCTCAAGCAGTAGTTATTAGAAATCGATTTTAAAAGTTGCAGGGACAGACAATGAAGGTGTATCGGATGAAGAAACTGTTGATGAAGAGAAAATTGCAGATTCAATTACAGACAAACAATGTAAGTGTATCAGATGAAGAAACTTCTTATGAAGAGAAGATTGCAGACTGTTGATGAAGAGAAGATTGCAGATTCCATCGCAGGTAATTGGAATGAGGGTGATCGATCTGAAATTCTCTATGAGAGTCAATCCGTTACACATCAAAACCTACAAATAAAAAAATCAAACCAGAGCAATTTTGTTTTGCTGCAGAAGTAATTGCCAGAAAATGAAATTGACAGAAATGCGTAACTATTAAAAACACCCGATTTTAAAACGCATTTTCTGAGCAAACCGAGGCGAATTAGGAAAAAATAAAACTTGGGTATTTTTTAGGAACGGGGGAAATTTAACAACTTGCAAGAAATTTGTTGGATTTCACAGCCATTTGGGAGAAATTCATGGTTCTTCATAAATCTGTTTTGCAAATTGCGTGAGGAAAAAACGATCTGTTTTGAACTCTTTAAACATGGAAAGTTGAAAGCAGAAGAATCCAAGTTAATAACAAACTCTGCTCCACATGGCAACTGGTCTAAGAGTCCAATTTGATTTTAGACACATATGTGTCTCATCATTAAAATAAAAATAAAAATTAAAATAATAATAATAATAAATAAATAATATATATATATATATATATTTGCATATATAATCGATATTGAAGCAATTTATAAGGCGAAAAATACTTGCAAAATTTGAATGAAATAATTTTTCGTGCAAGTACTTTTTTTTTACCACTTAAAATATTTTTGACAACATGCTTTTGCAACACAGATGATGATTCAATTTGACAGATTTAATAATGACTTGCAGAACAATTGGAAGATTATTTAGATGCTTTCTCAATATTTTGCATTAAAAATTTTGTTATTGTGTATTTCTCTATGAAGTTTTAACTTGTAGAACACAACGAATCTTTGTGATGCCAATCATATTACTGAGCACATTGCATGAAGTCATCCGACAAAAGGGAGTTGATTTATTTTTCATGGTTATTTCTTAAAAATGGAATGTTATCGATATCATGAATTGGACTAAATATAACACTTTTGATTTTCCTTAATCTGTTTTATTTGGCATTCAAATTTTGCGTAAGAATCAAGAAGGAATTGCTCTTTTCTTTTTTAACACACTTATGTTCTTTATGCTAATTTTTTTTTGCAGGTTTGGGATGATCGAATGAACATTGAAGGAAACCAATTATGTGCACAATTGGTCTTCAAAGGACCTATTTCATGAGAAACATAAGAACAAGTCCATGTCCATATCCATCAAGACCATTACCTTTCCTCCCTTTTGAATTATAAATCCAACCAAGAAATTCAAATTAAACCACAGTTATTTTACCAGCAAGAGTCAGTTGTTCATTTTCCTTTATTCACATACACTTTCCATTACTTTTTTTCTACTCCTAACCCACAAATATATGCAATAATCTCACTTACATGCTTATTTCCCTGTTAGGTCCCTATATTACTAGTATAGTCCCTTATTGTTGTTAGTGTAACCCCTTTAATGTTATTATTGTACCCCTGTAACCCCCATATTGTAATTATTGTGCCCTTAAATTATTATTGTTAGGTCAGCTAGGATTACATTGTGGCCCCACTGGGATTACATCGTGGCCCCATGGACTCCTATATATAGAAAGGAGGTTTTGTAATTTGTATCATCCAAGAATTGTTCATTCATGTAATGTATTGGAGGTTTCCCCTTGAAGTGGCTTATTTCTAAGGCATTGATATCTCTTTTCTTCTCTTTTTGGAGTTGGTTTCACAACATTTCGTATCAGAGCTTTGGATTCTAGGGTTCCGCTGCTCCAAACAGGTCATCGTGGAATTTTCTCTATAAATTTTTTTCTACGAAGTTTCAAAAGCTAAAATTTTTAGGGTGCAAAGCCAAAATTCTGAGTAACATCGTCGCAAAATTTCAGAACTTGGTTCGCAATATTTTCGGAGATATGATCTATGGAAGTTGGGTATTTTTGCAGGCTCCTCAGTTTAATCTAAACAGGTCATCATGGAATTTGCGCTATATGTAGAAATTATATAACTGATATGTTATATGTCTAAGATTCTCTTGATCATACACTATTTGACTTCATGGACAATACATAATCTATTCCACCATTGAACATCATATGCGGAAATTAAATCAATTGCATGCACACATTAAAACCATAAAAATTCACACACATTAACACAATGATTTATGGGAAAGCTTAAAGCTGAAAACAACCAACTATATGTATAATATATGTCATATATATCATATAACAATCATCATACAAAGCTTCTCACAAGCTCTTAGTACAATCTCCAATCGCTACACACTAATCAGGTCTGATCTTGCAAATCCATGCACCGATCCTCTGCCACCTGCTAGCCTGCCTCTATTGTGCAATCCCTGCTGAATATGAGCTCTGAATGAATTCGAATCCACCTAGCTTGCACTGTGAAATCCTCATTAGCATCTCCATCAATGTGTGGTGCAAACTCATGCACCACTATAGTCACAACTGATAGTCACACTGCTCTTTCACCTACCTCTCCACTGGTCTCCACTGAAACTGTCCATGCACTGTAGTTAACTGATGTATTCTTTAGTTGATTAATGAGTTAATATTTATTGAATTAATTAATAATTAATTCACACCACTCTCACTAGTGTATCAATCAGTTAGACTAGATACAACTAGCTCAACTGTGTCTAACTGAGTTAAACTGAACACAACTCCACCAACTACCTCAATAACTCTACCAAACTCTGTCACATGAGTTCTAACCGAAGTCTCCATGCAATAGCTCCACTTAACCCTTAGGAATAGCGTAATTCCTTCTGTCATCTCCTGTGCCACATCTGTGCACTTAACTGAAGTGCTCCAAGAGAATAAGATAATGTTTATAGTCCAAATATTATTAAGAGCTAATAATATTCGATATATCTATTTTTAGACTGGCAATCTAAAAATAGATTCCGCCCAATATGTCTAAAAATAGAAGTCCATCTATTTTTCCAACTTGACCAACCATCCACAAATAGCATCCTACAACTCATAGAATATGGTCGACATGTCTAAAAATAGACTTAGTCTAGAAATAGACTTGCGCCAAAAATAGCCTGCGGGCCCACTTAGTGAAGGCGACTTCTTTCCACTAAGCTCATCATCTTGCTGAAATATCAACACTCCTCTCAACAAGATAGGGATTATTTGCCACCCCGATCCTACCTCTATGGTATTCGAATTTGCTCCTACTGAGCGCCTTCGTCAAGATATCAGCATCTTGATCCTCCGTAGGAATGTAAGAAAGTAACATGATCTTCCGCTGCACACAATCTCTGATATGATGATACCGGATTTCAATGTGTTTAGATCTATCATGAAATACTGGATTAACAGAGAGTTTAATGCAACTCTGATTATCACAATATATCACAGTAGGATCTAAGTCTGAACCGAACAACCCGACCAGGATCTTCCTCATCCATATAGCCTCGCATGTAGCCAAACTTGTTGCCATGTACTCAGCCTCCACTTAACTGAGTGCCACGGATCTCTGCTTCCTGCTGTACCAAGAAACTGTTGTCGACCCGATACTGAAAATCCCTCCAGATGTTATCTTTCTGTCCGTTGGGCTCCCTGCCCAATCTGCATCTGTGAAGCCATGTAGCTTCACCTCATCTAACTATCTGTACCATTATCCATATCCCGATATGCCTCTGAGATATCTCAATACATGCTTCCCCGCCTTCCAAAAGAGCTTGGTAGGCTTAACCATAGCTTATGAAAGCTGGTTAAAAATGTAGCATATATCAGGTCGTGTATTGACTAGATACATAAGATACCCCACCAACTATCGGTAAACAGTGGCATCCACTACCTCTGCTGATGTAGCATCCTCTTTCCTCCAACCACTAGGAAGAGGAGTGTCGATAGGCTTGCAGCCATGCATGTTGAACTTCTCCAGTATCTCCCAGGCATACTTTCCTTCAGACATAAACAGTCCATCACTGCGCTGCCAAATTTCCAATCCCAGGAAATAATGAAGGCGGCCCAAGTCCTTCATCTCAAACTCCTTTGCAAGATCAGCCTTGCATGAGTGTATCAACAGTTCATCACCCGTCAAAATCAAATCATCTACATAAAGTACAATGATCAGCAACTTACCCTCCACCACAATCTGGTATAGGTTTGGATCTGCCTCACTCTTGGAGAATCCAAGTCCGGTGAAATAACTGTCTATCCGTGTGTACCAAGCACCAGGTGCTTGTTTCAACCCGTGCACTTTTGAGCCTACACACACTGGCTGCTCAAGATTCCAGAAACCTTCGGGCTTTGCACACCTTCCTCAATGACTCAAAGAGAGCGCCAGGCTGCCGGTGATCCATTCCATGAATGTGCCACCCTATGTGCACTGAGAGAGCTAGGATGCTCCGTATGGAAGAATACATTGCGACAGGTGCAAAGGTTTCTTCATAGTCGATCCCCTCAATCTGTGAGAAGCCTCGGGAAACAAATCCTGCCTTGTAATTCTCGATGCTCCCGTTAGCAACTTGCTTCACTTTATAGATCCATCTCGAACCTACCACTGATTTCCCTTACGGCCTTGGGACAATCTCCCATGCACTGTTTCTGATAATCAAATCATACTCTTCCACCATGGCATCTACCCATGCAGGGTCCTCCACAGCTTCCTCGAAAGAGGATGGTTCTGTCATGATACACTTGCTCATAAGAGCCATGTATCCAAGACATCGGTCAGGTGACTCCGTTCGTCCGCACCGTGATGTGCAGGTGCTCCTACAATCTGGTCATCAAGATCTCGCCGGCCGCGCTCTGAAAAGTGCACCGCCTCCGATGTTGGGCGCCGCATGAGTGGTTTCTAAAGTTAATGAACCTCCTCAGGGTCGAGGCACATCCTGAAGCTCATCCTTAGGAACTAATAGCTCCTCATCTGCATGCAAGTGTGGCTCCCTCTCAAGCGAACACTTCATGGCTTTCTCCTCATGAAATTTGATATCCCGTCGCACAACAATCTTTTGACTGTCTGGAAAATACACACGATAGTTGTGGGGTGTATCAGTGTACCCCACAAATATCCCAACCTCTACGGTCGGCTCCAACTTCTTCCGGGCATCTTTCGTCACATGAATGTAAATAGGTGAGCCAAAAATCTTCAAATGAGAAATATCAGGCTTCTTACCAGAAAACGCCTCCTCGGGTGTACTCATGCCAAGTACTCTATCAGGACAACGGTTTTGCACATAAACCGCAGTATTGCATGCCTCAGCCCACAAGTGTATGGGAAGGCCCTGGTCATGCAACATCACCTGTGCAGCACCCACAATCGTTCTGTTCTTTCGCTCCGCGACCCTATTTTTCTATGGGTTATGAGGCACTATGAGCTCTCTTCGAATTCCTTCTGCGCTGCAAAAGTCCTTGAATTCACCAACGATGAATTCACCACCATTATCGCTCCTAAGAGCCTTCACCTGCTTCCCTAATTCTTTCTCAACCAGTGCCTTAAACTCACAGAACTTTGAGTATGTCTCGCTCTTCTTCTGCATGAAGAATATCCAACACTTACGAGAAAAATCATCAACAAATATCACATAATACCTGTGCTTTGCTGTCGAAGCTACTGAGAAAGGTCCACACATGTCTGTGTGAATTCTCTCAAGGATCGTCGTGGCACGACTATCCTTCTCATGAAAGGTGGCTTTCACAAATTTTCCCAAAGTACAACCCTTGCACTGATCTGACTGCGCAAGTGTACCTTTGGGAAGCTTGGTATAAATCTGCTGCAAAATTTTCAAAGCACCATGGTGGAGATGGCCCAATCTCCTATGCCACAGCTCGCCCTCATCCTGGCTCACCACTTCTTCTACCTTGCCTGCCATTGCTGCGCAGCCATCTACCTGCAACTGATAAAGGTTCTTAACTCGAACCCCTATCCTCCAGGTTTCACTATTTGCCTTACTGTGCAGGAAAGCCTTTCCCTCGCTAAAGACAACATCATATCCCTTGTCTTCCAACATCGCCACAGAGATAAGATTCTTCTTCAATCTTGGAAAATGCATGACATCCTTCAAGATGAAAGGTTTTCTAGACTCCCTCTCAAAGGAAATGGTCCCGATACCAATCGCACTATATCTACCATCATCGCCCATCTCGATGTGCACTCCAAGATCCTTCTCATCCAGATCAGTAAACAAATATTTGTCTCCGGTCATATGGAAAGACGCACCACTGTCATGAAACCACACTGAACCCATAATACTTGAGACCAAGCATGCGATCAACGAAAAATCCAGCTCAAACTGCGAGGCTAAGGCCTCTCTAGCTGCAGATCCATCAGCCTGCTTATTTTTCTTCTTCTGTGGAAAATTAGTGGCGTAGTGTCCGTGTTGGTGACAGTGAAAGCACTTCACCTTGGACATGTCCTGCTTCCTGCCTTTCGCACCGGATTGAGAAGTATTTTTATTGCTCTTCCCCTTCCTTGCTTTGGCATCCAAAGAGAAATTTTCTTCATCTTCATTCTTCGATGAAGATCCATCCCTGGTACTCTGCCTTATCTCCTCCTGCACAAGATCCGACCAAAGTCACTCCCATCCCAGCAGTTTCTCCCGACCATTGACAGAGTCCTCATAGGAATGCCAACTCTTCGGAAGCCCAAGAAGAGCCAAGCTCACCAAGTCCTCTTCATCTACAGTAACCCCCACACTTCCCAGCTCATCCCTGCAAAGGAAAAACTTCGTGAGGTACTTGGGTATACTTTCGCCCTTCTCCATTTTTATTTTCCTGAGCTTATCCTTGAGCGCCAACTTCCTCTGGTCGCTCTTGATTTGGAAAAAGTTTGTCAAAGCTTTCCACATCAAGAATGGAGAAGCTTTACCATGAAGTTTGGAAACTATGTGATCCTTCACAACTTCCAATAGAATCCTTCGACATTTTTCTATCTTATTTTGCCATGCGTCAAGTGCAGCAGCATCGCTAGAAGCAATTTTTTGAATTTCTGCATCTATGAAATCCTTCAACCCATTATCCTCCAGCACCACCTCCATCCTGTCCTTCCATGAAATATAATTTGAGCTGCCCTCAAGGGCATACTCCAATCACAATTCGTTGAAAGACATCTCAATTTCGACACCAAGAAAACACTACTGCAAATTCGAATTCCACCAGCACAAAACTCAACCGCTTCAATACTTTGCAATTGCTCCAATGATCAATGCTATAATACCATGTAGAAATTATATAACTGATATGTTATATGTCTAAGATTCTCTTGATCATACACTATTTTACTTCATGCACAATACAAAATCTATTCCACCATTGATCATCATATGCGGAAATTAAATCAATTGCATGCACACATTAAAACCATAAAAATTCACACACATTAACACAGTGATTTATGGGAAATCTTAAAGTTGAAAGCCCCCAAATATTTGTATAATATATTTCATAGATATCATGTAAAAATAATCATACAAATCTTCTCATAATCTCTCAGTACATTCTCCAATCGCTACACACTAATCAGGTCCGATCTAGCAAATCCATGCACTGATCCTCTGCCACCTTCTGGTCTGCCTATACTGCGTAATCCCTGGTGAATATGGGCTCTGAATGAACTCGAATCCACCTAGATTACACTGCGCAATCCTCATTGGAATATCCATCAATGTGTGGTGCAAACTCATGCACCACTATAGTCACAACTGATAGTCACATTGCTCTTTCACCTACCTCTCCACTGGTCTCCACTGAAACTGTCCATGCACTGTAGTTAAATGATGTATTCTTCAGTTGATTAATGATTTAATATTTAGTGAATTAATTAATAATTAATTCACACCACTCTCACTAGTGTATCAATCAGTTAGACTAGATACGACTAGCTCAACTGTGTCTAACTATGTTAAAATGAACACAACGCCACCAACTACTTCAATAACTCCACCAAACTCTGTCACATGAGTTCTAACTGAAGTCTCCATGAAATAGCTCCACTTAACCCTCAAGAATAGCGTAATTCCTTCTGTCAGCTACTGTGCCACATCTGTGCACTTAACTGAAGTGCTCCAAGAGAATAAGATAATGTTTATAGTCCAAATATTATTAAGAGATAATAATATTCGACATATCTATTTTTAGACTGGAAATCTAAAAATAGATTCCGCCCAGTATGTCTAAAAATAGAATTCCATATATTTTTCCAACTTGACCAACCATCCACAAATAGCATCCTACAACTCATAGAATATGATCAACATGTCTAAAAATAGACATAGTCTAAAAATAGACTTGTGCCAAAAATAGTCTGCGGGCCCACTTAGTGAAGGCGACTTCTTTCCACTAAGCTCATCATCTTGTTGCAATCTCAACACTATAACTTTTTTTCTACGAAGGTTCAGAATCTGAACTTTTTAGGGTGCGAAGCTGAAATCCTGAGGAAACTCGTCGCAAAATTTCAGATCTTGGTTCGCAATATTTTCGGAGATATGATCTATGGAAGGTAGTGCTTTTTCAGGCTCCTGAATTTCATCTCAATGAGGTGATCGTGGGAAAATATTCATAACTCTTTCTCTGAGCATCGGATTGGAGTGCCATAAAAATTGGTCATAAGCACATGGACTGTAGTTTCTTTTCTATCAATTACATAGCTAAAAGACGAAACAATGACACCTGGAAAGTCATACAAGTTCGCTCTACTGAACCAGTCCATAATTAGGTCATTGTGGGAGATTGGACATAACTTTTCCTTGGAGAATCCAAATCAAGTCAGACCTGTGGCATTTGAAAGATAATTCAGAAGGCTACCTTAGTGCCAAATTTCAAATATTGAAGAGCCGCAATCACAGAGATAATCCAATTTCAATATTGAGCTCCTCAAAAGCAAGAAAAAGGTGTGTAATTTTTTTTTCTGAATTGCATAATTCTTGTTTGAATAATCAATTTGAATTGATTCCAAGGGAATATTGTAGAATATATATTAGTATTTGGTTCAAAAAAATTCCCCGTAAAAATAATTCAACACCTATTAAGCCTTCAGAAGGCTCTACTATGACCCATGAAGATGAAGAATTGCAACGTGATCTATCAAAATTGCAAAGCAAGTGCACCAAATTTCTCTCTCGCAAAGAGCAACAAAAAATGAAATGGAAGTTTTGAAGAAAGGCGTGGAAGCGAAGATGGATGGTTTGAAGAAAGGCGTGGAAGCTAAGATAGATGGCATGGAAGTTGGCATGGAATCTAAGATGGATGACATGGAAGCTAAGATCGATGAAAAAATGAAAGACAACATGGAAAACATGAAGAATGATATAAAAGCAGACATGGAAGGTTTGACAAAGTTGATACAAGAAATGTTTCCTAATGGTGAAAAGATAGTAGCGGAAACTCATGATGAGAACAAAATAAATGTTAATCCTGACTTCATAAACTCTAATGTTGGCGGAAAGAACCACCATATTCCAAAAATGGATATGAGGAAGTTTGATGGAAAGGATCTTGTAACATGGATACTATATATGGAGCAATATTTTGATCTGCATAATGTGAAAAACACACAAAAGGTACGCATTGCAACTTTACATTTAGAACAAAATACATTTGTATGGTATCGATGGCTTTGCTCCCGTAAAAAAATTGTCACTTGGTCAATTTTTTACGGAGGAAATGATAGCACATTATGAGGATACAAAGAGCAACACCTTCTTTAGCCAATTGATAAATCTCAAACAAAAGGGTTTAGTGGGGGAGCACATTGAGGACTTCCAAAAAATTGAATATAAGGGTAACTGATATTCCAGAGGAACACAGGATTGATCTCTTCATAGGTACTTTAAAGGATAACATCCAACATGAAGTTCATGTTTTGGAACTTGATTCATTGGAGAAGGCATTCAGGTTGGCAAGAAAAATTGAATGTAAAATTATGGCGACAAGGAAGCCTACCACTCACTTCTATAAAGAAGGAAGTGTTGCTACGCATAGATTTCCACAACCTACAAAGGTTGACACCACAACAATTGGAAGAAAAAAGAGCAAAAGGGCTTTGCTACAGTTGTGATAGCAAATACACTAAAGGTCATAAGTGTGCTGAGAAGAAATTATTTTACATAGATTGTGAAGAGGAAGAAGAAAATGAACAAGAAGAGGATATACACCAGGAACCAGCCCTAGAAGAGGAAGAAATGAGTCCCACCATATCGTGTAATGCATTGGCAGGAATTACCACTCCTCAAACTCTCAAGATAGAAGGACATATCAAGAAGAAAAAGGTAATAGTGTTGATTGATTCAGGTAGTACCCATAATTTTATTCATTGTAAGGTAGCCAAGGAATTGAATTGTTTCCTATACCCATCACCAGAATGTCAAGTGATGGTTGCAAATGGAGGAACTATAAATTGCTTTGGAAAATGCCATAATATCAAGCTAACCATGGGGGAATATGTATTGACTAGTCCAATGCTTTCCATTCCTATGGGAGGTGTTGATGTTGTACTAGGAGTACAATGGTTACAATCTTTGGGGACGGTAGCTTTTAATTTTCAAGAACTTTTCTTGAAATTTTTTTCAGAAGGAAAGGAAGTCGAATTACGGGGTATTGCAAGGAAGCCAGGAAGGATAATAAGCTCTAATGTCATGACAAAGCTTCTAAAGAAAGAACAGCGAGGCGTAATTGCACAATTATGCTCACTAGAAGTTCCAACATCAAAATCATCTATTTCTGCAGATCTCCAACAAGTCTTGGACAATCATGCCAAGGTGTTTGAAACTCCCAAAGGACTCCCACCTATTCGTGATCATGATCATGCTATTCATTTGATTCCAGGAAGTGTTCCTCCAAACATCAGGCCTTATAGATATCCTTATTTCCAAAAGAGTGAAATTGAACGTATGATTGCAGAAATGTTAGAGGCGGGTATAATTCAACCTAGTCAAAGTTCTTTCTCTGCTCCTGTAGTATTGGTACACAAGAAGGATGGATCATGGTGCATGTGTCCTGATTATAGGGAGCTCAATAAGCTCACCATTAAAGATAAATTTCCCATTCCTGTGATTGATGAATTATTGGATGAATTACATGGAGCAATTTATTTTACCAAGTTAGATCTTCGTTCAGGATATCATCAAATTAGAATGAAGACTGAAGATATTCCAAAAACAACATTTCAAACTCTCATGAGGGTCATTATGAATTTTTGGTCATGCCTTTTGGCCTTACCAATGCACCTTCTACATTTCAAGGGTTGATGAATTCCATTTTCAAACCCTTCCTTAGAAAATTTGTGCTAGTATTGTTTGATGATATACTAATCTACAGCAAGTCTTGGAAGGATCATGTTGAACATGTTGACAGGGTGCTCAAACTATTGCAGGAGAAACAATTCTATGCAAAAACATCCAAATGTTTCTTTGGAGTACAAGAGGTGGAATATCTGGGTCATATTATATCTCACGAGGGTGTTAAAGTAGACCCTAACAAAATTAAAGCCATTAAGGAGTGGAAAGTCCCCAAGACAATAAAGCAGTTGCGAGGATTTCTCGGGTTAACAGGCTATTATCGCAAGTTTGTTAAGAATTATGGGAGAATAGCAGCACCTCTAACAACATTATTGAAGAAAGATACATTTTCATGGACTCCTGAAGCAACTAAGGCCTTTGAACATCTTAAAGAGGCAATGTGCCTAGCACCGGTCTTAGCTACGCCAGACTTCACAAAAACCTTTATTGTGGAATGTGATGCCTCAGGAAATGGAATTGGTGTTGTTTTAATGCTGGAAGGAAGACCCATTGCTTTTGAAAGTCGTCCAATCAAAGGAAAGTATTTACAGAAAACTATTTATGAGAAGGAAATGTTAGCAATACTGCATGCACTAAAGAAATGGCGAACTTACCTAATGGGAAGACACTTCAAGGTAAAAACTAATCATGATAGTCTTAAACACTTTTTGTAACAAAGACTATCTTCAGAAGAGCAGCAAAAATGGGTCACAAAGATGTTGGGTTATGACTTTGAAATAATCTACAAAAAAGGAAAGCTTAATGTTGTTGCAGATGCACTCTCAAGAAAGAATGAAGAGGTGGAAGTATTGCTTTGTGCCATTTCTATTATCCAACCAGATTGGATAACTGAAGCAAGAGATGAATGGAAGAAGGACAAAGATGTATGGACACTCATTCAAAAATTGCAGCAAGATCCTAGTACATCTGATACATTTAGTTGGAAAAATGATTCCTTATGGTACAAAGATCGCTTATATCTTTGTAATAATTCCCAACTAAAACAAAAGATTCTTTTGGAATTGCACACTTCTCCTTTAGGAGGACACTCAGGATTTTTAAAAACTTACCATAGGGTGAAGAAATAATTTTTTTGGCATGGCCTTAAATCTGATATTCAAAAGTTTGTGGTGGAATGTTTGGTTTTCCAGCAGAATATAGTTGAGACAATTAAGACCCCGGGACTTCTACAACCCTTATCCATTCCAAGTCAACGTTGGGAGGATATTTCAATGGATTTTATCACAGGTTTACCTAAGTCCGAAGGAAAGAGTGTCATCATGGTGGTAGTTGATAGTCTTACCAAGTATGCACACTTTTGTGCATTATCTCATCCATTTAAAGCAAGTACAGTTGCTACTACATTTATGGATAGAATTCAAAAGCTACATGGAAGCCCAAGGGTTATTGTGAGCGACAGAGATCCCATTTTTACTGGAAATTTTTGGACGAAGTTATTTTCTTGTTTGGGCACTCAATTAGCTCATAGCTCATCTTATCATCCTCAATCTGATGGTCAAACTGAGATAGTAAATAAATGTTTGGAAGGATATCTTCGTTGTTTTGTATCCGATAAACAAACACAATGGGTCAAGTGGTTACCTCTTGCTGAATGGTGGTATAACACTTCCTTCCATACTGCAGCAAAAATGACCCCATTTATGGCACTTTATGGATATTATCCACCATCCATCACATCATCTTTAAGGGAAAATTCAAAGGTTCAAGCAGTGGAAGATCACATCGAGCATCAACAAGAAGTTCTCCAACTCTTAAAGGATAACCTGAATTTGGCACAAAATCGAATGAAACAACAGGCAGATCAACATCACAACGAGAGAAGTTTTGATGTAGGAGATTGGGTATTTTTACGGCTACAACCATACAAACAAATGTCCCTCAAGCAAGCTAAGAAGGATAATAAATTATCGCCAAAGTACTATGGTCCTTACAAGGTGTTGCAAAAGATTGGTACTATGGCATACAAATTGGAGCTTCCTGCTTCTTCGCGAGTACATCCAGTTTCCCATGTTTCATGCTTAAAGAAGGTTATAGGTGAAAATCTTCCAGTTCAAACAGTATTGCCAGAACTTGATGGGGAAGGGAAGATCATATTGGAACCTGAAGCAGTCATAGAAAAAAGAACTCGACAACTAAGGAATCGATCAATTTCAGAGTATCTCATCAAGTGGAAGAACTTACCCACTGAAGATTCTACATGGGAGGATGAGAATTTTATACAGAAGCACCCAGAGCTACTCAAGTGTTGAGGAAAACACTTTTTTTGAAGGAGAGGGGCATGTTAGGTCCCTATATTACTAGTATAGTCCCTTATTGTTGTTAGTGTAACCCCCTTATTGTTATTATTGTACCCTTGTAACCCCCATTTTATTATTATTTTTCCCTTAAATTATTATTGTTAGGTCGGCTAGGATTACATTGTGGCCCACTAGGATTACATTATGGCCCCATGGACTCCTATATATAGAAATGAGGTTTTGTAATTTGTATCATCCAAGAATTGTTCATTCATGTAATGTATTGGAGGTTGCCCCCTCGAAGTGGCTTCTTTCTAAGGCGTTGATATCTCTTTTCTTCTCTTTTTGGAGCTGGTTTCACAGCATGCCCATTGTCATCTTCCATTTCCATTTTCCTTCTCCTATCCTTTTCATTTTGCAAATAAACCTTGCTTCAATGAAAATTATTGAGTGTAAAATCCTTGCAAAAAAACCTTGAGGCTTGCATTCCTTAATGGCTAGTCTTCTTGCTGACGAACAATGGGAATACATTAGTGTCCCTTGTTCATCAAAACTTCTAGGTACTCGTCCACAGCAAAATTATTCGTACCTAACAAGATGTTTTTGGGCATCTTGACTCTCATTTTCATCAATGGTGAGAGTTCTCGTGTTGACTATTGGCATCCATTAATGGCCACTAAGTCAACAATTTCCTGCTATGTTCGACATCAGAACATCTATTCACATAGCAGGAATTATGCCAACGAGTTTTGAAGACATGAAGACTATCATTTTCAGAATTTTGAAGCAAATGAAGAATATATGCAGCCACAAAAGATCAGCACCATTCTGCAACTGCAGAATTAGAGGACAACTGCAGAATAAACATCATTTCGCAGCAAATTCAGCAGTTTTAGTAGAAGCAATAAAAATTCATCTTCACCCTTTTATCCATAACTAATATAGCCACTTGAAGAAGATTATGATCAAAATTTTGCAACCACCACACATGCAGCTCATCCATTTCCAAAGCGTAAGTTAAGGTATGTCATTTTCTAACTTTTTACCATAGAATTCCTTGAAAAGCTAGAATTATAATTTTTGGAAAAAACACTTATTTTCCTCATTTCATAAAATTTCCAATACCATCAGTTGGGTTTGGGGGGGTAAATTCATATTCACATTTTTTCACATTCATATCACATTCAAAAGCACACATACTTTCCAAAGATATTAACTATTACATTGTTATTATGAGCATAAAATGGCTTTTCAAATTACTTAAAAGATAATTGGATACAAACACAATCATGGTTGTCACACAAGAACCAACCATGATGCAATCCAATAAAGATATACTTTGAAAAAATAATCAAATTATCATTATGCAAAGTTCAAAGATCAAAATTGAATGCAACAACAAAATATGGTTGAAACACAAAAACCAACCATGTCGCAATTCAACTAAAATACTTTGCAGAAATATGAAGTTATCAAATGATATCATGCAAATTTATGCCAAAGCTCAAAGGATAAAAAAGAATTAATGTAATAGATAGCATGAGGACATGCAATAGCTTCAGTTGGGGGGTATGTTGGGCCTTGAAATTGTCATTTACTTCCATTACATTTTCACCTTCACTCCACCTCCATTTCATTACATTTACCTTACCATTACCACTATTGGGTTACATTATGTTTTTCCAAACTTTATTAATTCCTAGTATTTTTAAGTGAATTTATGGTTAAAAATTAGAAAATAATATGCACATACTTATACCTAACAAGTGGAATGAGTTTGTTGCCATGTGTAGGTCAAAAAGAAGCTTCCAAAAGACTCTTATGTGGCCTCCTAAGGCCAAATTCGAATTTGGATGGAGAAGATCATGGGATCATAAGGATATGTGTCTCATTTCCTATTTGTATTGTAACTCTAAGAAGACATGTGCCTTATCACTTCCTATTTGGATTGTAACTCTAGAGATATAGGGAGAGATTCATGGACTCTCATTAATGAGATAGCTTCTCATATTTTGTATAAATAGGGGAAGCTTTCTCCTATAAAATCATGTGTAAAATTGGAGTTATGCTCAAGCTTTGAATACAGAATTAGATTGTGGCACCTTACTCATGAATGTTCCTTCATTTTGGCTTGGTTTTCCTTACATATGGAGCATCTTGATTTACCATCTCTCATACTTTTAGATTAGTTACCTAAAACGTGTGAGATTTAATTGCTTTTATAGATTAAAGTTTATTTGCTTTCTTAGTATTAGTTTTAGAATGACTATGTAATCTTTGATTTTCTAAAAACATTTCAAAATGATAGATTTATCTATTTTCCAATTGGATTAAGTTTGAGGCAATAGATTTCATAGTTATTTAGTTTCCTTTCATGTTATGTTATTTACTTTCATAGATCAAACTATAAATTCATTGTATAATTGAATGTTCCTAAAAAGGTGACTTGTCATACTTCCAAGTTGGGTGATTGGATATTCAACCTATAAAATCATTGAGCTTTAATTTTACATGCTTTTACATTGCTTTTTAGATCCTCATTCAATTGTATAATTGGGTGTTCTTAAAGATCATTTCAAGATGGTGATTTTATCATATTTCTAAACGAAATGCTCGAATACCCTCCACCACAATTTGGTATAGGTTAGAATCCACCTCACTCTTGGTGAATCCAAGACCGGTGAAATAACTATCTATCTGTGTGTACCAAGCATGAGGTGCTTCTTTCAACCCATACAGTGCTCTTTTGAGCCTGCACACATGCGACTCGCTGCTGAAGATCTCGAAACCTTCAGGCTGCTCTATGTACACCTCCTCAGTGACTCCGTTGAGGAACGCAGTCTTCACATCCATGTGATGAATGTGCCATCCCATCTGCGCTGAGAGAGCTATGATGCTCCGTATGGAAGAATACCTTGCGACAGGTGCAAATGTTTCCTCATAGTCGATCCCCTCAATCTGTGAGAAGCCCCAAGCAACAAATTTTGCCTTTTACTTCTCAATGCTCCCGTCAGCTGCTTGCTTCACTTTGTAGATCCATCTCGAACCTACCACTGATTTCCCTTCCAGCCTTGGGATAATCTCCCATACACTGTTTCTGACAACCGAATCATACTCTTCCACCATGGCATCTACCCATGCAGGGTCCTCCATAGCTTCCTCGAAAGAGGATGGCTCTGTCATGATACGCTTGCTCATCAAAGCCATGTATCCAGTATATCGGTCAAGTGACTGTATCTATCTGCGATGTGATGTAGGTGCTCCTACAATCTTCTCTGCATCAAGATTCAGTCGCTCAGCTTCTGTAGTGCGCTTCCGCCCTCTGATGGTTGGCGCTGCATGAGTGGTTTCTTCCACTCCATGAACCTCCTCTTGTGGCTGATCCACATCCTGAAGCTCATCCTTAGGAACTAATAGCTCCTCATCTACATGCAAGTGTGGCTCCCTCTCAAGCGAACACTTCATGTCTTTCTCCTCATGAAATTTGATATCCCGTCGCACAACAGTCTTCTGACTGTCTGGAAAATACACACGATAGTTGTGGGGTGTATCAGTGTACCCCACAAATATCCCAACCTTTGCGTTCGGCTCCAACTTCTTCCTGGCATCTTTCGTCACATGAATGTAAATAGGTGAGCCAAACATCTTCAAATGAGAAATATCAGGCTTCTTACCAGAAAACGCCTCCTCGGGTGTACTCATGCCAAGTACTCTGTGAGGACAACGGTTTTGCACATAAATTGCAGTATTGCATGCCTCAGCCCACAAGTGTATGTAAAGGCCCTGATCATGCAACATCACCTGTGCAGCACCCACAATCATTCTGTTATTTCGCTCCGCGACCCCATTCTTCTATGGGTTATGAGGCGCTATGAGCTCTCTTCGAATTCCTTCTGCGCTGCAAAATTCCTTGAATTCACCAGCGATGAATTCACCACCATTATCGCTCCTAAGAGCCTTCACCTGCTTCCCCAATTCTTTCTCAACCAGTGCCTTGAACTCACAGAACTTTGAGTATGTCTCGCTCTTCTTCTACATGAAGAATATCCAGCACTTACGAGAAAAATCATCAACAAATATCACATAATACCTGTGCTTTGTTGTGGAAGCTACCGAGAAAGGTCCACACACGTCTGTGTGAATTCTCTCAAGGATCGTCGTGGCGCGACTATCCTTCTCATGAAAGGTGGCTTTCACAAATTTTCCCAAAGTACAACCCTTGCACTGATCTGACTGCACAAGTGTACCTTTGGGAAGCTTGGTAGAAATCTGTTGCAAAATTTTCAAAGCACCATGGTGAAGATGGCCCAATCTCCTGTGCCATAGCTCGCCCTCATCTCGACTCACCACGCCTTCTGCCTTACCTGCCATTGCTGCGCAGCCATCTACCTGCAATTGATTAAGGTTCTTAACTCGAACCCCTATCCTCCAGGTTTCACCAGTTGCCTTACTGCGCAGGAAATCCTTTCCCTCGCTAAATACAACATCATATCCCTTGTCTTCCAACATCGCCACAGAGATAAGATTCTTCTTCAATCCTGGAAAATGCATGACATCCTTCAAGATGAAAGGTTTTCCAGACTCCCTCTCAAAGGAAATGGTCCTGATACCAGTCGCACTATATCTACCATCATCGCCCATCTCGATGTGCACTCCAAGATCCTTCTCATCCAAATCAGTAAACAAATATTTGTCTCCGGTCATATGGAAAGACACACCACTGTCAAGAAACCACACTGAACCCATAATACTTGAGACAAAGCATGTGATCAGTGAAAAATCTAGCTCAAACTGCGAGGCTAAGACCTCTCCAGCTGTAGATCCAGGAACCTGCTTATTTTTCTTCTTCTGTGGACAATTAGTGGCGTAATGTCCGTGTTGGTGACAGTGAAAGAACTTCACCTTGGACATGTCCTGCTTCCTGCTTTTTGCACCGGATTGAGAAGTATTTTTATTGCTCTTCCCCTTCCTTGCTTTGGCATCCAAAGAAAAAATTTCTTCATCTTCATTCTTCGATGAAGATCCATCCCTGGTACTCTGCCTTATCTCCTCCTGCACAAGATCCGACCAAAGTCACTCCCATCCCGGCAGTTTCTCCCGACCATTGACAGAGTCCTCATAGGAATGCCAACTCTTTGGAAGCCCAAGGAGAGCCAAGCTCACCAAGTCCTCTTCATCTACAGTAACCCACACACTTCCCAGCTCATCCCTTCATTGGAAAAACTTCGTGAGGTACTTGGATATACTTTCGCCCTTCTCCATTTTTATTTTCCTGAGCTTATCCTTGAGCGCCAACTTCCTCTGGTCACTCTTGCTTTGGAAAAAGTCTTTCAAAACTTTCCACATCAAGAATGGAGAAGCTTTACCATGAAGGCTGGACACTACATGATCCTTCACACCTTCCAACATAATCCTTCGACATTTTGCTATCTTATTTTTCCATGCGTCAAGTGTGGCAGCATCGCTAGAAGCAGGTTTTGGAATTTCTGCATCTATGAACTCCTTCAACCCATTATCCTCCAGCACCGCCTCCATCCTGTCCTTCCATGCAATATAATTCGAGCTTCCCTCAAAGGCATACTCCAATCACAATCTGTTGAAAGACATCTCAATTTTGACACCAAGAAAACACTACTGCAAATTCGAATTCCACCAGCACAAAACTCAACCGCTTCAATACATTGCAATTGCTCCAATGATCAATGCTCTGATACCATGTAGAAATTATATAATTGATATGTTATATGTCTAATATTCTCCTGATCATACACTATTTTACTTCATGCACAATACAGAATCTATTCTACCATTGATCATCATATGCAGAAATTAAATCAATTCCATGCACACATTAAAACCATAAAAATTCACACACATTAACACAGTGATTTATGGGAAAGCTTAAAGTTGAAAACCCCCATTTATTTGTATAATATATGTCATAGATATCATGTAACAATAATCATACAAATCTTCTCACAAGATCTCAGTACAATCTCCAATCGCTACACACTAATCAGGTACGATCTAGCAAATCCATGCACCGATCCTCTACCGCCTGCTAGCCTGCCTCTACTGCGCAATCCCTGCTGAATATGGGCTCTGAATGAACTCAAATACACCTGGCTTGCACTACGCAATCCTCATTGGAATCTCCATCAATGTGTGGTGCAAAATCATGCACCACTATAGTCACAACTGATAGTCACACTGCTCTTTCACCTACCTCTCCACTGGTCTCCACTGAAACTGTCCATGCACTGTAGTTAACTGATGTATTCTTCAGTTGATTAATGAGTTAATATTTAGTGAATTAATTAATAATTAATTCTACACCACTCAATAGTGTATCAACTGGCCAGATTTAGATAATACAACTAGCCTAATCGTGTCTAATCGTTAAATCGAACACAACTCCACATCAACTACTTCAATAACTCACAAACTCATTACATTACTTCTAACTCAAGTCTCCATAAAATATTCACTTAACCCCGTGACATGAAAATTCCTTCCTCACGACATCACACATATGTGCACTTAACTCATGCTCCAAGAGAATAAGATAATGTTTATAGTCTAAATATTATTAAGATAATAATATTCGACATATCTATTTTCTTTAGACCAAACGTGTAAAATAGATTCCGCCCAGTATGTCTAAAAATAGAAGTCCATATATTTTTCCAACTTGACCAACCATCCACAAATAGCATCCTACAACTAATAGAATATGATCGACATGTCTAAAAATAGACATAGTCTAAAAATAGACTTGCGCCAAAAATAGCCTGCGGGCCCACTTAGTGAAGGCGACTTCTTTCCACTAAGCTCATCATCTTGTTGCAATCTCAACACTATAACTTTTTTTCTACGAAGGTTCAGAATCTGAAATTTTTAGGGTGCGAAGCTAAAATAACTCGTCACAAAATTTCAGAGCTTGGTTCGCAATATTTTCATAGATATGATCTATGGAAGGTAGTGCTTTTTCAGGCTCCTGAATTTCATCTCAATGAGGTGATCGTGGGAAAATCTTCATAACTATTTCTCTGAGCATCGGCTTGGAGTGCCATAAAAATTTGTCATAAGCACACTGACTGTAGTTTCTTTGCTATCAATTTCAAAGCTAAAAGATGAAACAGTGAAACCTGGAAAGTCATACAAGTTCGCTCTACTGAACCAGTCCATAATTAGGTCATTTTGGGAGATTGGACATAACTTTGCCTTGGAGAATCCAAATCAAGTCAGACCTGTGGCATTCGAAAGATAATTCAGAAGGCTACCTTAGTGCCAAATTTCAAATATTGAACAGCCGCAATCACAGAGATAATACAATTTTAATATCGAGCTCCTCAAAAGCAAGAAAAAGGTGTGCACTTTTTTTTTCTGAATTGCATAAGTCTTGTTTGAAGAATAAATTTGAATTGATTCCAAGGGAATATTGTAGAATATATATTAGTATTTGGTTCTAAAAAATTCCCCGTAAAAATAATTCAACACCTATTAAGCCTTCAGAAGGCTCTACTATGACCCATGAAGATGAAGAATTGCAACGTGATCTATCAAAATTGCAAAGCAAGTGCACCAAATTTCGCTCTCGCAAAGAGTAACAAAAAATGAAATGGAAGTTTTGAAGAAAGGCGTGGAAGCGAAGATGGATGGTTTGAAGAAAGGCATGGAATCTAAGATAGATGGCATGGAAGTTGGCATGGAATCTAATATGGATGACATGGAAGCTAAGATCGATGAAAAAATGAAAGACAACATGGAAAACATGAAGAATGATCTAAAAGTAGACATGGAAGGTTTGACAAAGTTGATACAAGAAATGTTTCCTAATGGTGAAAAGATAGTAGGGGAAACTCATGATGAGAACAAAATAAATGTTAATCGTGATTTCATAAAATCTAATGTTGGCGGGAAGAACCACCATATTCCAAAAATGGATATGAGGAAGTTTGATGGAAAGGATCCTGTAACATGGATACTATATATGGAGCAATATTTTGATCTCCATAATGTGAAAAACACACAAAAGGTACGCATTGCAACTTTACATTTAGAACAAAATACATTTGTATGGTATCGATGGCTTTGCTCCCGTAAAAAAATTGTCACTTGGTCAATTTTTACAGAGGAAATGATAGCACATTATGAGGATACAAAGAAAAACACCTTCTTTAGCCAATTGATAAATCTCAAACAAAAGGGTTTAGTGGGGGAGCACATTGAGGACTTCCAAAAATTGAATATAAGGGTAACTGATATTCCAGAGGAACACAAGATTGATCTCTTCATAGGTACTTTAAAGGATAACATCCAACATGAAATTCGCGTTTTGGAACCTGATTCATTGGAGAAGGCATTCAGGTTGGCAAGAAAATTGAATGTAAAATTATGGCGACAAGGAAGCCTACCACTCACTTCTATAAAGAAGGAAGTGTTGCTACGCCTAGATTTCCACAACCTACAAGGTTGACACCACAAAAATTGGAAGAAAAAAGAGCAAAAGGGATTTTCTACAATTGTGATAGCAAATACACTAAAGGTCATAAGTGTGCTGAGAAGAAATTATTTTACATAGATTGTGAAGAAGAAGAAGAAAATGAACAAGAAGAGGATATACACCAGGAACCAACCCTAGAAGAGGAAGAAATGAATCCGACCATATCGTGTAATGCACTAGCAGGAATTACCACTCCTCAAACTCTAAAGATAGAAGGACATATCAAGAAGAAAAGGTTAATAGTGTTGATTGATTCAGGTAGCACCCATAATTTTATTCATTATAAGGTAGCCAAGGAATTAAATTGTTTCCTATACCCAGCACCAGAATGTCATGTGATGGTTGCAAATGGAGGAACTATAAATTGCTCTGGAAAATGCCATAATATCAAGCTAACCATGGGGGAATATGTATTGACTAGTCCAATGCTTGCCATTCCTATGGGAGGTGCTGATGTTGTACTAGGAGTACAATGGTTATAATCTTTGGGGACGGTAGCTTTTAATTTTCAAGAACTTTTCTTGAAATTTTTTTCAGAAGGAAAGGAAGTCGAATTACGGGGTATTGAAGGGAAGCCAGGAAGGATAATAAGCTCTAATGTCATGACAAAGTTTCTAAAGAAAGAACAACGAGGCGTAATTGCACAATTATGCTCACTAGAAGTTCCGACATCAAAATCATCTATTTCTGCAGATCTCCAACAAGTCTTGAACAATCATTCCAAGGTGTTTGAAACTCCCAAAGGACTCCCACCTATTCGTGATCATGATCATGCTATTCATTTGATTCCAGGAAGTGTTCCTCCAAACATCAGGCCTTATAGATATCCTTATGTCCAAAAGAGCATAATTGAACATATGATTGCAGAAATGTTAGAGGCGGGTATAATTCAACCTAGTCAAAGTTCTTTCTCTGCTCCTGTAGTATTGGTACACAAGAAGGATGGATCATGGCTCATGTGTTCGGATTATAGGGAGCTCAATAAGCTCACCATTAAAGATAAATTTCCCATTCCTGTGATTGACGAATTATTGGATGAATTACATGGAGCAACTTATTTTACCAAGTTAGATCTTCGTTCAGGATATCATCTAATTAGAATGAAGACTGAAGATATTCCAAAAACAGCATTTCGAACTCTCATGAGGGTCATTATGAATTTTTGGTCATGCCTTTTGGCCTTACCAATGCACCTTCTACATTTCAAGAGTTGATGAATTCCATTTTCAAACCCTTCCTTAGAAAATTTGTGCTAGTATTTTTTGAAGATATACTAATCTACAGCAAGTCTTGGAAGGATCATGTTGAACATGTTGACAGGGTGCTCAAACTATTGCAGGAGAAACAATTATATGCAAAAACATCCAAATGTTTCTTTGGAGTACAAGAGGTGGAATATCAGGGTCATATTGTATCTCACGAGGGTGTTAAAGTAGACCCTAAAAAAATTAAAGCCATTAAGGAATGGAAAGTCCCCACAACCATAAAGCAGTTGCGAGGATTTCTCGGGTTAACAGGGTATTATCGCAAGTTTGTTAAGAATTATGGGAGAATAGCACCACCTCTAACAACATTATTGAAGAAAGATGCATTTTCATGGACTCCTGAAGCAACTAAGGCCTTTGAACGTCTTAAAGAGGCAATGTGCCTAGCACCGGTCTTAGCTACGCCAGACTTCACAAAAACCTATTGTGGAATGTGATGCCTCAGGAAATGGAATTGGTGCAGTTTTAATGCAGGAAGGAAGACCCATTGCTTTTGAAAGTCGTCCAATCAAAGGAAAGTATTTAAAGAAACCTATTTATGAGAAGGAAATGTTAGCAATACTTCATGCACTAAAGAAATGGCGAACTTACCTAATGGGAAGACACTTCAAGGTAAAAACTGATCATGATAGTCTTAAACACTTTTTGGAACAAAGACTATCTTCAGAAGAGCAACAAAAATAGGTCACAAAGATGTTGGGTTATGACTTTGAAATAATCTACAAAAAAGGAAAGCTTAATGTTGTTGCAGATGCACTCTCAAGAAAGAATGAAGAGGTGGAAGCATTTCTTTGTGTCATTTCTATTATCCAACCAGATTGGATAACTGAAGCAAGAGATGAATGGAAGAAGGACAAAGATGTATGGATACTCATTCAAAAGTTGCAGCAAGATCCTAGTACATCCGATACATTTAGTTGGAAAAATGATTCCTTATGGTACAAAGATCGCTTATATCTTTGTAAGAATTCCAAACTAAAACAAAAGATTCTTCTGGAATTGCACACTTCTCCTTTAGGAGGACACTCAGGATTTTTAAAAACTTACCACAGGGTGAAGAAAGAATTTTTTTGGGATGGCCTTAAATCTGATATTCAAAATTTTGTGGCAGAATGTTTGGTTTGCCAGTAGAATAAATTTGAGACAATTAAGACCCCGGGACTTCTACAACCCTTATCCATTCCAAGTCAACGTTGGGAGGATATTTCAATGGATTTTATCATAGGTTTACCTAAGTCTGAAGGAAAGAGTGTCATCATGGTGGTAGTTGATAGACTTACCAAGTATGCACACTTTTGTGCATTATCTCATCCATTTAAAGCAAGTACAGTTGCTACTACATTTATGGACACAATTCAAAAGCTACATGGAAACGCAAGGGTTATTGTGAGCGACAGAGATCCCATTTTTACTAGAAATTTTTGGACAGAGTTATTTTTTTCTTTGGGTACTCAATTAGCTCATAGTTCATATTATCATCCTCAATCTGATGGTCAAACTGAGATAGTAAATAAATGTTTTTAAGGATATCTTCATTGTTTTGTATCTGATAAACAAACACAATGGGTCAAGTGGTTACCTCTCGCTAAATGGTGGTATAACACTTCCTTCCATACTGCAAAAAAAATGACCCCATTTATGGCACTTTATGGATATCATCCACCATCCCTCACATCATCTTTAAGAGAAAATTCGAAGGTTCAAGCAGTGGAAGATCACATCAAGCATCAACAAGAAGTTCTCCAACTCTTAAAGGATAACCTGATTTGGCACAAAATCGAATGAAAAAACAGGCAGATCAACATCACAACAAGAGAAGTTTTGATGTAGGAGACTGGGTATTTTTATGGCTACAACCATACAAACAAATGTCCCTCAAGCAAGCTAAGAAGGATAATAAATTATTGCCAAAGTACTATGGTCCTTACAAGGTGTTGCAAAATATTGGTACTATGGCATACAAATTGGAGCTTCCTGCTTCTTCACAAGTGCATCCATTTTTCCATGTTTCATGCTTAAAGAAGGTTATAGGTGAAAATCTTCTAGTTCAAACAATATTTCCAGGACTTGATGAGGAAGGAAAAATCATATTGGAACCTGAAGCGGTCACGAAAACAAGAACTCGACTGCTATGGAATCAATCAATTTCAGAGTATCTCATCAAGTGGAAGAACTTACCCACTGAAGATTCTACAGGGGAGGATGATAATTTTATACAGAAACACCCAGAGCTACTCAAGCATTGAGGAAAACACTTTTTTGAAGGAGATGGGCATGTTAGGTTCCTATATTACTAGTATAGTCCCTTATTGTTGTTAGTGTAACCCCTTTATTGTTATTATTGTACCCCTGTAACCCCCATATTGTTATTATTGTGCCCTTAAATTATTATTGTTAGGTCGGGTATGATTACATTGTGGCCCCACTAGGATTACATTGTGGCCCCATGGACTCCTATATATAGAAATGAGGTTTTTTAATTTGTATCATCCAAGAATTGTTCATTCATGTAATGTATTGGAGGTTGCCCCCTCGAAGTGGCTTCTTTCTAAGGCGTTGATATCTCTTTTCTTCTCTTTTTGGAGCTGGTTTCACAACATGCCCATTGTCATCTTCCATTTCCATTTTCCTTATCCTATCCTTTTCATTTTGCAAATAAACCTTGCTTCAATGCAAATTATTGAGTATAAAATCCTTGCAAAAACACCTTGAGGCTTGCATTCCTTAATGGCTATTCTTCTTGCTGACGAACAATGGGAATACATTAATGTCCCTTGTTCATCGGATCTTCTAGGTACTCGTCAACAGCAAAATTATTCGTACCTAACAAGATGTGTTTGGGCATCTTGACTCTCATTTTCATCAATGGTGAGAGTTCTCGTGTTGACTAGTGGCATCCATTAATGGCCACTAAGTCAACAATTTCCTGCTATGTTCGACATCAGAACATCTATTCACATAGCAGGAATTATGCCAACGAGTTTTGAAGACATGAAGACTATCATTTTCAGCATTTTGAAGCAAATGAAGAAGATATGCAGCCACAAAATATCAGCACCATTCTGCAACTGCAGAATTAGAGGACAACTGTAGAATAAACATCATTTCGCAGCAAATTCAGCAGTTTTAGTAGAAGCAATAAAAATTCATCTTCACCCTTTTATCCATAACTAATATAGCCACTTGAAGAAGATTATGATCAGATTTTTGCAACCACCACACATGCAGCTCATCCATTTCCAAAGCGTAAGTTAAGGTATGTCATTTTCTAACTTTTTACCATAGAATTCCTTGAAAAGCTAGAATTATAATTTTTGGAAAAAACACTTATTTTCCTCATTTCATAAAATTTCCAATACCATCAGTTGGGTTTGGGGGGGTAAATTCATATTCACATTTTGTCACATTCATATCACATTCAAAATCACACATACTTTCAAAATATATTAACTATTACATTATTATTATGAGCATACAATGGCTTTTCAAATTACTTAAAAGATAATTGGATACAAACACAATCATGGTTGTCACACAAGAACCAACCATGATGCAATCCAATAAAGATATACTTTGAAAAAATAATCAAATTATCATTATGCAAAGTTCAAAGATCAAAATTGAATGCAACAACAAAATATGGTTGAAACACAAAAACCAACCATGTTGCAATTCAACTAAAATACTTTGCAGAAATATGAAGTTATCAAATGATATCATGCAAATCTATGCCAAAGCTCAAAGGATAAAAAAGAATTAATGTAATAGATTGCATGAGGACATGAAATAGCTTCAGTTGGGGGCTATGTTGGGCCTTGAAATTGTCATTTACTTCCATTACATTTTCACTTGTATTTCCATATTATCACCTTCACTCCACCTCCATTTCATTACATTTACCTTACCATTACCACTATTGGGTTACATTATGTTTTTCCAAACTTTATTAATTCCTAGTATTTTTAAGTGAATTTATGGTCAAAAATTAGAAAATAATATGCACATACTTATAGCTAACAAGTGGAATGAGTTTTTTGCCATGTGTAGGTCAAAAATAAGCTTCCAAAAGACTCTTATGTGGCCTCCTAAGGCCAAATTCGAATTTGGATGGAGAAGATGATGGGATCATAAGGATATGTGTCTCATTTCCTATTTGTATTGTAACTCTAAGAATACATGTGCCTTATCACTTCCTATTTGGATTGTAACTCTAGAGATACAGGGAGAGATTCATGGACTCTCATTAATGAGATAGCTTCTCATATTTTGTATAAATAGGGGAAGCTTTCTCCTATAAAATCATGTGTAAAATTGGAGTTATGCTCGAGCTTTGAATACAGAATTAGATTGTGGCACCTTACTCATGAATGTTCCTTCATTTTGACTTGGTTTTCCTTACGTATGGAGCATCTTGATTTACCATCTCTCATACTTTTAGATTAGTTACCTAAAACGTGTGAGATTTAATTGCTTTTATAGATTAAAGTTTATTTGCTTTCTTAGTATTAGTTTTAGAATGACTATGTAATCTTTGCTTTTCTAAAAACATTTCAAAATGATAGATTTATCTATTTTCCAATTGTATTAAGTTTGAGGCAATAGAGTTCATAGTTATTTAGTTTCCTTTCATGTTATGTTATTTACTTTCATAGATCAAACTATCAATTCATTGTATAATTGAATGTTCCTAAAAAGGTGACTTGTCATACTTCCAAGTTTGGTGATTGGATGTTCAACCTATAAAATCATTGAGCTTTAATTTTACATGCTTTTACATTGCTTTTTAGATCCCCATTCAATTGTAGAATTGGGTGTTCTTAAAGATCATTTCAAGATGGTGATTTTATCATATTTCTAAACGGAATGTTCAAATACCTAACTTATGCAATTATTGAGTTTTCCCTTTGCATGCTTTAATTGATTTCCTAGATTTAAAGACTAAAGTATAATCGTTTGCTTGTACGTAATCTCAAGAGGGTGATTATATCATATTGGATGCTAAAGTGATTGAACGTACCTTAGTTGTTTTAATTTACATGCTTCGAAATGTTTTCGTAGATTAAAATCTCAATTCCTGCAAGTGTGATTGTGCGCGCTATATTTTATTTTGAATTTGTTTTCTTTCTTTTTGTTACTTGATTTCATAGGTTTGTTGAATTTAATTTTCATTATTTGATTTCATAGATTAGATGAATTGGTTTTCGTTATTTTGTAGTTAGATTAATCTAAACTAAAAGACAATTTCTAGCACATACAGTGCACGCATACTTCACAAGCTTACGAAACCCCCGGGTTGACAAATTAAATGACAGGTAATTATTTTGCCCCAACAGCTGCCGGTGGGGATTCTGCCCTCCTTGCCCATGCTGAAGCAGCCGAGGCACTGGTAGTGGTGGTCAAGGAGCAGCCGGTTGTTGTTGACCTTAGATTGCTAGTGGCAGAGGCTTGGATTGAGGTTGTCGATGCTCGTGAAGCAGGTCTTGATGACTCATGGAGTCGGTTAGAGAGGTTGACTCGAGGCATGCCAACCAAGGGTTTCTTGGATGACTTGGATGACATCTGGTTGGAGATGGTGATGGCTCGAGAGAGGGCACATCGCTCGACTTTATGTTGGGCATCACTTGTAGTTGTGGTTGTTGCACCTATGTAGGCATCGGGTGCAGCTGTGGGTCTAGAGGACCCACCAGGCGGGGCTCAGCCCTAGATATTTTTGTATGGTTAGGGAAAGCACCCATTATGAGGATGCCTCCCTATTTTGATGACATGTATATATTTGGTTGACATGATGGTGAGGGACCTGTTTTGTAAATTGGGACTCATATATTTTTTGATGTATATATGTGAGATGTATATTTTTGTGGCTCTTATGATGTGTCTATGTTTATTATTTGTGTTTATGATGGATGTCATGTATGTATGATGGATATTTGTTCTTTATGCCTTGTTTTTTATGGATGATGGTTTATACGAGATGCATTCCAGTCTAGGATACGGTTAGCTATGTGATCGCGTGTTTGGTTTTGATTTCTTGGTATATGCGTAAATATAATGTGATCAAAATGACGACTCAACTGTCGTGCATGCAAGTCTTTCCTAAATAGGTGTAAATCTAGTACTTCAAAAGCTTGGTTTAACTGTGATATCACTAGTTGGGAATCAAGATAGACATGTAGATGGTGAATGCCCTAGTTGGCAGCATCGCTTAACAGCGTGATGACTACATTATATTCTGCTTGATTATTGGTATATGATCTGATACATACTCTGTTGGTGAGGAATGGTGACTGGTCAGGGCAGTATATGGCCTAGGCGGCTGCTGCTATATTTTGCGACCATCACAAGGCTCCATCAGTGAATCCAAAGTAGCGAATGGGGGGACGATCCATATGTGACACAAGAGAATTTTTTAGAACAAGTCCTCGATGATTGTGATCATCTCAAAAAATTATGTTACATGCATCTTATCTCTAAGGTTGAGACTTCGTGCCCTTATGGGTGAAAATTTTGGAGGTAGAGCCCATTGACAGGGTTAGCTAGGCATGTATCGTCGGGCTCAGACAAGATGTATGCTCCTTTGAGGAGGCAGTGTTTTATGATGTAAGGACCCTTCCATAATGTTTCAAACTTCCTGGTTCCTAAGACTTCTTTTGCAACATTGTAGCAGAGGACTAGCTCCCCCTCTGAAAATGAGCGAGGGGTGATGCTGCGGTCGAATAATGATTTTACCCTTTTCTTGTGTGCCTCATTATGTTGGAGAGACTCTCATTGATTTTTGTCGAAAAGTTATAATTGTACCAATTGTTGCTCTAAAGGCTAGGTATCATTGAGGAGCTCGATAGTTGCATGTAAGTTGGGGATTTCATGTTCAATGGGAATCATGGCCTCCACTCTATATACCAATTGGAAAGGTGTGAGTTCTGTTGAAGATTTAACCATTGTACGATATGCCCATAGGGCTGAAAATACCATATGGTGCCAGTTAGTTTTATGGTTGTTGACCATACGTTCTAACATCATTTTGAGCACTTTGTTAACAACTTCTACTTGACCATTGGACTAGGGGTAGTATGGTGACGTAAACTCGTGTGTGAATCCTAGATGATGGGACAGCTCCTGGAATATTTCGTTTTCGAAATTATTTCCGTGGTCGGAGACTAATTCCTTAAGCACACCAAATCGTGAGATGACATGGTTGAAGAGAAACCGAGTTGTGGTTTTTTCCGTGTTGTCAGATGTAGGCATGGCTTCTGCCCACTTGGTGAAATAGTCGACGATTACAATAATGTATTTGTGGTCGCTGAATGACGTAGGCTTGCAAGTCATCAATTTGATTCCCTATTTGTAAAAGCGACCTGCTACAATGACCGGGTGAAAAGGAGCACGAGGTGCTCTTACCTTGTGGGCAAAGTGTTGGGATCGCTCACACCGTTTGACTGCTTGAATGCAATCGTTAAATAGGGTGGGCCAAAACTAACCAACCCGTAGGAATTTTTGGGCAATGGCCATCCCTAAGTGGTGACCGTTGCAAGCCCCACTATGGTATTCATTTAGGGGTCTCTCAGCTTGGTCATTTGTGAAACATCGGCATAAAAGAGTGTCAATGTCTCTTCGATAAAGGGCATCCCCTATGAGAAGGTACTGCGGGGCCTGATGACGTATGCGCCTTCAGTCATCACGGGTGTGCTGTGGTTTGAACTTTTAGGTTCACAAAAATAGGAGGATGTCGTCGTACCAAGGTTCCTCAGTCATCACTAAGATTAAATGTTTGTCTGGTAGTGAGTCATTAGCTAGGGATCCTTGAGTCAGACTTGGAAGGTCAGTAATGAACTCAGCTAAGATTAATGTTTTTTATCTCTTGGAGGATCTAAAATACAGGTCGAATTCCTACAGTATGACTACCCATCAAGCGTACTTATGGTTCATCAGACGACGAGATAGTAGATATCTTATGGGGTTGATAGTTTCTATGAATATTGTAGTCCTTATGAGGATGTAATGCAACAGTTTTTTTACTACACGTAATAGGTCTAGGTTAGTCTGTTGGGGCCTTTGTTTTGGAAAAGGAATAGTTTTGAGTTGCAGAGAATAGGTGGCGGAGAGAAATCACTGTAGACAGGGAGTTTTCACGGTTGTGGATAGTCGGAAGATATGTGGCATAGAAGTTGCGGAGAACAGTGCAGATGGTAGGTATGGGAGACAAAGACAATCAGCGGAACTCCTAGTAATC
Source organism: Pinus albicaulis (assembly GCA_034641835.2). Lineage (NCBI taxonomy): Eukaryota > Viridiplantae > Streptophyta > Pinopsida > Pinales > Pinaceae > Pinus > Pinus albicaulis. Next base: position 422,623,915 of record CM076572.1, read on the forward strand.
AAGAAGAAGCGACAAATAGCGGAGCAGGAAAAGAGGAAAGACTGACAGTCACATTGGTGGAAGAACAAATAGGCAATCAGCTAGAGTAGATGAGAGGATTAGTCTAGTAGAGGGCCGAGTGAGAGAGCCGTAGGAGAGCACTATTAGATCTTTGTTGTACTGAACCACCCTGTAATAAACTCTGCGGAGTGATGTATTTCATTTTAAAATGATAATTAAATACAGTTCTTGTGGTGTTTGATGTTATGAGTTAAGTGTTAATCAGTTGCTTATTGTGAATGTATGCCCCATTTTAAATTTTAATTCAGCATCCTCAACATGCTTAAGGAGTAATATCTTATACATAGTAATGAGATCTGTTTAATGTTTCAAGTTCCTTTAGTTGCTCTTTATGGTTGTAACCTTTTTGATACTTGATCTATCTCCTAACCTTACTAAGGTCATAGTACACCTCAGGTGAGACGCTCTTCTCCTTGGAGTAGGGTGAAAATGTCGGCGTTGTGCTAGACTACTGCGAAAACCTTGTTGGCCTCTATCCTGAACCTGGGTCTTGCTCAGAGACCTCCTTTTCGCCAACAAATGGTTCCGTTTCCTGGACCTGAAAATTCATTTAGGAGCTAGATCATGGTATCGTGGATATCCGAGAGAGAACTATGAATCTGGTGGGATAACCACTTAGACCAGTTCATATCGCAGCAAGCAGAGTTGCGACAGCAGAGGGAGAAAACTGTCAAGGATCGGGTCCTATTTTCTGAATCTGCAAGTGACCTATACGAAATTTTCTGGGGAAAGTTTCTAGAAGAACTTTATAATTGGTTACGGAGAGTACATGTCAAGTCACTTAAAGGAGGGTCGCGTAGGGTCTGTCGCAAGTGGACGCACGTGAACCTAGTAGCACTCAATCGGTTAGAGACCAATTTGACCCAAGCTATAGATTTCTGGGTATAATCTACCTTGGAAGGATACATTGTGGAATTTGTGGCCGATTGTTACCAATCCTTTTCACAAGCGGAAGACGTATTCAAATCCGAATTGCAGGGAGAATTGTTGAAGGAAATCCCGTTGTGGATCAAAGCTTTAATCGTGGACGAGGTTTTGATAGAATTTCAAAATTCTAAGATGGAGACTTAAACCTTCAGTTGGGGGAAGGAGCTGAGGGAGAGATGCTACAAGTACGTTAGAAGGGGGAATAGGGATATGGATGCCGAAACCCCCAGTATATTGAGAGAAATGAGCACATCAGAGGGCACAGATTCCTGAGAACTAGCAAGAAAGAGTGATGAAGGAGTTTGAGAAGCACGAAAGTAGTTGACATGACAAGGAGAAGGCACTGCAAATGAAAAATGAAATGGAAGCTCAGACAGGATCCCAAGGAATAGGTGGGACCATAAAAGAAGTTAGGCAAGTGTATAGGAGCCCATCCCAAAGAGAAAAGGGAGAAAAGTTCAATGTTGAGGACGTGCGCCCCGAGGAGATATTCGATGTGGAGTTGCAGTTTGCGATGGAGCAACTATATCGAGAGAGGTCGACACCCGTAATTCAAGGTAACTCTATTCCCCAAAGTTCAAGTAGCTCTAGTCCCAACCTACCCCTGGTACTCTATCAGCCACCAGGTAAATTTTTTGTTAAGTTACGAGAGTTTAGCAAGTTAAATAGTGTTAAGTCTACATTACAGATATCTACTAGCTATAGTGTTAGTAATACAATTTCACAGCCAGGAAGTAGAGGTTTTATTTTAGTACCACCCATACAAAGAAATATGGCGGGATTGTTTGCCTGATACCCAGAATTCTCCGAGAGGGGCAACGATGATGTGGAGCAACGCTGGTATCTCTGTGAAGCAATATGGAGAGCTCGGCAGACACCAGAGGCAGTTAAGTTGAAGCTCGGCAGACACCAGAGGAAGTTAAGTTGATCGAGTTCTAGAGTACTCTGAGAGAGAGAGCTCTTCGCTGGTTCATTAAATGGTTCGAAGCTCATTCAAACCTAGTGATAGATGATGTAAAGAAATAATTTGTTAAAGAATTAAAGTTACCTCAGACAGATCAGCAAGGGTTATCTGAGATGTGGGAGATTAAACAGGGAGAAGGTGAAAAAACATAGGACCTGATGAGTAGGTTCAAGGATGCAATTGGGAAACTGAGTTACCCGATTGATCTGAATCATCAGTGAGATTGGTTTATTAAGGCACTCCTTCCATTAATGAGAACCCCACTGACACAACAAAATATTGATACCTTACAATATGCCTTGGAGAAATCTATGAAGATAGAGGCTATGGCGGGGTATCCGTAAGAGTTCAAAGGAGGAGCAGCAACTCAAGACCCTTCCATATTGGGGCTACAACATCAGATACCCAGATTAATGGATAATTTTAAGAACATTCAGTCGATACCACCTGCGAGGCCCAATGTGTGCTGCACCCATTTTCTGATGGAGGGACACGTGGCCACAGAAAGCCCAAGGTTGCGGGGGTAGAATGTGGGAGCTTCAGCAGTAGGGACACAAGGGACTCCACCAGTTGGGGGAGTTGCGCAGATAAACACTCAAGGATTATACTAGCCGCAACCCCACTTTCCAGGGTTCCCCTCTCAATAAGATTAGAACACAACTGAATACTGTGAAATATGTGAAGGCATTGGTCATCCTCCACGACTATGCCCAATTTTGCAGAAGTACTCCTGCTGTAGCTCCTAGAGACAGCCTTGAGTATAAATACCAGTGTCTAGGACATATTAAATGCAAGGAGCATATGACTTAACTGATTGCAGTTGACAATGTTAGGCTCTCATGCTATTATCACTCAGATGAATGGTTTTAATCAAAGTGGAACCAAGACCCCAAAGTTAAACACAACAACTAGGAAAACTGTAGAAATTGAGTACAAACTGAAAATATTAAATGCATCAGACAGCTTTAAGATAGTTTGTTGTAAAGGGGGTCGACTTCTAAAATGAACACACAGATATCAAGTTATATGTGAGCGATGACTACGACAGAAGATGTAGTAAGATACCAACTATAACCGAGCTTATTCAAGTACAAGAATCCATATATATTGGGCCTATGCAAAGATAGGAATCCATATATCTAGACTCATACAAAGATAAGAATCCATTATAATTAATATCAGAAGAAAGGTGGAAGAGATAGGAAATGAAAAAAAGTATCATGCCTGAGCCATATTTAAAGCGCTATGGATGAGTAAATACGAGTATCTGCTATGATAAATTCATATTCAAACATGGGAGCACTCGCATTCTAGAACATTAGATACAAGAAATGTGGAGAGAAACGAAATGAACATTTGTATTAAAAACATGGAGAAGAGTTACAAACTATGAATCATTCATAGAGGAATCCCCAATTCCAACAAAGCTTCTTATTACTGAATCCCTATGGGCTCTTCAAGCATATAATATCAAATTTCATACAAAATACATACAGAACACTCGAACTAGTGAGTCCTTTGGAAAATCTGGAACCTTTTTTTAGTGTTGTCTTCCTGCTTTTATAACCTCTGATTCCTATGCCTGAGAAGATATTTTGAAAAAATATCTTCCCTGCGTGCTTGTATGCTGTTGCATGTCTAAATCAAAAATAGAAATGATGATGAGGTAAATCTGCCTCTCATCATCTTGCAATGCAGGCCTAAAGCTATTTCTAACTGAAATGTAAACAAATTTATAACTGGAAGTAAAAACTGCGGGAGTGAAATAAGGATTTCACCCGAAATGACAAAGTGAAAAGAGTATAAGGAAAAAAGGCCACGTGGGCCCAGTCATGCATAATCATTGTTGTTTGATGAGGCGGAGCTCCTGCTGCTGCTGGCGAAGGCAATACCGTTAGTCGTGGGAAGGAGTGGCCTTCTGCACTGGAGGGTGCAGTACTGCTAGTAGTGGAAGAACTGGCCTTCTGTGATGGAGGTTCCTGTAGGATGGCCAATGTTCATGATCCATTTGAATAAGACGTGAAACTGAACCTCTTCATCTTTCTTCTTTTCTTCTTATGCGTGAGGATCATCATCCTCGGCTTCAAGCCGCTGTGATTGGCTTATGAGAGGGCCTGTGCACTTAAAATGCCATGAAAGACCTGCACAGATAGTAAATCGATTAAATAAATCTTGCGATGAGTGGTTGACTGCTTCAGAAGGCTCGAGTGAAGGCGGAAGAATAGTGTGGAGGCAGTAGATGCAGTGGAAAAGGGCCTCATGGTGAAAAACCATAAAAACCAGGGTTCAAAACTGAATTTGGCGCAAAGAGGTGCAATGGTGATTTTCGGGAATACCGGAGGTGGTATTCGTGTAGGCTTTGGATGGTAAGCGGTAATGGGCCAAATGAATGTGATACGGCTTGGTGGCTAACGCGTGTCCACACAAACCACCCATTTCGCGTGGAAACAGCATGATCAGGTTATTCGATGAAATGAATGTGAAAATGAATGAGAGTCGTCTGATTTGGGCAATCCAGATCAACGGCTGCAGATGAACGCGATGGACGTACTTGCGCGGTCGGGTGGGACCGGTGATGATGTCAGCAACCCTGTCGTGTAGCGGGACGATCAGTTGTGGGGTTATAAAAGCAGGAGTGATGTGAGCCGTTGGATCAAGATGGATATCAACGGTGGGGATCGGCTGCAGGGGCACTTGGGGTACAGACAGATTTGCGGGCCAGGTGCCTCCGCAGTTAATATGGACTATTGGATGAAGATCTCCCGCAGTCAAAGGAGTCAACTGAGGGGGCACTGGGGAGTATGGGCTATTTTTCTCGGGTTCCCCCATAGTGAACCTGCGCCATAGATCTGGGTCGATCAGACGGTGGAGATTAACTATGAAAGGAGAAAGGATGTGTGGGGGGAAGAAGGTGGGACCCGACGAATGACGTCATCAGTTTTTTCGGGTAACAAAAATCTATTGGGCGGAGTTACAAAGAGGGGATCAATGGGAGCCATTGGGTCAGGAGGATCAACCGTCCAAATCATATCACAGGGGATGACAAATGGATGAATGAGTTGGAGGACTACGATACAGCGAGACAGTGCTGACCATTGGATCTGGGGGAGCCAGATCAATGGCTTAGATTATATCGGTGGAGAATGAACATTGGCGGTGAAACATAGAGTGGAAACGGGGAAGAGCGATGCGCGATGTGCGAAGGAGCGATGACCATTGGATCGAGGGACAGAGATCAACGGTCAGGATCGCATTGGGGTATCGCACATCGGTGGATAAATATAAAAGGCGGATGGAAACGGCGATGTGCGATGTGCGATGGATGGGGGCAGCACGATGGAGCGATGACTGTTGGATCTGGGAAAGATCAACGGCTAGGATTCCATCGACGGGGGAGGACCATCGGCGAAGAAGGGAAGGTGGAAGGGAAAGGGCAATCCCCGATGTGATGCGTCGATGCGATGCGACATCGGATCTCGGGGAATGGACGGTCCAAATCTTATCGGAGAATCTGGGAATATCTGTATAGGCTGATTTTCTTTCTCTCCAACCTCTTTTGTGCAAAATCTTCTTTGGGTCAGACACTAAAGGTGTTCTCAACTTGGATGTATCTGACCTCAGGTGTGGCTTTCGGGAAGCCAGGACTACAAATATATTTATCCTTTGAATGACAGTGGAGTCACCAAGGTGAGGGGTCTACAACTCCCAACCTTTCCTGCTCACCTATTCTGAAGGTTGGATTAATATTTTTCGAGGCCTAGGGATTTATCTCTTCAAATTCTTTCCCTGGCAACGGCGCTAGAAAGATGTTGTAGCTCCTAGAGATAGCCTTGAGTTGTATAAAGACCAGTGCCTAGGACATCTTAAATGCAAGGAGCATATAACTTAACTAATTGCAGTTGACAATGTTAGGCTCTCATGCTATTATCACTCAGATGAATGGTTTTAATCAAAGTGGAACCAAGAACCCAAAGTTAAACATAGCAACTAGGAAAACTACAAAAATTGAGTACAAACTGAAAATAGTAAATGCATCAGACAGCTTTAAGACAGAATGTTGTAAAGGGGGCCAACTTCTAAAATGAACACATAGATATCAAGTTATATGTGAGCGATGACTATGACAGAAGATGTAGTAAGATACCAACAATAACCGAATTTATTCAAGTATAATAATCCATATATACTGGGCCTATGCAAAGATAAGAATCCATATATCTAGACTCGTACAAAGATAAGAATCCACTATAGTTAATATCAGAAAAAAGGTGGAAGAGATAGGAAATGAAAAAAAGTATCATGCCTGAGCCATATTTAAAGCGCTATGGATGAGTAAATATGAGTATCTACTATGATAAATTCATATTCAAACATGGGAGCACTCGCATTCCAAAACATTAGATACAAGAAATGTGGAAAGAAACGAAATGAACATTTGTATTAAAAACATGGAGAAGAGTTACAAACTGTGAATCATTCAGAGAAAAATCCCCAATTCCAGCAAAGCTTCTTATTACTGAATCCCGACAGGCTCTTCAAACATCTACTATCAAATTTCATACAAAATACATATAGAACACTTGAACTAGTGAGTCCTTAGGAAAATCTGCAACCTTTTGTTAGTGTTGTCTTCCTGCTTTTATAACCTTTGATTTCTATGCTTGAGAAGATATTTTGGAAAAATATCTTCCCCACGTGCTTGTATGTTGTTGCAGGTCTAAATCAAAAATAGAAATTATGATGAGGTAAAGTTTCCTCTCGTCATCTTACAACGTAGGCCTAAATCCGTTTCTAACTGAAATGTAAACAAAATGCTAACTGGAAGTAAAAACCGCAGAAGTGAAATAAGGATTTCACCCGAAATGAAAAAGTGAAAAGAGCATAAGGAAAAAAGGCCACACGGGCCCAGTCATGCATAATCATCGTTGTTTGATGAGGTTGAGCTCCTACTGCTACTGGAAAAGGTAATACAGTTAGTCGTGGGAAGGAGTGGCCTTTTGCACTGGAGGGTGCAGTACTACTAGTAGTGGAAGAACTGGCCTTCTGTGCTAGAGGTTCCTGTAGGATGGCCAATGGTCATGATCCATTTGACTAAGACATGAAACTGAACCTCTTCATATTTCTTCTCTGCTTCTTGGGTGTGAGGATTGTTATCCTCGCCTTCAAGCCGTTGTGATTGGCTTATGAGAGGGCCTGTGCACTTAAAATGCCATGAAAGACCTGCACAAACAGTAAACCAATTAAATAAATCCTGCAATGAATGGTTGACTACTTCAAAAGGCTTGGGTGAAGGAGGAAGAGCAGTGTGGAGGCAGTAGATGCAATGAAAAAGGGCCTCATACCGGAAAACCATACAAGCCAGGGTTCAAAACTGAATTTGGCGCAAAGAGGTGCAATGGCGGTTTTCGGGAATACCGGAGGTGGTATTCGTGCAGGCTTGGGATGGTAAGAGGTAATGGGCCAAATGAACGCGATACGGCTTGGTGGCTGACGTGTGTCCACACAAAATTGCCCATTTCGCATGGAAATAGCACGATCAGGTTATTCGATGAAATGAACGCGAAAATGAATGAGAGTCGTCTGATCTGGGCAATCCAGATCAACGGCTGTAGATGAACGCGACGGGCGTACTTGCATGGTCGAGTGGGACCGGCGATGACGTCAGCAACCCTGTCGTGTAGCGGGACGATCAGTTGTGGGGTTATAAAAGTAGAAGTGATGTAAGCCATTGGATCAAGATGGATATCAACGGTGGGGATCGACTACGGGGGTACGGACAGATTTGCGGGCTGAGTGCCTCTGCAGTTAATATGGACCATTGGATGAAGATATCCCGTAGTCAAAGGACTCAACTACAGGGGCACTAGGGAGTACAGGCTATTTTGGTCGGGTGCCCCCGCAGTGAACCTGCGCCATAGATCTGGGTCGATCAGACGGTGGAGATTAACTGCGAAGGGAGAAAGGATGTGTGGGGGGGAAGAAAGGTGGGACCCAACACATGACGTCATTAGTTTTTTCGAGTAGAAAAAAGATATTGGGTGGAGTTGCAAAGAGGGGATCAATGGGAGCTGTTGGATCAGGAGGATCAATGGTCCAGATCATATCGTGGGGGACGAAAAATGAATGAATGAGGCAGAGGACTGCGATATAGCAAGACAGCACTGATCGTTGGATCTGGGGGAGCTAGATCAATGGCTCAGATTATATCGGTGGAGAATGAATATCGATGGTGAAACATAGAGTGGAAACGGGGAAGAGCGATGCACGATGTGTGAAGGAGTGATGACCATTGGATCGGCGGACGGAGATCAACAGTCAGGATTGCATCAGGGTATCGCACATCAGCGGAGAAATATAAAAGGTGGATGGAAACGGCGATGTTCGATGTGCGATGGATGGGGGCAGCGTAATGGAGCGATGACCATTAGATCTGGGAGAGATCAATGGCTAGGATTCCATCGGCGGGGGAGGACCATCGACGGAGAAGGGAAGGTGGAAGGGAAAGGGCGATCCCTAATGCAATGCATCGATGCGATGGATCGATGTGATGGTCGTCGGATTTTGGGGAATGGACGGTCCAGATCTTATCGGAGAATCGACCATCAACGAAACAGAAAACTTGGAAGTGGGAACTTAGAAAGAGCGACGTGCGATGGCCGATGGGCTTAGCGCTCGGTCACGGGGCCCAGTCTCACGGTGGAAAAGGGGCTTAAAGGCCTGATGTGCTAGAATGAGTGCTTTTAGAGCAAAAAGGTGGATTTTTGGCCTTTTCAAGGGTTCCTATAGGTGAAATTTGGGCTTTGACAATCCATGCGGTCCTTGTTGTATTTTTTTTGCGGTATAAGTCTCCTTTTCATTAGACATTCCAGCTTAGTGAGGGATGCCATAACAACAACTCCAATGTTCCAAAAAATACATATTGTGATTTCTACGCTTCCACAATGCATAATACAGATCAATGTAGAGCCTTTGATGCACTGGCAGAACGATTGGACAGAACATCTTATAGAGTGAATGAGGCTCCAAGGGGACGAGGAGGAGGAATGAGAGGAGGTATAACTGGAGGAAGAGGACCAGTAAGGTGCTACAACTGTGATCAAGAAGGACACGTAGCAAGAGAATTTCTGCTACCTAGAAGACCATGGTTCTCTCAGTGCAGATTCAATACACACGCAACTAAAGACTATCCAATATTAATTAAGAGGTGAGAGGAAAGAGTCAGACAGAGAGGAGAAAATCTGGTGAATGCAGAAACAAGAATAGTAGAAGCTTAGGCTATGAAAAATGTAGCCATAGTAACCCGGGGAAGAAAGAGAATAGGGGAGGATACACATAATATAGACCCAATAAAGCTGATCAAGCCAGCATATCCAAAACCCATTTTTAGACTAGATAGATAGAAGCAATATTTTAAGGAGGCAGTGGAAACATTTTCCCAAATCGTGGGGAGCAAAGGCATTGAGCTTCCACAGCCGACCATAGAAAAAGAGAAGCTGACCCATACAAGTACAATGATTGAGGAATGGTTTTGACTATTTTAAAAATTTTAACCAATGCGCCAACATTGGAACAACTAAAGAAAAATCTAGATATGGTGGTGCACGAAAATGCAGAATCGGAAGAGTCGAAAGATTCAACCCAGAAATACATAAGGAGGATAAAAAGAAATAAGAGAAGAATAGGAAAGTAATTCCGCAGGAATACTCAAGTAGCGGTATTTCAAATCAAAGACACCATGCTCGACCTAGGATCAGATGTCAACATTCTACCAAGAAAGACGTGGGAAGCACTGGGGAGGCTAAAGTTGACATACTCACCATTACAAATCCGCATGGAAAATCAGTATTGCATTATGCCCATAGGAAGGCTAGAAGAGGTCGAGGTTGATGTTGCGGGTGTGAAAACATACACATATTTTGAGGTGATAGATATCATGGGGGATAAGGGTCCCTATCCTGCATTGTTGGGGATAGATTGGGATTTTGAGAACTATGCAGTGATCGACTTGAAAAAGGAACAGATGATATTTGAAGACGGGGAATTCAAGGTCACTCGGCCACTTGACCCATATCAGGGACCCTGATATATAGAAACTGTTGACAACAGAGAGGATGCTCAACTTCTCGATCATCTTTACCAGATGATGGTAGCGAAGAGAGAAGGCTATATCAATCCAACAGCGGGAGGAACCATAAGTTGGAGAAGCGTTCAGAGTTCAGACTTGGGCTCAGAAATATCTTGGGATGATTGGCAGCAGGGAGGATACGAGACTAATACAAGAAGATGTGCTAACATACGAGGAGTCAACTGGGTTGGAGCTGAGGTAAGAGGATATACGACTCTATCAAATATGAAAGTTGTAAATACATTTATTGCAAAAGTAGAAGAAAAAGTATCAATAGAACATAGATTCCCTCTTATGGATGTAGCCCTACAATCCACATCGGCAAGATGGTGGATCAACCATCGCAACTCACCTTCGATATGGGAAGATGTTGCAATGACACTAAGAGCCAGATTCAAAGAAGATGCAGGACCAAAATTCATTGAGAATTACCAAGGGGATTCTGACCCCACGAAGAATTTAGAAAATTGTGAGTACATATGGAAGAAAGAAGGGTATCTAGAATAACTATGGATGCGCAATTTTATACATTCACTAGACACAATTCCACGGGCCTGGTACTTAACCGAAGAAAAGAAGAGAGGAACTGCCACCTGGAAAGTAGTTGCGGAAAAGTTTACGCAATGTTTTTCTTTTGAATAATAAACAAAACCGATCACATAGGCACTACAAGCCATCAAAATAGTACTATGTTTTCCAGAAATTCAAGAAGAAAAATATCAACCACTGTCGGAGCAGGTTATCAAACAATCAGTAGCGTGCAAGCGAATAGACAGTGAGATGGATGACGATGATCTAGAGAATCTCCGACACTTATAATTTGAAGAGAAAGAAGGGGAGAGGGATATATAAGAAGAACCTACAACAGAGGGACTACATCTGCTACCCTTGAGGACAAAGAAGCTAAACATTGGAACCCCAGTGAAACCAAAACTAGCGTCCATTAGAGACTACTGGGATACAAAAACGACCAAGGAGATCTTTGACCTTTTATAGGAATATGAATAATTATTCCCATCCTCAGTAGTGGAGCTAAAGGGGATAAAAGGGGATATGGGGGAAATGCGCATAATCTTGAATCCCGACGCAAGACCAGTGAAGCATATACCTTACCGTATAAATCCAAGGGTAAAGGAGAAAGTCAAGGCAGAAATAGATAAAATGCTAAAAGCAAGGCTGAATTTTCCAGTAGAGGAAGCAGGGTGGGCCAATCCCATTTTCATACAAAGCAAGAAGGAAAAAATCGAGATTAGAGTATGTGTTTATTATAGAATTCTCAACAACACATGCATACATGATCCATTTCCCACTCCGTTTAGTGATGAGGTTCTCGACAATGTGGCATGAAATGAAGCCTATTCATTCACAGATGGTTTCTTAGGGTATCATCAAGTGAGAATAGTTGAAGAATACAAGAAGAACACCACTTTTACAACCAAATGGGGATCATTTTCATACCATGTCATGCCCTTTGGACTAAAGAATGTGCCAGCGGTGTTTTAATGAATAGTGATAGCAGCATTTCGGGAATATATCCACAAGTTCCTTGAGGTTTACATGGATGATTGGATAGTTTACAGCTTACTAAAAAATCATGCAACCTTGCTAAGAATAATGTTCGACAGATGCAGACAACTCCAAATCTCCCTCAATATCAAGAAATGCATCTTTTCAGTACCTTTTGGGAGGTTTCTAGGACATATTGTTTGTAAACAGGGTGTCTATGTGGATCCAGCAAAAGTAGCAGTAATTATTAACATAGAAGCACCAGAGACTGTGAAACGGCTAAGATCACTACTCGGGCATACCAGGTACTACAGAATATTCATCCACAACTACGCAAAGATAATATCACCATTGGAAAAGCTATTGCGGAAGTCAGAGCAATTCAATTGGACTGACGAATGCACTAGTGCCCTCAATACATTGAAAGAAAAGCTAGCAAGTGCACCCATCTTGGTTCATCCTAAATAATACAAAAAGTTCCATGTCCATATTGAAGCCTCCAACATTGCATTAGGAGCAGTGTTAGCTCAGCCAGGAGAAACTTTTGTTGATAATCCAGTCTATTTTGCAAGCAGGAAGTTGTCGACGGCTAAAAGGAACTACACAACAACAGAACGAGAAGCTCTTGCGATGGTGTATTCCTTTAAGAAGTTTCGCCATTACCTACTGGGAGGTACGTTCAAATTCTTCACAGACCACTCGGCATTAAAGTACCTGGTTAACAAGCCTATGCTTGAAGGAAGGATATGTAGATGGCTCCTACTGTTCCAAGAGTTCACCTTCGAAGTGATCGTGAAGCCAGGAAGGTTAAATGTGGGTCCTGACCATTTATCAAGGATGGAAAATGGAGAGAATGGGGGATCCCTGGATGATTAGTTATAGGATGCTGACCTCTTCAGAGTAGAAGCCCTCCCAGACTATTTGGAACAGATAGCAGTGTTTCTGGCAATAGGAAAGTGCCCAACGGAATACACGGCGACTCAAAGAAGACATTTGGTAGTGAAAGCAGCTGAGTTTCAATTGATAGCAAAACAACTATATAATATGGGGTTGGAACAGGTCTTGCGGAGATGTATCATGGACCATGAAAGAGAGGATATATTATGGGAGTGTCATTGCGGAGTTGCAGGGGGCCATGTCGATGCAAAACCCACTGCAAGAAAAATATTACAAGCAGGGTTATGGTGGCCCACAGTACATAAGGATAGTAAAGCATATGTAAAGAAATATGATGTATGCCAAAGAATGGGATGTCCATCACACCGAGATGAATTTCCACTTCAACCTACAAGAGCACTGCAGCCATTTGAAAAATGGGTCGTTGATTTCGTAGGGCCAATTGCACCCATCGCAAGACATTCACAGGCAAGGTACATAATTACCACAACAGATTATCTTACAAGATGGGCAGAGGCAGCACCGGTGAAAGATTACATAGCATACACAGTAGCCAGGTTCATTTTTGAAAAAATCATTAGCAGATTTGGCTACCCCAGAAGCCTAACCAGTGACCAAGGTACACACTTCATCAATACAACAATCAAGTCTCTGTTAGATAATTTTATGGTGCAACATCATAATAGCAGTCTATACCATCCTCAGGCAAATGGAATTGTTGAAACATTTAATAAGATCTTAGAAAAATGACTAACCAAGATATGCAATGCTAATCAGGATGACTGGGATGAGTGCATACCAGCAACATTATGGGCATATAGGACAACTGTAAAAGGTTACACAATCAGAATCCTTTCCAACTGGTGTACGGGAGTGAAGCAATGGTACCTAATGAATTTATCATACCGAGTCTATTAATCACTTCAACAGTACATATGAAAGAGGAAGACTCAATCAAGGAACACCTCCATGAGCTACAAGAGCTTGAAGAAGACAGATTTCTGGTGGACTTCCATCAGACGGTCCAAAAAGAAAGACAGAAGGCTTGGCATGACCATCATATCAAACATAAAATTATCACAGTCGAAGGGAAAGTTTTGTTGTACGATAGCAAATTTCAAAATTTCCCAAGAAAACTCAGAATGCACTGGATGGGACCATACCATGTCATTAAAATTCAATATTCAAGAGCAGTTTGGTTGGCATAGCTAGACGGCCAAGTATTACAAGGATGGGTGAATGGTGCACGCCTGAAGCCTTATCACGATTAAGTTTCATCATTTATTTTTCAAATAACTCTCGCAACCAAGAGGAGTCAGTAGGGTAGAATAGAAATATATTGAGACAATAACTCTCTCACACCCGAGAAGAGAATAGAATAGGAATCCCAATAAAATAAAATAATTACAATAACACAGAGAGTAAATCCACTTGTTGCAATGCGGAGACTGCATCGCAACCAATTGTGGTCGAGGGGGGTAGTATCTAACGTGTCAACCGTGTCAAAAATCCAAGCGTGTCAAACATCATTCCGTCATAATAGCCCATCATACCGATGTCAGTCCGTAGAATCACCCAGATTTTAGAATTAAATGCCATAATTAGTAACAACCATATCGTAATAAATTTTCCACATTAAGCCATAATCATTACCCATCATGTCTACCCAAAACCCGAAGAAACAATCAGCAATGTCAGAATACACCTCACCGCGGTAACTAATCGCACGATTGTAGCAGCAGGAGAGACAGAAAAATTAATTAGTTATGGGGTCTTATCAACCTCATTTGTGGCGGTTACATTACTTAACCCGCATGAAAGAAGAAGGCACGAGAATGCCGGAAAATTATGAGTTAGAACAAGAAACAGCCACAGCAACAAGTGAAATTTCATTAGAGGAAGTTCAAATACATAGTCCAGTAGTAGGAATTCACAGAAAGAGATTAAGGATGGTACTCCAAGTATACAAAAGAAGGACGAATATGATAAAGGTAGCAACAACAGTCGTCGAGCCTAAGCTCGATGAGAGAATTCAGAGGATGGAATCGTTAGTGGGTAAGTATGACAATGTGTTGTTGATTGATACAGATTTCACGGATTCATACCAATTTCTGGCTATGAAGAGACAGGTCTACATAGAGAAGTATGCTATAGAAGGAGGAGGGGAAGCAGCAAGAATGAATCCAAAGTTTAGAGGTATCTAGAAATCAACAATATTGAACCTCAGGAACCTCCCATTGTTTGGAACAACGGAAGCAGCAATGCAGTGTACGAAATTCCTGGTGAGTAGACTCCATAATGGATCATTATGGCTAGGGTGAGAAATACCAATACATGCAGATGATATCAATAGGCTCACAAGATTATCAACAGAAGGAAGGGATGTCTCAATGGCATTCTAGAACGTGTCCAAGAGAGCCAAGAAGGTGGGAGACTGTGATTACTATAAAAAATATGAGACCAGAAGAGGAGGGAAGGGGGCGAAGATAGACCTCATCAACAATCCAGCAGTCAAATTTTCCTGCTACCTAATAGCGGGTAAGATGATGAGGCACTACACCAAGGGCGAATGCACCCTCGACACCATTTTAATTGCGTAACACTGCCTCCAGGGAACCTAGCTAAACTGGTGTACATGCCTATTAAATGAGTTGTTTGAGGCCTGTGAATATAACTATAGAAGGGCCATAGGGTTCATTTATGGCTACCTCATAATGGCATTTTCAATGTGGAAATGGACTCAGCAGGGAGTAAGAGAGCTCGTGGAAATCACACACGACCAGCCAATGGGGATGAAGTTTACCCCCTGGAGAATCTCGGGAGATCCCAGTACCAAGGAGGTAAATGAGGAGGCTTTCTCATTCTAGTATAGGCAGATGGTGGATGTGGTGGTGAGACAGCAAAGGGTTATGAGGAACCTGTTGGACAGATATTCCTCAAAGATATGGTTTGGGGTCACCCATAAGCAGACATACATTAGACCCACTTGCGTGGACAAAACCACATTCAAAATGAGACCGTTAAAATTTCAATTTGATGGAAAGGCGTTCCACACCGAAGTATGTTCATGGCCGAGAGTTGGAATTGAGATCAAAAATGGAATACATCATTATTCGTTCGAGGGCATGTTGCCGAAAGAACTACCATGGGAGACACCAGAGGAAACAACGAGTAGATTTTCTCGACTGCAGCTAACACCTTTACTGGAACAGCTGGACATGAGGGTAAAGGACTTCAACCAGGTAATACAAACTCTCACAAGTGCTTCTCCTATGTTTCCTTATTTTACATATTTTCAGTCTTCAAATTCTGCATCACCATCGATGATTACACCTCTCGTCTCTTCCCTACCTTTTACCATGTTAAATTCACCCCCAGCAACCACAGTAACTTCAATCCATAATATTAAGGCACCTAAACCACCAGTAGCTACCCCTAAGGCCAAGAAAGCAATAATTATGGTGCCTAGGAAAATAGTTGACCTCACCGAGGAAGATCAAACTCAACCCATGGATACGGGAGTGCTAGTTCAAGAAGAGCCATAGGTTGCCACCAAGTCACCTCTGTGCTACCTGCGTTTGATACATTCTTGATTTTTAATATTCAAACATCATCTCCACCCCACACTCACACCTCTTCACCTCGCACTCACCATTCATCACCCCATACTTCATTTACTTCCAAATACCAATCCACCCACACTCCATCCACCTCAAAAACTATCTCAGACCTAGTAAAGTTAAGAAACAAGAAAAATGGGGACACAGAGGCAGAAGTTAACTCGAGTACGGATATGGTACCCGAGGTTAACCAACCTCTGGTGAGGCAGGGCACTTTCCTGGAACTATTAATTCAAGGAGGATCTTTCACTGAAGACACAACGCCCTCGCCAAAAGAGCTGAACACATTTCAGCAAGCCAACTTAATACTACAGTAGATCCAACCGACCACGAGTATGAATAACCCAGAAATTCAGCTGCAAAAAAACCAACCCGCATCACTGCATGAACACTCAACAAGATCAATAGCAAGCGGGCAACCCCTCAAAGAAAGACCGCCATCCCATGACATGTCATGCGCTGAGAGTATGCAGACCTGGGGGACTGAATAAATATACAACTTCATTCAGCGAGAAGCACAGCAGGCAGAAGGACTGCATAATGACCTCGAATAGAGGTTTGAGCAGTAATAACAGCAAATCCTTACGCTTACTGAAGAGCGCAATCAACTAAAAGGGGAGAAGGAAAGTCTACAGGAACAGCTAGACAAGGTAACAGATATCTTCAAGGACCTCTGGCCGACAGTAATTGCCCAAAATGACAAGACGTCAGAGGACATGTCAACCTGCTCCATATTCAAAAGGTTTATCCAAGTGCAAATGACATGTACAATTCTCAGCAAAGAAAACCAAGAGCTCAGACAAGCGCTAGCCGCAAGACCAGCATTACTAGATCTTGTCGTGATATATGCTAAGAAGGTTACCGAGAAGCAGAAGAAGGTAAATGGAATGAAGGAAACCCTGGGGACGACAACGTTGAGATTCAACAAGATGATGAGCTTAGTGAAAATGAGTTGCCTTCACTAAGTTGGCCCGCAAGCTATTTTTGGCACAAGTCTATTTTTAGACTATGTCTATTTTTAGACTATGTCTATTTTTAGACATGGTGATCATATTTCAGAAGTTGCAGGATGCTATTTGTGGATGGTTGGTCAAGTTGGAAAAATAGATGAAATCCTATTTTTAGAATATTGGGCGAAGTCTATTTATATATCGTCGATCTAAAAATAGAAGTGTCGATTATTATTAGCTCTTAATAATAATCCAACAATAAACAAAAAAATATTCTCTTGGAGCACTTAATTTCAGTGCAAAAATTTGGAAAATTATTGGGTTGAAGGAATTACACAATTCCTAGGGTTTAATGGTGGTTCATGCATGGAGGACTCAGTTAGAACTGAAGTGGTAAAGTTATGACAGAGTTGGAAGAGTAGTTCATGGAGTTGTTATTCAGTTTAACTGAGTTAATGGAGTTAAACTCAGTTGAGCTAGTTGTATCTAGTCTAACTGAATGATACACTAGTGAGAGTGGAGTGAATTAATTAGTTAATTAATTCACAAATAATAACTCATTAATCAACTGAACAAATACAACAGTTAAATACAGTGCATGTCAGTTCCAGTGGAGAGATAGGTGAAAGGGTGAGAAATATTATCCCTTGCAACTACTAATGATGCATTAATTGCATCTACATATAAATTGGAGATGCCAATGAGAATAACTCAGTCAAGGAGAGTGGGATTACATCAAATTTTTCTTTGTAATCAGCTTGGATTGCGCATTGGAGGCAGGCTAGCAGGTGGCAAGAAATTGGTGCATGGATTTGCAGATTTCTTCTGATTAGTGTGTAACGATTGATTGTACTGAGAGCTTGATGTACTAATCTTTGTATGAGATTGTTACATGATCTCCATCATACATAATATATGATAGTTGGGGTTTTCAGCTTCAGGCTTTCCCGTTAAACAATTGTGTTATATGCGATTGTTTTTATTGCTTCATGTGTTTGCAATTGATTTTAATTTCCACAGAAGATTAACAGTGGAAGGATTCTGTATTTAGCAAGAAGATAAATATTGTTAGATCAGGAGAATCTGGATATATACATGCATATTGTATATAATTTCTACATGGTATCAAAGCAGTGTTAATTCTTGAAGATTGCAATTGTGAAGGATTTTTGAGTTTGTGCTGGTGGACAATTCAAATTTGCTACAGAAAAATCTCGATGCAGAAGTTGAGTATACATTGAAATGTATTTCAATGGGTTGTGATTGGAGTATGCCCTTTATGGGAGCTCGAATTACATATCCTGGAAGGATAGGATGGAGGCGGTGCTGGGGGATAATGGACTGAATGATTTTATTGATAGCGATGTTCCTAAGTCGGGATCTAGTGATGCTGCATTACTTGACGCGTGGAAAAATAAGATAACAAAGAAAAGAAGAATTTTGTTGGAAGGTGTGAATGACCATATTGTATCCATCTTTCACAGGAAAGCCACTCCATTCTTAATGTGGAAGGCTTTGACATATTTTTTCCAAAGCAGCAGTGACCAGAGGAAGTTGGCGCTGAAAGACAAGCTCAGAAAAATAAAAATGGAGAAGGGTGACAGTATTCCAAAATATCTCACGAAGTTTGTCCACTATAGGGATGAACTGGGAAGTGTGGGGATTACTGTTGATGATGAATAATTTGTGAGCTTGGCTCTCCTTGGGCTTCCGAAGAGTTGGCATAGCTATGAAGACTCTGTCAATGGACGAGAGAAACTACTGGGATGGGAGCGACTTTGGTCGGATCTTATGTAGGAGGAGATAAGTCGAGGTACCAAGGATGACTCTTCATTAAAGAATGAAGATGAAGAGAATTTCACTTTGGCTCCCAAAAAAAGGAAAGGGAAGGGGAAGAAATTTCCTTTAAAATCCAATGCTAAAGGCAAGAAGCAGGATTTGTCCAAAGTGAAGTGTTTTCACTATCACGAACATCGGCATTTCGCCACTAATTGCCCACAGAAGAAGAAGAAAAAGAAGGTTGTTGGAGCTGCAGTAGGAGAGGCCTTAGCCTCGCAATTTGAACTTGATTTATCTTTCATCGCATGCTTGGTTTCAAGTTATATGGGATTGGTGTGGTATCTTGATAGTGGTGTGTCTTTCCATATGACGGGAGACAAAGAGTTGTTTAATGAATTGGAGGAGAAGGACGTCCAGATGCATATAGAGATGGGTGACGATGGTCGATACAGTGTGACCGGCATTGGGACCATTACCTTTGAGAGGGATTCCAGTAATCCATTCTTGTTGAAGGATGTTATACATGTTCCAGGTCTGAAGAAGAACTTGGTCTCGGTCGCAATGTTGGAAGACAAAGGTTATGACATTGTTTTCAGTGAGTGAAAAGCCTTCCTTCGACATAAAACAACGGGTCAAACCAATAAGATAGGGATTCGAGTTAAGAATCTCTACAAGCTGGAGGTAGATGGTCGTGTTGCAATGGTGGGCAAAGTAGAAGAAGTGGTGAGCCGGGATGAGGGCGAATTATGGCACAGGAGATTGGGCCATATTCACCATGGCGCTTTGAAGATTTTCCAGCAGATTTCTATTGGAATTCTCAAGGGTACTCTTGCACAGTCAGATCAGTGCAAGGGATGTACTATGGGTAAGTTTGTGAAGACCACCTTTCATGAGAAGGAGAACCGTGCTTCCGTGATCCTAGAGAGAATTCACACAGATGTGTGTGGACCTTTCTTGGTTGCTTCAACAGCAAAACACAGGTATTATGTTATAATTGTTGATGATTATTCTCGTAGATGCTGGATCTTCTTCATGCAGAAGAAGAGCGAAAAATTCCCAAAGTTCTATGAGTTTAAATCATTGGTGGAGGAGTCAGGGAAGCAAGTGAAAGCTCTACGGAGCGATAATGGTGGTGAATACATCTCAGGCGAATTCAAAGAATTCTGTAGCAAAGAAGGAATTCGAAGAGAACTCATAACGCCTCATAACCCACATCAGAATGGGGTCTTGGAGAGGAAGAACAGAACGATCGTGGGTGTTGCACAAGCTATGCTTGAGAGGGAGCTAGACTTGCATGCATTGGAGGAACTACTAGTTCCGAAAGATGAGCCTCCATATGTGGATCAGCCATAGGAGGAGATTCATGGAATGGAGGAGTCCACTCATGCAGAACCAAACATTAGACAAGGCAGAAAGCGGACCACAGAAGATGAGAGACTGAAGCTTGATGCGGCACAGAATGTAGGAGTCCCTACATCACAGCGCAGATAGAGACAGTCACCTAACCGATTTACTGGATACATGGCTCTGATGAGAAAGTGTATTGTGACAGAGCCATCTTATTTTGAACAAGCAGTGCAGGAGCCCACATGGGTAGATGCCATGGTGGAGGAGTATGACTCCATTGTCAGAAAAAGTGCTTGGGAGATTGTCCTAAGGCCGGTGGGTAAATCAGTTGTAGGATCAAGATGGATCTACAAGGTAAAGCAAGCTGCTGATGGGAGCGTCGAGAATTATAGGGCAAGATTTTTTTCCCAGGGCTTCTCACAGATCGAGGGGATTGATTATGAAGAAACCTTTGCACCTGTCGCACGGTATTCTTCCATAAGTACCATCCTTGCTCTCTCAGTGCAGATGGGTTGGCACATTCATCAAATGGATGTGAAGACTGTGTTCCTTAATGGGATCATTGAGGAAGAGGTGTACATTGAGCAGCCTGAAGGATTTGAGATCTTTAGCAGCGAGTCGCATGTGTGCAAGCTCAAAAGAGCATTGTATGGGCTGAAGCAAGCACCTCGTGCTTGGTACACTCGGATCAACAGCTATTTCACTGGACTTAGCTTCACCAAGAGTGAGGCGGATGCAAACCTGTACCAAATTGTGGTGGAGGGTAAGATTTTAATCATTGTCCTTTATGTTGGTGATTTAATACTAACGGGTGATGAGCATTTGATACACTCATGCAAGGCAGATCTTGAAAAGGAGTTTGAGATGAAGGATTTGGGCCTCCTTCATTATTTCCTTGGATTGGAAATATGGCAGTGGGAAGGTGAAATGTTTGTGTCTCAAGGAAAGTATGCCCAGGAGATGCGGAGAAGTTTCATGCAAGGCGCAAGCTATCGACACTCCTCTTCCGGGGGTGGAGGAAAAGAGGGATGCTACAACATCGGCGGAGGTAGTGGTTCCACTGTTTATCGGCGGTTGGTGGGTTTGCTCATGTATTTAGTTAATACAAGACCGGGCATATGCTATGCGGTGAACCAGCTTTCACAAGTGATGGTTAAGCCTACCAAGATCTTTTGGAAGGCAGGCAAGCATGTCCTGAGATATGTCAGGGGCACATCTAGGGGTATGGCTTCACGGATGCGATTGGGCAAGCAACCCAATAGGCAGAAAGAGCACATCGGGGAGGGATTTTGAAGTATCGGATCTACGGCAGGTTTCTTGGTGCAGGTAGAAAACAAAGATCTGTGGAACTCAATTAGGTGGAAGAAGAATACATGGCGACAAGTCAGGAAATTTGCATGTGAGATATACGGATGAGAAGATCCTGGTTGGTTTGTTCGATTCACATTTAGATCCTACATTGATACATTGTGATAATCAGAGTTGAATTAAACTCTCGATTAATCCTGTGTTTCATGATATATCTAAACATATTGATATATGGTATCATCATATCATAGATTGTGTGCAGCGGAAGATCATGTTGCTTTAGTACATTCCCACAGAAGATCAGGATGCAGACATTCTGACGAAGGCACTCGGTAGGAGAAAATTCGAATACCATAGAGGCAGGATCGGGGGTGAAGGATAATCCCTATCTTGTTGAGAGGGAGTGTTGAGATTCAACAAGATGATGAGCTTAGTGAAAAGTAAGCACCTTCACTAAGTGGCCCGTAAGCTATTTTGGCGCAAGTCTATTTTTAGACTATGTCTGTTTTAAACATGTTCATATTTGAAGTTGCAGGATGCTATTTGTGGATGGTTGGTCAAGTTGGAAAAATAGATGAAATTATATTTTTATAATATTGGGCAAAGTCTATTTATAGATCGTCGATCTAAAAATAGAAGTGTTGATTATTATTATCTCTTAATAATAATTCGACAATAAACAGCAACTTATTCTCTTGGAGCACTTAATTTCAATACACGGATTTGGAAAATCATTGGGCTAAAGGAATTACGCAATTCCTAGGGTTTACTAGTGGTTCATGCATGGAGGACTCTGTTAGAACTCAAGTGGCAAAGTTATGACAGAGTTGGAAGAGTATTTCATGGAGTTTTTATTCAGTTTAACTCAGTTAATGGAGTTAAACTAAGTTGAGCTATTTGTATCTAGTCTAACTGAATGATACACTAGTGAGAGTGGAGTGAATTAATTAGTTAATTAGTTCACAAATAATAAATAATTAATCAACTGAACAAATACAAAAGTTAACTACAGTGCATTTCAGTTCCAGTGGAGACCCAGTGGAGAGATAGGTGAAAGGATGAGATAGACTATTCGTTGTGATTAATAGTGACGCATTAATTGAATCTACATATAAATTGGAGATGCCAATGAGAATAACGTAGTCAAGGAGAGTGGTATTGCATCGAGTTGGTCTTTGTAATCAACTTGGATTGCGCAGTGGAGGCAGGCTAGCAGGTGGAAAGAAATCGGTGCATGGATTTGCAGATTTCTTCTGATTAGTGTGTGATGATTGATTGTACTGAGAGCTTGATGTACTAAGTTTTGTATGAGATTGTTACATGATCTCCATGATACATAATATATGATAGTTGGGGTTTTCAGTTTCAGGCTTTCCCGTTAAACAACTGTGTTATGTATTGCTTTATGTGTTTGCAATTGATTTTAATTTCCACAAAATATTAACAGTGGAAGGATTATGTATTTAGCAAGAAGATAAATATTGTTAGATCAGGAGAATCTGGATATATACATGCATCTTGTATATATTTATATAGAAATTCAAAGAAGCTTACAGCCTACTAAATCATTTACACGAATGCTCTAATTCGTTAACTATGAAAGCCCAACCTATCTCAGCACAGCTTCAGCAAATTTCACAAGATATCAAAGAAGCCACGGATCCCATCGGCATAACCTAGCTCTACAACCAAGTGGAGGTACTGGAAACTAGAATACAGAAGATAAAGGAGCATTATGTTGCCACAAAATAGGTCCTCAGAGAGATAAGGCAACCAATCAAGCGGAAAGCAGAGGCAATACAGCAGATGGCAACCGAAGTCAGGACAAAAATTCAAGAAGTAGTCAGCAAACTGCCGTCAGTAGCAGATGAAACTGAGGCTGAAAGAGTCGCCACCAAAACCGACTAGCTAATTAAGTAATGGCAATAGGAAATTAACAAGTTCGTAGAACTCAAGTCTTTATCATTGAGCAACGTTCCCAAGTTGGGGCTTTTGTTTGGACAGAGCGAAGAAACGGAGAAGACATAGTTAGCCTCAAAAGCAGAAAGACCAATGGAAACCGCAACAACAGGGAAAGATTGACTCGGGATGAGTCAATAGCATGTGGTCGGAGCCAGTTGGGGCCTTTGTTTTGGAAAAAGAACAGTTTTGAGTTGCGGATAACAGGTGGCAAAGCGCAATCACTGTAGACAGGGATTTGTCACGGTTGCGAATAGTCGGAAGATAGGTGGCGCAGCAGTTGCAGAGAACAACGCAGATGGTAGGTATGGGAGACAAAGACAATCAGCGGAACTCCCAATAATCAAGAAGAAGCGGTAAACAGCGGATCAGGAAAAGAGGAAATACCGACAGTCACGTTGGCAGAAGAACAAATAGGCAATCAACCAGCGTAGATGAGAGGGTTAGTCCAGCAGAGGGCCAAGTGAGAGAGCCATAAGAGAGCTCTGATAGATCTCTGTTGTACTGAACCACTCTGTAATAGACTCTTTCGAGTGATGTATGTCATTTTCCAATGATAATGAAATATGGTTCTTGCAGTGTTTGATGTTCTGAGTTAAGTGTTAATCAGTTTCTTATTGTGAATGTTTGCCCCATTTTAAATTTTAATTCAGCATCCTGAATGTGCTTAATGAGCAATATCTTATACATAGTATCGAGATCTGTTTGATGTTTCAAGTTCCTTTAGTTTCTCTTTATGGTTGTAACCATTTTGATACTTGATCTGTCTCCTAACCTTAATAAGGTCACTACATGCCTCGAGTGAGATGCTCTACTCCTTGGAGTAGGGTGAAAATGTCATCATTGTGCTAGACTATGGTGTAAACCTTGTTGGCCTCTATCTTGAACTTGGGTCTTGCTCAGAGACCTCCTTTTTCGCCAACATAGTTTTTTCTTCCAGTTCATATTTTAAAGCAAGTCCAGATAGGTTATTACTGATGTAATAGATTATGTGCTCTTTATTATCTGGCTTGTCTTGGACTAACACCCCAACTATGGTTGTGTCTGATGCCGATAGATATAAGGTGTAGTCTTTGTCATAATTGGGTGGACTGATCAATGGGTTTGAATATAATGCATCTTTTAGTGCCTCAAACGACTTTTTAGCCTAATCATCCCAATTGAATGGAATGTCCTAATGGAGTAGGCATATGAAACCTTGCGCATAAGTGGCATAGTCGAGGACAAAGTGTCGTAAGAAGTTGGCTTTCCCCTGTAGGATTTGAAGTTGTTTGAGATTTTTAGGTGGTGGCACTTCCTTTATTGCCTAGACCTTGAGGGAGTAAACTATGATCCCTTGTTGGGATACGATGAATCATAATAGTCTACCTGCATTAATGTAGAAGACACGCTTGAGAGGGTTCAAGCGTAGGTTGTAATGTTGGAACCATTGGAATACCAACCGTAAGTCCTCCCGATGGTCACTTCGTTTCTTGGATCATACGTTGAGGTCCTCCGAGTAAGCTAAGATGAGGTGAGCCAGGTCGTGGAAGATGTTATCACTCCCCCTGTTTCCCAAGGCTGAGAATGGAACTGAAGGAAGGTAACTACAAAACAACCTTTAGGTCAGGTGGCTAGCCCTACCAAAACGAGAGAGGGCTCTCTCAATTTCACTTTACATCGAATGGGATGATTGGATATATAATTATATTAGGCTAGCTATGATGCTCAGTATATTAGGGTTTGTTTGTTTTGAGTTTTTGCTGGATAAGAATGAAAGTCAAGGAACTAGGTTTATGGTTTAGGTCTAATTTCAAAGGTTTAGTTGCAGAGACAAGGATGAGGCTAGGTAGGTAAAATTAGGAGAATAATTAATTTGTCATTGTGTATAGGGTTTTAAAAGAGGGGGAGTCGGGATGAGCATGTTAAATGAATTCATTCATTATAAGAGTAGACATATTCATGAAAATCTTATAAAACAGAGCATAGAAAGCAATGATTTTTTTTCATAGAATCATAAGACTAAATTTCAGAAGCATACATGTGATGGAAAGATAACCTAACATTTAATTTTATGAACTAACAGAGAAGAAACAATGCTCAAAAGCATACCACTGGAGTGCCAAGTTTATAGCTGCAACATTCTTTGATTTCACTGAAAAAGAGTTTGTACAATAGCTCCACTGCAAATAACAACTATCCAACCTCTAAAAAGACTTGATTTTTGGAGTACATATAGAAAATAGAGAATATTCCACCTCATTGGGTTTAAATCTGATCCAAAACACTTCATAAATGCACCCTATGAGTCATTTACTAGTTTCTAGGGAAGTTAGAAATAGTTCCCTCAAATTTAGCTAATAACTAGGAGTGTGTGTATCCTTCATTAATTACATCATTCCTCCCCAAAGAGAGGAAAAAAATGTAGAAATTATATAAAATATGCATGCATATATCCATATTCTTCTAATCTAACAATATTTATCTTCTTTCTAAATACAGAATCCTTCCACTGTTAATCTTTTGCGGAAATTAAACATTCAATTAGAAACACATGAAGCAATAAAAACAATCGCACATAACACAGTTGTTTAATGGGAAAGCCTGAAGCTAAAAACCTGAGCTATCATATATTATGTATCATGGAGATCATGTAACAATCTTATACAAAGCTTAGTACATCAAGCTCTCAGTACAATCAATTGTCACACACTAATTAGAAGAAAGCTGCAAATCCATGCACCGATTTCTTGCCACCTGCTAGCCTGCCTCCACTGCGCAATCCCTGCTGAAGAATAGCTCATAATGAATTCGAATTACCCTTGCCTTGACTGCGCAATCCTCATTGGAAACTCCAATGTGTGCGTGGTGCAATCAATGAATCACTATAGTCACAACAGATAGTCTATCTTGCCCTTTCACCTATCTCTCCACTGGGTCTCCACTGGAACTGACATGGACTGTAGTTAACTGTTGTATTTGTTCAGTTGATTAATGAGTTATTATTTGTGAATTAATTAACTAATTAATTCACTCCACTCTCACTAGTGTATCATTCAGTTAGACTAGATACAACTAGCTCAACTGAGTTTAACTCCATTAACTGAGTTAAATTGAATAACAACTCCATGAACTACTCTTCCAACTATGTCATAACTTTGCCACTTCATTTCTAACTAAGTCCTCCATGCATGAACCACTAGTAAACCCTAGGAATTGCGTAATTCCTTCAGCCCACTGATTTTCCATTTCTATGCACTAAAACTAAGAGCTCCAAGAGAATAAGTTGTTGTTTATTCTTGGATTGTTATTAAGAGCTAATAATAATCGACACTTCTATTTTTAGATCGACGTTCTATAAATAGACTTCGCCCAATTTTCTAAAAATATAACTTCATCTATTTTTCCAACTTGACCAACCATCCACAAATAGCATCCTGCAACTTCTGAAATATGATCACCATGTCTAAAAATAGACATAGTCTAAAAATAGACTTGGCCAAAAATAGCTTGTGGGCCGACTTAGTGAAGGTGACTCTTTTCACTAAGCTCATAATCTTGTTGAATCTCAACAAAAAAAAACTCTCCTACCAAAAATACACCTCACGAGACAGCTATACCTTGAATTTTGGAGTTTTTCTGACTTGACAACTGTCTAAAGGAATCCAATGACAGAAGTGTGTGCCTCCCAGCAGAAGCGTTGCGCTAATTTGGAGGTGATTTTGACTGGTTTTCAAGCACCCATTTGCAAATATAAGAGTTAAGATAGGTATAATTGTGTGTCTTATTACCATTTCACCCTCAAAACTGAGAAAATACCCCCTGGAAGGCCTTCAAAAACTGATTCTCCCAACCTCACTCCAGAAGCGCCGCGCATAGGCAAAATAGGTGGCAGAAGCATGAAAAAAGTCGTTTTTTTTGCATTTTCCTTCAAAAACATAAGGTGACATGAAAAAATAAGGTCATATATATGATGTAGAAGTGAAAATAAATCCAACCATATAAAAATTTATCTATTTAGATGCTCTGAGAAAAAGTGTCGCGTTGTTGCACAATGCTTCTGCAATGACCAAAGTTCTAGATTTTTCAAAAACATTCTGCAAAAATAAGGCTTACATGTGGATCAATATATCTCCAACAATAAATTTTTTTATAAAAATTAGATATTTTTTTGTTCTTTGGCATGTTATGAACAAACACCTCCTCCAGTTTTCCAAAATACTTTCCCATTTTCTCAGAATCCAAGTTTTAAGTTGATCACTAAAAATTTCTAGAAGCGTCGCGCCAATTAGAGAGGGAGTTTGGAGGCCTTCCTAGAGGCATTTTGGGATGCAAGTGGTATGGTAGGAAATATTAGGATGTCAGCTCCAAAATTGAGTCATCAAGCACTATAAACACCTGCTTCAAACTCCTGAAAATTTGACTTGAAGACAACCTTTCCAAAAGTGCGGAAAATGACTTGGAGCAACTGTATTTTTGGTTTATCTCTCAAAAAATAACACATGTGCATAAACTGAAGGATATTTTTGTTCTTTGGAATACTTTTGACAAACAACTATTTCAATTTTGTAAAATTCATCTCCATTACTTCATAAACTTATTTTGAAGAGAAATTATCCTTGTGTGCAATGTAAACCTTAGCTTGATCACAAAAACTATGAAAATGATACCATGGGTCTGAGTCGGATCAAACCTAGAATGATGAAATCCATTATTATACTTTCTCTTCTCACCTTCCATGATGTTTTTCAACAAGAAAAACCCTAGCTTGATGTAGTGGATACGGAAGGTGGAAAATTAGGAAAACAGGGGATAGTGGTAGAGTGGATTTAGGGACAGAAATGAGATGGAATGAAGTTAGGGAAAAAAACCCAAAAAAAATTGGGAGGTAGGGTGATGATTTGGCTAAAATATTCAAGTGGAATTTTTGGAAATGGGCATGTGAAAGGTTCCCAAAAGGTCAAAACACAGGGTTTTTCTAGTTTCCCTACAAAAACGTAGTGAAAACAAGGGTTTGAGTGAAAATGCTGGCAAGAAGGGGTATGAGTGATATGTATTGTTTGGATAAGGTATATGGATGATGTATGAAGGCTTTTAGATTGTGAAATTAGGGTTTTTCCAACTAAAACCAGCCAAGCATGGAGGAAACCAAAAAAATAGTGAAGAAAATCCTAAGGACGGAATCCACCCTTTTCTTAAGAATTTGACTTGAATGAGGTATGAAGAGAATTCACTTACTATTTTGGAGGTCTTTGAACCTTTGTGCAAGCTTATTTAACCCTTGTATGGTTTTTTTGAAGGTTGGAACCAAAAGCACAGCAAACTACCAATCTTTGAATGGTTGTGGAGAGTTGTGAGCATGAGAGAGGAGCTCTTTTAACCATGTAGCATACTTCTTTGATAAAAGACAAATTTCCTTTAATTTATTTTCATATATTTGCTAACTCTCAATGAGGATTCTTTGTATGGTGAAAACAACTCTTTTTTACTTTCTTTCATGACATGAATGGACATTGTGGTGGCGAAACAAATGAGACCTAGACCATAACCTAGATGGAGTTATGTTGATTGATCTAATACCCTAGGTGATTGATGGATGACATGACCTTGAAATTATGATGACCATGAATGGATTGAAGACAGTAGCATTTCAGACCTAGACAACATTCAATGAACAAAATTTTATTTGAGAATTGGTTTGAAAACATAAAATTTTGACCTAGGACCACTACCAAGTAAACTTGAAAGAGTATGTTTGGTCACTGAACATTTAGACACTAACATTGGCTCCAACTGGGGATGGAAGCTACTTTTAGGAGGTGTCAAGAACACTGTATACCAAGTAGCCTCGTCCATTAGGAAATGGAGTCAAAAATAAAATACTAGACACTCAAATGACTAACTGAAACAAAAATTGACTTTGACTCAAAAACTTGACTATTGACTGAACTTACTTATGGCAGCAGACCATTGGGATATTAGGGACTTCACCTCGGGCTTCAAATATTGATGATAACCATTCACCTACTGAAGATATATATACAATCATGCGATATTATCCCTCCAATGTAACCAATCCAGCAAATGGATAATTACTTGAATCTTGCTCACATTTCCTCAAGCAGGAAAAGGGAACAAAAGGTAGGCAACTCAAAGTTTCTATTGAACATGTGCTCATAATTCATAGATACAAGAAGATTCATCTTCCCATATGGCTGCAAAAAAGTAACCAAAGGATCATGAAGAACATGCAACATAAGCCTTTCTAGATGATTTAAAATAGGAAAACAAACCTTCTTCCAAACTGTAGGTTTGTCTATGTGTTGAAACTGACCACCTTCATTAATGAATATTGCAACATTGACCTTCATTACTGGCTGTAAAAAAAATTCTGAAAATCATGAAAAATTAGTTCTTGTTGATTTGGAGGAATCAAGAAACATTCTTCTATTGCAATTGGATGCTCTTCATGATGAATTTTAGAAAGAGTGTCCTCTTGATCTTCAAAAAAATCTGAACATATAGATGGACAAGTGTCCTCTTGAAACAAAAATTCAAGAAATGAAATGTTTGAATAAGAATCTGAATGACACTCCTCATCAATGTCTTGGTCTCCTGAACACTGTTGAATACCTTCATATAATTCAAGGGAATGATCGTTATCTTCATCAATTGATCACTGATTAATATTATCTTCATTCAAATAATACATTGTTTGCTCGAAATTATCGTGAAGACAACCTTCTTTTGCAAGATGCTTTAGAAAAAAATCTTATATTTCATTGTTCTCTTATTCATCCTTGACAATCTGATCAGTTTCATTTCCATCTACAAAAATTGTTGTCTATTGAGAATCCACCTAAATTCCATGGCAGCAAACCTCTTCTATTTCCTCCTGATGAGAAAATAAATGAAACCAAGCTTCTTCAATCTCATCATCCATTATACCTTCATCATGAATTTCAATCCCCATATGTTGAATAAGATCATTGAGGTTTCCACAAAGGATTTCTACCAACACTAGAGAAGGGTAGTTTTGTTTGTAATTTTTACAAAATGCTACGTAGAAATCTTTAAGAGAACATAGACTAGCAGATGGAAACTTCTCATACCAAAACCTTTCTCTTTCTTCTAAGGTCACCATAAATATCTTCATCAAGCAGTCTTCATGAATTTCAACTCCTATCCTATGTATGTGCATACGAAACTTAATTAAATGAAGATCAACATCATATTTCTTTTCATCTTTGAACATGAGAAGATAAGATAACCAATCAACACGAGGCATAGGATTTGGAAAGCCAGGAATATGAGACCGATCCATAGGAGCATACCTGGAATTCCTTCTTGCAGTTGAACCCATCTTGAAAACATTTAAATCACCAAGAACTTCTTCAAGCTACTGATCTTTGAACAGTGTAGTCACTATGAAAATTATGAACTTTTGGATTTTTCGACACTGGACTCGCCAGGTGAAAGATGCACAGCCTTCTTGTGCCTAACCATTGTTCACCATCAACAATCATAGCTAATATTTTTTGTTCTTTCCCAAGAAATATTTGACATTCGGTCCCCGGCAACGGCGCCCAAAATTTTATCACTCCCCCATTTCCCAAGGCTGAGAATGGAACTGAAGGAAGGTAACCACAAACCAACCTTTAGGTCAGGTAGCTAGCCCTACCAAAACCAGAGAGGGCTCTCTCAATGTCACTTTGCAGCCAATAAGATGATTGGATAGATAATGATCTTAGGCTAGTTATGATGTTCAGTAGATTAGGGTTTATTTGTTTTGAGTTTTTGTTGGATAAGAATGACAGTCAAGGAACTAGATCTACGGTTTAGGTATGATTTCAAAGGTTAAGTTGCAGACAAGGATGAGGCCAAGTAGGTAAAATTAGGAGCATACTTATTTTTTCATTATGTATAAGGTTTGAAAAGAGAGAGAGTCAAAATGAGCATGTTAAAATAATTCATTCATTAGAAGAGTAGACACATTCATGAAAATATTATAAAACGGAGCATAGAAAGCAATGATTTATGTTCATAGACTCATAAGATTAAATTTCACAAGCATACATGTGATGTAAAGATAACATAACATTTAATTTGATGAAGTAACATAGAAGAAACAATGCTCAAAAGCATACCATTGGAGTCCCAATATTATAGGTGCAACATTCTTTGATTTCACTAAAAAAAAAAGTGTTTTTACAATAGCTCCACTGCAAATAACAACTATCCAACCTCTAAAAAGACTTGAGTTTGGAGTACATATATATAATAAAGAATATTCCACATCATTTGGTCGAAATATGATCCAAAACACTTCATAAATGCACCCTATGAATCATTTCCTGGTTTCTAGGGAAGTTAGAAAAAGTTCCCTCAAATTTAGCTAATAAATAGGAGTGTGTGTCTCCTTCATTAATTACATCATTCCTCCACAAAGAGAGGAAAACAAAACTCTCCTACCAAAAATACACCTCATGGGACAGCTAAAGCTCTAATTTTGGAGTTTTTCTGACTTGACAATTGTCCAAACGAATCCAATGACAGAAGCGTTGCACCTCCCAGTAGAAGCGTCGCGCCACTTTGGAGCTGATTTTGACTGACTTTCAAGAACCCATTTGAAAATCTGAGATTTAGGATAGGTAGCCTTGTGTGTCTTTTTCACCCTCAAAACTGAGAAAATACCTCCTGTAAGGTCTTCAAAAACTGATTCTCCCAACCTCACTACAGAAGCATCGCGCAAAGGCAAAATAGGTGGCAGAAGCATTAAAAAAAGTGGTGTTTTTTGCATTTTTCTTCAAAACCAGAAGGTGAAATGCAAACCTGAGGTCATATATGTGATGTATAATTTAAAATAAATCCAACCATATAAAAATCTCTCCCTTTAGTTGCTCTGAGAAAAAGCGTCAAATCACTGCGTGACGCTTCGGCAATGACCCAATTTCCATATTTTTCAAAAAAAAAAATTGCAAAAATAGGGCTTAAATATGGATCAATATCTCTCTAACCATAACATTGTTTGCAAAATGGAGAGAGCTTTTTTTTTCTTTTTTCTTTTTTTTTGGGAAAAATCCAAAAAAAATTAGGGAGGTAGGGTAATGAGTTGGCTATAGGATTCAAGTGGAATTTTTGGAAATGAGCATGTGAAAGGTGCCCAAAAGGTCAAGACACAGTGTTTTCCTAGTTTCCCCGCAAAAACGTAGTGAAAACTAGGGTTTGAGTGAAAATGGTGGCAAGGAGGGGTATGAGTGATAGGTAGTGTTTGGATAAGGTATATGGATGATGTATGAAGGTTTTTAGATGGTGAAATTAGGTTTTTCCAACTGAAACCAGTCGATCATGGAGGAAACCAAAAATATAGTGAAGAAAACCCTAAGGAGGGAATCCACCCATTTCTTAAGAATTTGACTTGAATGAGATATGAAGCGCATTCACTTATTGTTTTGGAGGTCTTTGAACCTTTTTGCAAGATTATTTAATCCTTGGATGGATTTTTTGAAGCTTGGAACCAAAATCATACCAAACTACCAATCTTTGGATGGCTATGGAGAGTTGTGAACTTGAGAGAGGAGCTCTTTTGACCATGTAGCATACTTCTTTGAGAAAAGACAAATTGCCTTTACTTTATTTTCCTATATTTTCTAAATCCCAATGAGGATGCTTTGTATGGTGAAAATGACTATTTTTTGCTTTCTTTCATGACATGATTGGACATTGTGGTGGCAAAACAAATGAGACCTAGACCATAACCTAGATGGAGCTATGTTGACTAATATATGGCTTTAGGTTCTTGATGGATGACATGACCTTGAAATGATTATGACCATGAATGGAGTGAAGAGAGTAGCATTTCAGACCTATACAACATTCAGTGAACAAAATTTTATTTGAGAATTGGTTTGCAAACATAAAATTTTGACCTAAGACCACTACCAAGTAAACCTAAATGAGTATGTTTGATCACTAAACATTTAGACACTAATAGAAGATATAATTCATGGCCCGCTAGAAGGTGGCTCCAGTTTTTAATACCGAAAGTTATGTGAACAAGCCCCAAGGGGTAGTGAACGTCATTTTGTACCGGTCTGTATGTCAGATTTGAATTTGATTGTACCCTGAGAATCTGTCCATGAAGGACAAGGCCTCATGACCGGTGCAAGAATCAATGACTTGGTCGATAAACGGGGTAGGTTAGTTGTCCTTGTGACAATATTTATTTAAATCTTCAAAATCGGTGTGCAGACTCGGATGGTACCCTATTTTTCATGAAGGGTACTGGGTTGGAAACCCATGACATGTAAGTGATTGGGCAAATGAACCCGACTTTGTGAAGCTTGTCAACCTCTTACTTGATTTCTTCTGCCTTGGATGGGTGTAATTGACGATGCTTTTGGAAGACTGGTGATACGTCAAGCCAAGTGTCAATGTGGTGTTCTCAGATGGTGGGGCTAAGCCCTGGAATTTTTGAATAATCCCATGCGAAGATATCCCTGTACTCTTGTAACAAGTTTGTATAAGAGACTACCTCATCTGGGGAGCATGCTACCCCTAGCGATATTTCTTCGGTTTTGCCTAGTTTTCTTGAGATATTTACCTTAATGGTTGGTGAAATATTCGACATATTCCCTTCTTCGAATGCATTGGGCACTGGGATAGGTTTTTTGAACCAATCTACCTTCCCAGATGGAAGGAAGTATTTGGATTCAATGGCGTATATATCCTGGGCTTTTAGGCTGCTAGGCCCAAATGTTTTTTCTAGAAGAAAAAATGAGCAGTGATACATTGAGTCCCATGGACAATATGGTTGTGTCATGGCCTCTAGAATATCTTCGTTAGAGTGAAACAAGATGCTAAGGGGTAAGTGGTTTGTACGAGGCCGTGAGGAATTTCTTTGGGCTTAAAAGTGTTGGTCGACAGACATGAATATGATTACATGGTTGATTTCATGGAACCAGACGAGGTTGACAGGATGCAGACGGGTTGGGTTTTACCATCGACGGTACTACTACTGTTGTGGTAGTTGTAGCGGTCTTGACACCAATGAAAGATGAGTAGATAACACGAGTCATGGTTCCCATGCATGATGAGATGAATCGTATATGGCGTTGTGTGTCGTCGGCATTAAATGGTGGAAGAATTTCCGTTGTGGTTGTTTGTTTGAGAGAAAACTCGTGCTCTTCTGGTAGCGTCCTAAGGTTACGGGCACATTCATGTACTTGGAAGTTGCGTTGAATGCAGAGGTGCCTAAATTTTTTCATCATAGGGAACATCTTTGTTTCATGGTTATGGCTCGTGAAAATGGTGCATGGAGTAAAGGTGCCTATCGAGTAGATGGTGTGAGAACCAACACTAATCTCCATTCCAGAAGTGGATGCTTGGAGATGATTGGGAATTGGGGAATTTTTGCGCTTCTGCCATATCTGATCCTTTGGTCTTGGTTGGTGTGGCTCCTTTAGGGAGTCCAAACTCAACAATGCTCTTGCCACTCGTAACCTTGGGAGGTATTCACAATTCACAGTGTGGTTTAATTGTGAGAAAATCATGCAATAGAAATGTGTGATATTCTCTTGATTACATAGATGGTTATGTAATATGGTGGTAACCATGCGAAGACTCTCAGTGAGTTTCTTGAGTTCCTGACATTGATTCACCATGTGGCCCTTTCTATCGCATAGAACACATGTTTTTATTGGTTGGTTTCATGCCCCACTAGGATAATTATTTTCCTTAGCCTTCCTAGGGTTTTGGTGATGATGGGGGGGAAGGCCGCATTGTGCCTGGCTGCCTAGGTTCGAAATTGATTACATCCGGGTATTTTGTGACCAATGAGCGTATGACGTCTAACATAGGTCAAAATTGGGGGATATAAGTAAAATGTTGAGCGTGATGGTTGTCTTGACAAATCATACAAGATTGTTTCTCTTTTGTTCTCCACTTCCTTTGGACTACCGAAGTAATTGGGTACCATATGGGAAGTAATCGTAAATATGGGCATTGGGCGATCAAATGATTGTGTGCATTGCACCATGCGCAGGCTGGGTTATTCATGGAGGCAAATTGGGGGTGATAATATTCCTCCTTGTTGGTAGTTTTTCTACCAATGTGAAGAGGATGGACATGGTTGCCTCATTCTCTTGGGTTGTCAAACTTTCCACTAAATCTAAATCTTATGCATCTGCTGCAGCGAGATGGGTTATGGCTTAGCATAAACAATTTAACATCGAACAGAAGTGGGGGATGTAGGTAAAATGATGAATCGAGTGGTTCTCTGAACATACTAGACACGAATGTTATGTTTTGCTCATGGAGTGGCTCAAGTACACCGGGTTGATCGGGTACCATCTTTGAAATAACTCTAGAGCTAAAAAGTTAGCGATAAATTGATCTCATTCATCGCAGAGTACATAGAGTTGGACCAGAGCTTGAGGATGATTACAGCGAAAAGGTGGTATTTCAGGTGACCATATCTCCTCTGACACATACAATATGGTCCTTGTTGCTTCTGTCCTTTGATTTGTAGTGTTGTTTGTGGATTTTGTGTTTGAGTCGGCTAACTTAGGGTTTTCAATGACGAAGATAGACCAGAATCGATATATATATGGGGACAACAGCACACGTGGTGGTTGCTCTAACAAATCTGACACGTATGTCGTCGATGCCGAATTAATTTGTTTTGGGCAACTCGCGAGACTTGATACCAATGGTTGAAAGCCCTTAACTCTAGGCACTGTGTGACTAAGTGATCAGGCTCATAACATAGTGCACAAACTGGGACATAAGGTATGCCCTCTATTTTCCATGTCTGGGCCATTGAGGTGACTGTATACGAGTGAGATGTAGGCTCTTCTCGTGTGTACAGTATGGTTTTATATTCTCCCTTGTAAATTTGTATGGGTGGAGCTAAGGGGTCTTCTTGGTAAGACTATTATAGGGCTTGCAAGGCATCCCTGTATCATGGCATATTTGGGCAGTGATGGGTATAATGCCCATAATGGTCACATATGGCACATGTATGACTATTGCATAATGTTTTCCCTTGGTTGTTCATGGCATGTTCCTTTTTATGGGAATTCAAGTTCGCAACATTTCTTTCAGTGTGTAGAAGGGGTTTCAATTCGTCTAACTCTGGGAAAATATTAGTAGGATGACCTACAATATCGCACAATGTGCAAGGTTTTAATGCCCTAGGTAACTTGGGGGTTTCGACATTCTTCCCTTTTTTGTTGTTATTCTTTTTCGTATAACTGGTGTTGTTATAAGTGTTTCATTAACCGCTATGACCTCTTGAGGGGAAATAGGGATTATTCCTATAGAGGTGATGCCTGGACTTCCTAACATGGTTGGTGGGACCAAATACCATGTGGGTATTGCAAAATCCATATTCAGCAATGTCATAGTTGTCATGAATTGTTTTGACAAAAAACCAGGTGGGGGTATAAGAATGGGGTTTGTGAAATGGCGTAGGGTAGCAATGTCATGCTAGTGGCTTCGGCCTCTTTACTACTATTTTCTATGTCTAGGCTAGTTTTGGTGTTCGATGAGAGCATCATGCACACCGATGCCCCCGTGCTTTCTGTAACTCCCTCTGGTATAATAGGGGGATCTTCTAGGAATGACCCTAGGATGGATGATGGTTTGAACTGGTCTAGGCATAATTTTGTATACCGTGTAAGTGGTTATGTGGTTGTGTCTACGTACGGTAACACGACAACAAAAGTTGTAGTATGTGAATTGGTCGATGGTGATGATCTGATCATCATGGGGAAACATCATTACCCTAAATACATAGGATGCGACTGCAGTCATGGCATACATATAACTCCGCCCGAATAATATATTGTAGTCTAGTTGTGCGTCTAAGACCTCAATGTCTATAAGAATTGTCTTTCCATCCAGGTTTACTGGGACATTTTGATATAGACTGACAGGGGCTGAAGGGAAACCGTCGTATGCTCTAAGCATGATGTCATAGGGTTTTAATTTAGGTGATCCTAAATTTTTCCACACTGATTTGGACATGATACATGTGGATGCTCCTTCATCGACGATGCATCGGTGTATGGTGATGTTCTAAATCGAAACCGATATTTGGAAAATGACCAGAGAAGGAAGCCTCGAGCTTGCTTTGTCTAGGTCAAAAACCATTAGGCGTGAATCGAAAGGATCAATTGCGCCTAACGTGGAGAGTAAGGCTTTCCGTTGTCTTGGGCGCGATTGTAGAACTTCCAAAGCTGACATAATAATGGGTGATTGTGCTAAATCGTCTACTATTCTATAGCTATGAGCAGCTTTAGAGTGATGTACTACGCGCTTGGTTGGTCCCTTGACCTTTTTTGGAAGGGGCTCTATAGGTACTTTGGAGATGGTTAACGGTCTGGTAGGCGCACTCGTACTTGTACCTGATGGGTTGGTGTCCGAAGGTGTATCGTAGTTCTTATTCCTTGTTTGGAAGAACAATTCTTCGCCAGCCATGTATATTTCATGACTACCTCCTCCGGTATCGTTTTGGGGTGGTTGTTGTTGCTGGGTGTTAACCACTCCTTTGTTGGGGAAGGGTTATTGCATTACAACAGGTTATTGAGGAGGTTCACCTTGTCCACGATTACCCTGAATTTTTTTCAGTTCGAGGAGTTCGGGACAGTGGTGAGTGTAATGGACGTATTCACCACATATGGCACAAGAATGATTTGTCCTTAGACTGGGTATCCTTTTTTTTCCTTGGGAGTTACTATTTGGCTCTTGGTTTTGATTTCGGTTAAGACTGAGATTGCGGGGGGCATTTTTTATTACTGCCCCCCTGTCCAGAGTCTCCCTTTTGCTTATTCCTAGGCTTATTTTTTGTAGCATTTGGAGGGTGATTGTTGTTCTCCTGGTCGTAATATTGTTGTTGTTGAGCTCGGGATGGTTGCACTAGGTTCACCGATGCGTTGTTTTACGTTGGTGGTGGATTTTGTGTGGGAAAAGGGGGATATAGGTTCCCATGTCCCTGATTGGTATAAGATTGCTGAAGAGGCTCTCTTGTATCAACATTCCTAGCTTATTATTGGTTCCCCTACAAGGGAGGGTATGAGAAACCCTGCTGTTGATGGTAGGTTATTACCCTATTCGTCATATTCTACAAAGGTGCAAACTAAATTTGATGATATCCAGGTTGCGATACGTTCTGAGTAGAATCGTATGAGTATCTTGGGTACTGGATATTGCTTCTTAGGTGACCTTGGGTCAAGGACCTCATCAAACCATCTATAGTATTCAACGCGCCTGGTAACTCTTTATAAGTTTGCAGGCGTAAGGCATTTGGCAGGACATTGTAAATATATCATGATTGGGTGTAAATGAGTTCAAGTTGTTGGGCCTTGCTAATGGTGTCCTCCTTGGAGGTAGGTTTCTATTTTTCCATGTATTTTGAGATCTCTGTTGTGATATTTTTCAAAAATAAGTCCAACAATACTCTATTGTCGAGTTTGTGGACATGATCTAATATATGGACGACTGGCATTTTCCTAAATGTGTCAGCAGTTCCATTCCTGAATCATGATGAATGTGTATTTGGAAATAGGTGAGGAACGCGGTAGCAAGGGTGCTAAAGGTTCCATGAGAAGCAAAGGGTTTCTCGACATACCATTTCGTCGCGTGCACTATTAGGGGGCGTTGAAAAATTCTTATTCTGATGGTATCATCAATGATACTATTGGACGAACACCACAAGTGGAAATTCATAATATGATTTCTTGGGTCTTTCGCTTACTTCCCTTCGAATTTTGGTACATCCGAAGGGAGATTCGTGGGCATGGGAGGCCAATTAAGGCCATTAGAAATGGGGTCATTAGTTAACTTCGTTAGAACTGGAATATTAAGTGATGCTAAGAAGGGTAACTGAGTATTGACTTCCATTGTACACTCTGGAAAAACAGGTGTCTGAATGTGATGGTTTATGGGAGGTTCCTGGGGAATATTACCTTGTGGCAAGCCCTAATGAATATTCTATTGACTGCCTGAAGGGGTATCATTCCTTTTCCCTCTAGGGGTTGTGGGAGGGGTTGAGTGTGGTGACCCTGCTAATATTTCCATCGGTGTGGTGTTGGGTTACCCTTGGGGGTTTGCAATCACATATGCCCTGATAAAGGATGAACCAATAATGGTGGCAGTGTGTCGTGGCACCTAAATGGCAGGACATCTGGCATTCCTCCCTCTAATGGGGGGAGGTCCAAGAAATGCCTAGATCGACGGGGTCCCGTTGGGTCCATTATGGTGTCGACTAGCTTAATATTGGTGATATATTTGGTTTGCTGGAGTAAGGAAGATTCTTTATCAAAGCAAATACGATCACATGCATAAAACAAAGTGAAAAAATAGGAGGTATTTTTTCCTTTAATTTAACGTTGTGTGATCAATCAAGCAAAAAATGTAGTTTTATTTGTTTTGTATATGATACTCAAAAGCCTATATAGACCTATTCGTCCTTACAATATCAATTTAACTTGGCCTTGTGAAGATGTCTTCTGATGTGTACTAGGGCTAATGTACCGAAAGAACTGGCGACACCTTCCAACAGCAGAAGAATCAACCAAGGTAATGGTACGAGGATCAAGTGTTTCTTGCACCATCACCTATAGGAAAGGATGCCCTAGTTTTGACCACTAAAGTACCATCGTCCCAGTGAGCATTCAAGTCTTGAGCTTCTTGGTAAGCAGCTACCAATACCAAGCACTAGATGGGTAAGGTAGCCCCAAAAAGTACCGCACGGATTGGGCCTAAGCTTAACCCCCTCTAAAAAGGGGTCTTTGGTAACACTCGAGTATTCATTTCGTGCGTGGATAGATGGATTTGAAGCTCCCTAAAAAGTCAACATCTGTGTTTCAAAATGTATTATGACCACAGCGGCTTATTGGATGCCTAACCCAAATGGTTCTAACCTGGACTATAATTTCTTTTGTGGCCCCTATGGGGAGTTAGTGAGTTTGGTTAATGATTATTTTTAGAGAGTCTCAATTTTCTTAGGGTGTGCCTTGGTGGAGTAACTGTAAGAAGAGGATGAAGGTCCCAACACAATAGGTGCCTTTTTTTCCAACACTTATTGATGCTCCGTGTGTGCTTTGGAGTGTACAATCACAAGTGTTATGAGATGTGGATATGTGATGATCCTTTACAATCATTTTCTAATTACCCTATGTGTGATTGTTCCTTGCAAAAATAAACGAGGTGCGGATTATGGGCCACTTACACCTTGCCTAATCAGAATATGTTTGCACTATAAGGTGATGGAAATTTGTCGTAGGAAAGCGTTCATGTGCATACCCAGGCTCACTGTGAGGTGCAAGGGTGGCAGATATTACTTGCTTTCTTTTCGACAGTTTGGTCCTAGTACCAATTCCTAATGCAAAATTGAACTAATCTAATGCAAAAAATTTTAAAAATTGAATTAGCTAAAGATATGTGGATATATGGGCCACTTAATTTTATGCTAATTATGCTATGTTTTTTGTATCTTTTATCAGTAAATTGTTTGTTCAGACAACATATGTGGATTGAAGGCCACTTACTTTTTCCCACTTAAACTATGTATGATTTGCAAACATAAAAAAACTAAAATTAAAACTACTTAGTTGCTAAGATAAATTCTAGAAAATAAGATCCTAATCAGTCATGAAATACCAGAACATATTGATGGAAAAAATTTTATGGGTTTCCAAACACTTTACAACTGGAGAAAAAAAATGGCAAAAAACAAGCGAAAATGAGCTTGTTGCTTACTGCGCGGATTATCCTCCCACAGGCGCGGAGCACGCGTCTGTCATAGCAGAATCCACGCTGTTAGGTAGAATGAAAAAATTCCTCCTCTGCTGGGTAGAACTTCTCACTTAGTGTGATTGGAGATGCTGAGAGGATGCACGGGTGATTTGCAGCAAGATGAGCAGGAAGAAGGACCTACATCAACAACCATTAACCCAAAAGAAAGAATCTAGTGGAGTCGCCATTCCTGTGGTAGTCTATTCGGCGCATGGGCAAACGAAATACACTTTTCTTAGTAGGGAGGATGCTTACCTACATAAGTGTCAGGGATCAAAATGGTTTTTCAAACGTTAGTGGAAAAGTTTCAACACGTAATAAGCTAAGATATAAAGGAAACATAGCATGCTACATAAACAATGAAACAAAAACAAAACAACATGCACAAGATACATGCTCAATAGAGAAAACACACTAATAACTCAATAATGGAGAGCTTCTTCCTTTATTAGGTGTTGGTATTAATAGAAGATAGAATTTTAAATCTCTTGTATTGGATCCTTCGAGCTATGGAGCTCCAATATCCAAGACAATGGGGTCTCTTCCCCTCATGTTTTCAGTAAGCCTCTCTTCCCTCTCAAAGGATGGTAGATAGATGAACATGTGGTGAACTCCTCTCTCTTGGACTAAGATGTTGGGTGGCCAACAACTGAGTCCTTCCAATCCTCCTATTGCTGGACAACACAAGCTAGTTTTCTATGGAGCAGTTTGGCCAGCATAACAATGTGTCTCCCATTTCTCTTCCCAAGGTTGGCTTTTATAGACCATTTTTAATTTTCCCCTCCTTCTCTTGGTCCAAGATGGATGGTGACACAAGAGTGGGGGTATGATTCCTTTGTGTGTTGCACTAAAGCATCAAGGTGGCCCAAAGGCGACTATACTTGGTTAGGTTGAGTCGGAATATTTTTAACCAAGTGTGTCAAGTGGTCCCAAATGGTGACATTTCGATGTCCCTAGGACTGTGCGGCTATCAAAGGGTTAGTCGGGTAGTGCACGGCTATCGAAGAAAAATTCGCACTGCGCGCCAAGAGCTGGTGTTTATTGTGCGTGGTCCATAAATTTTTTTCTTTGACCTTAGGAAAAAATAATTTTTTGGTTCCTCCTAATGTATTTCTTCTCTGGAAACCCTTTATCTATACCTTATGCTTGACATTTTTAATGTATCTTCCCCATACAATTTTCTAGTGTTAACACTCCTATTTTGTTTGTCATGGTTATGGGTAATCGACAAACCCACACTTCATCGAAGTCAATTTGCTAGGCCGCACACTATTAATATCATAGTTGGTCACAAACATTACATGGTATCTCTATCCTCGGATCTTCGTTCATCACGATTATGGGTTAACCACACAAAACCCTTCTCTTCAATGGCTCTTCATATTCAAAAAAATATTCTCAGGAGGGAACTTCACGCAATGGGGACCATTGCTTCTTAAAAAGGGAGGAATGATCTGAATGGGAAATGGCATCCACCCATGGTATTCATCCACCCATAGAATTTACCCTTGGTATTGTAAATGGCATAAACCCAAGGTATTCATCCACCCATGGTATTCATCCACCCATGCAATTTACCCATGGTATTGTAAGTGATATCCACCCATGGTATTTACCCACCCATGGAATTTACCTATGGTATTGTAACAAAAAAAAGGTTATAAGTATCAAGTCGCATTTTGTAAAAGGATAGATTCTCCACCACCATGTAGCTTTTACAGTTATTCTTTGTTTTAATAAAAAGCTTCTTTGTGGTTTTATTTATGGTGTGTTCTCTCCTTTTTCTGGCATTCTAATTTTTCAGATCTTGTGGGGCTCTCCCCCCAAGATCCATTTCAATTTTTTAAATCTTAGGGTCCTCCCCCCAAGATCCAGATCACTAACCTTCTACTCACATGAGCTTATCTTGCATCTATCAAGTATTTTTGTTGTGATTGAGACTTACACTTCCCATATGTGCTTGTGTTCACTTGTTTTCACACATAGCTAATATTTCTAAGTCACAAGCTAACCTCCTAACTTGGTTGTACATCAGTTATGGGCTTGCCTCCACAAGCTACACAATCCTTCAGGGCAAGCATCCTTGATGATTATAATTGTACAGTTCAGACTGGAAATCATCACTGAGCTCAGAAACTGCACAGTGATGGAAGGAAGCCCAACACTGAGCCCAAAAATTGCGCAATCCCTCACTGATCTCAGAAACTGCACAGTGCACTGAGCCGAAAATTTTCCTTGTTCCCCATAATTGTGCAATATTTCCCGGCAATGTGAATGGCAAGTTTTTCCAAAAAATCAAAAAAGTGAAAAGTGAAAAAACATCCCTAAATAATGAGGATCTAATTTTAGGTTCCCTAAGGAGGCGCATTCTTTATTTTTAGAAACTTTCACCATATGTCACTTTTTCCTTGATTTTAGGCATGCGTCATAAAACATAATTTTCTCAAATCTATATAATCGATGCCTCTAGAGCTAATTTACACATTTGATCTTCGATCTCTAGCATCCCTGAGGAAATCAAGTAACCTTCAGTGCGGTCGTTGTCGCTTTTCTGGGTGATTTTTGTTTTATCGCCTTTTGCTACTTTTTTTGTCATTTTTTGTCGTTCTTCTTGTGTGAGTGTTTTTTTTCTTATTTCTCTTCATGCATGTTGGTGTTTTAACATGTTTTAGCTTCTAGAAGTATTGTTTCAAGTTTTTTTTTTCCTTACATGAGTGTCACATCGATTTCTTTGTTTCTGCATCGATGATTGTCCTTGCAACGACTCTCCTCATCGATTTGGTTTTATTCCCATTTATTTAGTTTATGCACTTAATATACATCAATTCAATCATACTTATTCATATTTTCACTCAATCTCTCACCATCACTTAGATCTGATCATTTTTCACACTTCCATTAGGCATATCTTCACTTTCCTTGGTCGGTTTCACTTTGCCCAACTAGGCACTGTGAAATCCTAAGGCTCAACCTAAGAGCTTGGCCTCTAGAACTATGCAATGTGCAATACATGCTAGCCAAACTATTTGTGTAGTTCCAGGGCTCGACCTGCTTCCTTGGCCACTAATACTGCGCAATGCACAATCTCTCCCAGTCCACTCTCCAAGCTTAACTACACATTGCGTAGTCTCAAGCCTCAAGATTCATCCTTGACTACTAGGAATGCACAATGCACATTTTCCACAGGTAGAAAATCCCTCTGTTGATGGAAATTGTGCAAACCTTCTCTCTATTTCACTTGTTTTCTGCTTTAACATGCCTTGAAAGTAGATTTTCTAAAGATTAATGTTTGCTTTCCATGAGTGCCTTTTCTATCCCACAAGTACCATAGTTGTTGAGCACCTCTCTCCAGCAGTCGCTATCACTATGGCACCAAAGAGAGTTGCTTCAAAAGAGATGACTGAAAAAAGTTCTGGGGAATCATTTGATTAAGCATCAGTTAACTTGCTATTATATGTGAACACTCAAATGTTTATAAAAAAGGAGTATGTTATCACTCCCCCAAACTTTCCAAGACTGAGAATGGAATTGAAGGAAGGTAACCATAGACCAGGCTTCAGGTCAGGTAGCT
Organism: Pinus albicaulis; assembly: GCA_034641835.2. Taxonomy (NCBI): domain Eukaryota; kingdom Viridiplantae; phylum Streptophyta; class Pinopsida; order Pinales; family Pinaceae; genus Pinus; species Pinus albicaulis. The sequence goes on from CM076572.1 coordinate 422,668,706, forward strand.
AGACCTACCAGGACTAGAGAGGGCTCTCTCAATGTCACTTTGTAGTCAATGAAATGATTGAATATCTAATGATCTTAGGCTAGGTATATAAGCTCAGTAAATAGGGTTTTTGTTTGATGTTTCTTGTGCTGGATAGGAAATAGCAGTTAGGAGACTATGTCTAGGGTTTAGATCACAATTCAAGGTCAAGTTGTAGAGATATGGATGAGGCCAGGTAGGTAGCTTGAAATCATGCCTAGTTTTTCATTGTGTATAGGATAAAATGAAGGAGAATATGAATTAGAATTTAGGTGAATTCATTCATTTAGAAGAACATAGACATATAATGTAAACCTTGTTAAAATAGAGCATGAAAAGGGATGATTTATGTGTAAAAACTAACAATATAAACACATAGAAGAATACATGTGAAATAGGGTATTATATCATTCAAATTGATAAGATAAACATGTAGAGAAATAATAAATGCTCCAAGGCATACCATAGGAGTCTCAACACAAATTCTGCAACACTATATTTGATTTCATTCCATAAGCTTGTACAATAGCTCCACTGCAAAATACAACTATCCAACCCAAAAGAAGACTAAAGTGAGTCTACTTATATAAAATATGAAAAATGACACCTCATAGGGTCGAAACCCCATCTAAAATGCATCATAATTACATGAGATGAGTCACTTCCTAGAATCTAGGGAAGTTAGAAACCATTCCCTCAAATTCAATTAAAGACTAGGAGCGTGTGTCTCCCACGTTAAATTACATGTCTCCTCATGAAAAGAAGAAAAAAAAAAACTAAATCACTCCAATGATAGCTAAACCTCGAAATTTTGACTTTTTGTAGCTTGACAAGTGTCCTGAGGGAATCCAATGCAAAACCGTAGCGCCTGTTGACAGAAACATAGCTCGATTTTGCAAAAGCGTAACGCCACTTTGGAGGTGATTTTGAGGGACTTTTAGAGATCCAAACCCAAATTTGAAACATAGGTAAACTAGCCCTATGTGTCTACTTTATAGAAAATCTTGAATTTTTAGAAAACACCCACAGGAAGGCCTTAAAAAGTTGATTCTCCCAACCTTACTCTAGAAGTGTAGCGCTTGGTCAAAAACACTGGCAGAAGCATAGAAAAATGTTGTTTCTTCTTTCTTTTTTCTTAAAAATTAGAGATTGTCATGCAAAACTAGTTCCATATATGGAATGTACTAATCAAAATGCAACCAACCATATAAGCCAATCTTCATTTAGGTGTCCTAAGAAAAATCATAGCGCCTTGGCGCTACGTTTCTATGAAGGCAAAATTTCCAATTTAGTGCAAAACTGCAAAAAGTGCTCAAAATTGGCCAAAATTGGTTTTATAACACCAGTGGAGGATGGGATAAACATCCATAGATGCCTCAACAAGGAGGTCTAAATTGGCCTTCTCCTTAAGCTTCATTTGAGCCTCTTTGAGATTCTTTTTCACTTGTTTGAGCCTGATTTATGAAATTTTGTTCCTGGCGCAATAATTATTAGCCATATGTCTCTGGAGATTATTATTCTTCTTAGATTTCTTCAACAGATTCTGAAGGTGCCCATTGACTCTATCAAGCCAATACTCTCTGTCTTGATTGATTTCATCAATAATTAGCCCATCAAAAGTCTGCCAACCTGATTTAGGAGCTGTTGGTTCTCTTTTTCTTTGAAGCGCCTTTTTGAGGCCTCTTCTTTTTGTTCCAAACTCTAAATCCTCCAGCTGATCATCATCTGTAATCTCTTTTCCCTTGCCTTTATCTGCCTCAACATGTACCTTTGGCTTGTCTTTGAGGAGCAATTTCACCTTTAGCTGAAAGTTCTCTTGTTGTAGGAAAGTAATTTGAGAATTTTCAATTGAGAAAATCTCCCTCAACTCTGATATTTCCTCATCCTTATCCTTTATGATTTCTCCAATTGGATTATATTTCATCTACTCTGCCACCTCAACCTCCAAGGGTGCTTGTTCATCATGTTGGTGCAATGGTGTTTCAATCTGATGCATGAGTGTTTGCTCCTCTATTTCTCTTTGCTCGGCGATAGTATCAAGTGTAGATACACTTTTGATGGATTTGGGAGAAAAAAACCTGTCTTTTTCCCTTATCATAGGTGGGAGTGACCTCAACAACCGTAAGAGCCTTTGAAATCTGAGCTTGCTCGCTAGAAGAGCCAACCTCTATTGGTTGTGTTGATACGGATGGTGATGGTATGCTATGAAGGATAGGAGACTAGTAGTGGGCACTACTGCTACTTTCTCCATGAAGGTTTCCCAAGTCATGTTGATGGCTAAGAGATGATGAAAAACAATAAGTTTGACTAGGCCATGGTGGAATATACTTGGATAGTGATCTTTGTTTTTTCTCTGAACCTTTTCAGTCATTTTAAGCAGAATTATGTACAAATAATTTGGCAAGTCAAGTGGTTTAGTAGAGGTGAAGTGCATCAACAATCTGATATGGTACATGTACAACCTAGAGAATCTCCCTTCAAATGTGAAATATCTCATAATTAACCTCATCAAAGGAGCATATTTGTCAAGTAGGTGCCCGAAAGGGAAAATGTACTCATATTTTTCTTTAGCATGAGGTTTGAAAAATAATTTGTAATCTTCAAGGTCTAAGTCCATGCCCTTGAACCACTTTTCTCCATGACTAGGAATACATGTTGCTGAAGAAATCACCTCTGTTGATATGTTGAACTCTACACCTGCAATGATGGCCTTTACCATGCTGAAACTAGTGTAAAATAGGCTTTTCAATTGGAGATGACAACCTTCTTCCATAATTCTTTCACAGAACTTCAAACATCCAGTCCTCTCAAAGCATCTCTTGGCAAAAGGTGAGGCATTGACTTCTTGCAAGGTGATTGGCTCAAATCTGAAGTGGCGGCCTCCTTCATGGATTTTCTTTTCACTTTCCATAATTTATATCAAAAGGATGAAACCCTAGGTGTTTATATATAGTGGGTATGGGAAGTGAACTTGGAAAAAACGAAGGATAGGGATAGGGTAAGTTTGAAGTGTGAGATGAAGGGTAATGAAGCTAAGAAAAATTCCCAAAAAAATTCAAGAGGTGAGGTTATATGTTGGCTTCAAAGTACAAGTGAATTAGGTGAAATGGATGTAAGGAGGGTGATCAAATTAGGAAAACACAAGGATTTCCTAGTTTTGCAATAGAAACATAGGAGGAAATTAGGGTTTTGATGGAAAAGATGTGTAGGGGAGTTGTGAATGGTAGGGAATGATAGAGGATGGTCTGTGGAAGGTGTATGATGGTATTAATGGTTAGGGTTAGGGTTTATTCCATTGAAATCACTCAATGATAGGAAAAAGTGAAAACGTAGTGGGAGAGGAGGTAAGCAAGAAAATCAATACCCTGCTTGATAAATTACCTTAAGGGGGATGTGAGGTATTGACTTACTATTGAAGAAGCTTCAGAAAATTATTGCAGTGATCCTGGAGCTTGGATGAGTGATTTAGGAGCCAAATGCTAAAAGTGTAGCACACTCCCAAATGTGTAGCGCATGTCTCCAGATGCGTAGCAAAGCCTTCCAGATGCATAGTAGAGGCTTCCAGATGCGTAGCAGAGGCTTCTTTATAGCAATTTTCTTGATTTTATTCCAACCCTTGAAAATTATAGAGAAAGCTGAAGGTAAGAGAGGAGCTCTACCAAACATGAAAAGACAAAATGAGTTGAATAAGCCTTCTTTTCTCTTTATAACACCTTGAAATGACCTTTTTTTGTCTTTTTGTGAACCAAAAACTTTGAGGAAAGTTTTGCCTTTTTGAAACAATTTGACAATGTAAAAAGCTTTGAAATAAGACAAATTGTCTTACTTTATTTCCTTACCTATGCTAACTTCCTTTAAATGACCTGTATGATGAAAATGAAGTCTTGTTTTCCCTGTTTGATGGCATAATTGGACTTTTTAGTGGCGAAACAAGGACACTTAGACATAGACATTGATAGAGATGGAGTGACTAACCTATGACCCTAGATGAAAATGAACGACAAGAACTCTGAGATGATGATGGCCATGAATGGGATGAGGGGAGTAGCATTTTAGACCTAGACCATATGCAATGACCAAAATTTATTTGAAAAGACAAAATTTTGACCTAGGACTACTAAAAAGTAAACTGAAAGAGCATATTTGATCACTGAACATATTGACACTAACAGAGTCAACACTAACATGTAACATGGTTAAATATGCTTTTTCAAAGGACTTTGAGGCATATCTAGAAGATCGACAGGTATATCTCAGTATACAGTGGTTAGGATTATATAAGGTTTCATGCAGATATCCAACCTTCCCATGTGCAGATGTCATTAGCTAGATTGTCTTGCACATTGATGAGAAGACTATGACATTGGGCAGTTCCAGCAAACATAAGCTTGCTACATTTTTGGAAAAATATTTTCAGTGCATGTATCATCTTCCCGAGCTAATAAATATCATGGACTCATTCTTTTATGCCACCCAAAACTATGTAAGCGCAAAAGATATTGTCAGAGGCTGGGTGAAGGAATCATCGAAGTTTCGATAGACACACACCCATATATACAAGACAAAATCTCTCAGGAAGACTTAATAGCTCTTGGTCATCTTAGCCTGTACAATATATAGTCAACAGAGCACGAAGACCTTTCCTGAAGTGTGGGTAATCTTATTGAACTAGGTGGTGAATGAGGGGAAGTCGTTAAACTATTCATATTTGTTGGCTTGTCAGTTGAGAGCACATGTATCACGAGCCTAGTATCCTCCCAAGGGCAATAAATCAAGGTTTTATATGTCTATATACTTATTGGATGCAATCTATGCAAAGAATCAATTTCTTGGCATGAAATGGACATGGACTCCACGAGAAACTGTCGTGCATATCTATTGTATCTACTTTCGGATTGCAACCATAGAGGAGTTATGGAAAAACTAACTGATCACTTCATCATCCCGTTATACAAGCTTATCTTTGAGGAGGACCCACCTTGCATGTCACGAGGAGAAATGGCAGCAATATCAGATATCGCGTATTGGTTTTCCTTATTGGATGGCACACTTATTAGAGTGTTTGGCGGACAGAAGTCACTGCATATTTTTCCAAGGTATGCCACCAACAAGATTTTCATGCAAGAGTTGTTAAATAATCTTGCCACAGGGTTGTCAGTAGCACCACACAGTAAGAAGAAAGCAACATGGCCTGCTCTTCCTTTGCAGATCTGATTATACGATATTAAGAATAAAAAATTTGCAGATACCGAAGCGAAATCCATAGTAAATTTTGAGTTTGATACAAAAGACTTCAATTTATATGATTCGAGGGGAATTTACAAGGACCACTATGCGAGAATATACTACAATTGTGTCGCCAAGGTATTTCATTGGTAGGAGGAGGATCCATGGAATAATTTCTACAATGCCTCTAGACCCCGCGATCTGATCAATATAGCTGGGACTTCATAGGCCACTCCACAGATGGCAGCAACTCAAGAAGAAACACCAACAGAAGGCAGTAGCATGGTACAAGACAAGTGAAAGAGAAAGGTTGTTGATAGAACAATGAAAGTACAAAGCTGGAAGATGAAAGCAGATCCCATTATCACAAAAGCATATTTGGCAGCAGAAGCAAAGAGGAAGTAGAGGAAACTGAGAGAAGAGTGAAGAAAGAGAGAAAAACATAATTGAGTGTGCAGAAAGTAGAACAAGAACTAAGGGAAGAACAAGAGAAAAGGAGGAAAGAGTAGGAGGACAAGAAGAACCAGGAAGAAGAAGGAAGGAAAGGTGTCATGGCAGAAGAAATGACACCAATACAACTTGAAGAGAAGGAACAAAACTAGCCAGCAGCAGAGGGAGAGAGAAAACAGATGTAGGATTGGTAGCTTTCTCAAAAAAATGAAGACTTGATTGAAGTTGCGAATATGGAGCTAGAACTGGAGCCACGGGATGAAGATGTTAGCTTGATACCTAGTGCACCATAGGTTACCATTCAAAATCCACCACCTCCAGCCACAGAGTTAGCCCCGAGAGAGGAAGAGGACATAGTGCCTCTTGTTGATGCTCTGGTAATGGATGTGTACAATCAGTCATACGATGAACTCCAGAAGAGGATTGTACAAGCACAGAGAAATAATTTTCTGGATGATCATGCATCACCTATATTCGTTAGAGAGACAGTGTTAGTGGAAAACACCATTAACAATCCAAATTATATTACCGAAGCCAACTTGGCCTTCACGGGTGCAGTAAGATCTAACACTTAGTATTTGACAACCGAGAATAAGCAGTTGGTGCAAAATCTATAGGTTTCTCGGCAAGATATAGAACAGTTTCGCACAACACCAGAAAATGCAAATTCTACACGGGTCTACTTGGAGGAGATGAGAGCAGTGATACTTGTCAAAGTATCCACACTTGGAGAGACCATGTGGGACCTCTATGAGGAGCTCATGACCATACATAAGGTAGTTTCCCACTTGCATGGCTTGCAGTGGAAAATCAAAGAATTTTTCAAGATCCTTAGAAATGTGCATGCTGCCATCATCGTCGTGCAAGTGTATGATGTGATAGAATGGGCAACCACTTACCTTGGTGAAGAAAATGAATCTGTAGGTAGAGATAGAGAAAGTGAGAGTTCATATGTTGATCCAAAACAACAAGAAACTCGCCTATTTCATTGGAAGTATTCAACCCTCATATGTACGGATATATAGCAGTTTGGATTTCATGGTGAGAATCCACAAGATCCCATCATTCAGTTCGCTCGCTGAATCTAAACTCAAGCATCAAGTTAGGTAGGAGATCGAAGATTATTTGGAGTAGCTAAAACAGATCGTCACCCAAGATGACTTGGAGCTGAATAGACAAAACATGCAGAACTACATTGGTGGTCCAGTCCAGATCAGAACAATTTTACGCTTGCTTGAGAAAGAAGTTGAGACTGGTTCCAAATCATTATACCCGGATGCTATGGATGCTAGAGTCTGCTTCCAGCCAGACACCATCACACAGTTTGGGGATGTCATCACAAAGTTCTAAACTTGGCATCAATATGTGACTAAGAAGAGACAAGTAGAATTTTTTGAGCTAAATTTCACCCAAACTCGAGCATCATAGTGCTTTGTCTTGTTAGGATTCTAAGTTGTCTCTACCCTATTTTGTCTCATATGGGTATGAGTGTAAAATGTAATATTATTTGTAATTATTTGTAAAAGTGAAATTACAAGTGTCCATATTGGAATTTGAAGAGTCATAATGTAATGTAATGATTCATTTTGTAAAGAAGTTGAAGGGTCATGACGGGAGTCCAAGAGTCACAAAGGGGCATGTGAAGAGTCACCCCCCTTTGTTATAAATATATCCTCATAACTCATGTAAATGGATTTTGGGAGCCTAGCTTTTGGCTAGGATTAGGCTTAGGGAGAGCTTGGGAGTTTTGTGAGAGACTTGGCTTCTTTGTAGCGTAAAGGGAGTATACTTATTTAGAGGAGAAAGTGTTGTAGACTTCACATTCCACTATTGGGGAAAGTGGTTTTTCAATGGTGTATGTATGATTGGAACTATCACTTTTAATAAAACCCATATCTGGAATGCTTTCTGAATATGTTTTGGATATAGTAGGGTTATTCTTGTTTTATTTTCAATATACGTTGTTTAAATTACGCATATGCTTATGAACTATTTCGTTTGAATTTGTATGAATCTTAATTGGATGCATGTTGATGTATTAATTCGTCACCTTAACTTGTGGACTGTTCTGCATGTTAGTTTGTGTGATGTCATTATGCTCATGTGTTCCTTCCAAGTTGTGTACTATTACAGGCTTCTAAGGGGCACACTTCCTTTCTTCTTCATGTGTTGGAACCATCATGCATCGCACTTGACTCTCCGCAGGTTCATGCACTTGTTCTCACCAAAGACATTGTGCACCACTCTATGTGTTTTGCAAACCAAGGCAGATCATTAACACCCCAATGTTGGGACTCCTACTCCAAATAGTGTGAGGTCTAGTTGGGACTTCATGTCGGGGAGATCCCCTGAATGTTGGCGGGTCCAACACCGTCAACATACTAATAGTTATAGTAGGCATGATAAAGGAAATGTAGGGAGATATAGCCAAAGGCATGTGATATTGGGGGTGGTAGAATAGTCTTATTTGTTAATATAATAATGATTGTAGAGGTTTAAACAAGTTGAGGAGATAAGGGATTCCTTAGACCAAAGTGGTACTATTCCTTGTGGCATGATAAAAAAATTTCTCAAATATTATTCAACAACTTCCTATAACTCATCGATAGACCTTGAGTTTACTATATTGGAGCATACAATGTTTGAATCATAAGTAGATGAAAAATTATGACACTAATAATATAAAGTTAAGCTTTATATTAGGTTTTTGGTCACACAAAAAACTTGACCAACTTTGTCCTAACATTGGTTGTGTTAAACCCCATGGAGGGTGGAGACCACAATGATTAACCATATAGAACTAGACACTATGATGTATACAGTTTTGAATTAAGAGAAGCCATGGCAGAAACTACTATCTCAACTTGATTTTGCAAGAAACCTAAATAGATACACAAAACACATGGATATTAATGGCTATAACAAGGTCATTAAAGATCTTATTATGTTCTAGTACAATAAAATATGGTACAAGTGCTCTCATTAAATTACCTTTTATTGTGTAGCTACATGTATAATTGCATCCTCATCATGTCAAAGATATACACTTTAGGTCCATGAGTGAACCCCAAATACGCACTAATACAACAAATCATCCTAGAATGGTGCATGTAAAGCACATGCATACATATAATACGCAACATAATCTATAAATAAGGGGAATTAAGGTATTTTAGCCTAAGTGCATATCATTGCTGAAATAACATTCATGGCATTATCAGAGAAGGCCATCCCTTTGCTATGAGCACCTCCATGGAGGTGGCGTACCATGGGCAAGGTCAACTCCCTTTGAATGTTACAATTAGTGAGAAGTGTTCCCATGTTCAAATTACTTGCCAACAAATATTAGCCTTTATTGGTTGGGAGTGATTCACTCATTATCCTAGATATTTTTATTGATTATAGTATCCCCACATTCCATCTCTTGGAATAATTTTCTTAAAGTTTTTTCAAGAAAATATACATGCTCACTCTCCAGAAGGAACAAAGATAATCTTGTAAATATTTCATCCAAAAATGATGGGTATACTCTTGATTCTTATAAACATTTTGTTAAATAGTTAATGTGGCTTCTAACATTTGTTATATACTTGTATACAAACCTCATAGCCAATGACCTTCTAGATACCTAAATTGAATGTATCCATGGAACCCTCCTTCAAATCCAAAAATAACACGAGTTTCTAACGTAGATGAACCCCAAGAAACCTTTACAAATTCCATATGACCACCAAATTCATGGGCATGCTTGCATTTTTACTTCCAACCAGATCTAAATAGGTCAATTCATTGAAGGTATTAGACACCACCTAGGGATAAACCACTTACTTATAGGGATTTCAAATTATAACACTCATAGAGGATTACCTACTAAAAAGGTCATGTCATGGCCCTCTTCTCTATCATGTCCATATGTGGCCCAGTAAGTGATAACATCAATATATCTCTACTATCCTACATGTCATACCATGGTACTCCCTTCAGTACCCCTTACCTTAGCCTAGATGTATAACCTATTAGGGATTTCTAGTGCTTATCTACGGTCCTTTGCCAACTCTCCTCTACTATTCTTTGGCCCGTGTTCATATGTTTGGTTCACTTTTTGACCCTTTAGGGAACTCATTTGGGGCATTTTTCTTACTCTATGGGTTTAATTTAGGGTGCACACTCCCGATTAGCTCCATAGTGTTAGATTAAACTTTAAACGATGAAAGAGTCAAAGTTGTTATCTAAATAGTTGTGGTTTTGGACACATGGTTTTGGTATCCCGTGGTATTTGAGATTGTGGATTACATGTGTTGAATACTTTAAAAGGATTGTGGATACTCCATTGTAATTTTCCATGAGGTAAGAGGTGAAGGCTCACTTTTTCAAATTGGTTTGGTTTGGCCAAGGACATTAATAGATTTAGTGATGTTGGTTTTTCCTAGTGTGGGTTTTCCAAGATACATCATGTATGCATATTTATGTTTTTACTGGTATTCCCTATCTCTCTTGATAATTTTTAACATGGTATTAGATATTGTTGGTGGAGAATAGGGATATATGCAAGGGCACAATGGAATCAAAAGCCAAAGAGGACTCACTAAGGTCATGAGGGGTGATAGAGGCAAAAATTGAGCTGCACAAGGAGCTAGTGTGGCATAGGATTGGATTTGGAATACAAGAAAGTTGCATGCAAAGGAAGCTAAGGAGAAGTTGAGATATCATAGAAGCCATGGATTTGTGAAGTTGACCCATGAAAGTGAAATAGAGATGGAGGCAGAGTCCATCTAGGAGGAGTAGCAAGTGGAGAGCATTGCCAGTGTGAGGGTTTGTGATCCAAAACTCACAAGGTTGCATGCAAAAGAGATGAGGCCATTGAAACATCAACGTCTGTAAAGATTTGACATGATGCTATAGAGATTCTTGGTAGAGATGAACTACATAATCAACAATAGACTTACTAGGCAAAAAAAAAGGTTTAGATGAGGACATGAAAACCAAAAACTACAATTTATACCCTTTAGATTAGTCTAGAATTGGGCGAGAACTTAAGAAAATGGTTGATATAGAGGCACATGGAATTAGTGAGCATATATATGTCACAATGTTCAAGAAGTATGCAACAAATATGGAGAGTAATAATTCCCTAGTTACGATGGTAAGCCTCGACTAAGTGCATATCCATAGATTTGGGAATTAGTGGTGCAATATTATCATTGGCATCATTTTTTTGTGAATGGTATGTATGTAGTAGATATTTTTCAATACGTGGAGTCTGAAGTTGTCAAATCAATAAGGATAGATCTTATTTTTTGACACTCTCATTATCAGGAATGAAACTAAAGTGACTTGTGAGGTGTTTAAATCCTCATGTGGGAGGCTTCTTGGTCATTAGGATTGGCCAAATCTCAAAGATAACATTTGAGGGAATAATTCCCCCCCTTGTTTATATAGAGATGACACTTGTATTTAACAAATAATCATATATTTAAATAAAATGCATGAAATAATGGGCCTGAGATAGGACTAGGCTTTAAAAATTGATAATAACATAAAAAAAGATAGGGCCTGAGAGGGGATCAAGCCTCAAATATCTACAATGATAATACAACATCAATGCCAATAAATTAAAAATATCATCAATTTCTATCGTAACTATATGTAAATAATCACACATTTAGATAGACGAAGATAATCATGGAAATTTTTTGTAGAGAAATTTAAAATATAATTACATTCAAACACATATGGGTGAAAAGAGTTACACCCTTGCAAACTTAAGCTTAAAAATCAAAGTCAAAATATCACACTAGACATGAAATCTTTGTATTGCTTTGCTAGAGTTTTAGATAAAGTTGATAATATCCCATAAATTAAAATGCATTCATCCATTTAAGGACAGGGATGGGGCTCCTGCAACCCATATAAATAAGGGAGAGTCTTGGAAGAAAAAATAAAATGCAATTAGGAATCAACCTTGATACTTGTAAAACTTTGAAGTTAAAAAAAAGGTTGGATGATTACTAAGTGAGAAGAAGAATGATAGGGGACTAGACTAGACAATTTAGTACAATGTTGGAAAATGAAGAAGACCTCTTGTGTTGAAGGATCCCTCCATCTAAATATTGGATGTGTATTGAACACCTGACCATCATAACTATCGATGAGTCATCTTGAAGTTATTACCTTTTCTAAAATATCTTTAGGCCATTTTTTAATGAAATCCATTATAGGTGTAAAGATGACCTATTGCTTCACTTGAACTTCAAATAACTCATCTTTGATTTCCTTTAAATCATAATTGACTTGATGTACTGTCTCTGATTAGTCTTTGTTATTATTCACAAAATGAAATAAACAATTTTAAATTTGCTCTTTGGTAAAATCGACAATTTTGTTGAAGTCATTGTGCAATGTGATCTTTAGTACATCGACACACTCTTGCATTTGTTCTTGGTTCAACAATATTGCATCCATAATTAAATTGGGACCCTCTAGCTCCTTAGCAACCTTGATTAACTTAAGGAATGAATCACTCCATCCTGTCTTAATGATGTCGTGTTTGGAATTAATTCATGGAGCATTCTAATTCTCTCTTTCCAACAAGACTTGAATTACTTACTTATTCCTTGGGATGGAAAATATTGTTCTTTTCTCTTGGCTTCATTAATATCTGACACTTTCATAATACATGTAGTTAAAGCCTCTTTATAGAAAATTTCATAATTTTCTAAATCTTTTCACAAGTACTCAATGAGAGATTTAATTATGAAGGATAAATTAATCGAGGTCATGGCTACTCCCCACACTTATAAGATTACATCAATTTTTATATATATATTATTGGCCATGTACCATTGGATTTTGACTAACAAGCTTGATGTTGCTCTAATCCTTGAACAAATTTTCGGGATATCTTCTAAAACTTTAGTTGGCATAATAGTGAATATTGGTTCAACAAACAATGACTTTGGTAACAATGCCATTTCAAATTCCTTTATTCTTTATCTCAATATTACATTTTTCTATTTCCCACTTATAAATTGAATAATCTGATGCATTTCTAGTTGCTTGGTGAAATGCAAGCAACTTAGACAGTTTTATTCCTTTGATGTATATTTTTCAGTTCATCTTATCAACAACCTCATCTTTATTTAAATTCACCTTTTTTAAATATATCTTTTTTGAAATTTTATTTTGTATTGCATGATGTAATGCTACAAATTCAATTCCAAAATGAATAGGCTCTTTTTGAGCAATTTCTCTAGTAATATATTGGTTTTTGAATGCTTGAATTTTATCCTAATCCGATATCTTTGGTGTTTCATTAAGGTCATTTATTTCCATTACTTGAATGTTCACATCCTTAGGTGTGCCCTTGGTATTACCACTTTTATTTTTGAATTGACTCCATCAAAGTGAATCTTTTTTAAATTAAAATTAGGGTGATTTCCATCATTTCCTTCTCTATCACCATCACTACCATTCTTTATTCGTTCTTTTCTTTGAGATTGAATCTTCAATGTATAATTACTGTTCTAGGATTGTTGTGAGGCAGAGCCAACACTTTCAAGAGAGTTTCCATGTTGTGTATATGACCTATTAGTACTATTTAGGGTGTTTATATCTTCATGAAAATATTAATGGGCATCAGGTAATACCTGATTGTCTCCTCCACCTTCAACTTTCCTTACTTGAAATACAACACCATATCTAATATAATTAAGATGGGCATGAAAATTAGTTTCAGGGTCATAACTATTGACTACTTCTAACTCATTTAATTTGAAAAAATGGAATTGAGCTTTATGCTATCATAGTGAGGGGTACCAAAAATGCACCAAGTCAATCAAATTTTGAATGTTGGGACCTTGGTAGGCCTTCAAAAACATTATAAGATACACTTGCATATGCTAGATATGAGGACATTTAAAACCTTTTTATTTCAATAAAATTTCCAAGTTGGTACAAAATTTGAGTAGAAATTGTATGGGCCTGGTCGAAAATTACCCCCTCATGGACTAAATAATGTAGAACGTAAAGAAAATATTTAGGAACAAAGTCAGTGGACTCTTGACCAAGCATCCTCGTAAATAACTGCGGAAATGCAATATATGGGTTGTCCAATGTACATACCTCAACTTTGTTAGGTTTAACTAGATCCTTGGTAGTTTTTTTATGAATTTATTGAGGTGACATTTTCCTCCGTTGTGGTTCACAAGGAAGGCATCGACACCTACTATATTAAAACCTTAGCTAGCTTCAGGGAGCCAAAGCATCTTCTTGAATAAAATTTGAGTTAAATGAATAGGGATCTTGTTAGCTTCTGCGAGTTTCATATTTCTTCTTCTACTATCAAATTTTTTAGCACATCAATAAATCAATTTTGAAAAATCATATACTTTAAGCATGCATCTGACATGTATAATTCCTAAATTCCATGCCTTGTTACTACTCTTTTGCTTTAGGTTAAGCCTTGAATACCAACGATAAGTCACTAACCATTGGAAATCATTATCTTATCACTCAAATGTGTTAATAGTGTCCACATAAAAGGTATTTTTTGTTTTATTCTATATCTTCAAGTAATAATTATTAGCAATGTTTAATGACTAAATGGGATAAGATGTGGCTAACTATAAACTTTGGTAGTGTAAAGTGTTCTATTAACTTCTTTATGCAAATGTGTGTAAGGAACGATGGTTCATAAATAACAAGTACTGATTTAATTTGGAAAGATAGCCATATCTCAATGAGAAATGTGCTTAATTTAATGAAAATGGGTTCTTTGTTCATGTGAAGCATGCACTAGCTGTGATGAATTAATGCATGTTGAGAAAGGCATCCTGAATAATGAATGTGGGTGTGGGATGTGAACACAAGATATTTTCAAGAAAGGCCTCATGCATCCACATGTATGAGGAGTGATTAAGTATAGAAATGGTGATCTAAGTGGATATTGTTGGCCACCTGCCTATTACACTTGGACCCCCACCATTATTTCTTTCAGTTTTTTTTCCAGTTTCCTTAATTACAACAAAGTTTACTATATTTGGCATTTTTTTGGTATCCTGAACTTCCAGAGTTGTTTTAAGGCCCTAAACAATATTTTTGGGGAAAATTAGGACCATCATGGGTGTTGGACTGACGTTTTTCACTTGAAAGTTATAGTCCTCGGATAGATATTTCTAACGAGGTATTGTGCACGTCAATGGAGATCGTATGCCAAATTTACGTCCTCGGATATTTGATGTACCAATTTACCCAAACTGGGCCTATAGTTTTGGTGCTTCATCTCCTAAGGTTAGGTTTTTTGATGTTTAGGGTTTCCCATTGTTTCTCAATAATAAAAAGGCCCTTGAGCCTCATTATAACACAGTTTAGAGGCATGTATTTGCTACATCTATTCTCAGAGATAAGCTACCATTGCCCAAGCTAGTTTATTTCCATTATGTCTGTAAGCTTATTTCAGTTATTTGATATTAATGAAATGAAGTACATTTTCTGCTGCATCTCTGCGTTTATGTTTATTTATATATTTATTGTGTTCCTTCATAAATCTGGATCAAATGGCTCAATATAGAGTCTTGTAGGATAAATTCATGTTGGAGAGAGTCATGTGGGACAATAAGTGCATAAAAGACCTCTCACAACTTGCATAGATAAAAAAATGACTAAGCATGAGAAAGGGGTGAAAATTTAGGCTATGAAAATGTAGGTGAAAATTACAGAATCTAGGATGAGTTGGGGAAAAAGAGACTCTGTAACCCGCATACATGAAATGTGAATAAGCGTGGTAAATATTTTGGGTTGTGAATGATGCAAGAAGTGAGCATAAAAAAATTCTTCCATAACCCCCATATGAAAAATTTACTAAGTATCTTGAAAAGGAAGAAAATGGTTATAACATGGGATTAAGAAAGGAAATATACAATTGATCAATGAATGTTGGTCAACAAGGCTCAAGGTTCTTGGAAGAGAAAATTCAACCACTAAGTTTTGGTGATTAGTGGTCAATTATTCTAGTGCTAATACTATTGTGATTATTGAGCATGGGATTCACTTGCTCTAGATTTAGGGCAGATGAAGTAATGAAATGTCACCACAAGAGGATACTAAGGGAAGGAAGGAATTTTTCTAGAATTAAATGGATTTAGAAATTATAGGAGGTGATCACTACTATAGGATTCAATACAATGACATATTGGCTTATTTGGGAAGAAACAGTGTTGGGTGAGCAAATGTACCCTTACATTTTCCTTTTTAAGTTCGAGGACCTAGTATTGGGGGAACATCACAAATGTGTTATGTGTCAAGGGAGAAAATGGATACCTTTGGTTGCATTGATGATTCTATGAAGGCATTCATGGCAGTGGCTTCCTTGAGACATGAATGTACATTTCTAACTTATTAGGAAACATGTATAATTTCTAATGTAGAGTGCAATGATGATATCAACAAACAATTACTAAAAGGATAGCCCACACATCATGGAGTATGATGAAAATTAATCGTAGCTTTAAGTCAAGTGACCCTCATTTGGATATGATCAATCATTCTTCTTTCTTTGTTTTGGCTCGTACAAGTCTGAGGTTGGTTCGTAGAGGTCTGAAATTGCATGGTCTAAAGCTCACACATGTGATATAGGGTTTTGATTTGTAGCGGTAGGGTTGCCACAAGGAATTTTTGGTTGTAACCACAGGCACACAGGATTATCAGTGCAGTTGGATGGTTTCAACCGCAAGTGCACACACTCTCTCTCTGCAGTTGGAAACTAGGGTTTTATTTCATTAGTTGACCGCAAAATTCAATAGTTGACTACAAATATTAACAGTTGAACACAAGCTTCTGAATCAGGGTTTTGATTATTAGAATTGTTGGGTTTATCTCTTAGATGTTTTTTGGTTGATTTTTTTGGATAGTTTTGTGTTTGA
This sequence comes from Pinus albicaulis, assembly GCA_034641835.2. Taxonomy (NCBI): domain Eukaryota; kingdom Viridiplantae; phylum Streptophyta; class Pinopsida; order Pinales; family Pinaceae; genus Pinus; species Pinus albicaulis. The sequence goes on from CM076572.1 coordinate 422,685,319, forward strand.
AGATATGGATCATTGTACTCTCTCTTCGCTGAAACATTCAATCACAATATAATAAGAATAATAATTTGAAATGGTTTTCCCCCTTGTGGGGTTTTTCCTTGGTCTTCGACCAATCCTAGTGTCTTTATGTGTGAATGATTTACTTCTATTGTTCCTTTATGTTTCACTACATTGATGATGATATTGTTCTTTCTATATAATTTCATATGTTGTTAATGATGTTATAATATTGTGGGATGAATTCAATATATAAATGATGAAATGAAATTATCTAAAGCAAATAACAATATAGCCCTAAGGAAAATTAACATGGTATGAGCTAGGATGAATAAAATTCATTAAGATCATCGATAAGAAGACACCATTGATGTAAGAAAGAGAAGATGGAGGACCTAAAAGAATGATATCGTTTAAGGGAAACCCTAGGAAATTTGGTTATTAGAGTTTGATGGATATCATGAGGTTAGGGTTTGGAATAAACCTTAATATAAGATAATGGATTGATTTTTTCAGTTTTGAAACCCTAAAATGATCAGTGAGAAGTTGTTCTAGCACTTGTGTCAAATTTAATGTAACCCTAGTTGGGCTAGTCTCAATTAGGCCTGATTACTGATGAAGTTGATGAAATTTTGGCTCAAGAGGAAGATGATCACCTCTCATTAAATATAAGTACCTTTTAGATTTACGTTACTTCTTTATAATGCCATTCTTGTTCAGGATTATTAATTTAATTATTGCTTCCTACATATTTGAGTATGTGAATACTTCTAACCTATAGATGAGATGTGATAAGCATATCCTTCTTGAGGATCATCTAAGTTTCAGGAAAAGAAAGATAGTGTAGTAAGAGAAGGGATGATACTTGAAAAGGAAATAGAATCAAATGAAAAATAGAAACTACAAGTTGCAAAGGTATATAAATGTTACAAGATAAGTATAGTACATTTCTTCAACATTATTAGCTGCAATATGGGATGACAAGGTAAGCCCTAAGGTATAATGAATGACTCATGCATGCATATGAAAGTAAGTTTGATTTATGGAACATGTGATATATTGGTTCTCTTGATATTTGGAAAACATATTATATTTTAGACATGGTGGATTTCCCGATGTCATAAAGGAGGCTAGATACATTGATTTTGATATATGGTAACTTAATACTATTGTTAACTCTTGTGATAAGCATGATGAAAGTGTGACAATAATATTGATACTATTGTTGATCTTGGTAATATTTTTTTAAGCTTAGTAAATCTGGCAAGTGGTAAAATTGGATGTCGTGACTTGATATTTTTATTGTGATCCTTGAAGTATGAAGATACACTTATATGACACTAACCCTTGATGAATGTTTGATGACATGTTCATATTTGATGATGAAGTAATTTATGATGACTTGTTATGATATATGTCTAAGAACCTGATATAGGTTGTGATCTAACGGTTTAGTTGTAGCATAACAATATTATAGACAGATTGATGTCATGAATGATGATGATTGAAGGGGTTGCCCATACAAAGGGAGAAACTCTTCATGAGATTTTAACACCCAGTATTATTTGAAAAGAAGATACTTCACTATTGAAGGAAGGATTATGGACATGAATAACCATATGATGTTGTTGAATAGGTTTTTGAAAGTTTTTATTTGTGTGGAGAAGTTTTTTCATAGTCCAATCCCCAACTATTTGGAGAAAGGATTAAGGGTGTGATTGAGCTTGTAGGATAAAAAAAAAAAAACTTATGCCTGAGATCATGAGTGCACTAGGAGTATAAAAAACCTACAAATATGGAACAGATGACACAAAGTTATATGAGTAGAAAGCATTGTATGGTTTGAAGCAAGCTCCCCGAGCCTGCAATGTCCTCATTGACAAGTTACCTAGTGAAGCTTAGAAGCAGTTTTGATCTGAACCTCTAATTTTTCCAAGGTTTTCCTTTGATTTTATATTTTAATGATCTATTCTTGACAGGTTTTGATCCTCTTATGATCGAGCGTAAGAGGGAGCTGACCTCTGAGTTTGAGATGAAATATTTCGAGGTATACTCCCGGAGATATGAGTCTACATGGATACACTAATATTCACTAGGCTGGAAAGCATTATTGAAAAAAATAGCATATCTAGATGTTGCTTTAGCTTGGGATATATCATGACATTTTGATGAGTATGAAATAGCAGTTCGTAAGCACAATCGAGGTTGAGTACATGATTAGTAGCATGACTAGTTGGCTTCCCATTAGCTCCCTACAAACAAATTTTCCTAGGTCGTAGCATTAGCTCCCCACTGGCATAGATTCCCAGGTAGCTACATTGGCTTCCCATTGGCAGTGATTTCAGTTGGTAGCATTAGATCCTTGATGGATAGAGGGTGGTAGATTGGGGTCCCCTCCAATGTCAAATTTTTCTTCTTGAAGATTCGAGAGTTTTCAACATATGAGCATAACAGAGATGAGCAAGAGATGAAAAGGGATTAGCAGAGTTAAGAAAATACGATGTTTGACGATGATGATATATTTGTGATTAATCATATGTTGCAGTCAGTAATTTATCCTTATATGAGAGGGAGTGTTAATTTTTGGCAGCTTAGGGACAAATTCCCTCTTTTGAACATCTTCCTCATCTAGGAAGACCCCTCCTATCCCTTGGAAGAATTTAATTTGGTTGAGGAAAGATATATTTTTAATATGGAAATCCACGTGCACAAAAGTACAGGTCGGCCCAAAAGAGAAATTGGACACCCTTGGATGGTTATAAATACAATTCAAGTGACCCTCATTTGGATATGATTAATCATTCTTCTTTCTTCGTTTTGTCTTTCACAATTCTAAGGTTGGTTCGCGGAAATTGGTTCATAGAGGTCTGAAATTGTAGGGTTTGAAGCTCGCACGTGTGATCTAAGGTTTTAATTTGCAGTCACAGGGTTTCCATAGGGAATTTTCGGTTGCAACCACAAACATATATGCTTATCTGTGCGGTTAGAGGGTTTCAACCACACACACACACACACACCCTCTCCGTGGAGTTGGAAACTACTGTTCTATTTCATCAGTTAACCACAAATATTAACAATTGACCACATGCTTCTTAATCAAGGTTTTGAATATTAGCATTGTTGGGTTCTTCTCTTGGATGTTGTTTGGTTTATTTTATTATATATTTTCGTGGTTGAAGATATGGAACATTATACTCTTTATTTGCTGAAATATTCAATGAAAATATAATAAGAAGAATAATTTGAAAGGGTTTTCCCCCTTGTGGGGTTTCACCCTGGTCTTCGACCAATCCTGGTGTCTCTATGTGTGAATGTTTTTCTTCTATTGTTCCTTTATGTTCCGCTGCATTTATGATGATATTGTTCTTTCTATATAATTGCATATGTTGCTAATGATGTTATAATGTTGTAGGGTGAATTCAATATATAAATGATGCAATATAATTATCTAAAGCAAAGAACAATATAGCCCTAAGGAAAATTAACATCGCTTCGCCAATTTGGATGGATTTGGTCAAGGGAAACTCCAAGTCAAGTTTAAAGGTGGGAATGTTAAGTTAAACTTGACTATGTGAAAGAGTCAAAATTGCTAGGCTTAATGGTGATTTTGAGTGCATGGTTTTGGTAGCCTATTGCATTTTATCATATGGATTGCAAGTGGTGAAGCCGTTAAAAGGATTAGGGATACTCCATTATAATGTGCCAAGAGTCACTTGACTAGATTTTATGGGTTTGACCAAGGATATTAATAGATCGATTGATGCTAGTTTTTCATGTTGTGTGTTTTCCAAGATACATTATGTATGCATATTTTGGTTTTTGTTGTTATTCCATATCTCTCTTAGTATTTTTTAACACATAGTTCCTTAGGATTCAGTAGAGGTTCACGATGACCTAAATCTATTTGGGTTTTCTATCTACAAGGTCAAATGACTCAAATCTTCCTTAGCCTTTCCTGATCTCAAGGCATTGAGTGAACCTTAACTTTCTTGGCTATACCATGATTATATCTTGGGGCTCATGGAGTAAATATATTATTTTAGAGGGAAAATTCATCGGATGACCTCATGAACTCATGGTATTAGCTCAAACCACATATGTTGACTTTTTGTATATATGTCTCTCTTTAAAAAATAGATTATTGTTCACTTATGACTTGTGGTTGTTCCCTTTCTCTATTTTCACTACAAAATTCATCTTTGATTGTTGCTCAAATATTCTACCTTTGAAACTATATCTCCCAAGGAGGCACTCATATTGGAATCAAAACTTTATCCAACTTCATCATTCACTTATTAGGCTTTTGGGTTACTTGTACTTGTTGTATTTAAGACCTCAACATGGATTTCCTCTTATTAGTTTGGTTCTATCCTATACGTTAGTTGTCTCATCTTAGGGCATCTGAAAAGGATTGGTCCTCTCATACCTTGGATTATTTAACCTTGCAACCATAATGAAGTTTCCAATGTAGCTAGGGAAAAGGAGGTATCAAACGCCTTTGAGGGAACTTGGGTCTGCATTCAATACATATTATTACATCATTATACATGGTACATATAATGCTTTTATTACTTTGTATTAGAGATTGGTGCAAGTTTTATTTACAGAACGATTGATTTGGTTGTGGAAGATTGTTTAGTGGTCGAGGGAAACTCTTTTAGAGGCCTATCTGAACTCTCATTATTAACCTGATAAGCCTTAACAACTTCAAAGATGCTCATTTTGGTGATTTATTTATATTCTCCTTTCTTTCCTTTCCAATGCTTGGTTTAATTATCACACCAAAGGATATAGGGAATTAACACTAATTTAGAATGCAACTCCTTTAGTAATTTGTTGTTAATTACTTTCTAGAAAACCCAATTGAAGTACCCTAATTAACCTTCAATCCTAATTAATTAAGATTAAAATCCTAATTAATCTAGAAAAATTTCTCCCTTCTCTTTCTTCCTCTCTCCTTGTGTTTCTTGTTTTTTTTCTCTAAATTTCAGTGGGAATTCCATTATATTAATTGTCTTTGTTAGTGATTTTTGTGGTAGGGCGGTTCCTCATCTCTAAGCATAAAAATAAAAAATAAATAAAAAATAAAAAATAAAAAAATTAAGGACTCCACTAGGGTGTTTCTATCAGACTTGTTGTTTCACAAGTGTGGGGATTTCTTTGTATCCTTTTTTCTCTTTTTTTCTCCATTTTTACTTGGACTATGGAACCCTAATCCACCTTCTCTAATGTTGTTTTCGATATTTCTATGCATCTTGGTGTCAACAAAATCCATCCTTACAACATGTTTGTCTTTTCTCATCTTACTCCATTGAACACTATAAATATGCCTCTCGATAGCTATCTAAGTACCCATACGAAAATTCTTACCCTATTATTCAATAAGGAGCTTCCCTTAATGCTACATAAATCAAGTCAACCATGGAGGATATTTTTCACTTCCTCCCAAACTAACACCTATCCCTTCTCCCCATAGCCAAGGATAATCATACAAATTTACCTTCTTTCTCTAGCCAAGTAAATGTACAATCTATTACCTCCCGTAAGGCATGTGAAAAACTCATGGGATACATGTGATAACTCTAACAGAAAATATTTAAATATTGTGATTAATCTGAAAGACATCTATTGAATTTGTAGAACTTAGGGAAACTCTCAAGAAACCATTTCCTCTCCAATTTATTCCCCCTATATTAGCCTAGATGTATGACCTCTTGGAATGTCTAGTGCTTAAATATGGTCCTTTGTCTCATTTTCTTTTTTCATTTAACCATGGTCATTGGATTTGTTCATTTTGATCCTCTAGGGCATTAAATTGGGATATGTCTTTACTCTATGGGTTTATTTTGGATTGTGGGCCCCCAACTAGGTCCATAGTTACTTAGGATGTTGCATGGAATTTGTTTAGGGTATTTCATTGCTCTATTAAGTTTTGGGCACAAACCATTGTTTGGTTCTATAGGTGCTAATATGCTTCACTATGGGTCCACTATTTTATGGGTTTAGTTTGGGGTGTAGCCCCTTGATTAGGTCCATAGTTACTTAGGATGCTTCATGGAAATCATTTAGCATATTTTCTTATTCTATTAGTCTAGTTTGGGATGCATACCCTTGTTTAGATCCATATTTACTTAGGATACTTCATTATGGGAGCACTAAGAGTCAAATTCGTTTAGGTTTGCTACTTATAGGGTCAAATGATTCAAGTCTTCCTTACCCTTTCTTGGTCTTGAGGAACTTAGTGAATCACAGCTTTCTTAGTGTTGATCTTTAAAATATCCTCTAAATTGATAATTACTTATTAGGTTAATTCTTTCATGCATTCTTATTCATCATAAAGCAATTACATATAGAATATCAACAGTAGAACAAAATGCTTGTAAAATCACAAAGAGATAACCACACAAGAACACAAACATTTACCTTGGGAAAACCCACATGGGGGAAAAACCCAACAACCTTTTCCTTAGAGAACTCTTTAGTTCAATAAGATACACACCTAGATCATCTAGTCATTAAGAATGCTTGATCAAACCTGGTCCACTACCTCCTAGTTAAGTCATAAGTTTTTCCAACAAGCTTGATCTGATTTGTTGCCTTTCCTCAAAGGTTTGGTTTTGTACCATCTCAATAATTCAGCCCTGTAACCTGACCTCAGAAATTCGGTCCTACACCTTACCTCAGAGATTTCAACCTAATTTTTTAAGAGAATTTTATCCTTATCTACCTCAGGAAATCATCCTTCTTTATCAGAAATTAAACTCTCATCAACTCATCCTTATTCATTAGGAATGTGCCTCAAATTTGTCTTTTCTTCATGCCTCAGATGATTTGAAATTCTCTTGTACAAAAGAGATCTGAATCGTGCTTATGAAGGAGGTTGAATACCTCATATAAATAGAATATCAGTTGACCGAATGGGTGCCTCTTCATTGGGGCTGACTTGACTAGGAGGAGGGCTGACTTGGATTCTTAGAGCCAAAAATTCAAATATTAAAAATCAATTTTTTTCTCTTTTAAGAATCGACATGAAGAACATGTCTTAGAATTTTTTTATTTTGACAATAACATGAAGAACATGCTTTTACAAATACATCAATGACTAAAATAATAATTGTAAAGACCAATCATCGCTACAAAATTCAACGCTCCCTCTTAGATACGGAGGTATTCATAATGACTATCTAGATGCTCTCGAGTTGACAAATTTATCTAATAAAAGGTTATAAGAAATCCAATTACCATAATCTGGTCAACAATTGTGATACATGGTAAAGCAAGTTACCATAATCTGGTCAACAACTGTGACACTTGGTAAATCAATAGCATCAACCGGTTACCACAATCGGGTCAACAACTATGACACATGGAAAACCAACATCATCAACAAGTTACCAAAAATTAGGTTGGTACCTCATACCAATGGTATATCCTCACCATAATCCTGGTCGATACTTCAGACATGGTACATCATTTAACATCAACTGGTCACCATAATTTGGGTCGATACCTGACACATGGTATCCAAACTATTCTTGGTTCACCACCATTCAAGTCAATATATTTGACACATGCTGAATCTCCACAGGCCACACTCTAACTAAGTAATTCAGGGCTTGATGCTAAAAAAACTTAAGGCTCCATGACAATTCTTCCTCATTCAAGTCAACATACTAGACATAGAAAGAATGATTGTCCCTTTCCAGACCATTCTCCCTGATTCAAGTTAATATACTTGACACGGGGAGAGTGTTAGTTTATGATGTTATCTCATTAGCACTCCCTCTCACTGAGAGAGGAATTCTCAACAAGTCCAAGCTTTTCCCTGAAGTATATATAGACTTTGTCTTGGAACAAAGGCTTTACCAACAATCTACTATATTGTAGAATAATATTGGAGCCATAGTTCTTCCTTCCGTACTATGCCTTGATACTGGATTTCACTGTGCTACGACCTATCATCATGCTCGTCATCTACACCTCATGAAGACAATCCTGCAAGTAACATCTAAATCCATACTTCTTCCCAACTTGCCATTATGGCTATAATATACTTGGGCTATGCAATATTGAGTGTGACAAATGTCTACTTCATGCTCATCCAATAAATTATAATGAAGACCAAACTTAAGCAATATCTTGATCAACTCTCTCTTTGTTTAACACTCTCTGCCCAATCTGAATCTGCAATTGTACTTCATTTTTTGAGACATATCTCAAACCATAACTAACTGTATCATTCTGATACTTCATATATTCTTTGGCTCAATCATAAAATTATTGATTTCCCTTTCTTGGAACCAACATTAAGGCTATTTTTTGGTTACCCTAACTAGGTGTTCTTTCTTAAACATATTTTGCTTTTCCAACCCTGGCTACTCCCTGTGCCACCGTTGCCTTTCCAACATATTAATTAACTAGCCTGACAATGTCAATGACAGTCCATCATCTCAAAATAAGATGTCAACTCCCTCTGAAACTAAATCAAGGATTTTTTTACTTCTCCCTCTGTTACAGAAGTAATTCTTTATGCCATAACTTCTCACTCTGACGCATAAGTCCTTCTGCTTTTGTCAAAGACAAATCATAAGATCAACCAAGAATCATCACATATCCATCCATTCAATAATATCAAGACCAACATGTTTGCTTGTGATCGTACAAAGCCTTCTTTAACCATGAGACTTCTTATCTTGTACCTCAAAGCCTTGAGGTAACTCAATTTACACTTCTTCCTCTTCAGTTATTTAATTGAGAAAAATGATCTTTGCATCCACCTGGTGCAATTTCAAAGCAATGATAATAGTTCTAATAGAAGTGTACCTCATAGCTGGAGAAAACACCTTGGTGTGATCCTCTCCCTCTTTCTAGGAGAACCTTCTTGTTGAAAATGCAGCAATAATTTCCTAATTTAATTTATCCTTTGATTAAATTAGGAGAAAATTGAAATTTCACATCAAAAAATAGCTTGAATGAGTTAATTGAGTTATTATCACTCGGTTAGCTTAGCTAATTCTAGTTGTAGGGTGAACTTGAGTTGTGTACAATGATTCCTGAATTTTATGAACCTAGGTTGAGTTAATTTCAGTTGCAACAATTTAATTCAATTAAATTGAGTTAAGGTCAATTAAACTAGTTCCAATTGTTGGAGGAACTAGTGGGAGGTCTATTTGTGGGGTGCATCTTCAGTTTTTAACCAGTTAACTAATCAGTCAAATTAAATTAAGTCATGCATGCATGCATGAAATTCATGTTACCCAGTTGATATTGGAGTTAAAGGGAAGTGTACTATCAGTTGTATAATATTCCAAGTTGTACAGGTCATGCATGCAGTCAAAGGAAGACCTAAAGGAATTACACAATTCTCAGTGAGGATTTTTCCTAATTAATAGGGCCCTAATTCCTCAAGGAACAGTTCAAGGAAATAAGAGCTTGGAGGCTTGGAAAATTGGCTAAGTGTTGGCCAAAGTCAGTTAGTCAGGAAAATGATAAAATATACTTGTGTAGATTGAGCTCAAGGTTGAACAGAGAATATTATATTCATCTAGATTCTTTGATTAATGTAATACATATAGTAAGGTTTTTTGAGCAGTTGCTTTCCCCTAGATATATCTTTGTGTATGTGTTTTGAATCTTGATGCATGTTAATGATGTGTGTTTTCGATCGTGAATCTACTTTTGCATATTCTTAGAGTAGATTATAGTATTGTGATTTAGTAAATTTCATGAGTAGTTTAGGATCTACACATTAGTTTCAACATTGTATAAGAGCTAGATTCATAATAGAGAAAAGAGTTTGAAGTTTTCATTGCAGGATGTTTGAGGTTGCAGATTAGGTTGCGGGATTTCTTCAGAACTAAGAAGATGACTTTCAATGGACTAAGGCTCGAGTATTTCGTTGAGGGAAGCTTGAATTATGTTGCATGGAGGGACCAAATGGAGGAAATACTGGAGTATAATGGGTTGAAGGACTACATTTATAATGATGTTCCAAACCCAGCAACAATTGATGCTCATAATCTAGCAGAATGGAAGAAGTGTGTTGCGAGGGAATGGAGAATAATATTGGAGGGAGTACGAAACCATATTGTCTCTAATATACATGGGAAAGAGACTTTGTATGCAATGTGGTAATCACTGATAGATTTGTTCTAGAATAGTAACAACCACGGGAAGCTGGCGCTCAAGAACAAGCTTTGAAACATAAATATGCAAAAGAATGAACCAATTCTGTAGTACCTGAAAAGGTTTACATTGTGTTGTGATGAACTTGGAGGGGTTAGTGTTATTATCCCTGAAGAATATTTGGTAGCTATAGCTCTTTTGCGTCTTCCCAAGAGCTGGCATAGTTATCAAGGTTCTGTAAATGGTAGAGAGAAAATACTACAATGGCAGCGGTTATGGTGCAATCTAGTGTAGGAAGAAATAAGGCAAACCACAGAGATGAAACCTTATCTAAGGTTGAGGATGAGGATAATTGTGCCTTGGTTGGAAAGAAAAATAAAGGGAAAGGGAAGAAATACCATTCCAAAGGAGATTCCAATCAAGGGGGAAAGAAAAGGGACTTGTCCAAAATCAAGTGCTTTCATTGTCATGAATTCAGGCACTATGCCACGAAATGCCCACACAATAAAACAAGCAAGAAGACCTCAGGAGGAGCGGCAGGTGAAGTTCTAGCTTCACAATTCGATCTTGATTTTACCCTAATTATATGCATGGAAAGCACAATGATGGGAAGTGTTTGGTATCTCAACAGTGGTGCCTCATTTCATATGAAAGGGAACAAATATTTCTTCAATGACTTGGAGGAGAAAAACCTCCAAATGCACATCATGATGGGAGATGATGGGAGGTATAGCGCTACTAATATTGGTACATTTAATTTTTATAGGGATTCTAGCTCCCCTCTCAAGCTCAAGGATGTGATGTTTATTCCATGTCTAAAGAAGAATTTGGTTCTCGTTGCGGTGTTGGAATATCATGGCTACGATGTGATATTCAGCAAAGCAAAGGAATTTCTAAGGCACAATCCCTCAGGAAAAATGAAGTAGATTAGGGTTCAAGTGAAAAACCAGTATAGGTTGGATGTGACAGACTGTGTTGCTTTGAGCACAAATATGGAGAAGGTGCAGATCCAAGATGTCAGTGAATTATGGCATAGAAGAATTGGCCATTTTCACCATGGAGCTTTTAATATCATGCAACAAATTACCACGAGCCTCCTCAACGAAGCACTAAAGCAACATAATACATGCAAAGGGTGTACCTTGGGGAAATACACAAAATCCACCTTCAATGATCGGGATAACAGAGTGTATGAAATCCTTGAAAGGATCCACTCTGATGTTTGTGGGCCATTCTTGACAACCTCCATGAACAAGCACAATTATTATGTTATATTTGTAGATAATTTCTCACGTAAGTGTTGAGAAAGAAACTGGCAGTAAAGTGAATCCTCTTAGGAGTGAGAATGGTGGTAAATATGAGTTGAATGTGTTTAAAATTTTATGTGCAAAGGAAGGCATTCGAAGGAAGTTGACATCACCCCATAACCCACAAAATAATGGGGTGGATGAGGGGAAGAACAAAATAATTGTGGGATCAACATGAGCGATGTTGCATGATCAGGGCCTACCTCTGCACTTGTGGGCCGAAGCATGCAACACAACAGTATATGTGCAGAACAAGAGTCCTCATCGAATTATCGGGATGATGACACAAAAATGAGATTTTCAAGGATGAAACCAAATGTGTCACATTTCAGGATCTTTAGATCATCAATATATTGCCATGTTTCCAAGGAAGCAAGCAAAAGGCTAGATCCGATAACATAGTTACATTGTTAAACCTCACAACTATTAGGTGTACCTGCCATCTCTCATGATGAAAGTTGTTCATAGCGATGAATTTTGATGAAGAGAAGGAAATTAAGTTTTCCCTTGAGAGGGAGCTTCAATTGCATGTTGATCAGGAGATTTTGACTCCAAAGGAAGAACCTTGGGAAGTGTTGGACATTGAGTTCAACGCTCCCCGTGTGTTTCGCGACATGGACTAACTACCTCTCGTGGATCGTAACTCTAGCGATTGTAGCGGAGACTAAGGCCTGCGGGTTTTGGTCTAACGGCAATTGTGATTCCAACAATTGGTATCAGAGCGACGGGTCTCAAGTTTGAAACTCACCCGGCTCACATTGGGAAGGAGATTGTTGGACATTGAGTTCAACGCTCCCCGTGTGTTTCGTGACATGGACTAACTACTGCTCGTGGACCCTAACTCTGGCGAGAGTAGCGGAGACTAAGGCATGTGGGTTTTTTTTTAACAGCAATCGTGATTCCAACAAGAAGATGTGGAGAAACCACATGCATAGGAGCAAAGAGTGGAGATATACACTCAATCATAGACATCCAGGGAAGGAAGGAAGCTGACCAGGGAAGCTGACCAGGGAAGCTGACAAATTATTGCAGGATTCTAAAGATAATGTGGGAGCACCCACATCACAGCACAGGTAGAGGAGGTCACCAGAACAATACAGAGGCCACATGGCTCTAATAAGTGAGCTAGTAGAGACAAAACCAAACTCATTCAAGGAAGTAGTAGAGCAGTCGGTATAGGTTGATTCTATGGTAGAGGAATATGATCCCATTATCATAAACTATGTTTGGGAAGTGGTCCCAAGACCTACAGACAAGTCAGTGGTGGGTTCGAGATGGATTTACAAGATAAATTATGCAACAAATGGAAGAATCAAGAAGCATAAGGTCATATTTTTGAATAAGGGGTACTCTCAGGTAGAAGTTATTGACTATGAAGAGACCTTCGCTCATATAACAAGGTACTCTTCCATAAAATCAATTCTCGCTCTAGCTGCACAGATGGGGTGGAAAATCCACCAGATGGATGTGACAACAACATTCTGTTAGTGTCAGTGTTTGCATCCTTCCACCAGTGACCAAATAAACTCTTTCATGTCATGTTAAAGGTCCCATTCTGAATTTTTTGGCATTCCATTAGGTCATCATGCAAAAATTTGGTCATTTGGTGCAGATTTAGGTCAAGCTTCACTCTTTTCAGAAATTTCATTACTTGCTGGCTCATTTCACCACTTTGCTGAGTATACATTAGTCATGAGTTGTCATCATCATGAAGTTCATTCAGTCATAGTATTCATTAGGTCTTAGGGTTTTCAAGGTCCATCAAATCATCATTTGCATTCATAAAAGACAAGCAAGTAAAATACTAACAATAAACACATTTTATTATGAAAGTTTGATTTGTAAATTTGATTTCAATTCAATATGTAATTGTATGTTTCTTAATATGTAATAAGTTCTCATGGTTCCAAGGGAGATGCATACTCAAGGTTCTATCAGCCAAATAAGTCAATGTTCTAAAATCCATAGTGTTCAAAATCCATCAAAAGATCAAATCCAAATATCAGGTTCAAAAGGTAATGTGCAATGTCAAAGTGGATTTCAAAAGGAAATGTGGGCCCCAAAGCCAATTTATGAAAATTCATCATGTATAAAGTGCCATAAAAGACCAAAAATACACTCATTTTCACCTTCATGCATTCTTATCTAACACTCCCAAATCCAAAAAAAAAATTTCAAGCAAGAAAGTCGAGTTTTTTGGAAGGCGTTGCGCTCTTGCTTGAGGCGGCACGCTTTTGACAGAGAGGGCATTGTGCTCCTGCTTAAGGTGCCGCGCTTTTGCAAGATTTCCCCCACAACTTCAAAATTTCATTGCGATTGGTCAAGCCATCAAGTAAGGGTTTCTTCAGTCAATTACAAGTAGGTTACACCTCTCTACGCCCTCCTTTCAGTTTATAATTTTGAATTCATGGTGTAAACCCTCCTCATTTACCATTTCAAGTTTTGAGTCAAGAAACCCTAGCTTTCAACATTGCAAGCCAAGATTATTTCCTTGAATCCTATTTTCCTTTCCCACATTCCAGAATCACTCCCCCTATCCCTGCATTACCTTATCTCCCATTCCCAAGTCCTATTTCCTAAAACCCTAATCCTAGACTGCATTTTCCTAGGCAGTCCCACCATATCCCTGTAATCAAATTCCTTACCCTATCTCCCTAAGTTTTTCTATCCCCCACCACTTCCCCAATATTCGTAACTCCCTTCAACAATTCCATAAATTTTCCTACATTTATCCCAACTCCCTAAACCTACTTCCTAAATCCCTTTCCCTTCCCATTTTCCCTAGGGTTTCAAAACAAGATAAACACTATGGAGGAGGAAAGAGATATTATGGAGGAGGAGATGAACATAGAAGAGGAGAGGATACACCACAAAGGAGGGAGGATTTTTAGGCTTGAGCCATCCAACACTAGAGAATTATTTTCCTCGCCCATGACAGTCAATTTCTTCAAGCATGTGGGTTGTTTTGACTTCTGTGAAATGGTCCAAAGAGTACAACATCATCCTGCTTTGACCAGAGTTTTCATCTCTAACCTAAAATATAACCAAGTAACCATTGCAGGGGTAATATTCACCATCTCCACAGATATTATTCTGCAGCCACAGGGATACCCAATGTGGTTGAAAAATCGTTTAAGGCCAAAGATGTAGATGCCCAACATTATGAACCATTTCTCAAGCCAAGGTACAAAAATGAAAAAAATGAAGTCTTTCCTTTCAGTCACCTACTTGATAGATTTTCTCCCATGATGAAGATCATCATGAATTATTTCACTTGTGAGGGAAGATTCTCTGGACTATGTGCTTATCACATCAGACTACTCATGCATTTCACTAGGGTGAAATTGCTCAACTTCCCTCACTATTTGTACAGGAGTATTGATAAAATGGCATACATAGTACAGAACAGAGAGTATGAACATCAGATGAACAACCTATTTCATCACTCTCTAATCAAAAGAATTGTCCTTCATCATCTCAATCAGTTAAACATTGCATGGGAGACATTTATTGAGAATGATGCCTTCAATACTCCACCACCTCAGCCTGCTAGACCAATTCCACCACCAGCATCAATGTCTCAAAGACAAATAGGCTCATCTAGCAGGGCTACAGTGAAAGAGGCTGAAGAATTCCAAGAAATAAAAAAGGTAAAAACCTACTACAAGGGACCTAGGCAATTGTTTTCTCCACATATTGTGGAAGGGGCCTTACCTTCTTCATCAGCAAAGCAGGTACATCAGGATGCGCAGTAGGAAGAGACAATTGTCCATGAAGAGGAAGACCTTCATGAGGAAGAATGA
The DNA here is from genome assembly GCA_034641835.2 of Pinus albicaulis. NCBI lineage: Eukaryota > Viridiplantae > Streptophyta > Pinopsida > Pinales > Pinaceae > Pinus > Pinus albicaulis. The sequence goes on from CM076572.1 coordinate 422,700,551, forward strand.
TACTTTGAGTTGATGGACTCGGATGACCAAGATTATTATGAGGCCTCAAAGCTAATCATCAAATAAAATGATGTTGTGATCAAAGAACTGTAGGACAACATGGCAAGAGCCCAATTTGTCATACCATTCCTTGAACAAGAGAATAAGCAATTGAAAGACAAGCCAGTACTCATGGAGCTAGAGATACTAAAGGCAAAAAGAAAAGACATCATGGGTAAGTAAATGATGGCACCTAATGACTATGACCATGATGATACTAAAACCATCAAGTCAAGACCAAAAACAAGAGGTCTTAAGAGAGCTCTAGAGCAGGAAAAACATGAGGTGGAGCAACTTAGTTTTGAGGAAAGGATTGCAAAGGAAGTTGAAGATGACATAGAGGTATGGCTAGAAAGGGTTAACCTCCACCTTGAGAAGCTCCTCCATAAGTCAAAAAAGACAATGAGATGCTCAAACACATGTCCAACAGGTACATCACTAGAAACAAGATCTGCAACATCAAACTCAAGCAATTGAAGGAAAAAATACAAGCAAACCCTAATCAAGCAAAAGGAGGAAGATAAAATTGAGATCCTTGTTGATGCCTCCCTTATTGCTTGACGCACATCATCAACATTTCATCTACACATTTTGATATTTTTTGGGTAATTTTTTGCAATTTTGGGCATTTTCGCAAATTTTAACAGGTTTTCAGCACAGTCCACCTATCAAAAGCATAGCACCTAGGGCGTTGCGATTTTTCTAGGAGCCTCCAAATGACAAATGGCCACCACCATTGGATTCTCAAGGTCATCTACATAAAATTTTTACTATTGGCACATCAACTTTGGACATTTTTATAGGGAGAAATGGCCAAAAACACCCAAAAAAATCACCTTTCTACCTCATTTTTCAGGCTGGCGTTGCGCTTTTGACCAGTCTTGGGAGATTTGACTTTTGAGGGCCTTACCTTCATAATTTTCAGAACTTATGGGAATTTTTGGAAACTATACATGAGCATATATCCAATGAGCTATCATGAGCCCAATTTTGACTTCAGAAAGGCCTCCAAAACTCACCTTGAAGTTGGCGTTGCACTTCTGCTTCAAGCGCTGCGTTTTTGCTAGTTTCCTGATATTTTCTAGTTTTTGAGTTTTTCTCAGTTTTTGATAGAATTTAAGAGTTTTTAATGATGTAATTAATCATTGTAAATGTAATTATGTTCTGAATAGTTACTACAAGGTAGATACATTGGGCGAAAGTGGATTTTTGGATAAATGAATTAGTTTCACCAAAGTTAGGGATGAGGTTTTTGAGCTCCCTAGTCTTTTGGTTTCCAGTTGAGCACTTTGTGGATCAGATCCACAAGTCAGGGCTTCGACCCCTGAGATGGGGAGAATCAGTTTTGTTCTATATTATTCACTTCTTTTCTCAAAGCAAGGGTTGGATGATGTTGAATTGATCTTGGAACACTTTTTGTAATCAAACTTTTGGTAAGTAATAACAGACTGAGTTGTAGCTATTTTGATGGAATTATTGTGGTAAAGTTATTTGAAATTGTTTCTTATTGTGTTATGAAAATGTGTGAATGTATTGTGATTCATATTCATTCCATTTCTAAATGTAATTGTTTCCTAAGTCTGAAAGGCATAATTCATTAAGCTTATGCTTCGTTTTGGAGGGATAATTACAACTTGTTTCATTTTCTTCTAGTAGAAAATAATTCATATTTCCTATGCTATTTTCTCAAACCCTAGCAGTCTAAACCACTTCATCAGATATCCTCTTGTGTTGAACTGCTTACCTACCTTGCTCCATCAGATCCCTAAAATTTTGATCCTTGTTTGCCCTGGCCTAATTTCTTCCTTGACCTATTCACCATCCAACACTTCAAAAATCAATTAATAAAACCCCTGTGCTACTATACCTAGCCTAATATCTCATTGATTCAGTCATATTGGCTGAGATCCATTGGAGAGAGCCCTCTCCTGCCTAGTAGGGCTAGCTACTTGGCAAAAATTGGTTTATGGTTACCTTTGTTGGTCTCTTCTCAGTCCCGGAGATCCGGTGGAGTGATAACATCTTGGCGACCATACTAGGGAAAAAGTGACATATCTTCCTTGGTTGTACCATTAGTTCTTCGAATTCTTGACCTCTGGATGATAGGTCTAAGATTTTGTTTAGGTTGACCTGAACAAGTTGTAGAGAACCAAGTTATTGAACAGTGAACATTCTAGCTTCGAGAAGATACACCAGATCAAATCTTGATCCTCACCCAGTTGATCCAGTCGAAGATCCAGAGAGGCTTGTTCGAAAACACAAATATCAAATTACATAAATTCAGTCAAATCCATTTCCATTGGTAAGATCTTCTTCGCTGCCTACAAAATTTCTATCTCTTGAAGACATACCTTTTGATTTAAAATTTGAGCTGTCTTTGTTTCAATCTAAGTCTGAAACCTCATTATCTGATATATTCTTTAACCCGTTAAGGATTTTTGAGGTAAAATGATTATCTGAGTTAGATCTTAGTTCTTTAAAATTTGAAGAAAATTTACCCTTTGAATAAACTAAGTTTGAATCATAAATTGACACTAAAGTCTGGAGTCAATTCTATAGGCTTGAAATTTTAGAAAACCAACTTCAATACTAGTCAGAAAAAGCCATAATCCAATATCAGCAAGAGTTAATACCTATCCCGAAACAATCAAAGTCAGTTGTTGATTCCTCATCTGCACCATCTATTTCATTATCTATTTAGAAAACTCCTCCTATTTTCACTCATGTATTTCACTCAATAGGAATTATGGCCAGATTTGCACCCCAAGTCTTACCAGGTCAACTCCATGCCTTACCACAAGGTTATGGCCAGAGACTCCCACTTTTTTATTAAAATTCTTCAATCACCGCAAAACAGCACATAGTTAAAGTGACTGACTTTATTGATTTGGAAGAAGTAGATGAAGATGATGCTAAAATGAGAATCATAGTTCAGACATTTTCCAGAGAGGTTAAAGTTTGGTTTAGATCATTAAATGAAAACTCTATAGCCACTTCAAACCAGTTGATAGATGCCTTCATAGCTCGATGGGAGGCAAATAAGAATCCATTACAAATCCTTTCTGAATACATTAATCTGAAAAGGGAACCAAATGAATCAGTACAAGATTTCACTGCCCGATTCAACAGAGTATACAATTCCATTCCCAATGAGATAAAACCTTCTCAAGGGCTGGCCCTCTTGCATTACCCAGATGGCTTTGATTCGAACATGGTTTATCAATTACGAGAAAGGAATCTTGCTACATTAGAAGACATGCAGAAGAATTAAATTATTTTATAAGCTAATTTTTCCATTAAGAAGTCAAAAATGAAGGGTGAGAGGAGAACAACTATCAAAGAAGAAGCATCCTCATCCTCCAAAGTAAAACTAGACACCTTGATAAGAACAGTAGAAAGGACGGTTGACAGGATGTCCATTACAAAAACACAATCTGAACCACAAGTCAAAAATCCTAACTTCAGAGGACAGCAGCAGCAGTCTCAATTCAAAATTAAGCAAAGAGAACAGAGGGCACCTGAGAAACTAGCACAGCCATAGTAGATTCAGACACCCTTGAAATAAAATTATGCTCAAGGTGGTGAGGAAGAAAAAGAAGATCATATTGTTGAAGAAAATCACTTTTTTACAGCTGATGGCCAGCCCATATTTTTTATAGAAAATGAAGAGTATGTTGAGAAGACGGATGTGCCCAAGGATGAAGACTATATTCTAGCCCAGGATCATCATTTGGTGGTTGAATCTGATGATTATCAGCGAGGATACTTGAATTCCCTCAACTCACAGCAAAGGAAGTACACATTGAGGGGTAGAGATGGCCCAATAACTCTTATTTAGAAGCGGGCATCTCAACAAAAATATACTCAACCGAAACATAATTCTCAAGGTAATCAGAACAAAGGAAAATAACCTGCAGCTGCAAGTCAAAACAAGGATAATCGACCATCTACAAGTTCTCTGGGTAAAGAAAATGATATCCAAAAGAAATAATCTACATCAAATGATCATTTCGATAAAAGATACATCATTAAATAGGTATACAAAACCATTCCTTTCAACTTAGAAACTAAAATTTCCAAATTTAAAGTGTCAATACCTTTAACCGAACTTATCAAGAACAATCGGTATAAGTCTCATGCAACCAAAATGTTAAAAGTAGATCCTTCATCTAATAATACTTAATGTCGAAGATGACCAACCTGAACTTATCTTTGGTCCAGCACTAGACAGTCAATTAGAGGATAGCGAAGTTCCCCCATTCTATTTGAGTCCAAGAATCCACCGAAATATCCTTCATAATGCCATGATTGACTCTGGGGCTTCCCACAATTTGATTTTGAAAGGCATTATGGAGAAATTGGGCCTAGATATCACTCGTCCTTACCACGACTTGTATTCCTTTGATTTGGGTAGAATCTATTGTCTGGATCTTATTAAGGATTTAGTAGTTTCCCTTGAAAATTTTCCAACAAATAATGTCTTGATGGATGTGGTGGTGGCTAATATACCACCACGGTTTGGTATGTTGTTGTCTAGATCTTGGGGAGCGAAGTTGAGAGGAAATTTGCAACTAGACTTCTCTTATGCCACCATCCCATTTTTTGGGAAATTGAGAAATTTGTACCAAGAAATGAAGATGAAGTACATGATAACCATAAAAGAGAAGAATAACGATCATCCAATTAGTGATGTACATACAGATTTAGAAACATTTATTTTGTTCAGTGATAACGACTTGAATGATGTAGATAGTTAGCTTGTAGAAGTAGAAGATGTTCCAAATATTTCTAACTGTATCATAATAGTTTTAGATAAGGAAAAAGAGAATTTTCCAAGTGCCTCAAAGCAGTCATCAGATAAGGCAGAGAAAAGTTCATATTAGAATCAAGAAGTGGCCCGGAAAGTTAAGACAGAACATAATTCATAATTCCAACACTTGGGTGATGAAAATGGTCTATGGACCATGGATTATGATGGTGCCTTGGGGAAAGACGGGGCAGGCATCAAAATTTGGATCCGCAACCCTCTTCATCATCCTGGTAAGATTACTAAAAATGTTAGATTATGTTCATAAAATTGGCTTTTGATTGTTCTAACAATGAAGCGGAATATGAAGCATTGATCACCGATCTCAAGATCTTGAAAAATTTGGGCGAAGAAGAATTTCAGTATATGGCGACTCTAAACTTGTGATAAAACAGGTAAAGGGGAATACCAGGCCAAGCATCCATGAATGAGAGCATACAAGAATGTTGTACTGGATATCCTAAAGATGTTTCCCGAACATACATTGTCAGTAGTGCCGAGAAGTCAGAATCTCATGGCAGATTCACTTGCTACAGTAGCAAGTAATTTCAAAATCCCTATTTTTCCAATAGAAAATTTGAAATCTATGTTAAACATCGGCCCACTGTTCCTGACAAATTGCGGTATTGGAAAGTATTTTGGGATGATAAGCAGGTAAACAATTTTCTTCAAAATGAAGGAGAATTCGAGAACTATTTCATTAACGAAGTTTATGACAAGGATGATCAGGTCATTGAAGCTACCCAGGTTGATATTTATAGCTAAAATACAACAATATTCCAAGAGGTCTCATATCTTTGGAAGAATTGTTTGATCGAGATGATGTGGCTCGGAAGCCAACATTGGTTCCTATGGAAAAGGGTGTGGAATATGTAAACATCGAAACAATGGACAAGCCTAAGATGGTCAAATTGTCCAAGTCTTTATCTCCCGAGGTAAAGGAAAAGTACATTGATTTACTTTCTGAATTTTTTGATGTTTTCGATTGGGATTATGCAAAATTAAAGGTCTATAATAAGGATATCATACAACACACCATTCCAATTAAGCCCAATCAAAATCCCTTTCGGAAAAAGATAAGAAGGATCAACCCGAGGTTGTTGCCATCCATAGGAAAAGAATTAAACGGGATCTATAAATCAGGTATCATTGTTCTATCAGGTTTTCCAATTGGATATCTAATCTAGTCCCGGTAAGAAAGAACACTGGTGAAATAAGGCTTTACATAGATTTCAAAAATTTAAACAAGGTGTCACTTAAAGATAATTACCCCCTTCCCAAAATGGATAACATCTTCTAGAGAGTGTTTGGGGCTTCCCGAATCTCTTTTCTTGATGGATATTTGGGATACAATCAGATTTTGGTGCATGAGAAAGATTAGGACAAATTGCCTTCACTACACCTTGGGGTACGTTTAAATATGAAAATACGCCATTTGGACTAAAGAATGCAGGGGATACCTTTCAACGAGCAATGGATATAGTCTTTGCAGATGAGAAATATGTTTTCCTAGTGGTATATTTAGATGATTTGATAGTTTTCTCCATTCCGATGATGAACACTTGTATCACTTAAGGATTGTTTTTCAAAATGCAGGAAATTCAGAATCTCTCTTAATCTAAAAAAGAGCCTTTTTGCCATGGAGGAGGGAAAAATTCTCAATCACATAATCTATAAGGATGGAATCCAGATTGACCCTTCTCAGGTTGAGGCAATTCAGCAAATTGACTTTCCATGGAGCAAGAAATAAATTCAGACTTTCAATGGTAAGATGAATTTCTTACGCAGTTTTATTCCAAATTTGGCTGAGCACCTTCAAGAAATGACCAAAATGTTGAAAAAATAGAATGAGGTAAAGTGGTCCAAGGATGCCAAGAGGCCCTTTAACTCAGTAAATTTTTCCTTAACCATAGCTCATGTTTTAATCATCCCAAATTTTATTTATTTTATCATTTTCTCATTTGCCTCTGAGCATACATTGGTTGTGGTCTTGATGTAGAAAAAGGATAAGGCTGAGTAGCCCATAGCATTTTTCAACCGAACCATCAGGGATGCAGCTCTTCGATACAATATCATAGAGAATCAGGCCTTGGTTTTGGTAAAAGCATGGAAGGATTTCCATGTTTATATTTTACATTCACATATTTTGGCTTATGTCCCCAATACAACAGTAAAATATGTTCTTATGCAGACAAATCCGGAAGGTAGAAAAGGGAAATGGATAGCAGCAATGTTGGAATATGACCTCGAGATCAAGCCCACAAAGCTGATCAAAGTTCAAGTTCTAGAAAATCTCATGGCTGAGTCAAATTTTCATGTTCTAGACATTAACTTTATTGCAACATTGTCTGATGAAGAAGAGGATGTCACTCCTATACAAGTATCTAATATGTTTCATTCATCTCCCTGGTATTCTGATAACATATATGTTCTTCAGCATTTGAACCCTCCTCCGGGCATGACTAAGAGTAAGAGTAGGTATTTAAAGTTGAAATCTTCCAAATACTGAATTTTGGACAGCGCCCTTTATTGGAAAGATCCAGGAGGTATTTTTCTGAATTGTTTAGTTAAAAATGAAGCCCAAGAAGTTATGAATGATTTTCAAAGAGGAGATTGTGGGGGCCATCTGTTCTGGAAGACCACGGCTAATAAAGTGTTGAGAGTGGGATACTACTGGCCAACTCTTTTCGTAGACTTGTACAAAACAGTCGTGATTTTTCATGAATGTCAAGTGTTTCAAGGTAAAATAAAACTTCTTCCTTCACCTTTGCAGCCTATTTTAGAACATGCACCTTTTCAACAGTGGGGACTTGACTTGATCTAAGAGATTCACCCTACATCATCTGCACAGCACAAATGGATACTAACAGCCACCGACTACTTCACCAAATGGATCGAGGCGATCCCAACAAGGCAAGCAACAAACCTAGTAATTATTTAGTTTTTGGAGACTAACATATTGTCTCATTTTGATTGTCCTCATAAGATTATTACCGATAATGCGAATTCAGTCAAATAAAAAAGGATGATTGATTTTTGTGACAAATATAACATCAAGTTGGGGCACTCATCCGCCTATTATCCGCAGGGTAATAGCTTAGCATAATACTATAATAAGGCTTTGATTAATATCATAAAGAATATGTTGGAGGCCAACAAGAAGAACTGGCACAAAAATCTTGTGAATGCCTTATGGGTGAACAGGGTGAGTAGTAATAAATCTATATGAATGTCCCATTTTCAGTTAGTTTATGGTGTAGACATTGTTTTTCCTACATCAATTGCAGTCCTGGTCATGAAATTGTTGCAAGAAGCAGGAAGTGAGGAGAATGATGTACAACGTCGAATAAATCAAATGATTCACCTTCAGCAGATGAGAGATGAAGTATTTCAGTACACCTCAAAGCTTCATGAGAAGATAAAGAAGGTGTATGACCGCAAAACCAAGGCGGATGATTTAACACTTGAAGATGTAGTCCTCCGGTGGGATGCAAGGAACGAGGAAAAAGGAAAGCACGAAAAATTTGAAAACTTATGGAAAAGGCCATACAAGATCTCTGCATTCCATGGGAAACATGCTTTCATACTAAAGGAGATGAATGGAGAATAATGCTTAGGAGGACCAATCAATCGTAGGCTCCTTAAGCATTATCTTTTCTGATGCAGATTTCAAATTTCTCAAATCCATTGTAAATATCAGTCTAACTTTCTGCAAAGTGCGAAGCAAAGAGTCACCGAAGCTTGGAGCCCGAGGTGAAGGCCATAAAGTTTCATTGGTTTTCTGTTGTTTTCAAAATTAATTCAGTCAAAGTCAAGTTAGTTTTGAGTCAATTCTTTTTAGTCAGTTTTTAGTCAGTTTGAGTTTGTTTCAAATCAGTTTAAGATTTCATTTTCCAGTTTGTTTTTTAGCTTTTGAATCCATGCCCAATGGATAGGCACTTGGACTACGGTGTTCTTGGCACCTTCAAGGAGCTACCATCCCCAGCTGGAGCCAATGTTAGCGTCAGTATTTTCATCCTTCCACCAGTGATAAAATAAAATCTTTCATGTCATGTCAAGGGTCCCATTCTGAAATTTTTGTCATTCCATTAGGTCATCATGCAAAAATTTGGTCACTTGGTGCAGATTTAGGTCAAGCTTCACTCTTTTCAGAAATTTCATTACTTGCTAGCTCATTTCACCACTTTCTTGAGTGTACATTATTCATGAGTTGTCATCATCATTTCATTCTTTTCATCATGACATTCATTCAGTGAGAGTCTTCATTAGGTATTAGGGTTTTCAAGGTCCATCAAATCACCATTTGCATGCATAAAAGACGAGCAAGTACAAAAGTGACAATAAACACATTTTATTATGAAAGTTGGATTTGTAAATTTGATTTCAATTCAATACGTAATTTTATGTTTCTTAATATGTAATAAGTTCTTATGGTTCCAAGGTAGCTGCATACTCAAGGTTCCATCAACCAAATAAGTCAATGTTATAAAAGCCATAGTGTTCAAAATCCATCAAAAGATCAAATCCAAATATGAGGTTCAAAAGGTAAAGTGCAATGTCAAAGTTGAGTTCAAAAGGAAATGTGGGTCCCAAAGCCAATTTATGAAAAAACATCAAGTATAAAGGGCCATCAAAGACCAAAAATACATTCATTTGCATCTTCATGCATTGAGCTCTCACACTCCCAAAGCCAAAAATAAAATTTCGAGCAAGAAAGTCGAGTTTTTTGGAAGGCACTGCACTCTTGCTTGAGGCGTTGTGCTTTTGACAGAGAGGGCGCTACGCTCCTACTTAAGGCAATGCACTTTTACCTGGGAGGCGTTGCACTCCTACTTAAGGCGTTGTGCTTTTGCAAGCTTTCTCTCACAGCTTCAAACTTTCATTACAATTGGTCCATCCATCAAGTAAGGGTTTCTTCAGTAAATTACAAGTAGGTTACACCTCTCTAAGCCCACCTTTTAGTTTATAATTTTGAACTCATGGTGTAAACCCTCTTCATTTACCATTTCAATTTTTGAGTCAAGAAACCCTAGATTTCACCATTGCAAGCCAAGATTGTTTCCCTGAACTCTATTTTCCCTTACCACATTCCATAATCACTCCCCCTATCCCTACATTACCTTATCTCCCATTCCCAAGTCCTATTTCCTAAAACCCTAATCCTAGAATGCATTTTCCTAGGCAATCCCACCATATCCCTGTAATGAAATTCACTACCCTATCTCCCTAAGTTTTTCTACTCCCCACTACTTCCCCAAGCTCCCTAACTCCCTTCCCCATTTCCCTAAATTTTTCTACATTTATCCCAACTCCCTAAACCTACTTCCTAACTCCCTTTCCCTTCCCATTTTCCCTAGGGTTTCAAACAATATAAACACTATGGAGGAGGAAGAGATATTATGGAGGAGGAGATGAACATAGAAGAGGAGAGGAGACACCAAAAAGGAGGGAGGATTTTGAGGCTTGAGCCATCCAACACTAGAGAATTATTGGCCTCACCCATGACAGTCAATTGCTTCAAGCATGTGGGCCGTTTTGACTTCTGTGAAATGGTCCAAAGAGTACAGCATCACCCTGCTTTGACCGGAGTTTTCATCTCTAACCTCAAAGATAACCAAGTAACCATTGCAGGGGTAATCTTCACCATATCCACAGATATTATTGTTGTAGCCACATGGATACCCAATGTGGGTGAAAAATGGTTTAAGGCCATAGATGTAGATGCCCATCATTATCAACCATTTCTCAATCCAAGGTACCAAAATGACAAAAGGAAAGTATTTCCTTTCAGTCACCTACTTGATAGATTTTCTCCCATGATGAAGATCATCATGAAATATTTTAATTGTGAGGGAAGATTCTCTAGACTATATTCTTATCACATCAGACTGCTCATGCATTTCACTAGGGTGAAATTGCTCAACATCCCTCACTATTTGTACAGGAGTATTGATAAAATGTCATACATAGCGCTAAACAGAGAGTAAGAACATTAGATGAACAACCTCTTTTATCACTATATAATCAAAATAATTGTCCTTCATCATCCCATCAGCTAAACATTGCATGGGAGACCTTTATTGAGAATGATGCCTTCAATACTCCACCACCTCAGCCTGCTAGACTAATTCCACCACCAGCATCAGTGTCTCAAAGAAAAATGAGGTCATATAACAGGGCTACAGTGAAAGAGGCCAAATAAGTCCAATAAATTGAAAAGGTCAAAACCTACCAAAGGGGACCTAGGCAAGTGTTTGCTCCACATATTGTGGAAGGGGCCTTACCTTCTTCATCAGCAAAGCAGGTACATCAGGATGAGCAACAGGAAGAGACAGTTGTCCATGAAGAGGAAGACCTTCATGAGGAAGAAATATACTTGAGTTGATGGACTTGGATGACTGAGATGATCATGAGGCCTCAAAGCTGATCATCAAATAAAAGGATGCCATGATAAAATCACTACAGGACAACATGGCAAGAGCCCAATTTGTCATATCATTCCTTGAACTACAGAATAAGAAACTGAAAGACAAGCAAGTACTCATGGAGCTAGAGCTGCTAAAGGAAAAAATACAAGACATCAAGAGTAAGGCAATGATGGCACCCAATGAATTTGACCATGATGATACTAAAACCATCAATTCAAGACCAAAAACAAGAGGTCTTAAGAGAGCTCTAGAGTTGGAAAAACATGAGGCAGAGAAACTTAGTTTTGAGGAAAGGATTGTAAAGGAAGTTGAAGATGACAGAGAGGTATGGCTAGACAGGGTTAACCTCCACCTTGAGAAGCTCCTCCAGAAGTCAAACAAAGACAATGATATGCTCAGACACATGTCCAACAGGTACATCACTAGAAACAAGATCTACAACATCAAACTCAAGAAATTGAAGGACAAATACAAGCAAACCCTAATCAAGCAAAAGGAGGAAGATAAAATTGAGATCGTTGTTGATGCCTCCCTGATTGCTTGACGCACATCATCAACATTTCATCTACACATTTTGAAATTTTTTGGGTAAGTTTTTGCAATTTTAGGCATTTTCGCAAATTTTGACAGGTTTTCAACACAGGTTTTCAGCTCCACAAGTCAAGGATTCAACCCTTGAGCTGGGGATAATTAGTTTTGTTCTATATTATTCACTTCTTTTTTTTAGCCATCATTAAATTTTTGACTGAGCAAATGATGGCTAAAAATAAGTCCTAAGCCTTCAAGAGATTGTTTTCATGCAAAACTGCTCATTCTTGAAGTATTCTTGTGCTGATTTGAGCTTTGCAAGTAATCTTCACTGTTGTTTCATTATAAATAAACCAAGTAAAAAAAAATTCCCTCTGCAAAATTGTTTCCTAAATAACTTCCTCTTTCATCATTTCATTCACCCATTATTGACCCCTTTTATCCTCCATCTACCTCTGAAAAATCCCCTTTTTCCCTTCATTTTTCCCTTCAAAACTAATCAATTCCCTTTATCAGTTTTGAAAACCCCTTTTCCCTCCTATCGGAACCCCTAAAAAGCCTAAAAAACCCAATTTTTAGGCTAAAAAACCCAATTTTTAGGCTAAAAACCCATTTTTCAAACCAACAGGCCTTAAGCCCCTTTGATTTTTTAGCCCCCAGCCCCCTCCTCCATATAACCTGGCCCCGCAACTGGGTGCCTAAACCTTCAGCCCCTTCATCGCATCGACCTTTTTTCTTTTATAAGCTCAATGTTTCCTTATATTTTTCTCCCGATGTGATCAAGCCCTTCTTCCATCGGTTCCTGGTCATGTACCCCTCCACGTGACCATACCCCGACGCCTGCCTTAAACCCCCATTGCATCGGCACTCCCGTAAAAACCTACCTTTCCTTCATTCTTTGCAACCTTCGATAACAATGCTCCGATGAAACCATAACCGTAGATCTATATGATCTAACGGTCCTCATTAAACCCAATCACCCAGTGACGCCCGGGCCTACCATCCGCCATATACAAACACTCGCCCAATCTTACTATAACACCTGGCCTCCACTCAAATGACTCATCGTGTAACTTTTTCATCGCGCTCATTCCACATCATTGGATCTGGAGCCTCCAATCCAACGGTTAACGACGCATATCGCAAATTTTTTGCGCTTACGGTTTAACACTCCAAAATTTTGTGATACCGGTGGTTTTCTAAAAGCCACATGGCAAGCGATGAATGGAATCGCATTGCCTCCGAGTAAAACCATTTATCACCAGAGGGTCGTGCGATAACCACTCGTGGTATTGTGAAAACCACTCTTTCCCCAGATCGCGCCAAATACAGTTTAAACTGCATTTTCGCCCGTTTTTCTCCATGGGACTCCTTCACCTGCATAATCACCTCTCCTCTGCATCGCTCCTCCACTCCACCCAGCCTATGAAAGAAGTTTAACCTCTAAACGCAGGATTTATCTAAACTTTTGTCTTATGTTGCAGGTTTCATGGAAAATAGGCTGCAGAGCCATCCCACAATCATGATAATGTGACCAAGGGCCAAGGATGACGATCCTCAGGCCAATATCCACGTAGAAAAGGGAATCCACAGTGTTCAAAATCATGGTTCGACCCATGCCTCATGAGCATTAGTTATACTATGAAACCCTCGACACGCCCATGCACCTGCGAACGGAAAACACAGTGAGCATCAATCAATTGAAGAATCAGAGCATAATCAAAGGATTAGAGGTGTTAAACACAGATAAAGTAGATAGGCACAGTCATCAAAATTTGAAATGTGGTCTAAAGAAGCTTAAAGCTGAACAGAGAGCCTAATCAGGTATAAACACAATATTAAATTAAATCAGTGTTTTAAAGGGAATAAAAGAAGACAAAACAATAAAGGACACCTCAGTGCCACATTAGAGGGGCTAATTGAATCCCCAGCTACTCAAATGACCACCTGCAGATCTATTTTTGCAAAAGAATGCACAATGAATGCACAGTCAGAGATCTTTTGCCAAAAAACAGCTCAGAATTTATGATCAGCCCACTAAAGCCTCCAAAGTCAAAAATAATAACTAAGGTTGATGAAATCCAATGTAAAATCATTAAAACAGAGATGAGCACTCGAAATATTCTCCCTTAGGCCTGCCAAAGGTCAAGGCATCATTACTCTGTATTAAATTAACAAATGAACCCCTCTTACACTCCACCTCCTCTTTCTTCTATAAATATTGTTGTAGAAGATAGTATAGAGGTTGGTCTCTGGATATTTGTTGCATGTAAATAGCTTTTGAAGTTGTTGTAGCTCTATTTGTAATTGAAGACACCTAAGCTAAGATGAGAAGTTTGCAGCTGTAAAGACCCATTGGACTTGAATATTGTAATTGGTTTGAACATCAAATACAAATAGCTTATTTATGGGATCCTGGTCTATGTCAATGGTGATGTGTTCCTCGCTGTAAATTTTTATTTTCTTTTGTTTCCATTCTGTCCACTTTTCTTTGATAAATAACAACAAATATGGATTAGGATTTACTTATGAAGTACCCTAAATCTCACTGAAAATCTTTATCCTTTATGTTTTCTGTTGATTGTTAATTTAGAGATAATTCAATAGAGTATAACTAGTGAAGTGTTGGTGAGCCCATATTTCCTGAGTACAACTTGAGATATTGTCTTCGAATGTTCTTGAAAAGTCTGCTAATTAAAGTTGAACTAGGGAAGTCTATGGTTAGCCCTGTCCTCTAGTTTATTCTCCAACATTTTCTTTGAAAAAGATCCCTAAGAGTATGCCAAAAGCAGGATAGGTTCAAAGTCCTTACCTGATCTTAGGCTATTCTTTTTTTATCTTAAATGTTGTCTTGAAAAGTCTGCTAATTAAAGTTGAACTAGGGAAGTCTATGGTTAGCCCTGTCCTCTAGTTTCTTCTCCAACAGTTGCTTTGAAAATTTTCCCTTAAGAATATCCTAAAAGCAGGCTAAGTTAAAAGTCTTTACTTGATCTTAAGCTATTCCATGTTTTTAAACGTTTTCTCTTGAAGTATATCAAAAGCAGGCTAGTTTAAAAGTACTTACCTGATCTTAGATTACTTTTGTGTCTTTCCTTAAGTGCATGCCAAAAGCAGGCTAGTTTAAAATTACTTACTTGATCTTAGGTTGTTCTTTGTTTCTTCATGTGTTTTATTTATTCACTTCATTTCTTATTGTTTCATCCCATAAATCAACTTAAAGAGATCCTTTGACATAAATGACTTGCCCCATGGACCACTTTTGAACCTTGTTGTCCAATTAAACCCTATTATGACTCCATAACCCAATGGATTGATGTTGTTCCTTGCCTACCATATTAGCTGAATAATTCTTTCACCTACTTACACCTTCACCCTTCATAAATACTTCCTTCAACTTCGTAATATCCTTGCCCGACCCAAAAAAACAAAAACCCCTGTTCTTCATAACTAGCCTAAAATCACACTTCAAGCCTTAAAGATCATATCTTTAAACACATATATAAAGATATCCCTCTCTGAATCTAGCATGGCTAGGTCCTTAGATTCCAAAGTTGTTTTGATGTAGGCTCTGCAGTGTTTTTACTTGCCAATCTTGCAAACTACGGAGACCCCAACATACTACCGACCATACTGGGTAACTTTCTGAGTAAATTACATCTTATACATTTTAAGACCTCAGAAGACCAAAAACATTTTAGATTGGTATGTAAATCAATCAATGGTGGTGGACCATAAAACATTTTACCTCCAAAAGAGCTAAAAATTTCCACCTGGTGACTCCACTAGCCCCCAGTAGGCCTATTACCCCTCCAGTCTTTGTAGACTCCTTTAGGAATGCATTGAGCAAACCCAATCATATTTTTGGTGGAAAGTAAAATTTAAATCATCCACCTGGCGACTCCACAACTCCCAAAAGACCAAATGACTCCACTGGTAGAAGACTCTGAACTGGTTGACAAGATGCAGTGACCTCTTTTCTGATTTACCAACATGGATTCAGATATAGACCGAGAAGCAAAACTACTGGTCATGATGGAAAAAATGATGTACATGCTTGGAAAGAGAATGGATTGGTATGAGGCTAATCTAAAATTTGATGACCCAGAGCAGTCTGTGCTTTTTTCAGATCAAGAACAAACTCAACCACTACAAAACCTAGATTATGAGCAAGACATGTATGATGATCAAGATTTTATAGAAGATGATAAGGAAGGTTGTCAAGAAATTCTTTATTGCCTACCTATGACTTGTATTTCACTATTAAGAGAACTCCACGATCAAAATTCAAACACTAATAGTGAGCAGTCCTTTGACGAAACAATCAACCACTTAGAAAACATAGAACCTGAAATAGAAGGAAAAACAGCACATATGGGGACCCTCCCTCTATGTTATAACACATTTCAGATTTTAAGAGAAGAGTGGCGTCCTGATAATATAGAAGAAACAACTCATGAACCTTATATTCAAATTGAGTATCACAACAATCATGAGGAGTTGTTTGAATCAGAAGTAGATCAAGAAATAGTAGAAAATCCTCGAGGTTTCCCTGCAAATACAACTGAAGATTCACTAGAAGATGCTCAAGAAGACATTTAGCCTCAAAACCAGTTAACACAAGACAAAGAGGACTATTGTGCTTCTATCTATGCTGAAAGAAAAATCCTTCCTCTTTTGACAGAAGAAGAAATTGATTAGATATTAAACAAGCAGCTAGCCTCCAAATCTTCATTTGAACAAAATAATCATCAACATAATGCCTATCCCACATAACAACACAATGGCACTCAAGACAAAGAGGATAATGTGGAAATTAATGAGAAATCTGAAACTAGTCCTCAGTGGGATATGAGTTTTGACGGGTCATGTAGCAAAACTAGTGCAGGTGCAGGAATATGGCTTTACAATATAGAAAACAATCATACTGAAGGCCACTCATATAAATTGAATTTTCAATGCACAAGTAACATAGTAGAGTATGAAGCACTCCTTTTAGGGCTGCACTTATTGAAGAAATTAAGAGCCTGGAGGATAACAGTTCATGGGAACGCAGAATTGGTAATTAGACAAGTGAATGAGGAATGCATTGTTAAAAATCCCAGACTTAGAGCATATAGGGTTGATGTGATGGAATTGTTAAAATGTTTTGAGGAATTCCAAATTACCCTTGTCCCAAAAAACCAAAACATTCTGGCAAATGCATTAGCCCTTGTTGCTAGTACATGTCTGAAACCTAGTAAAAGCCAACAATACATAATTCAAGAAAAGTTCAAACCAGCCATTCCAAACAATGAAAAGTACTGGAAAGTCTTTGGAGGAGGAAAACAAATAGAAGACTTTCCTACTAAGGATATATCATCTTTCCAAGAGAAACCTTCTCCCATTGCTGATATTAATCTGTCATCCAAAGAACCTAAATTTGCTTCAGGAGCAAGCATAGATTTAGAAAAAGAAGAGATTTCACTGCTTGTTGATTTGCAGGAGAAGGATGATGATGCCTCCAAGGAACATACTGAATATGCAGCCCTCAAAACTCCATATGAACAAAACACTTCTACTCATCTACTTACTGGACCTTGCTATCTTGAACCAGAAAAATAAATTTATAGATCAGATTAAAGAAAAACAAACTGCTAACCCAATATGTTTAATTGGTGAGATTATTTATACTAATGATTTTCCAATGTTTGATCAACCTAATGATGATGATAAGCTTCAAGCAGAAACTAATCATGCAGGGCAACCAGCAATTGATTGGTGTCATGAAATTCACTATCATCAGCTTGAAAACAGCAATCAACCAATCCAGTTCATCAGAAATGGCTTTCACATAATTGGCAGTCAACAATCTATCAATTGTGATGATGAGGTTGAGGAGTAAAACGATGAAGAATTTATTGAGCATGATGAATATACAGAAACTTCTCCTGAAAAGTTTGAAGTAATCAAAGAGACCCCTGTTCAAGAATGTAATGACCTCTTCACTAATTTCAGTCCACTAAATCAGAGTATACCAGGACTACAAGAGGACATCACTGCCAAATATGATGAGTCCTCCAGTTCAGATAATAATGAATATGGGGAAGATTTTCCTTCTCATAAGAGTATTGATCTTGATCCAGTGGAGAAAAAAGTAATCCCGGTTGAAACCTATCTTCCAAATATGCGTAACCAGGCTTCATTTCAAGATCCCTATGCTGATTTCTTGAAGACATTTGAAGAAGGGATAGAGATTGTTAAGAACAGTGTATTACCAAAAGCAAGTAAATTTTTTAGCACTGCTACTAGGAGAAAGGTGAGATGGGAGTGGCCCTTTTGTCTATCCAGCATACTCAAAGAGATTAGCAAAGACCAGTCATGGAACCATCTGATTGAATGGATGTACTGGAAAAGAGAGTTTGTCAGCTAAACTTGTAAATATCTCAGAATTAGAATAGGTTAGATAGGAAAGCAATAAAGCTCAGCCTATGAGCATTTAGTTAGTTTCTTGTCTTTTGCTTTGAATTTGAAACAGATAAAAACACAAAAACAATAAAAAGAGAAAAGAGGCCATGAATAAAACAAGAAAGGTACAGCCCCATACCAAAAAGAAAAGAAATTATGAAAGTGTGCAAGCTTAAATGCCACTACCAAAAACAACACTGCTATTTTATTCATACAGCCTAATCATGACTAAGACAGATTTCAATTTTTCTGTTGATAGGTTAGTGAAGAAGATTTGCCAAACTGCTAAATCTTGGCTTATCAAATAGGATAGAAAACAATGGTTCAAACAAACTGAAAATCTGGAACCTGGAAGGTTGATAAAAAATTGGTTCTAATATGCTCAAAATTTGAACCAAGACAAAAGAGAAGAACAACTCAAAAAGATTAAATTCAAAGCTGCAAAAGGTTGAAGGATGTTTTGAAGATTTTTTCAGACCTTAAGCCTTCACAATTTTGTTTTAAATTTCTGAAAAATAAAGTCTGTGTGCAGCTTGTTCTTATGCCATGGACCCACAGCAAATCTGTTATGAACCTAATTCATAACTTAAGTAATAAATATAGTCATTAATAGAATAAATATAATTACCAATTAATCAAAAAGTAATTATGTAAATTAGTGATTAAGTTAGCTCAAAAGACATGTCTAAAAGACATGCCTGTTCATGAAAGGTCACCTGCATAGGTATAAAAGCAGGACCTCATTGTAATCATTTAGTCATCTTATGTCTTATATCATATCAATAAATATTTATTATTATAAATACTTATTGTGTATTTTTATAATTAAAGCCCTTTTTCTATTAGCCTACAAATCTACAAGTCTTGCTGCTACAGAAATCAAATCTACAACTTCTGCTGCTACAAAATCAGACAGTCCAATCCTGGTTTGACTGTGTTTAAATTTATGTTTTAGAAAATAGAGGATAAAAATTTTCCAGACAGTCTAATCCTGGCAGATAGTAGCTTAGGTAGAGAATTTATGAGTTCAATAGTATAATCTGAACTCATGGAAGAAATAAGGGTAGAATTAGATTAGTTTTTCCTGTTTTCAAAAAGAATAAAATCTTGATGTTTAAGGTCTGCAAGCCCAAATGCACCTTTTGAAGAAAAAATGATAGGAAGTAGGCTGTGTAGGTAGTTGTTTGGGAGATAACTATGTTTGATATAAATTTTGATCATCCTTCAAAGTTGCATGATCAAAGAAGAAGAGGTTGTCAATGGATAAAGGCACAGGTCTACATCCCAGAGATCAATTCTGAAGATTCTTGACACCTCCAAAGAGCTTCCATCCCCAAGTGGAGCCACTGTTAGCCATCAGTAAATTTTTGACTGAGCAAATGATGGCTAAAAATAAGTCCTAAGCCTTCAAGAGATTGTTTTCATGAAAAACTTCTCATTCTTGAAGTCTTCTTATGTTGATTTGAGCTTTACAAGTAGTCTTCACTGCTATTTCATTATAAATAAACCAAGTAAAAATTGCTTCCCTCTACAAAATTGTTTCCTAAATAACTTCCTCTTTCATCATTTCATTCACCCATTATTGACCCTTTTTATCCTCCATCTACCTCTGAAAAATCTCCTTTTTCCCTTCATTTTTCCCTTCAAAACTATAAATTCCCTTTATCAGTTTTGAAAACCCCTTTTCCCTCCTATCAGAACCCCTAAAAAGCCTAAAAAACCCAATTTTTAGGCTAAAAACCCATTTTTCAAACTAACAGGCCTTAAGCCCCTTTGGTTTTTTAGACCCCAACCCCCTCCTCCATATAACCCGACCCCGCAATCGGGTGCCTAAACCTTCAGCCACTTCATCGTATCGGCCTTTTTTCTTTTATAAGACCGATGTTTCCTTATATTTTTCTCCCGATGCGATAAAGCCCTTCTTCCATCGGTTCCTGGTCACGTACCCCTCCACGTGACCATACCCTGGCGCCTGCGTTAAACCCCCATCGCATTGGCACTCCTGCAAAAACCTGCCTTTCCTTCATTCTTCGCAACCTCTGATAACAATGCTCTGATGAAACCACAACTGCAGATCTATATGATCTAACGGTCCTCATTAAACCTGATCACCCAATGCCGTTGGGGCCTACCATCCGCCATATACAAATGCCCGCCCAATCTTACTATGACACCTGGCCTCCACTCAAACGACTCATCGTGAAACTTTTTCATTGCGCTCATTCAGCATTGTTGGATCTGGAGCCTCTGATCCAACGGTTGACGACGCATATCGCAAAATTTTTGCGCTTACGATTTAACACTCCAAAATTTTGCGATACTGGCGGTTTTCCAAAAGCCACGTGGTAAGCGATGAATGGAATCGCATTGCCTCCGGGTAAAACCATTTACCGCCAAAGGGTCGTGCGATAACCACTCATGGTATTGTGAAAACCACTCTTTCCCCAGATCACGCTAAATACAGTTTAAACTGCATTTTCGCCCATTTTGCTCCATGGGACTCCTCTGCCTGCATAATCACCTCTCCTCTGCATCGCTCCTCCGCTCCGCCCAACCTCTAAAAGCAATTTAACCTCTAAACGCAGGATTTATCTAAACGTTTGTCTTATGTTGCAGGTTTCATGGAAAATAGGCTGTAGAGCCATCCCACAGTCATGATAAGGTGACCAAGGGCCAAGGATGACGATCCTCAGGCCAATATCCACGTAGAAAAGGGAATCCACAGGGTTCAAAATCATGGTTCGACTCGTGCCTCATGAGCATTGGTTATACTATGAAACCCTCGACGCACCCATGCACCTGCTAGCGAACGGAAAACACAGTCAGCATCAATCAATTGAAGAATCAGAGCATAATCGAAGGATTAGAGGTGTTAAACACAGATAAAGTAGATAGGCATAGTCATCAAAATTCGAAATGTGGTCTAAAGAGGCTTAATGCTGAACAGAGAGCCTAATCAGTGATAAACACAATATTAATTAGTGTTTTAAAGGGAATAAAAGAAGACAAAACAATAAAGGACACCTCAGTGCCACATCAGAGGGGCTAATTGAATCCCCAACTACTCAAATGACCACCTGCAGATCTATTTTTGCAAAAGAATGCACAATGAATGCACAGTCAAAGATATTTTTCCAAAAAACAGCTCAGAATTTATGATCAGCCTACTAAAGCCTCCAAAGTCAACAATAATAACTAAGGTTGATGAAATCCAATGTAAAATCATTAAAACAGAGATGAGCACTCAAAATCTTCTCCCTTAAGCCTGCCAAAGGTCAAGGCATCATTACTCTGTATTAATTGAACAAATGAACCCCTCTTACACTCCACCTCCTCTTTCTTCTATAAATACTGTTGTAGAAAACAGTATAGTGGTTGGTCTCTGGATATTTGTTGCATGTAAATAGCTTTTGAAGCTGTTGTAGCTCTGTTTGTGATTGAAGACACCGAAGCTGAGATGAGAAGTTTGTAGCTGTAAAGACCCATTGGACTTGAAGATTGTAACTGGTTTGAACATCAAATAGAAATAGCTGATTTATGGGATCCTGGTCTATGTCAATGGTGATGTGTTCCTCACTGTAAATTGTTATTTTCTTTTGTTTCCATTCTGTCCACTTTTCTTTGATAAAGAACAGCAAATATGGATTAGGATTTACTTCTGAAGTACCCTCAATCTCACTAAAAATCTTTATCCTTTATGTTTTCTGTTGATTGTTAATTTGGAGATAATTCAATAGAGTATAACCAGTGAAGTGTTGGTGAGCCCATATTTCCTGAGTACAACTTGAGATATTGTCTTTGAATGTTCTTGAAAAGTCTGCTAATTAAAGTTGAACTAGGGAAGTCTATGGTTAGCCCTGTCCTCTAGTTTCTTCTCCAACAGTTGCTTTGAAAAAGTTCCCTAAGAGTATGCCAAAAGCAGGGTAGGTTCAAAGTCCTTACCTGATCTTAGGCTATTCTTTGTTTATCTTAAATGTTGTCTTGAAAATTCTGCTAATTAAAGTTGAACTAGGGAAGTCTATGGTTAGCCCTATCCTCTAGTTTCTTCTCCAACAGTTGCTTTGAAAATTTTCCCTTAAGAATATGTTGAAAGCGGGCTAAGTTAAAAGTCTTTACTTGATCTTAAGCTATTCCATGTTTTTAAATGTTTTCTCTTGAAGTATATCAAAAGCAGACTAGTTTAAAAGTACTTACCTGATCTTAGATTACTTTTGCGTCTTTCCTTAAGTGCATGCCAAAAGCAGGCTAGTTTAAAAGTACTTACTTGATCTTAGGTTGTTCTTTGTTTCTTCATGTGTTTTATTTCTTCACTTCATTTCTTATTGTTTCATCCCATAAAATCAACTTAAAGAGATCCTTTGACATATATGACTTGCCCCATGGACCACTTTTGAACCTTTTTGTCCAATTAAACCCTATTATGACTCCATAGCCCAATGGATTGATGTTGTTCCTTGCCTACCTTATTAGCTGAATCATTCTTTCACCTACTTACACCTTCACACTTCATAAAGACTACCTTCACACTTCATAAAGACTACCTTTCCCAACCAAAACAAACAAAAACCCCTGTTCTTCATAACTAGCCTAAAATCACACTTCAAGCCTTAAAGATCATATCTTTAAACACATATATAGAGATATCCCTCTCTGAATCTAGGATGGCTAGGTCCTCATATTCCAAAGCGGTTTTGATGTAGGCTCTACAGTGTTTGTACTTTCCAATCTTGCAAACTACAGAGCCCCAACACTTTTCTCATAGCAAGGGTTGGATGTTGTTGAATTGATATTGAAACAATTTTTGTAATCAGACTTTTGACAAGTAATAACAGACTGAGTTGCAGCTATTTTGACGGAATTCTTGTGGTAAAGTTATTTGACATTGTTTCTTATTGTGTTATGCAAATGTGTGAATGTATTGTGATTCATATTCATTCCATTTCTAAATGTAATTGTTTACTAAGTCTAAAAGACAAAATTCATTAAGATTATGCTCTGGTTTGGAGGGATAATTACAGTTTGTTTCATTTTCTTCTAGTAGAAAAGAATTCATTTTCTTATGCTCTTTTCTCAAACCCTAACTATCTAAATCACTTCATCAGATATCCTCTTGTGTTGAACTGCTTACCTACCTTTCTCCATCAGATCCCTGCAATTATGATCCTTGTTTTCCCTGACCTAATTTCTTCCCTGACCTATTCACCATCCAGCACCTCAAAAATCAATCAATCAAACCCCTGTGCTACTATACCTAGCCCAATATCTCATTGATCCAATCATATTAGCTGAGATCCATTGGAGAGAGCCCTCTCCTGCCTAGCAGGGCTAGCTACTTGGAAAAATATTGGTCCATGGTTACCTTTGTTGGTCTCTTCTAAGCCTCAGAGATCTAGTGGAGTGATAACACATTCCACATTGGAGTTATTAAGGAATTGTACATTGAACAACTTGAAGGATTCGAGACCTTCAATAGAGATTCGCATGTGTGTTGAATCAAACGAGCATTGTATGGGTTGAAGTAAGCACCTCATTCTTGGTACACCAAGATCGATACCTACCTCACCAGGTTGGGCTTCACTAAAAGTGAAGTAGATGCAAACCTTTTTCACGTTCTGGTAGAACGTAAATTGTGTATTATAGTCTTGTATGTTGATGATTTGATTTTGACCGAAGATGAACAAATTATCAAGTCCTGCTAGGAGGACCTTGCAAGAGAGTTCGAAATGAAAGACATGGGGTTGATGCATTGTTTCCTTGGTTTGGAAGTATGGCAGAGAGAAGGGGAATTGTTTGTCTCTCAGGGAAAGTATGCCAATGCAATACTTCATTAGTTCCACATGGACAAATGCAAACCCATGGAGACTCCTCTAGCAACCAACTAGAGGAAAGAGGATGCCACTTAAGGTGAGGAGGTGGATGTTATCGTGTACAGGCAGTTGGTGGGTTCTCTAATGTATTTAGTGAACACACGACCATACATGTGTTATGCGTTCAATCAATTGAGCCAAGCCATGGTTCAACTGGCCAAATATTTTGGAGGGATGTTAGACATGTATTACAATACCTTAGAGGCACCACTCAGTTTAGACTTTGGTATAGACATATGGAGGGAGTGAATATATAAGGCTTCACAAATGCATATTGGGCAGGAATTCCATCAAATCGGAAGAGCACTTTAGGAGGAATTTTCAGTGTTGGTTCAACAACAGTTTCTTGGTACAACATGAAGCGGAGATCAATTGCACTCAGCTTAGCAGAAGCAGAGTACATGGCTGCCAATTAAGCAGCTTGTGAAACTATATAAATGAGAAAGATTCTTGTTGGGTTGTTTGGTCAGATGATGGATCCTACTATGATTCACTGTGACAATCAAATTTGTATCAAACTCTTTGAGAATCCAATTTTTCATGATCGATCCAAGCACATTGATATCTAGTACCAACATCTATGAGATTGTATGCACAGGAAAATCATGTTGTTATAGTACATTCCGATAGAGGAACAAGATGTGAATATTTTGACAAAGGCCTTGTCAACAGGAGAATTTGAGTTTCGTAGAAGCAAGATTGGGATATTTGATAATCCCTTTCTTGCTTAGAGAGAGTGTTGAAAATGCAACAAGAAATTCCTAAATTAATTTTTCCTTTGATTAAATTAGGACAAAATCAAAATTCCACATCAACAGACAACTTGAATGAGTTAAATAAGTTATTATCACTCAATTAGCTTAGTTAATTCGAGTTGGAGGGTGAAATTGAGTTGAGTGTAGTGATTCTTAAATTTTAGGATCCTAGGTTGAGTTTATTTAAGTTGTAACAATTTAATTCAATTAAATTGAGTTAAGGTCACTTAAACTAGTTCCAACTGTTGGAGGAACTAGTGGGAGGTCTAGTAGTGGGCCGCATCTTCAGTGTTTAACTAGTTAACTGATCAATCAACCTAAATTAACTCATGCATGCATGAAATTTGAGTTACCCAATTGAGATTCGAGTGAAAGGGCAGTGTACTATCAATTTTAGAATATTCCAAGTTGCGCAGGTCATGCATGCAGTCAAAGGAAGTCCTAAAGGAATTGCGCAATTCTCAATGAGGATTTTTCCTAATTAATAGGGGCCTAATTCCTCAAGGAGCAACGTAAGGAAATAGGAGCTTGGAGGCTTGTAAAATTGGCTACATGTTGGCCAAAGTCAATCAGTGAGGAAGAGGATAGAAGATACTAGTGCAGGTTGAGCAGAGAATATTGTATTCATCCAAATTCTTTAATTAATGCAATAAAAATAGTAAAGGGATTTGAGAAATTGCTTTCCCATAGATATATCTATGTGTATGTGTGTTGAATATTGATGCATGTTAATGATTTGTGTTCTCGATCGAGAATTTACTTTCGTAGATTCTAGTCTTGTGATTTAGTAAATTTAATGAGCAGTTTAGGATATACACATTAATTTCTACGCTTATATTTTCAACTCTCACTTTACACTTGTCTATAGTGTCAACTACTACATGCTAGGCCATTGACTTCTCTTCGACACAATCAAGGTATACTTCAAACTTGTTGATCTTCCTGCTCCCTTTGAGCTTGGATCTCATCTAGTACAACACAAATCATGATTTCGGGAAAGTTATCGTTTTTCCATTTCTTCCATATGCTTGCTAGAACCTTAGTAAATTTTAATATGTTATTGAAATCCTCATTAGGATGCCATAGAAGAAAAATTACAACCAAGCAACGGATACAAAGACAAGAGAATAACTAACAACAACAACAATAATAATAATAAAAATAGAGATATAAAATACTTATCTTTTGAGGATTATAGGGAATGTCAACTCCCTCTTGATCTTAGCTTCATTGCATCCATCTTATGAATTTATTATTCTTGTCCTCATCATCATAACGATGTCATTCCTTCCTTACATAGGCTAGGGTTTCTTCTTTCAACGAAAACGTTAATTTAGTTAGGTTTTTTCCATAAACCCTAAAGCTTTCTTATTCAAGCCCTTTTTTATAGCTATGGTTTTCAAACCCTAGATTTATATATCAAAACCCTGGAATTGATATGCTCATTTCTTATGAGGTGAGCTTCATCTTTGTGATCAATCAATGATGTTTTTCCCTTAGAGACTTTATCTACATTTTAATGTGCAAGGAATAGACTTCATTATTTTGGACTGAGCAGTATGTCAACACCCAATTATCCATGTAGTATTTTCCATGGCATCAATACTTTCTGATTTAAACACAAACTTTAATCCAATATGTCTTTGGTAATTTATATTATTGGAAAATACTAGATCTGCAAATGACTTTATCAAGACAGCCTTTGATCTCTAAGCTTGAAGATGAACTTGACCTCTTTTTCACCGTAAGTGCACTTTCTTTATCAAGGTGTTCTTTCTTCAAAATCATGCTAGTGACAATGATCCCTTTTTCCTTTCTTTCCTTGATGTGAAAAATATATTTCAAGGTTGAGCATATGAAGTAGATAACATTCTTCAAAAGTACCCTATCAACAATCATATGTAGTGAAAATTTCATGGCATATCCTGCTTCTAAACATGTAATTCAATATTTATAAATAAGAACACATATTTGATATGTCATACTTCAACCTTTCAGTACATGAGTAAAGGTCACATGATTTTCCTATGTGGCTATGTCTTGCCTTGAGCCACAATTCAAATTTTAATGTTGTCGTTTCTTCTTTTCGTATCCATATTTCCTTGAATATGATTGAATATTATTCATCAATGAATTAGTAGGGTGAAGAGAATCCTTCATTCATATCTGTCCTTAAAGATTTATTTAAGGATACTTTACAGTTACATGACTAAATCAATAAGTTTTCAATCTATTGAGATTTAGCCCTTACTTCATTGAATTGGAGATCAATGGTTCTAAGGAAAAACTTTGATACAAGTCTTATTACAGACTTTTAACTAGACTTATACTAGGCATAATCTTCAAGAATGTGCCAAAGGAACTTGATCTCAAACAAAAATCATTGTTATCAAATTTAGTGACTCATGCATACCTTTTATTTTGTAGACTCATAACTTCGATTATCTCTTGTAGATTAGGCTTCATATTCGTCATAGGACATCATTTCATTATACTTTGCAGAGTCATGCTTTCTAGGTGGCCAAAACAATCGTTCAATACTCCATCCTTGTCATTGATATATCAATCCTTCTTATTAGACAATACCAGTTCATAGATATTCAAGAGGAACTAGGTATGAGGTCCATGAAACATTAGTCTAATGTAAAGTATATCTTTTGCTAGTATATATTCATACATAGATATTTCGAAGCTTCCTTTTGATTGATTGCTCCAAAGTTGCACTGGCTAGACTTCTCAAGAGAATAAGAGACTCAGCTTCTGGAAATGACTTCATCCTTTTCAAGCATCATTTTTGTTAGCACTATAAATGTTAATAGTCTGACTGCCATCATCTCATTGTTTTCAATTTTTTCTTGTTCCCTAGCCTATGTCAAAGTTCGAGTCATTTTCAATAAAAGCCAAAAAGATTCTCAAAACCAAAAATATTTTTGAGTTTTATAGGTGGTATTGTGTCTTGGGTTCATAAAAGAAGTTAAAACCACTCTTTCAACTTAGGTTAGTGTCAAAGGTTATTGGTCATTTTTGTAATAAATTTGTAGCTGCTCTTTCTAGGATAATAGCTACCCCTGTTTAATTTTCATTAGTAACACAGTGATAGAAAAGGGCAGCTATTTCTTCGAATTCAAGGTTACATTGGTGACACATAGAAAATGGCAGCTATTTATTTGAAGTTTGGTTATATTGCAATACAGAGATAAAGGCAACTATTTCTCCGAAACTGCATAAGGAGCTGCAAGGATTATTTTCAGGGAAAAGATCATTCCTCTTTGAAGTTCATTGAAGATCTCCTATGTTATAACATGATTATTCTTTTTAAAAGAGTAATTATTTTTGAATTAGGAGAATTATTATAAGTGAATGGTTATATTATCAATGAAACTAACCTATAACTACCCTACTAAGTATGAATCAGAAGTTAAGGTACAAGGTATCAATTATTAAATGATGCAGGAGAGTGTTATGAGTTATGGGGTGACTTGCCGCTTGCATTTGAATCATTTCAAGTCGTGACATTAAACCATATCGTGGCTAAAGGCGTAGCCTCAAAGTGTTAAGCTCAATATTCTCAAGTCTGAGGTTCTCTATGGAGGTTATAGCTAACAGAGTCACATCCTCCAACAACTAGTTTATCATTCCAAGGCAGGAAATCAAGGTTGTGTGTAGGGTTTTACCTCCAGGTTGAACAATTGTGCATTCAAAGGGAGCTTATATATTGAGAAGAATGGGAAAAGGTGGGAATGTTAATCGGTTTGAGCCATCAAACACCAAGTTTGTTGATGCTAGAGCAAAGCCCCAATTTAAGAAAGTAGGATGGTATAAGTTTTTGCATCAATTTTCCAGAGAAAATGTAGCTTTAGCACAGGCCTTTGCTGAGAGCTTTGATGGGGAGAAATTCAAGCTTTGGAGCAAGACTTTCAAAATATTTGAAGCCATCATAGCAAGATCTACTCAAACCTCGGCCACTGGAGAATGTTGGTTCAAGAAAAAAAAACCGCAAACAGAAGTAAGTCCCTTCCTAAAACCTGAGCATGTGAATGCCAAATGGACTCCAACTGTGCATATTTCATGTTTTAGAGCAGAATGGAAACATGTAATCACCACTTTGAAATGCTACATTACTTGTGAAGGTAGATTCTCCTTTGTCCATTAATACCAAATGAGATTTCTTTCTCATATTTTAGGTGACAAACCTTTGAATTTTCCTTACTTCCTATATAGATCCTTGCTTAAAAGGTCCTTGAAGTTGCAGAAAATCCATAACTATTCCCTACATAACCTTTGTCATAAGGGTTTAATCAAAATGTTGATTATCTACCACCTTAAAAAGAAAAAGACTACCTGGGATAAATTCCTAACATAGGAGGGATTTGGTAGTATCAACTCTAGGAGGAGGGTAGGGAGACCTAAGAAGCAAAATGCCCATGAAAAAACTAGCACAACACCTGTGCCAAACAGTTCATAGCCAACTCAGTCTATCCCATCAACTAGTAGGCAAACTAGAAGTTCAGCTAGGAGAGCTAGAACTGAAATTGTCACTCCCATACCCATGGTGCAACCAGCATACAAGGTTTATGTGAGGAAACCTCCAAAGGAACCTTAGACTTTAGTAGCATTTATCAGAGAAAATTACATGAGATTCAAGAAAAGGCAAATTGTTAAATCTACATGTGAGGAAAACATAGCTTCTTCCTCAATATATAGAGGCTTAAGAAGGTTGATCCTATGAGAGAAAAATTCAGAGGAAGCCAGCCCTAAAATATCAGTTCAAGTACCAGTTCAAGTGTCTATTCCAGTTCAACACTTTATTCTAGCAGTTGCAGAAGAACAAGAAGAAAACAAGGAACCAACACTAGCTCAGTTGTTTTCTTCCCTCAAGACATCCAAGACACCTATCAGGACAAAGGATAAGAATGTCATTCACTCTTATTCATCCTTCGAAGAAGATAGCACTAATGAATATTTCTCAGAGACGGAGTATGAAGAAGGTCAGTCTAGTAGTATGGTGTAGAAGAGAAGAAGGGTTTCCTATATTCCTAACCCATACCTTAAGAGGCCTCACACTAGGCCTAAAAATAAACTTAGACTGAATAACAAACAGATTTCTAATCCTATACTAAGAGATGAAATCATCAATGTTGATGAAAGCCCATAAAAGGAAATCAAGAAGGCCAGAGCTCATAAACAAAAGCATACAGGAAAAAGAACTAGAAGGCTCACTAAGGTAGAGTCTCTCAAAATATTTGCTTCAATAATGGATTTTATCTAACCCTTTCAGGAGAGGCTCACACATTTTTGGCCTAATCAACAAACGCAGCTATTTGCAGAATTTTTGATAATAGCTACCTAATTTTGAAAAGGGCAACTATTATTTCCTGAGTTTTTGTATGAAGGAAGTGGAGGCAGTTTTTGTTCAAGTCTTGAAGGGTGCTACTAAGGAGTAGTTACATGCATGCATTATCAACAGAAGAAGTTGCTGGCAGGTGTCAATTGATCAAGCTCCTTTCCAAATTTTAGAATTATGTGTTTGCACTTTTTGGATAAAACAACCACATGTCATCTTTAGTTGTTGTTTTCACTTTTTGAGGAATTGGTTGTACCAGAAAAGAGGAGCAGTCTTCCAGCAGATTGCCACATCATTCCAGCCACTTCGAACTACCAGCCATCGTGCAGTTTATTTTATTTATGTTGCACTACTTTCTATTAAGGTTTAGGATAAGCCTCATCTTTTGTATAGGAATGTAATAACTTTTCTAGAACATATTCACGCTTTTTGTGGAGATGACAACATAATATCTCATGTATATATATGATAAAACTCAATGGAGAAAAGTTTGGTGATTTGTGAATCATATACTCATGTGATTAGTGTACTTTTTTCAGATAATGATATTGAAGAACACTTTGAGGACATATTTCTGTCTTGATATGTGTATTGTTGATCCTTCTTATGTGTTTCCATACCTAAATCTCTTCACTTCCAATTTGTAGTTTCGATGTTGTTATATGTTCTTATGAGCCTCTTGATGTGTTTATGTACCTTATCAATTTTTATCAGTCTTACTTAGTAATCTTTCTTGATGATATGTGCATAATAATTGGTTAAAGATCATTCCTTATGACAATGACTTTTAATGATGTTCAATAAGATTATTGTAAGTCTTATGATAGCCTTCTTTTATTGAATATATTATCAGACTGGTTCTTGTGTTTTTTTTCATCAAAGCAATGGATTTTTGCCGTGCAGACCCACTGTCCCTTCTATTATTCCATACTTTCTTCCTGCCATAGGCTACAAACTTATCTTTTGCTACCATATCAGGTTTAAATACCCTCATTGGTGTGACAGTGAATTTGTCTGAAACCCTTTTCAGTGATTGAGAGCTTTAACCACCTACCAATCATATAATTCAAATCATTAAATTGCCCTAGAGCTTAGGATGTGACTGGTTAAGCACTTGAGTAGTCCAAGTGTTGATTCCAATGCTAACAATTGTCACAATTATTCTCCTTAAAAACTTGCACAAGGGCTTCAACGTGGTATGATTCAAGGAGGTATAATTCATTTATTTTACCTATACTATCTTAGAATATAAGAACAACACCTTGGATTGATTTTATGGCATAAGCCACATTATTATCTTTTCTAGATTTGATATTGGTTGAACCATTTTATGACTAACCTTCTAAGTTCCTTGGCCTTTGCATATGAGGTTATTTTATTTATCTAAAATTTAGCCCTGAGAATTTTCGGTCTTTTAAACTGAGGCATTCTTCAACCTATTGAGATTACCTTCAACATAACTTGAAGAATGAATCTCAACCCTTTCTTTTAATAATGACTTTGACCTTAAACTAGGGTTCCCTTTTCTCCTTACATGGATTTGTATTAGAACTTCTTGAAGCTTGGAATAAGATAGATAACTTGTCAAGGCTGCTTCGTCTACTTTAGATGATTTCAACCTCTTCAAGATTTGTGGTGTCATTGTCCAGTTTGACCTTTGTTATGGTATGAATTATACACAATATTTTGGTGACATCTTGTACTTGGCTTATGCTCCAAAACTTTTGTTTGATGAAAAAGGTATGCATTAATGATCCAAGTCAAACCAAATTGTAAACTTGGATTCTCTTCTAGTTTCTTGTGCTAACTCGACTTCTCTTTGTCCTTACACCTTTGAATTTTCTTTCAACCATAGCATTGATTCCATGTTGATTTTTCAAATATCCTCTAAACTAATAATTACTTCTTATGATTTATTCTTAGGTTATTATTTTGTGCATTCTTATTAATCATAAATAAATTACACATAGGGTATAAACAATAGAACAAAAATGACAGTAAACTCATAAAGAGACAACCACACGAGAACACAAACATTTACCCTGGGAAAACCCACATGGGAAAAAACCCGTCAAATTTTTCCTTAGATAAATTCTTTAGTTCAACAAGAGACACACATGGATCATCTAGTCATTAAGAATGCTTGGTAAAACCTGGTCCACTGCCTCATAGTCAGGTCATGAGTTTTTCCAACAATCTTGATCTGATTTGTTGCCTTTCCTCAAAGGTTCGGTTTTGTACCATCTCAGGGATTTTTTCCTGTAACTTGGCCTCATAAATTTGGTCTTGCAACTTGCCTTAGAGATTCTGACCATGTGACTTGCCTTAGAGATTCAACCTAATTGTGTCACAAAATTTTGTACTTGTCTGCCTCAGGAAATCATCCTTATTTATCAGAAATTCGTCTCTTAGAAACTCGTCCTTATTCATCAGGAATGTACCTAAGATTTATCTTTTCTTCATGCCTCAGATGATACAAAATTCTCTTGTACAAAGGAGATTCAACTTATGCTCATGAAGGAGGTCGAATTCCTCATATAAATATAATATCAACTAGCCAAATGGGTGCCTATCAATTGGGCCGAATTGGCTTCTTGAAGCCAAAAATTCAAATATTAAAAATTTAAAAAAATCTCTTTAAGAACCAACATGAATAAAATGTCTTAGAAAAATCTATTTTGACAATAGTATGAAGAACATTATTTTACAAATACATCAATGACTAAAATAATAATTATGAAGATTGACCATATAACTATATCTTATGGATATTGGAACATAGAGCTTATTTTAGGAGAAAAAGGCATCTGTGACTTAAAATTATCACAAGATGTAGTCAAACCAAGATGCTTAACTAGTTTTCAATTCACATACTCCTTGTAACACCCTCCTCCCATATCTACCCAAGTAACTGGCCAACCGGGGTAAACATGTTACGAGAGGCTACTATGATCAGAAGGCGACCTTAAGGAAGTGGAATCGGGGAAACACATCATACAAACCTTCCACATTAGCAACACAACTCCCAGGAACCATCCCAACCACTCAGGTAACTATTCCCTGGGTCCCACTGAGTTTTTAACCCACTTAACCCACGGACACTCCCACAATATAGGCATGGGTGCTTCTGGGATGCTTTGGACGCTCCCATGACATAGGCATGCATGTGTCCAGGGACTCAATTGGATAGACCTGTGCTTGTGTCCTGGGATTTAAGGCACTTTTTCAGGCCCAGATCCCAGAACTCAATGACAAGCCCATACATTAAACATAACAACGAAACAATGATGTATTTGCAAAAACCATGACAAGGTGTAAACTGGACCCCTACTAGCCATGATAGGAATTTCGTCAAACATATCACAAGTATGTAATCTATAGGTGTAGCCAACATATCTGAGCATAGGGGTCTCATACTTAAATGAGAATCGCTAAGAAGCATTGGTGCTACATCACATTAACTGCATTATAGTCTATTTACATTTTTCATTCAATTACAAATCAAAACATGATGAAAGCCACGCTTCATCACCATGATCATAAATCTCAGTCATAAGTAGCATATACGCAACATAAATGACAAGCACATAACAACCATGTAAACCATAGAATAAATAGCATATTTACCCATAAATACAAGGGAAAAGAGCTCTTATTTCCATAAGAAAAATGCAACCAAGTCTGGGACTTCCACATTCCGCCCGACCATAGACATGGCTGAGCCAAATCTCTCTTCAGCCAATCACCCTTGTGCCATATTCCAATCATGAATGTGGGATCTCATAAATCAAGTCCATCAAAACCAAACCTAGGCTTCCATAAGCCAAACCACCTCAACCCTCAACCAGTGATTCCAACCAAGGCTTCCAGGAACTAATAACTCAACCCACAACTAAAGGAACATGAGAACCAACAAGAAAACAAGTAATGAAAATGAACCCACAACACCATGGCTATCCAGGAAATGGAAAGGCTGGGAAAATCCACTGTCAATCCAGACAATCCTCCATGCCAATGACATATTTTGACCAAGAAACCACATGCGTACACCATGCATGCCAAAACTAGTGAGGAAAACATACATGCAACTTGGTACCTGCAATCAAAACCTGATGTAGATGTTGATCCTGATGTCATCTTGCGCTTTCTTGCTATTCCTTTGCCTTCTTGCTCCAAATATCCAAGTATGCCACACCCTCCAAGGGTGCTCCAAGAAAACTCTAAGTATCCAAGAGCATGAGAGAGAGAAGAGAGAGAGAGAGATCCAAAACTGCATTGACAAAAAGCCATGAACTGGTCCTCATAAGCATTTTTATTAATGAGGCCTTTATTTTCTTCATTTTCCTCCTCGCATGCAACTTGTGACCTTTCACCTCCCTTTTCTCCTATTTTCCATTATTTTCATAAATAAATGTCAATAAATTCCTCTTTGCCTTTCCAAAGCCTTAGCTATTTCCTTTTCCAATTTCCATAGCCATAATAAACCTTATGAACACCCACACTAGGATGTTTCCCCCCAACATTCAGCTTGGGATACGTGTCCCATGATCTTGGTTATTATTTTGCCTTTATTAACTTTTATTGCATGGAATTTTCACCAGGGCTATTACACTCCTTATGGACGTTGATTAACTTATTTATACCATTCAACGCCTCATTGTTTCCTCTTTGAATCTTGTTCCAAGAGCCTATTTTAGGAGCAAAATCCCATGCATGACCTACAAATATCACAACATGTAGTCAAACTATGATGCTTGACTAGTTTGTGCTTCACTTACTCCTTAAGAATATTGCTTTACCTATTTATACCATTCAACACCTCTCGATTCCTCTTTGAATCTTTTATATTTGAAACCCTATATTGTAGAAACACACTATTATGGTGTCAAATATTGATTTAACTTCCTATTTCACTTACTTGGATCTTGGGCTACTTGTACTTGCCTTCTCTAACACCTCAACAAGGATATATTGTTATTGGTTTGATTCCAACCTTCTAGGTTTGTTGTCTCATCCAAGGGCATCCCAAACAACTTAATCCTCTCATACCTTATACAATTTGTCCTTAGAACCTCAAGGGAGATTCTAACATAGCCTACGCATGGTAGGTTTTCAAAGCCTTTTTAGGGAACTAGAGTTTCAATTTAATACACATCATATCATTATATTTAGTAGATTTAGCATTTTATTACTTTGCATTGGAGGTTGGTGCAAGGTTTTTTTGTAGGAGGATCAAATGAGTTGCATGTAGAGGATCGTCTAGGGGGTGGAACAGCCTAAGAGATTTTACAACTTTGGTCTTCAATTAAAGAAGCTTCTTCAACTACTACATCTCTTATTTGGGAGAGTTCTTTCATTTTTTCATCTACTGTTGTTTCTCCTTTTTTCCAGGACTTAGTTTAATTATTTCACCAAAGGAGATTAGGATTAACACCAAGTTTTTTTTTTGTATCCCAGAGGAACCCAATAGCCTGTCTCATACATAACTACTAGTAAACCTCTGTGGGTCTACGACTTGTCCTCCTCTCCATAAATTAGGTTACAAATAAGGGATTTGAATCTTGAATCTCTCAATTTTCACAAATTTCACATTACTTTGATCACCAATTGAGCTGCTCCCTTGGGACAGGATTAACACCAAGTTAGCTTACATTTCCATTATTAATTTTTTGTTAATAACTTGTTGTAAGCCATAATTTAAGTGCTCTATTAACCTACCAATCTATATAACTAATTAAGATTAAAAGCTAATTCTCCCTTCTCTTTTCTCTTTTCTTCCTCTCTTCTTCACCTCTAAGTTTTCTTTGTTTTGCCTTAAAAATAAGTGGAAAATCCCCCATTTTCTTCCTCTTTTTCGGTAGTGTTTGTGATAGTGTGGTTCCCCATCCCTACTCTTATGCTAATTTTTTTACCATTCAATTTTTTGGAAATCCAATTTTACTACTTGACGTCGACAGGGATTTTGGTACCATGCAAAGAAAATGTTGATGAAAATAGTTGAGAATCACCTACCATCCTAGGGTGATTTGACACACTAGATGAACCCATTTTTGGGGAAAAGGGTTGTTAATTAAGACTTAGGATAACACTTAACCCTCCAACAACCTACATTTCCATCTCCTTGCAAGAATAAATTGTACTTTGAAGTTCAACCTTCATGCACATAATTTTGGTGGATCATCTATCACATTTACTTTATGATCTGTAAAGTACCATGAATATTCCACTAGAATAGTTCATCACAACAAATATGATAAAATATCGAAAATATTTATTGTGAATGTTAATTCCCTTTAGATCTTAGATTCTTGATTTACTATTTTTATGCTTAAATGAATAAATTAGTTAGAATGTGAGAAATATAAAACAAAAATAAATATACAAAACATCCATGATAAACACAAATTTTGCCTTGGGAAACCCTTATGGGAGAAAACCTGGCTAGAAGGTGAGGTTGTTGTACTCTCTTTTCTCTATTATGGAAATGTGCAAGTACAAAGAAAGAGGTAGACCTATGTCCCGTGAGGCTGTTGCATAATCTTAACTCCCTAAAGTTTTGTTCTCTCTACTTCTCAGTCCCAATTGATCTGCTTAACTATGGAATAAAATACAATAGTTTAGAATAAAACTCCTACTCCTCCCAGTAGCCTGGAATTTAGCATAGCTCAATAACCAACTAGGGGCAAGATTTGACTCCCTCAATCCTCAATTAGAGTTACAGGGTTGGACCTTCTAAAGTATTCTTTAAAGTCAACACGTGGCTATGATCTGATTATGAATGTTAGTTTTGTTGTGATAATTTCATTTTCAAATTTATAATTTACCTGTTGACCTTATGCTTGATGTACATATGTTTCCTTGGTTGTTATGTGTGTCAGACAGGTAATTTAACTGAGTTTTTGTGACTGAATTCAAGAGCATAAAGTATGAAATTAAAATTTTGAACGACAACAACATAAAGAACAACAAACCATCACAATTGATCCATGAACACAGAGTTTTGATGAAGGAGTTCACCCCTCCTGGGCTACATCTCCTTGGTCCAACTTCCATGGCTTGGGCCTTTGTATTAGATCATTAGTGAAAAATTTTATGCTTACAGGCATCAAATGCTCCTGAAACATACTCCAATGAGTTCAAAATGTCAAAATCTATTAGAAATGACGATTCATTCACTCCATTTACCCTTCAGCCGATCTAGGCATGGCCTTCCTTCTTGGTGGCCCTAGGTTTCAAAATTCTTCAAAGTGACAAAAAAACCTATAGAATTGCTCCTTTTCCTTTGCAACCTATTCCAATGTGTTCAGATCATGCCAATCTACCAAGAATGACTCTTCCTGAGCCAAAATCAGTCGAAAATTTCTCAAGATATGGCCAATTTAATTTTCCCCTAGATTCCTCCTCCAAATCTAGAGAAGACTTGAGATAAGTCCGACAAATTTGGAAATTTCGCCAAATTTAGGGGCGCCTCCTAAAACTTCGTTGTTTTAAGCTCTTAGTTTAATTAAATTAAACAACGGATTAGAGGGATAAGCATGGATTTAATTGTGCACTAAGCGCATTTAATATGGGCGCTTAGGAGTAGGCCATATGGCATGGTCGCATGGGAGGAGGGTTGGCCCCCTCCATTTCGCCACCAGAATTGTTGGCTGATTTAAATGTAGAATCTACACCATAGTTTAACACATCCTGCCCTCCGGTCTATTGGTAAGAGCGCTAAGTTAGGAGGGGGAGGTCATAGGTTTGACCTGCCCTCTGCCCAATCTATATATGCATTTTGTTACACCATATAACACCATTGATTAACCATAATACAATCGATTAACCAAAGTCTTATCCTTTGGGTTATATAAATATATATGCTCTCCACCGTTATATCTCGAACTTTGGCTTAAACACAATATGCAGAATTTTATATATATAAGGTTAAGAAACACACACACACACACACACACACACACATATATATATATTATCCAACCTTAATAATAATAAAAATAATTCCAACACATAATAATTCATCATGAGTCTGTGGGGTCTTGGTTAAACGGTGATGAGGCGGCTGTTATAACACTCATCACAGGTTCAATTCCATTCCCTGATTGGGGTGATGTATCTGGACATGTTGATGAAAATAGAGTAAAAAAAAGAAGAGAAAAAAGTGAAAAATGAAAGGAACTACCAAACTTAAAAAGTAATAATAATAATTCATCATGAACCCAAATTCAACCTTAGAGGACATTGGGCAATTTCACCTTCTCAAACCCAAATTGGCGAATCCTGTTGTGACACTTGTCACAGTGCCACTGGGAAAACTGGAGAATATTCCCTGCATGCTGACTGGGCTACCATGTCATCAACCTGTCATTGTTCTAGATTTTTTTTTTTAATTTGCCTGTTTGGAATGGCAGTCGACAGACTATAACTTCTTCATCCAGAGTCAATTTTTGACGAAACGAATTGCGTCGGATTCCTAGCAATGGGCCGATCTCCGTCATTTAGTTTCCAATCAATTCTGAGCACTTTCATTTTTGAGCTAAATATTGAACCTCTGATCATTCATCCCCACTAGAAGCCTTTTGGACCCCAAAATCTCTCTGATTACTGATCGTGTGGATGAGGGTACTCTTCCCTCACCCTTCCAGTCTCTATCCACTAAAATTTTCCTATTTTCATCATTTGGAGCTTTTAAAAAAAAGTTAACTTTTTCCTTGATTCTTGCGACCTTCTCTTGCTATCATTGACACCATCATGCTGCAAGTTTTCTAAATTTGCAAAGCATCAAGCTATTCTTGCAGAAACCATATTATTCCTACCTTGGTCATTAAACAAAGGAAACTTAAAAATGGTCTCACCTTGCACATTGTCACCATGGTGATTCTTAACTGATCTTTCTTTGTACTTGCGTTGACTCTTGACCAAGTATTTTCACCATTACCATGTACCCTTTGTAAACCATAAACAAGCATTTGTGGAACCCATGCCTTCTTTTTCAAGCGACTTTGTCGCTTTATCTTTGACCTTTGCACTCCCTTGCACCGCAATCTTGTTTCCAACACTCTGTATAAATTTAATACAAAATGTATGAAT
This sequence comes from Pinus albicaulis, assembly GCA_034641835.2. Taxonomy (NCBI): domain Eukaryota; kingdom Viridiplantae; phylum Streptophyta; class Pinopsida; order Pinales; family Pinaceae; genus Pinus; species Pinus albicaulis. The sequence continues at coordinate 422,739,853 of CM076572.1, forward strand.
ATCCTGGATTCTCTTGATCTAACAATATGCTACTGTTAAATACATAATCGCTTCTACAAATATTTGCGGAGTTTAAAACATAATCGCCAACCACAATATCATGAAGAAATATCAATCACACATAACACATATAATTTACCGGGGAAAGCTTATAGCTAAAAACCCCACTATCTTCTATTATGTATTATATCATGGATCATGAAACAATTACATGCAAAGCTCTAATCCAAGAGCTCTCAGTACATGAGATAACTGTCTCACTCTGGCATACAAAAATTGGCAAGTTCCTTAGCCAATTTACTGTCTCCAGACAACCTACCTCCATTGCGCAATCCCAGCTGATAGCAATCCCTGAATGAGTGCAATCTTGCCTGCCTTGACTGTGTAATCCTCATGGGCACATCCAATGTGTGTGTGGTTGCATGTGTGCAACCGGATAATGTCACAACTGGTAGTTTAGTTATTTTTCACCTAGAACTCAACTGGGTCTCCACTGGATCTGACATGGATGTAGTTAATAATAGTAAATATTTGGTTGCATGTGAGACAACTAATTGTGAATTAGTTAATAATTAATTCACTTGATCTCTCACTAGTGTATCTTTAGTTACAATTAGCACAACTGAGTTTAACTCACTTAACTGAGTTAAACTACTTTACAACTTTCATAACTGCACTTCCAACTTTGTTACAACTTCGAATCACTCAGTTACAACTAAGTCAACCTGCATGGCCCACCAACCAACCTCTTAACTTGAAATTCCTTTAGCTAACTGATTTGCCACTTCGGTTAACTATTTCCAAGTGTTGATTGAGAATAGATTATAGTTTATTGTCCAACTAGTATTTAGGGATAATAATAGTCGACATGCATATATAAATAGACATGCATTCTATAAATAGATTATGCACATACATCTATAAATAGACATGAATTCTATTAATGGAATTTTCTCATACATCTATAAATAGACATCCACCTAAAAATAGCATGAGGCTCCATCCTAGTGCAGGCGCTTAATTTTCATTAGGATCTTCTTGTTGAATCTCAACACACTGCTCAACACTGATGTTGACTGCTGCAAATGTTTTACATATTGTTCACCTCCTTTAAAAGGCAACCTATTAGAATCCTAAAACATCTCATTACAAGAATAAGCATCTTTTTGAAACACTTTTTGTTTGATCATCAACAATGTCAAATTATGACTTGCATTCACTATCCTCTTCATTTCTCATGCATGTATAAGAGACAAACTTGTCTTCTTCTTATGCGCTCTAATTATGTACTCAATATCATCTTTAAACAAGTGATACTTATTCTCATGACGATGAAATATTGCTTTCCTATCATACAGATAAGGACTTCCCAATACAATACCTGATATCTCAAGCGGCACCACATTAAGTTCAACTTCATCAATAAAGTTTGAATTGATGGCGAATCTTAGTATGCACTTCCTTGTAACCTGCAAGTTTTCATTCTTGCATATCCACCCTAAAGGATAAGGTCTTGGATGTCTAACAGTTTCAAGGTCTAGCTGCTTAACCAAGTCTTCGAAAATCAAGTTAGCTTGTGACCCACTATCAAAAAGTGTATCAATCTTGGTATGTTTAGAGACAACTCTAATATGGAAAAGTTCTATTCTTGTATCTTCATCACGAGTAACATTTGAACAATTTGAAGAAATAGTGCTTGCAATATGTTTACCTTTCAAACCCTTGGTTGTAATCTTTGTTTCATCTCCTGAATCTGACCCTAAGTCATGTTCGACTATAACAATAGTTTTACCCTTTTCTTTGGATTTCAATTTGTTTGGCTTCAATTATGGATGAAGTTGCCAATAGTGGTCTTCGTCATGGCTAGTCTTTGAACATTTTTTGCATGTGAGTTTTTCCTTCTCTCTTTTGACAGAGCTATTTCTTTTTCCTCTTCCATAAAAATTTCCCTTTCCTTTTCCCTCACTTTCACTTTTCTCATCTATGTTTTGTTTCCCTTTTACCTCTAAGTGTGTGGCTTGAACACAAACTTCATCTATGTTTGTGGGATTAAACATGAGAATGGTGTGCCTAAGGTAACTGTGCAAACCCCCAACATACTTTAACAAAGTTTCTTGAGAATATAAGTCAATAACCAAAATAAGAGTTCTTCTCCTAAACTCATGAGTATAATCTTGCACACTTTGCCCTTTCAACTGTCTAAAATTTTTCCAATCCATAATATCATTTTACATGTAAGCTAAGGGATAGAACTATCTTTTAATGGCAACAATAAAACTTGACCAGGACATAGAGATCTTACCGTATTTTTTTTTTTTTTTATCTCTTCTCGAGTCCTTGCTTCCCACAATACAAATGCAGATCCTTCCATCCTCAAAGAAGCTAGTTGAATCTTTATGTAATCTTCATGAAGGTTCTAAATCCTACAATACACCTCCAATTTACGTATCCAATTGTCCAATATTTTTGCATTTACCTCGCCATTATACATTGGAAGCTCAAATTTGACATCAAGTTTTAGTAAGGGTGTCTTTCCTTTTGTGGATTTTGAGTGAGTGTGAGTGGTTTTTGTGGTGGAAGTGGAAGATGATGCTGATGGAGATGACGAGGACAATGAAGATGGTGGATATGGAGGTGGCTTTCCTCCACTACCCTTTAAACTCTTCTCTTCATCCTTATTATCATATGAAGTTCCTTCTCCATGTGGAGGCTTAGAACCTTCTCCTGCCATCCTAACACTAAATACACCAAACATAATCTTAACCATCCTCTTTATGTCATTTAAGTCTCTCTTGACATCATCCTCTTCTGAATGATGTTGAGTCTCTCCAACACCTAACGTGATGGCTATGGATTCAAGCTCAAATTCTGATGCTTATACCTCTTCAATCAACTCAACTTCTTGTACAACTTGTACCTCCTCAATCTCAGCTTCTTGAGACAAAAATTGAGGTGCTTAAAGTGCAGCTATGAGTGGAACTTTGGGTGAATATGGTGCTCTTGTAGCTGTCCTTCTTTTGGTCCTAATATTATGACTTGAAACCAAATATTTCCCTTCACCTCTCTGTAACTTTAACCTTGTCAGCATCACAAATTTGCAACCATTAAACTTGCACAAAACTCAAGCAACTATCAAGCAAATAACCTTGCCTTTCAACCAAAGCTCTGATACCAACTTGATCTGATTATGAATGTTAGTTTTGTTGTGATAATTTCATTTTCAGATTTATAATATACTTGTTGATCTTATGTTGGATGTACATATGTTTCCTTGGTTGTTATGTGTGTCAAATAGGTAATTTAACTGAGTTTTTATGGGTGAATTCAAAAGCATAAAGTGTGAAATTAAAACTTTGAACAACAACAACATAAATAATATCAAACCATCACAACTGATCCATCAACACACAGTTTTGATGAAGGAGTTCACCCCTCTTGGGCTACATCTCATTGGTCCAAATTCCATGGCTTGGGGCTCTATATTAGCTCAATAGTACAAAAATTGGTGTTCAAATGCCTCAAGTTCTCCTGAAACATACTCCAATGAGTTCAAAATGTCGAAATATATCATAAATGACTATTCATTCACTCTATTTGACCTTCAGCTGATCTAGGCATGGACTTCCTTCTTGGTGGCCCTAGGATTCAAAAATCTTCAAAGTGACAAAAACACTTGTATAATTGCTCCTCTACCTCTGCAACCTATTCCAATGTGTTCATAACATGCCAATCTGCCAATAATGACTATTCCTGAGCCAAAATTGGTCGAAAATTGCTCAAGATATGGCCAATTTAAATTTTCCCTAGATTCCTCCTCCAAATCTGGAGAAGACTCCATATAAGTTCGACAAATTTGGAAATTCTGCCAAATTTAGGGGTGCCTCCTAAAACTCTGTCGTTTTAAGTTTTGAGTTCAATTAAATTAAACAACAGATTAGAGGGATAAACATGCGTTTAATTGCGCACTAAGTGTGTTTAATATAGGCGCTTGGGAATAGGCCACATGGCATGGTCGCATGGGAGGAGGGTTGGCCCCCTCCATTCAGCCGTCGGAATTGTTGGCTGATTTAAATATAGAATCTCCGCCATTGCTTAACACGTTATATAAATATATATGCGCTCCACCGTTATATCTCAGACTTTGGCTTAAACAAAATATGCAGAATTTCATATATATAAGGTTAAAAAATTATATATATATATATATATATATATATATATATATATATATATATATATATATATATATATATATCCAACCTTAATAATAACAAAAATAATTCCAACACATAATAATTCATCATGAACCCAAATTCAACTTTGGAGGACATTGGGCAATTTCACCTTCTGAAACCCAAACTGGTGAATCCTGTTGTGACACTTGTCATAGTGCCACTAGGAAAACTGAATAATATTCCTTGCAAGCTGACTGGGCTGCCATGTCATCAACTTGTCACTGTTCAGCAATTTTATTTTATTTTTGGCCTGTTCTGAACAACGGTCAGAGGCTATAACTTCTTCATCCGGAGTCAGTTTTAGACAAAACGAATTGCGCCAGATTCCTAGTGACGAGCTGGTCACTGTCGTTCAATTTCCAATCAATTCTGAGCACTTTCATTTTGGAGCTAAATACTGAGCCTCTGATCAGGCTAGCCCTATATGCATGAGTCACAGGGGTTGATGTGAAATCCTCTCATACCGTGGTATTAAAAGTATATCAATTTACAAGAGGCATAAATTTTGCATAAAAAACTCCATTTGACACAATTCTTGCACTGTTATACAAGTTTCTAAATGTAGAACAACACCCAAAGGAGCTAGCACAAGCAAGAGATTTTTGACCCCTAAAAACATTGTTTAATTTCTGGTAATGGCTTTGGAAGGTTTTAGACCCTAATTTTCCAAACTAAACCCTCTTGTTAAAATGACCCTTCAAGTATATTCCTCTATTTTTTTCTACTTAGAAAGCCTTAAGATAGATGACAAATAATATAATGATCCACTCTAGATCACTATATATGATAGGTTGTGAAGAAGTATTTATTAATTCCTCAAAGTCAAAGGACCGTGATTATGCATCCATGAAAGAAACAATGTTAATTCCCCCCTTTAAGAAGCAACAAATTTTATAGCTAATCCATAGAATGATCATTCAATACAAAAATTATTGAACTTCCTTCACTTGTAACATATAATAGAGGTAATATCTTAGCTTGTGGTCATTATTTAGGTGATGACATACTAATCTTGAGTTATAGTACTAATGCAACATATCTTCAAATTGGGATATTGTTATAGTACTAGTGCAACATACCTCATGGATGACCTCCTCTTTCCCAAAATTTCGAATGGAGGGTGGCTTGACCATTAGAGACAATAGTGGGTGGTAACCTCGAGGGACCTGACCTAACTTGAATTTGTGACTTATTGCCTCCCTGTTAACAACATGTCGTAGGTAGATATTTCAATTGATTGATATAACCCTTGGGGTTAGTTTAACTTGTTATTTTTTACCCCAAGGAAAACCTTGTGGGAAACCCAAGGGATGCTTTCCCACATTTTTGGATGCAAACCTTAGTAAAATAGCAACATAGACCAATGTACCTGATCCGAAAATGAAACTATTTGTAATGCTATGCAAAGTATCCATTTCCATATAATTTAATGTGCAAAGTGTTCTCCATGACTTGCAGGTTAAAAAAAAGTAGTTTTGGTAATGTTTCTGAGTTTTATGTGTGATGATTTGTTAATTAAATTTACTGTTTAACATATCACAGCAGAAATACACAGCAAGTAAAATTCACCATAACATAACACAGCAATTTTTTGAGGCAGTTCACCCCTCCTAGGCTACATCTGTCGGTCCAAGGCTCCCCAATGGCATGTCCTTGCTCTATTAATTTGCCCAAAATGATTACACAATGAAAAATATGCCTAAACATGGAAAACCAACTGTAATTTTGACTTCAGAAGATAGAAAATAGCTAAAAATGGCTTTTGTTTCACCTTAAACAGTGAAATACAACCCAAAACAGTGCCTCCTCCATTATGGCCCTAGTGGCTCCTTCCTCTTCCCTGAAGAAAAATCTATTTTAGAACACCTCTATTCACTTTGAAACCTGTCCCAAACTCTCCAGAATGCTCAAGAAACCCAAATTTGACTAAAATTTCATCTTGTTTGGTCGAAAATTGAGAAATTTATGGCCAAAACAAATTTCTGCCCAGTGGCACTAAAAAACCTCCTCCAAAACTGGAGGAACTCCAGTTAACTCGACTAATCTGGAAACTACCGCCGAATTTGATGGAGCGCGACAAAAACATCAGAACTGTTTGGGGTGGTATTAAATGTTGGGCGGGCGCATTTATGTAGTCACATGTGACCGCCTCCATTTAAACCGTCGGCTTAACCGTGGCCCTAACGGTTTTGAAACCATTACCATAACTTTTATTTTTGCATTGTCACATGAGTCCCGGAAATATTTGCCACATGGTTAGAGTTTAGCACCCAGTTCTTGTGGCATGGTCCAATGCAGTCGAGGCTAGCCCTTTTCCTCCCTGCCAGTTTCAATTTTAAAGTTCAAATAGGTATGGCTTACCTACCTTTGTAATAACCACTAGCAGCCCATTTGGTAAGGCGTGCGCGCTCTAACTTGGAGGTCACGGGTTCGACCCCCCAGCCCTCCAAACTTAATTTTGCCATAGTCTTTGGGTTCTGGCCTAGGGCCACGTGGCGGCCTCCAGGCAGGCCACGTGGCACCCATTGATAGGCCAACAAACCTTAATACAAAAATTTCCCAAACATATATTTTTTTTCAAAAATTTTCATAAAGTCAAAACTGAGTCAAACAGTCTTTTAATGGAGTTTACTAGAGACTTCAAACCTCAATAACTTTCACATACGAGCTCGGTTTTGAGAACCATTCGTGGCGCTAGAATCGCAGTGACAAGGCCTTTCCGATCGTTCATATTAAAACCATTTTTGAGCACTTCCATTTTTGAGAAATTTTTTAACTTGGACATGATCTCCTGATCACACCTCCCCAATGAGAAGCTTTTGGACCCCAAAAGCTCTCTGAATTACAGAAACTAAAGATGAGGAGACTGATTCTCCACTATTCCAACCTTGAACCACTAAAATCTCCCTGATTTAATCAAATTGAGCTTCTCATAAAGAGATAAATTCTTCCTTGAATCTGTTGACCGACTGTTGCTAACCTTGACTGTGTCATGATGCAAATTTTTGAAACTTGCAGAACAACTAAAATTTGCAGAAAAAATACTACTCCTACAATGGTCTACCTTCAAAGGAAACTGAAAATAAGATTAACCTTGCCAACTGTCCTTATGGTGATTTTTTTCCAAATGAGCCATGTACTTGTATCGATTCCCGACCAAGTTTTCTCGCCATACCAACCCGCCATTCTGAAACCAGCAATGACCCTTGTTGAACTCTGTGCCCTCTTTTCTTGCATGCTTTTCCCTCTCTTGGATTCTTGCACCACTTTGCACCAACACTTTGTTCTCTGCACCGATCGACACCAAAGACACCTTGTGCAACATCTTGTCATCTTCTTCCAAAGACGACTTGCTTTCAGACTGAAACATATCATAATTTACATCAACAATAACATGAAAAGGATTATGTACAAAATATTTTTTCTTAATCATCAGCAAAGTCAAATTTTGACTTGCATTGACAAGCCTTTTCAACTGCCTTGCCTTCACTAAAGACGATTCTAGCTTCTTCCGATGTGCTCTCACAATAAACTCCTTGCCATCCTTGAATAGATGATACTTGTTCTCATGGCGATGGAAGATCTCTTTTATGTCATATAAGTACAGACTACCCAACACCATGTTAGCCATATATATTTTCAATTTTACCTAGTGATGCTAAAAACTGTTTTTAAACCTTCAAGAGATCATTTCCATTGAAATTTGCTCATCCTTGAAGTCTATTATGTCTTTGTCCTTAACAAGAAATCTTCATTACTGTTTCTATCCGATAAGCCTCCAAGCCTGCTAAAAATCCTTGAAAGAAACTGTTATAGAGGTCCTCATTTCCCTCATTCCATTCATTTTCCATTTTCACCCTAACCTCACTTATTGCTCTTCTAAAAAAGGCCATTTACCCTTTACTTCTGATTAAAATCCCTTCAAACACTAATAAAATCCTTCATTAGTTTTAAAAATCCCTTTTGCTCTTATCGGAACCCCAAATTAGGCCAAAAACTCACTATTTCGGCCTAAAAATCTTTTTTTTGTTCATATAGGGCTTAAGCGCATCTTGGCTTAGCCCTTAGCTCCTTTCTGCATGTAACCTAGCCTCAAAAACGATCGCTAAGTTCCTTAGCCCCCCTCCAGCTCTAGCCACAATTCCTTATCTCTCCATAAAACCTAAGTGCTACGACCACACTCCAGCTCTTAACCCTAAGCTTCTTCTCTCTTTTCCCCTTATAGTCTTCTCCGCTCTTAAATCCCAACCGTCTGATCAATATATTTAATGGCCGAGATTGCACCCGATCTTTAAACCTCACCCGACAACCTTTTACTCTCGCTCTGAATTCCAACCGTTGATCTTTTCCAAATCAACGAGCCGCGCTTCACCTCACCGTTAACCCCGCCATTCAAAAGTTTCACTCCACGACAAAAAAGCATACGTCACCTGCATGGCCCACCTCTCATCTTACCATGCGTCTTTATACCTATCGCGTGCTCTCCCTACCATCGGATTTGTGACCCTAGATCAAACGACCGACGCGCGATATCGCACAATTTTCACCCCCCCCCTTCCTCCAAGCAACTTCTGCGCGATACCGACGGTTTCTAAAAAGGCACGCATCGCCTATTCTATGGAATCACGTTCCTTTCAACCAAAACCATAAACTGCCCGAACCCTGCACGAAAACCATTAATGGTTTTCCAAAACCGCTTATCCATTCCACGCCATATTTCGGATTTAAAAACCCTGGTTCGTCTTTCGCCATGGTTTTCCACTTCCACTGCATCCACCATTCTCTAAAATTATTCCTCCGCCTCCATTCCAAGCCCTCTGAAGTAGTTTTTAGCCAAACATTTGCAAATTTTTATAAACGTTTCATTTGTTTTGTGCAGGTTTAATGATTTTCAGGGATAAAACCCTTCCACAGCCAGTCACAGTGGCATGGGCCGAGGATGATGATCCTTGTGGCCCAAGATAAAAGCAAAAAGGGATTTAAGGAGGTTAATTTCATGTTTAAAATCGATAAGTCATGATTATCGGCCCATCAACCGAATTCTCCAGCTGCACACCTGCAAACAACAAAAACATAGTAAGCATCCATTGATTAAAGTGTATCAGTGTCGAAGATAAAAAATGAAAGCATAAAAGGAAGGATTAAAGGTTCTAACCATAGTTCAAAGGGATTAAGGCCTAAAGTTGAAAATCAAAAGCCTAATCCACAGATTAAACAGATAAAGCACAGTCGAAAAATTCGAGGATGATTAAAGAAAAAGCTTTAAAGCCTAATCAGGCATAAACCCATTATTAAAGAAAATCAGTGTTCTTAAGGAAAGAGAATGAAGACAGATCTAGAAGAACCTCGAATGCTACATCAAAGGGGCTAATTGAATCCCCCAACTACCAAATTGACACCTACAACCTTTTTATCTCAAAAGAATACACAGTTAAGGCTCAGTCAAGTAACATTAAGGAAAAAAGCCACTAACAGTTATTACAAACAGAACAAATATTTCAAACTGTCAGTAAAAGTTATTGTAAAGATAAGAAAGTGCCTAAAAGTCAATCTTTTCACCCACTAAGCCCAAAAAGAAAAAAACAGAGTTAATAAAACAGAGTTGTAATTAAAAGCATTCTTGCCTTATACCTTGCATGGTTTTCAAGGCTAGGAGTTGCATTTAGTATGGAATTAATGACACTCAAACCATTCTTACACTCCACCTCCTCATTCTTCTATAAATACTGCTGTAGAAGACAATATAGTGGTTGGTCTCTGGATATTGGTTGCATGTAAATAGCTTTTGAAGCTGTTGTAGCTCTGTTTGTAAGTGAAGACACATATGCTGACATGAGAAGTTTGAAGTTGTAGAGGCCTGTTGGACTCGAATATTGTAACTGGTTTGAACATCAAATACAAATAACTAATTTATGGGATCCTGGTCTATGTCAATGGTGATGTGTTTCTCACTGTAAATTGTTATTTTCTTTTTGTTTCCATTCTATCCACTTTTCTCTGATAAAGAACAGCAAATATAGATTAGGATTTACTTCTAAAGTACCCTAAAACTCACTGAAAATCTTTATCCTTTATGTTTTCTGATGATTTTTAATTTGGACGCAATTCAATATAGTATAACCAGTGAAGTGTTGGTGAGCCCATATTTACTGAGTACAACTTGAGATATTGTCTTCGAATGTACTTGATAAGTCTGCTAATTAAATATTGAGCTAGGGAAGTCTATGGTTAGCCCTGTCCTCTAGTTTCTTCTCCAATAGTTGCTTTGAAAAGTTCCCTAAGAGTATGCCAAAAGCAGGATAGGTTCAAAGTCCTTACTGATCTTAGGCTATTCTTTGTTTATCTTAAATGTTGTCTTGAAAAGTCTGCTAATTAAAGTTGAACTAGGGAAGTCTATGGTTAGCCCTGTCCTCTAGTTTATTCTCCAACAGTTGCTTTGAAAAAGTTCCCTTAAGAATATGCTGAAAGCAGGCTAAGTTAAAATTCTTTACTTGATCTTAAGCTATTCCATGTTTTCTAAATGTTTTCTCTTGAAAGTATATCAAAAGCAGGCTAGTTTAAAAGTACTTACCTGATCTTAGATTACTTTTGTGTCTTTCCTTAAGTGCATGCCAAAAGCAGGATAGTTTCAAAGTACTTACTTGATCTTAGGTTGTTCTTTGTTTCTTCATCTGTCTGATTTCCCTCACTCCACTTTTTAATGTTTCATTCCATAAAATCAACTTAAAGAGATCCTTTGACATAGATGACTTGCCCCATGGACCACTCTTGAACCTAGTTGTTTCAATTAAACCCTATTATGACTCCAAAGCCCAATGGATTAATGCTGCTCCTTGCCTATTTTATCAGCTGAACCATTCCTTCACCTACTCACACCTTCACCCTTCATAAAGACTTCCTTCATCTTCATAATATCCTTTCCCAACCAAAACAAACCAAAAACCCTGTTCTTCATAGCTAGCCTAAAATCACACTTCAAGCCTTAAAGATCATATCTTTAAAACACATATATAGAGAGATCCCTCTCTGAATCTAGGATGGCTAGGTCCTCAGATTCCAAAGCGGTTTTGATGTAGGCTCTGTAGCGTTTGTACTTGCCAATCTTGCAAACTACGGAGACCCCAACACACCACACATGTAATGTCAAGTGGTACCACATCTAATTCAACCATGTCAACATAATGAGCTGTTATGGCGAAGCGCAACATGCACTTCCTTGAAACTTGTAAATTAGTATCCTTGCAAATCCAACTAAGTGGATATGGCTTTGGATGTGGAATGGTCTCAAGTTTCATCTTCTTGACTAAGTCTTCTGAGATGAGGTTTGCTTGAGACCCACTGTCAAATAGTGTGTCTATCTTTGTGTGTTTGGAAATTATCCTCACATGAAACAACTCAATCCTCCTCTCTTCATTTGGAGCTTCTATGTGGCTGTATAAAGTGCTAGAACTAGGATTTGTTTCATTTACAATCTCTTTCCCCTTTATGTTCTTTAGTAACATGGCTATGCTTTTAGTTTCATCTCCTGATTCAAACCCTAAGTCTTGTTTAGCTATTGCAACCATCTTGCCCTTTTCTTTGGCCTTATCTTTGGTTTCAAATTTTTTTGGCTTCAACTCCGGATGAAGTTTCCAGCAATGTTCTTCATCGTGGCTTGTTTTGGAACAATTTTGACAAAATAATTTTCCTTTTTCTTTCCTAGAGTTTGCATTTCTTTTTCTCCCTTTGCCTTTAAATTCCCTATCCTCATTCCCATCAAAATATTGTTTACCTCTAGCCTCTAAATGCGTGGCTTGGACACAAACCTCGTCTAGAATAATAGGTTTGAACATAAGGATAGTATGTATAAGATAGTAGTGTAAACCACCTATATATTTCAGCAAAGTTTCTTGGCTATGCAAATCAATTCCTAACAACAGAGCCCTTCGTCTAAACTCTTGGGTGTAATCTTGAACACTTTGTCCCTCAAGTTGTTTAAAACTTTGTCAATTCATGATAGCCTTTTGTAAATGAGCTAATGGATAAAATTTCTATTTAATTGCGGAAATAAATTCAGCCCATGATAAAGTGATCTTACCATGTTTTCTAATTTCATCCTTGGTCTTGGCTTCCCACCATACCAATGCTGCTCCCTCCATTCTCAAAGAGGCTAACTGAATCTTCGTGTCGTCTTCATGAAGGTTTTGTATCCTCAAATAAACTTCCAACTGTCTTATCCAATTGTTAAGTTTCTCTGCATTAACCTCACCATTAAACATAGGCAACTCAAATTTAACATCAAGCTTTAAAAATGGACTTTTACTAGTGGTTTTAGACTTGTGAGATTGATTCACCGAAGTAGAGCATGACGATGTAGAGGAAGAGGACAAACATGGGGATGGTGGATCACCATTTCCTCCATGTCCTTTCTTTGACTTGTCATCACTTTTCTTTCCTCTTGAAGAACCCTCTCCTTCCTTGTGGTGTTTCAACCCTTCTCCTTCAAGCCTTTCATTCATTTCTTGGTAGAGTATCCTCACCATATCTGTCATGTCTAGGAAAGCCTTTCGGAACACCCGTTCTTCTTCTTTGGAATCAATGTCTTCAGGAACTTCTCCTTCTCTTGAAGACATGCTTGAGGCTTCTTCTATGGCTCTTGGAGGTAAATTAGAAGGTGGAGTTAATGGCTCTCTGTCCCTCCTTGGTTGAGGATTATTTTGAGCTCTAACCAATTGTCCTTCCCCTCTCTTGAGCTTAAGCCTAGTAAGCATAAAAAATTGCAAAAAATTGTTGGCATGCGTTGTCCTTGATGGCAACCTACTTGCTGAAATAATATTGTTGGCAATATGATGCAATGTGTTGTATTTTATGGCAACCTACTTGATGGCGTTGTCCTTGATGGAAACTGACTTGTCCTATTTGTTAATGATGTAAATATGATGTATCTACAGAGCAGTGCAGATGTAATGGAGAAAGGAATTCCTGTAAGGGCCAGAGCAATGATTAAAATGGTATGTCACAAAGCATACGCGGGTTTGTAAAGGCGAAGTAGCGTATGTACGCGGAAAAGTACGTACCAAGTAGCGTATGCCTATTTGCGCTCTAAATTTATAAAACCAAGGGAATTTACCATGGTATTGGCCCATTGTATTGAGCGCTGGAATATCTATTTGATCCCATCCAGGAATACCATTAGTAGTTGAGTGGTTTTGACTCATGGTATTGACAAAGGCTAAATCTATATAAGGAGAAGAAGATCATAAAAAGTGTGTACAAGTCTCTGGTTTTATGTCTGAACAAATCACTCAAGCATATCTACATGGAAGACATGGAATGGGTAACAGTTTGCTGATAGATCTGAATTCATAATGCACCTATGAAGAAAATGATGAAGAGGGATCTCTAGATCTGAAATGTCTATGTATTTTCTAGATCTGTATATGGAATGTTTAGATCTATGATTTAGCGAATCTTTGCTGAAGTAAAGGGTCAGATCTAAGCTGTTTATCTGGTCTGAAGAATTGCGCTGCCCTATAACGGTCCAGAGAGATCTATAATGAGGTTCGGCAGAAAGCGCCGATATATCGCCGAAGGTCTTCGTGCAGTGCCGCAGGAATCTAGGGTTTTTGTCAAGTATGGGAATGAAATGAAAGATCTGCTTATTTCGGGCAAGCCATAATGTATTCATACTTGGATCCTAGAGTTGTTTGAATAATGATGATAGCTTTATTGTTGATGAGATCGTTGTTGGTTGTTGGTTGATGATTTGACAAAGGAAGAATGACTCGTTTAAACAGCTCATGATGATTGATAGATTGTCCAACAAAATCGATTTAGATCCCGAACTTAGCTCAATCTTCATTCAAAACTGTTCTTAGAATTATATGTGTTTCTACATTATTGGCATTTACACACGCGATTTTTCATGGTGATAGCAGTTTATGCACTCCATGTTATGCACAGAGGCATACGCAGGTTGGTAAGAAGGGAAGCGCGTATACACTCGGTTTCAGTAAATAGAAGTAGCGTATGATATTTGATTAATGAATGTTCTGGGTTGAGTTTACATCCCAGACATTCATTCTCCGGTTTGGGTTATCTCCTATATTCGCCATGCTGGTCTCATTGTTCTGATTTGAAGTTCTGCAAAATATGTTTGTTGATTAATGAAGTGTTGTGTTGAAGCTGATCCAATGAAAATTGATGAAAAATGGTCTCAGCAATGGATCCTAGGGTTGAAGAAATTCAAGATGAAAGCAGAAGCTTTATGCCAGAGAGGCTTCCAAATGCTAATATCGGGGTAGTAGCTCCCTTCCAGAGAGGTCAGACGATATTGCTGTAGCCTTCTGGCAGGGTGCCTCACAAAGGTCGTGGCATGAGTACGTGCCGCAAGACATGGTTTCAAGATGTTTCTTTATAATAAATATTGAAGACCTAGACGACCATACGCAAGTGGTTTTCTTCCACTTGGGTTTCCACCCTAACCTTGTGAACCATGTGAAGTTGCTTATGTGTGATGGTTTATTCTGCTTTTTAATGACATGCTTACTACTTAACATCTCATGAATAAATGATGCAATGATTTAAGAATAACATAATAAGAGCTCTGAGCATACGCGAGTTTCCTTAAGGATATCTGCGTATATACTCTAGTTTTGTTCTGTAAAGTAGCGTATGGGTTTTGAGAAAAGAAAAGTAAAAATTTTATCAGTTAGCTCTAAATACTGATTCACCCCCCCCCCCTCTCAGTATTTTTCCCAACAATTGGAATCGGAGCAGGTCCTTCTGAAAAAGCTTAGCCGCTAGAAGGAAGATCAAGCAAGATGAGAAATCAAGATGGAATAGCATCTATCAAGCCTCCGCTCTTTAATGGAAGCAATTTAATCTTCTGGAAAATAAGGATGAGATCCTATCTTCAGTCTATGGGAGCAGATGTATGGGCCATTGTTGAACGAGGATATCAATATCTAGCTGCAGTACCAACAGATCCGACTGAAAAGAAGAATTATGAAACAAATGCATAGGCAGTCAATGCTCTAACGGGAAGTCTAATTGAATCAGAATTTGTCAAAGTTATGCAGCTGAATACAGCAAAGGAGATATGGGACAAAATCATTCTAAGTTATGAAGGTGATGCAAAGGTAAAAAGTGCAAAACTTCAAACTCTCAGAATTGAATATGAAAATTTAAAGATGTATATTGATGAGAATATTGCCAATTTATTTTTACGTCTTGATGATGTTGTAAATCGTATGAGAAATCTGGGAGAAACAATAACCGAATCTACTTTGGTTGAGAAAATTTTAAGATCTCTAATGGCAAAATTTGAGTCAAAATTTTATGCTCTTGAAGAAAAACAGGATCTTCAAAATATTACTGTGGTGCAACTTCATGGCATACTAACTGCATATGAAATGAGAAGAGGAGGACCATCTGAAGTCAAAGAGGCTGTCTTCAGAGCTTCTACAAAAGGGAAAGAAGTACAAGAAGCAGAATGATCAGGATATATCTCAGAAGAAGATGAGGTAAATTTTGTAAAGAAACTCCAACTTGGCACAAGACGGTTCAGAGGTAAGCTTCCTTTCAAATGTTTTGAGTGTGGAAGAGTTGTTCATTATGCTGCTAAATGTCCTCATAAAGAAACACCTGCAAAAGGGAAGGAAGTAGCAAGAAGGAATAAGAATCGGTTTAACACTAGAAAAAGTTACTATACTCATGAACACAATGATGGGTTATCTGATAGTGAGGAAGAATGTGAACAAGATCTTAGACTTCTCATGGCATTTGAATCTAGAGAAGAAAAGGATACTTTTGTGGATGCTCTAGAGGACAATGATTTTCTTGAAGAAAACAATCAACTCAAAATACGCTTAGAAGAAAGTAAAATACTCTTAGAAGAAAGGAAAATAACCATAGAAACTCTGGAAAAGCAGTTTGAAGAAGCAAAGAAACACAATGAGAAATTAGAATGTGAAGTGGTAAGTATAAGAAAAGAATTTGAGAAAGTAAAGACTCTGAATCTTAGATTTGCTAAAGGATCTGAAACTCTAGATGAGATTATCAAGGTACAACGTTCTCCTGTTATAAATACAGGTCTTGGATATACCGGAGAATCTTCTCAGGCTTCAACACCAAATTATCTAAAAGCAGCTACAGCCAGTTTACAACATTTTGCCACTCAGCAAGGGAATAAAGAATCATTACAGGTAAAGCATGATCATCTCAATTCAAAGAACACCAACAAGAATATCTTTCAAAGAAACAACAATCAACAGGTAAATTCAAGTAGAAGATTTCATGATCGCAGAAATTTCTTCTTCAATGGACAATGTTTCTCATGTCACAATTTTGGTCATAAAGCTGTTCAAAGTGTTGCATATAAAACCATCATGACAAGAGAAGCAAGAAAGAAAAGGATTGATATTGAAACAAAGAAGAATACCTATAACAACTTTTCTCCTCTTCTAAATGAAGTTGAATGTGCTTATTGCAATAACTTTGGCCATGAAGAATCTGAATGCAGGAGCAAAGTTCAGACAAAAGAGCATGTTCCTTCAAGCTCCAAAGTATGGAAAAAGAAGGAATTGCAGGTTGAAAATTGTGGCATAGCGTTATTTGCATAAGGTGAAGAAAATAAATGGTACATTGATAGCAGATGCTCAAGACACATGACAGGTGACAAAAACAAACTTCTTACATATAATGCTCTAGAAAAGGAAAAGAAGGTTACATTTGGAAATGATACTCCTGCGGTAATTAAGGGAAAAGGGTCTGTGTTTCTAAAAGAAAAGGTGAAAGCTAATGATGTCATGTATGTGGATGGATTAAGGCATAACCTGTTAAGTGTAAGTCAAATGTGTGATCAAGGAACTGAAGTTGTCTTTAGTTCAAAAGAATGTGTGGTACATGATTTTGATACGGGTAAAACAATTATAAAAGGAAAAAGAACTCCAAGCAACCTGTATGTATTGAAGAACTGCAAAGAACAATGTTACTTGAGCAAATCTTCAGAAAATTAGCTATGGCATAGAAGGTTGGGGCATCTGAGCTTCTCTCATATCAACAAATCAAGCAGACTTAAAGTTGTCCGTGATCTTCCCAATATTACTCCACCCGAAAATATCATATGCAAATCTTGCCAATTTGGTAAGCAAACTAGAGTACCGTTTAATGCCAAGGAAGGATCATCAAGTAAGCCTCTTGAACTTATTCATACTGACATATGTGGACCTGAGAGGAAAAATTCACCACGTGGTGAACAATACTATATCTTATTTATTGATGATTTCTCTAGAATGTGTTGGATTGGGCTGCTTAAACACAAAGATGAAGCATTTGAGAAATTTCAGACCTTCAAAGCACTAGTTGAAAATGAATTAGATCTGAAAATCAAGTGTCTTAGATCTGATTGAGGAGGAGAATATACATCAAATGAATTCCTTGAATTTTGTGAACAACATGGCATAAAAAGACAGTTTTCTGTAGCTGGCACTCCACAAAAACATGGCGTAGCAGAAAGAATGAACAGAACGGTTCAACAAATGGCTAGAGCTATGCTTGATGATTCTGGAACACCTGACACTTTTTGGGGAGAAGCAGCACATACAACGGTAAATATTTTTAACAAGGCACATGTTCGAGTAAATAGTGATAAAACTCCATATGAACTTTGGTATGGTAATCCTCCCACTGTGAAGCATTTTAGAGTTTTTGGAAGCAGATGTTTTATCAAAAATAATGATGAAAAACTTGGCAAGCTTGAATCCAGAGCAGATGAAGGAATACTTCTTGGCTACTCCTCTGGGAGTAGAGCATATAAATGTTACAATAAAAGACTTCGGAAGATTGTTGAATGTATTGATGTTGTTGTTGATGAGTCTCCTGCAGCCCCAAAAGAATAAAAACGAACAACAAATGAAGACGATGGTGACATATGTCCTCCTACATCAAATAGCAATGATATAGACAGTGAACCCAATGAAGAACTTGAAGATGAGTTATCTGAAAAAGCTCCATCCAGATATGTTCAAAAGAATCATCTAGAATCTCAAATTTGGGGAGATAAGGGATCAGGTGTACAAACAAGAAGGACTCTTGTGGGATCTTCTAGCTATCTGGCATTTCTATCCACTATTGAACCACACAATGTCAATCAAGCTAGCAAAGATGAATGTTGGATTCAAGCCATGAATGAAGAGCTTGATCAAATTGAAAAGAATCAGACTTGGGAATTAGTACCAAGACCTCATGACAAAAATGTCATTGGAACCAAATGGATATTCAAAAACAAGTTAAATGAGAATGGGGAGGTTATAAGAAATAAAGCTAGACTTTTCTGCAAGGGGTATGCTCAACAAGAAGGTATAGACTTTGAAGAAATTTTTGCTCCTGTAGCTAGACTTGAAGCCATAAGAATGTTTCTTGCTTTTTCAAGCTTCCAACAAATCAAAGTTTATCAAATGGATGTTAAATCTACGTTTCTCAATGGTGATCTAGAAGAAGAAGTTTATATAGAACAACCAGAAGGATTCATTTTGGGAAATGATGAAAAACTTGTTTGCAGACTTAAAAAGGCTCTATATGGTCTCAAACAAGCTCCAAGGGCATGGTATTATCGTCTTGACAAATATCTTCATCAACAAGGATTTTCAAAGGGGTATGCTGATAGCAATTTATACACAAAAACTGAAAATGATAAACTATTGATTGTGGTTGTATATGTTGATGATATCATTTTTGGAAGCAATGAAGAATCTATGAGTCAGAAATTTGCTTTTGTTATGCAGCAAGAATTTGAAATTTCTTTACTTGGGGAACTAACATTATTTCTTGGCTTGCAAGTGCATCAAACTACAGATGGCATATTCTTATCACAAGCAAAATACCTTAAGCAAATTCTGAAGAAGTATGGCATGGAAGAGTGCAAACCTATAAGTACACCAATGATAACAGGATGTAATCTCAGTTCTCATGATGATTCTCCCACGGTGAATCAACCAAAATACAGATCTATGATAGGAAGTCTACTTTATCTCACTGGGACTAGACCAGACATTATGCATGCAGTTGGGATTATTGGACGATTCCAAGCTAATCCAAAAGAGTCTCACCTTCAGGCTGTCAAAAGAATATTCAAATATATACAAGGAACTCAAGACTTTGGACTATGGTATCCAAAGAATGTTGATCTTACTCTTCATGCTTACACTGATGCAGATTGGGCTGGAAATGTTGATGATCGGAAAAGCACTAGTGGTGGTGCATTCTACATGGGACCCCGGTTAGTATCTTGGTTCAGCAAGAAGAAAAATTCTATTGCCTTATCTACAGCAGAAGCAGAATATGTGGCTGCCGCATCTTGTTGCACTCAACTCCTTTGGATGATGCAAACCTTGCAAGATTTTCAAATCAAATGTACACCTCCTATCTCCATTATGTGTGATAATACAAGTTCCATCAGTATCTCAAAGAATCCTGTTATGCATTCAAAGACCAAGCACATTCCCATCAAGTATCACTTCTTACGTGAACAAGTGCTTGAACAAAAGGTGAAGTTGGAGTATGTTCCCTCCAAAGAACAAGTTGCTAATATATTTACCAAACCTCTGCCCAGGGAAGCGTTCAAATATCTCAGACAGAAGCTCGGAGTAGTTTCTGCCATGTAGAATATCAGATCTGCTTAAATGCAGAAGATTAAATTGGATACGCAGATTTCATGAAAGAAATTCGTGTATATACACGAGTTTATACAAATAAAACCGCGTATGGGTGGTTGCTAACAATATTTCTCTGGGTCAACATTCTTCAGCAATGTTATGGTGCTGTTGGGTATCTCTGGTGATGTTTCAGCTCTTATATTTCTGTTTCATTCTTTGATATTGGGTGAAGATGCCTTAATGATTTGCTGTTGAAATTGTTCAGGATGCACAAGCTAAGGGGGAGCATTGGTCATGTGGAAAGGATGCATTGTTGGAATTATGATGGTTCTGAAATATGATCTCTCTCTTGAGGTATTTTTGGTATTTGTAACAAAAGGTCATATTTGTAATGTGATGAAAAGGTCATGTTGAGACCTATGATGTAAAATTGTAATATTCAATCATGTAAGGACTTGGTCAAATTTGTAAACCCACTTGGTAGGGTAGTTGAGTCAAAATGTGTAAACCCACTTGGTTAGGTACCCAAGTCACATATGTAAATCCACTTGGTTGGATCTTTGATGTAAGTATGAGTCCTCGGTGATAGGAAAGGTCATAGAGTCATGTACTTCATTGAAAAATATGTTTGAAGATTCAGCATGAACTCAGGGGGAGCATGGTAGCTTCAGTGCACATCAGATCTACAGAGCTCTTCTTTCTACAAGAGAAAAGAAAAAGAAAAAAAAACCTTGTTTTGGTTTTGATCCGCCCTTTGCCCTTGATGTCAAAGGGGGAGAGTATCATGGTGTTTGCATGATGGTTATAATAAATGTATCTATCTGTTGTGGTGATCAAACACCATCATGGTTGCCATCAAGTCCAAAGGGGGAGATTGTTGGCATGTGTTGTCCTTGATGGCAACCTACTTGATGAAATAAGATTGTTGGCAATAATGTGTTGTGTTTGATGGCAACCTACTTGATGGCGTTGTCCTTGATGGAAAATGACTTGTCCTATTTGTTAATGATGTAAATCTGATGTATCTACAGAGCAGTGCAGATGTAATGGAGAAAGGAATTCCTGTAAGGGCCAGAGCAATGATTAAAATGGTATGTCACAAAGCATACACGGGTTTGTAAAGGCGAAGTAGCGTATGAATGCGGAAAAGTACGTACCAAGTAGCGTATGCCTATTTGCGCTCTAAATTTATAAAACCAAGGGAATTTACCATGGTATTGGCCCATTGTATTGAGCGCTGGAATATCTATTTGATCTCGTCTAGGAATACCATTAGTAGTTGAGTGGTTTTGACTCATGGTATTGACAAAGGCTAAATCTATATAAGGAGAAGAAGATCATAGTGCAAGGTGTGCATAAGTCTGGGTTTTAATGAATACTTCACTCTGAAGTATATCTGCATGGAATGGGTAACAATTTGTTGATAGATTTGAATTCATAATGCACCTATGAAGAAAATGATGAAGAGGGATCTCTAGATCTGAAATGGCTATGTATTTTCTAGATCTGTTTATGGAATGTTTAGATTTGTGATCTGGCGAATCTCTGCTGAAGTAAAGGGTAAGATCTGAGCTGTTTATCTGGTCTGAAGAATTGCGCTGCCCTATAATGTCTGTAGATCTATACGTAGGTTCATGGCAGAGAAAGCGCGTATATACGCGAGTTGTCTTCAGCAAAAGCGCGTATGGAATCTAGGTTTTTGCTGAAGTATGTGGAATGAAATGTTTGATCTATTTTGCTGCGATCTGTCAATGACGTATTCGTACAGATCTGAGTTGTTTGAATAATGATTATGCTGTTGATTAAGTTGATGAAAGATCAAGTTGTTGGTTGTTGGTTGATGATTCAATAAAGGAAGAATGACTGTCTAAACAATGCTGCATGATTGATAGATTGTCTGAACATAAATATGATTTTAGATCTGAACCGGAGTTTGATCTCATTTTGAAAAATCAGTGTTCTCAGAAGTATACGCAGGTTTCTACACATATAAGCGCGTACACACGCGACTTCAGCGAAGAGAAGTAGCGTATGCACTCCATGTTATGCACAGAGGCATACGCAGGTTGGTAAGAAGGGAAGCGCGCATACACGCGGTTCCAGTAAACAAAAGTAGCGTATGATATTTGATTAATGAATGTTCTGGGTTGAGTTTACATCTGCATATCTATTCTGAAGTTTGGGTTATCGCTGATATTCTGGCTACAGTGGTCTCATTGTTCTATTTGAAGTTCTGGGCAAAATATGTTTGTTGATTAATGAAGTGTTGTGTTGAAGTTGTTTGATCCAGTTTGAAAATTGATGAAACGTGGTCTGCAGTGGATCTGAGGGTTGAAGCCTTCAGTATGAAAGTAGAAGCTTTCTGCCAGTAGAGGCTGGTGCTAATATCAGGGGGTAGTAGCTCCCTTCCAGGAGAGGCTGGTAAACAAGAGAAGGTTGTAGCCTTCTATAGGTGGGTGCCTGCGTGCTGGTATGAGTCTACGCTAGTACATGGTTGTAAGATGTTTTCTTTATAATAAATATTGAAGACTGAGACGACGGCAACGGTGGTTTTCTCCCGACTTGGGTTTCCACCTTAAATCCCGGTGTTCATGTGTGTTGCTTATGTGTGATGGTTTATTATGTTTTTACTGCACATGCTTACTGCTTAACATCTGATGAATAAATGATGCAATTATTTAAGAATCAAATACATAATAAGAGCTCTAAGCATACGCGAGTTTCCTTAAGGATATCTGTGTATATACGCTAGTTTTGTTCTATAAAGTAGCGTATGGGTTTTGAGAAAAGAAAAGTAAAAAGTTTATCAGTTAGCTCTAAATACTGATTCACCCCCCCCCCCCCCCTCTCAGTATTTTTCCCAACACCTTTCATTCATTTCTTGGTAGAGTATCCTCACCATATCTGTCATGTCTAGGAAAGCCTTTCGGAACACCCGTTCTTCTTCTTTGGAATCAATGTCTTCAGGAACTTCTCCTTCTCTTGAAGACATGCTTGAGGCTTCTTCTATGGCTCTTGGAGGTAAATTAGAAGGTGGAGTTAATGGCTCCCTGGCCCTCCTTGGTTGAGGATTATTTTGAGCTCTAACCAATTGTCCTTCCCCTCTCTTGAGCTTAAGCCTAGTAAGCATACAAAATTGCAAACAATCAACTATATCTTTGCACAAGAACAATGCAGAGTAAAAAACTTGGCTCTGATACCAACTGACCTGAAAATGAAACTATTTGTAATGTTATGCAAAGTATCCATTTCCATATAATTTAATGTGCAAAGTGTTCTCCATGACTTGTAGGTTAAACAAAGTAGTTTTGGTTATGTTTTTGAGTTTTACGTGTGAGGTTTTGTTAATTAAATTTATTGTTTAACATATCACAGTAGAAATACACAACAAGTAAAATTCACCATAACATAACACAACAAATTGTTGAGGCAGTTCACCCCTCCTGGGCTACATCTGCCGGTCCAAGGCTCCCCAATGGCATGTCCTTGCTCTATTAATTTGCTCAAAATGGTTACATAGTGAAAAATATGCCTAAACATGCAAAACCAACTGTAAATTTGACTTCAGAAGATAGAAAATAGCTAAAAATGGCTTTTGTTTCACCTTAAACAGTGAAATACAACCCAAAATAGTGCCTCCTCCATGATGGCCGTGGTGGCTTCTTCCTCTTCTCTGAAGAAAAAACTGCTGTAGAACATCTTTGTTCGCTTTGAAACCTGTCCCAAACTCTCCAGAATGCTAAAAAAACCCAAATTTGACTAAAATTTTATCTTCTTTGGTCGAAAAATGAGAAAGTTATGGCCAAAACAAATTTCTGCCCAGTGGCACTAAAAAACCTCCTCCAAAACTGGAGGAACTCTAGTTAACTCGACTAATCTAGAAACTACCACCGAATTTGATGGAGCGCGCCAAAAACGTCGGAACTGTTTAGGGTGGTATTAAATGTTGAGCGGGCGCATTTATGTGTTCACATGTGACCGCCTCCATTTAAACCGCTGGCTTAACCGTGGCCCTAACGGTTTTGAAACCATTACCATAAATTTTATATTTGCGCTGTCACATGAGTCCCAGAACTATTTTCCGCATGGTTAGAGTTTAGCACCTGGTTCTTGTGACATGGTCCCATGCAGTCGGGGCTAGCCCTTTTCCTCTTCGCTAGTTTCAATTTTAAGGTTCAAATAGGTATGGCTTACCTACCTTTGTAAGAACCACTAGCAGCCCATTTGGTAAGGCATGCGCACTCTAACGCGAAGGTCACGAGTTTGACCCCCGACCCTCCAAACATAATTTTGCCATAGTCTTTGGTTTCCGGCCTGGGGCCACGTGGCGGCCTCCGGGCAGGCCATGTGGCGCCCACTGATAGGCCAACAAACCTTAATACAAAAATTTCCCAAACATATATGTATTTTTAAAATTTTTCATAAAGTCAAACTGAGTTAAACAGTCTTTTAATGGAGTTTACTGGAGACTCAAACCTCAATAACTTTCACATACGAGCTCGGTTTTGAGAACCGTTCACGGCGCTAGAATCGCAGCGACGAGGCCTTTCCGGTCATTCAGATTGCAACCATTTCTGAGCACTTACATTTTTGAGCAATTTTTTAACTTGGACATGATCTCCTGATTAGTACCTAACCTAGGGGGATTCAAAATGAGCACTTGCTAGAATAAAACTAGCAAAAAAGCCCAACAATATTAGTGACAAGTATTTGAGCTAACCCCTTGAACTTGGCTTATGGTTGTTATATATGTATGTCCATAATAATTGCAACTTTTGCTATCATAATAACATATCTTTATTGAAATTTCTTTCCACATAAATACACTCTTTTTAATTGAGTACATGTATTATGAATAACCTAAGGAGTTGTCTAATATTGTAGCAAACTTCTATTTACCTGTCGAAATTCGATGACACAAAAGTTAGAGTTCTCATTGATCTAAAACTTTTATCAAAATTTTGACAATCTAGGTTGCTTTAAAATTGAGTATGAACTTAAAATCATTATTCCACCATAAACGAGGGAAAAACTTTGTTCACGCCTCTAATTTTTGTCGGGTTTTTACAAGATTTGCGACTAGAAAGAGGGTCTATTTACAACAAGATTAACTTACTACATAATCTAAAGTACGTAACATTTCAAGACATAAGTGATTTATAATGGAGTAAGTTAATAACTACAGAAACTCACTTAACTTTTGGTGGAAAATTTTCCCCAAATTTGGTAAGAATTTAGTTGAAAGTCAAGTTCCAATTAATTAATGGGAACTTCAACAATGGAACTCCAACCCCATTAATTTCAACCCATTTTAGGATGACTCATATTTCTCAAGTTTGAAAAAGAAAAGTGAATTGTGACCAAACTTTATTTTGTTAAGAAAAAAGTGATTAAGTTTGTCCACTTTTTATAATGTATCACCCGCACCAAAAGTTTTATTAAGAAGAAGGCTAAATATTCCACATATTTAACTTTTTGATTTGATATTATAAGAATTTCTTATAACAATCTTCACTAAAATTACAATTTTGGATTGATAAAATTATTATAATTTTAAATTAATAAAATTATTATTTTTAATATAAGAATAAATTAAACACCATTAAATATTTCTATTATTACAAACAAATTATATAATTCTAAAATATAATATTTACAATTCTATCAATATACTTTAAAATAAAAATGCTGATTTCCCTTAATAGCCCCAAAAAAAAAAAAAAAATTTAAAATTTAAAATGCATCATGGAAATTAGCTTTGGAGAAGCATATCTTAAAGTTAAGTCACAAATATCTTTTCCTTGTACTAAGGTTATTACCATAGAAGTTAGTTAGTTTGGAGAAGCATAAAGTTAAATCACGAATATCTTCACCTTATACTAAGGTTTTCTCTAGTTTCCATGTGACATCTGGAATTCATATATCTCTATTAAATTTCTTAAGCGTAACCACTTCAATGTTAAAGGAAGACCGACTTGTACACTCTCAAGTTGTTATTACCAAAATTATGCAAAACTTGGTAAAGTCCTATTGGAGAAATAAACTTTAAATACGCTATAATAAAATGTCTGAATATGTAATACTCGTTCGAATTGGCAACATGAAATTGACCAAAAGAATGACAACGAAAAATCTGAAATGCGGACAGCGTTGGCGTTTCATTTTGCTTTGGTTTGAAACTCTGGGTACATGGGCACGGCAATGGTTATTGTCATACTCCCGGCACGCAATCTTTACAGAAACCCAACAACAGTTAGTATGAGCTGTTTCCGTAGTAGCCCAAATGGCATTGGCAAGGCTGAAAAAAGCGGTTGACATGATTCATGTTAATATGGGTTTTGTTGAGATAGATATGAGTGTATATGCCTCCCTTTTACAGTGGTGTGTTGAAATAAAAGCCCTGGCAGAGGGTCAACGAATCCAAGTTCATATAACGAAAAGGGGATACAAGCCGGATGTTTATTTACAGACCAAATTCCTTATACTGTATGTTAAATGTGGGCTTATCGCAGATGCGCGCGAAATGTTTAAGAAAATGTCTGAACGAAACGTGGTGTCATGGAATGCAATAATCAGTGGATATGTTCAGCAGGGGAATCCTACTGAAGCCCTGGCGGTTTTCCTCCAAATGCAAATGCAAATGCAGAGAGAGGGGCAGCGAGTTGATCCCTTTGCCTTGGCCAGTGTATTGAGGGCATGCGCTCTGGAAGATAAAGAGGCCAAGACTAAACACAAGATCAGAGAGGTTCATCTTCAAATTTACAGAAATGGATTCGAGTGGGATGTTGTTTTGTTGTCTACGCTTATAGATGCCTATGCAAAATCCGGGGATATGGATTATGCGCGCCAAGTGTTTGACAAAATGTCCCAAAGAAATGTGGTTTCATGGACAGCAATGATTACAGGATATGCAAAATGTGGAAGGCTGGCAGATGCGCTTAACGTTTTTGAGGCAATGCCTGAACGAGATGTGGTTTCGTGGAACGCCATGATTGAAGGGTATGCTCAACACAGACTTGGGGAGGAGGCATTGATGCTGTATACTCAAATGCAGAGGGTAGGGGTTAAACAAAGTGCATCTACTTTTCTCAGCGTTCTTAGAGCATGTTCTGACCTTGCTGCTCTTGAACAAGGTAAGCAACTTCACACCCATTTGATTAAATGTTCTTTTCAGTCGGATTCTGTCATGTTGGGGAGCGCCCTCGTTGACATGTATGCCAAATGTGGCAGCCTCGCATCGGCACAGCAGACATTTGACAGAATGCCTGACAGAAACGTCATCTCATGGACTGCAATAATTGATGGGCACGGCAAACACGGCAATGCCATGGACGCCATCCAAGTGTTTGAACAAATGCAGCACTCAGGCACCATGCCAAACCTCATTACC
The DNA here is from genome assembly GCA_034641835.2 of Pinus albicaulis. NCBI lineage: Eukaryota > Viridiplantae > Streptophyta > Pinopsida > Pinales > Pinaceae > Pinus > Pinus albicaulis. Next base: position 422,767,113 of record CM076572.1, read on the forward strand.
TTCATTAGCGTTCTATCTGCATGTAGCCATGCAGGCTTGGTGGACCAAGGCTGGCACTACTTCAACTCCATGAATCGAATATATTCTCTAATACCAGCACAAGAACACTATGCTTGCATGGTCGACCTTCTTGGTAGAGCTGGAAAGTTGGACGAGGCACACGACTTCATCAATAAAATGCCAGTTGAACCTGGTGCTGATGTGTGGGGAGCCTTGCTTGGTGCTTGCAGAGTCTATGACAACATAGAATTGGGGAAACTTGCAGCAGAGAAACTTTTCAAATTAAATGACAAAAGGGCTGGAGCATATGTTGTTCTATCAAATATCTATGCTGCAGCAGGCAGGTGGGATGATGCATCAAAAGTGAGAAAAGTAATGAAAGAGAGGGGTATAAATAAGGAGCCAGGGTGTAGTTGGATTGAGGTCGAGAAAAAGGTGCACACATTTCATGTAAGGGATAAATCGCATCCTCAAACAGAGGAGATATATGCAATGGTTGAGAGATTATCTGGGGAAATGAAGGAAGCAGGATATGTGGCCAATACAAACTTTGTGCTTCATGATGTGGATGATGAGCAGAAACAGCATATTCTTTGTTACCACAGCGAGAAATTAGCCATTGCATTTGGGCTCATTAGCACACCACCCACCAAACTTATTCGTATCATCAAGAACCTTCGTATGTGTGTTGATTGCCACACTGCCACAAAGTTCATCTCCAAGTTAGTTCAGCGAGAAATCATTGTAAGGGATGCCAACAGGTTCCATTACTTTAAAGATGGTTTTTGTTCATGTGGAAATTATTGGTGACTTATGTACCATAAACTAGAAGCACAAGTTTTGTTTATTAGTTTCTTCTTCTCAGTAAGGATTATTTCAGTTTTTATTTTTGCAATGTGTTCATCTCACTAAATTTCTAAATGACTTGAGGCTTCCAGTTAGATGTGCAACATGATATTCGTTCTTTAGAAATGCTGCATGAATTTGCTTCTACTGCGTGAATCTTGGTCCAGAATGGGTTTGTGGCCCACTGGGATTAAAATCTTCAATGTTCCACCAAGTCCCCTGGATGTGGGAGCGAGGGGGCGAGGGAGCGCGGGAGCGGCCTATGCAAAAGCTCCCTACCAATTTTCAGGAAACGTGGGGGGACGTCGGGGTCATAAAAAATATAAAATTTAATATTTATATTGTAACTGTATTTTTGCAAGGAATGTATATACAGTCATCATACACTTACATCATGAAAGATAAATCATAAATGATAAAATTATAAATCGATGAATGATGAATCACATAACTGAAACAAATTTAAAAGTTAAAAATTAAAACATACATCATACAATCATACATGTAATTTTGTAAGTTTGTAACTATATAATCATTAATGTAACTATTAACAATGTACAATGAAAATAAAGTATAAGATATCATATGACATATTATATCAAGATTCAAAATAAAGTTTAAACTGAAGTTTACAACTCAAGTCTGAAACATAAAACTTAAAAGCAAATAAGTTATGTCTGAAACATAAAACATAACATATGAATATCAAATGATATCATCATAATGATAAATGAGCATAAATGCTCAAGGTAATGCCCCACTAGTCTCTGCATTCAACTTCTACACGAATATATCAGGATCAACCATGTCACCATCTGAATCAGAATCACTTGGATTGTCAAACATGCTAAGTGGCACACCAACTTTTAACACGAAACCATAAACTCAAAGGAGCGTGAGGGGGCGTGAAGGGGGGTGTGTGGGGGCGTGAAGGGGGATGTGCGGGGGCGTGAGGGGGCGTGAGGGAAACGTCCCCTAGAAGTCCCCAAGACCCCGTAGCGCAAGCGGGCGAGGAATCTAGACCCCTAGGTGGGGGGGCGAGACCCCGTGTAACACTGAAAATCTTCACTGGTGAGTTGCATATTGAAATAATGAGCGTTATTTTCTTTCCATCTTTTCCTTAGTAATTCGTTTGGATCAATGCAAAATGAATGCTTCCAAGCGAATTTTCGCCTGGGATGCAAATTGTATGTGTTATGCAGTTCACCTCTGTATTACCATGCATGCTATGCATCCATGGGCATTCTACCAATTTTGTTGGTTTAATGTCCATATCATACTCTTGGATCTTTGCTATCCACTTTCCCTTCTTTCCTTCACTGTCAGTTTGAGTCAGCACATCCTTGACAACAAAGTTAGGAACATATTAAGTATTTTGAGATTGTAGGACATATATTCTAAAAGCCTTCAAATCCTTAACTAGAGCATAAGCCTGTTTTTCTAAAATATTATACTTTAATTCAACATCCCTCAACACTTTGTCGAAAAATGCTACTGGCTATTCTTTACCATCTTCATTTCTTTGCAAAAGTACAACAACAACAGTGAAAGGAGAAGCAAATGAGAAAATCTGAAAAAGGACTTACCAGCACTGGGGCCTCTGCAAAAGCTTGTTTAATTTTTGTAAATGATTCTTGAGCAGCTGGGGTCCATTTTCTTTCCGCATTCTTCTTCAACATATCAGTAATTCTTTGATAATCTCTGCATAATTTGGAATAAACCTTCTTAGAAAGTTTATTCTTCCCAGAAAACTCTGAATTTCCTTTTTACTTCTAGGCAGAGAAATGTTCTTAATTGTTTGTACTCTTTTAGGATCAATCTTCACTCCCTCCTTTGATACAATGTGCCCAAGTAGTTTCCCTTGTCTCAGAGCAAAATGAGACTTTTTTGGATTCAGTGATAACCCATATTTTCTGCATTTTTCGAAAGTCTGCTGAAGGTGTTTCAAATGCTCTTCATCAGATCTAGAAAACACCATGATGTCATCTAAATAAATAACCACAAATTTATCTTTCTCCTCCACAAAGGCTATATCCATAGCCCTCTGAAAAGTTGCACCAACATTCATCAATCTGAATGGCAACTTTGCATACATGAAAGTTCCCCATGGGGTTGCGAATGCTGTCTTCTTTTGGTCTTCTGGCTACATTGCAATTTGATTATAACCAAAAAAGGCATCAATCATAGACAATCTGGAAGACCCTGTTATTCTTTGGAGAATATGATCCATCTTTGGGAGGAGATAATTATCTTTCAATGAGGCTCTATTCAAATTTCGGAAGTCTATACACAATTTGATCTCTCCATTTTTCTTCCTCATAGGCACCAGATTAGCTACCCAATCTGAATATCTGAGGGGAACAGTTATCTTTGCTTGCAATATTTTCTTAACTTCCTTTTCTATGGATGGTAAGAGTAGAGGGTTAATTTGTCTCAGTTTATGCTTATATGGCTTTACTCTTGACTTCAATGGAATTTTGTGCTGAATAATATTGGTATCATAAGTTCTGAGATCTTCATAAGACCACACAAATACATCAACATACTTCTTAAAAAGATTAACATACCTCTGTTTGTATTCTGTTGAGATACCCTTTGCCAGTTTGATCAATTTCGGTTGCTGCTTTGTCCCAAGATTACAGTCTTCAATATCCTCTTCCTAATTCTGTTTACTTACATTTACAACACCATCATTTGCATCAAACAACTTTTCGAAGGGAACCAAACCTTTGGGGATCACATTATTCTTCAACTGCACAATTTTCTGACCTCCCACAAAATCCTTCCAGGGTGATTCAATGTTAGTTTCTTCTTCTTGAAGATTTTCAATTTCACATTCTTGATCAATCTCTAAATTTGAAAATTCCCCTACCATTTCCAGAAATCTTTTTATCTGTTCTTCATCCTCAAAAACCTGCCAATATTTTATGTTATCTGGAATGGAGGGTTTGCTTCTGATCTCAACTCCATATCTTAGTTTGGGATTTAATGGAGTTTTGAAAGTGCTAGCTGCCATTGCCAGTGAGTCAGCTAACCTGTTCCCATCCCTTGGCAGGAACTGGATATTAAACGCTGTGAATAAATTGTCAACTACATCCCAAACTTCATTTCGGCAGGCCCTAAGCCTAAGATGTTTAGTCTGACATTGATTTTTGATTTGCTTTACAATTAACTCAGAATCTCCAAAAGTAGAAATGCATTCAATGCCCATATTTTTAGCAGCTTGTAAACCAAGAATCAGAGCCTCATATTCTGTTATATTATTTGTGGAGTAAAATTCTAATTTATAAGAAAAGGGAAAAATCTGACCTTTAGGGGAAAGCAAAAGAACCCCAACACGACTCCCTTCCTTTGAGTACGCTCCATCAAAATATAGTTTCCACACTCCACTTGCTACTACTTCCTTGCCTTGAATTGCTGAAGGAACTTGTACTGTTGTGTCTTCAACAATTTCTTGCGGTACTTATAACGTGAAACAAGAAAAATCATCTTTTTCCTAACTGTAAACTAGAGAATTACTTGAACCCTCCCATGTAATAGTTTTTACAAATCTGGTTTCCCTATACAATCTCCTTTCCTCTCCACCAAAAACTCAAATGATTGCATAGGTGAAATCCAGTTTCAACACTCCTCCCAGCTTAGCTCCCCAGGACCTAGAGAGCAACATTCGAAAACGAGCTAGAATATCTGCGATAATAACATCCATCACAATACTTCTGGTTGGAATCTGAGTCAGTGACACCACCAAATCTTTAATAAGTTCCACACATTTAACCTTCTTTGTGTCAAAAGAGTACAAATCCGTGTAAGGCTTTGTAATCTGAAGATTAAGCTGCTTCATCACTGAAAGAGGCATTAAATTACGAGAAGCTCCTAAATCTAACATACAATTATGAAAAATAAAAGTATGCATCAGAAGGGAAATATAAAATGGAGGAGTTGAATTATCCTGTTCCTCTACATCAGAGCCAAACATCGAATATCAGAGCCAAACATCACCACTGGCTTCTCTTCTTGCAGATTAACTGTATCAGCTGCATCATTGCTTTGTGATAAATTTATAAATTCAGAAATCTGTTTTTTGTAATAAGACTTCTTCACCAATTCAGTTAAAGGAATAGGAATCTTAACTTTTCCCATTTCTTTTTGAAGACTAAAAGAATGAACCTCCTTTACTATTTTTACTTGCTCTTCTTCTTGTGTCTTCTCCCTTTGTTCATTGCGCTGATTGGTAACAGGTTGCTGGGACTGTTTTTGCAGAATCCCTTTATTCTGCTGATTTCTTGAACTCTCTCCATGATATACTGGGACTGTTTTCTCTGGCTGTTTATCCTTTTCATCTTGTTTTGGTGTTGGCTGCTGTACTGTTTGCTTCGACTGATCCTCTACATGGTCTTGTGTCCTTGACCTTTTCCTCGATCTCAGATCATATTTTTTTGTGTAATTCAACCTGCATAAAGTCTGTAAATTTTCTGCAATATTCATAATTTTCTTCATCATTCAATGCAACTTGAGATTCCAGACTTGCATCCCCATTATCTACTACTTCTTCTTCCTCCTCTGACAAAGTGGAGTATTGATTCTCCTGCAATATAAAGGTCTCCTCCACTGCCTCTTCCAGTTCATATTCAATATACAAAGGTGGCTGGACTTGATCTTGGTCCTTTTTCTCTCTTTGCATAATCTGCAGTGGCTGCCTTGTAAATTGAGGATTGAAATTTCTGTTTTTAGCTTGCCAAATCTGCCTGGGAGGATTTTTGTTTTCCAACTCTAATTTCACCAATTTGTTAAACAGATTTCTAATGACTTTAGTCATCTCATCTAACTTCTGTTCATGAGAATCTTTAAGCTGATTTGAAGATTTTGCTTCTTCCTTCCCCTTCTTCTTATCAACATTTTTATCTTTCTACTTGATCTTTTCTGCTGCAGACAAATTTGCCTCAATCTCCAATGCATCTGTCTGAATTTGATCCAGAGTAGGAGACTGCCTTTCCCTCAAAGTAAAACCAAAATCAGACTCAAAAGCTCATGCGAACACCATTTTTGCACCAGCAGGAGGTGGTTTTATTTCTACAGGGAGTCTGTTATACAGTTTGTTAAATATTTTAATGAATTCTGCCACCTCTTCCTCTGGTTTCCTCTTTATTGCATTAAACTCAGTCAAGAAGTAACCGTGATCCTTCTTTTCTCCCCATCTCTGTATAAAATAATATTCTAACGCCTCCCATGTGTTAATTTAATTAGCAGGGTGGGATTTAAACCACTTCTTCGCTTCTCCATCCAATGACTGTACAAAAAGCCTCATTACTATATCCAAGTATTCTACATTTAAGTTTCCTGCAAAAAGCACAGAAAGTTGCTATATGTTTTTCAGCTGTCAATTCCTCTTCTCCTGTAAATCTTGGTAATAACTTCAAATAGTCTTGAGGCATGGCATTCATAGGCTGGGGAAGATTCAAAGGAGCATATATGTTTAAAAGAAACCCCAGAATCGCCATGTTTTGATTTTGAGGGGGAACTTCCAGCTTGAAATACAAAAGGATAAGGTGGGATGACAAATATAGGAATGGGTTGAGAAACAACAGGGACTGTCTAGTAAGAAACTGATAAATCAACTGTCTGGATTTCTTCAACCTCTGGGAAAGAAAAAGAAACAGATTCAAATGATCTTTCTTCAAGGGTGGGCTCTGGAAAGATATTTCGAGGGGGAAACATGATTTCTTGGGAAAAATCCAAACTTCCTGCAGTTTCTTCTGAATGATGGACCTTTGGATACTGTGAAACAAAACTAGTACCAAGAGCAGATAAGGTAGGAATAGGAGTTATTGGAGATTTTAATCTCCAAACCCTTCGAGACACTAACTTTTCAGGATCTGAAAGAACAAGAGCCTTTTGTTGTGAGGTATCAGACCTCGTGTGAGGCCTTCTTGGAGCTAGGATTGTTGTTTTGTTCTCTTCTGTTGAGAAATCTCAGCCTAAACACTTTCTTTGCTCACCGTGCAAAGAAATGCTTCAAAAGAAAAACCCAGGGAAAAATAACTTCGTTGCTTGGTTCCCAGGAAACAACGCCAAAAGATGTTGTAACTTTAGCAGACAACGACACCAAAAGGGGTCAGTGCCTAAGCCATCTATTCAAAAGATAAGAGAGTTTATTTGCTGTCCCATTTTAATGATTCAAAAGTATTTTACAAGTAATGTAAAAGGAAATCTTCTTGGGAAAAATTCACCTTTTCAAAGTGGCCTCATTGACAATGAATATGATTTCTTAAAGGTTGAAGTATAGTGGTGAAGAAGATAATGAAAGCCTGAAACCAAAGCTACTTAAACCGCCGAATCTCTTTTCTCAAACTTTAGTAGAAATATGGAAGACATGGAATTTGAAAATATAGAAAAGAGGAACACGCATTAAGGTTATTTAATTGCATTCATAAGCACCATGAAATTAGTTAACTGTTGCATTAAAAACCAGAAGCTTCATTACTCTTTTCTATGGAAGATAAACATAAAAGGTTTCACAAAGAAAGAACACATATCATACTTAGAGATCTGTTCGGAATCACCTTGGAAATAGCTTTATTAAAATTCCAAGAAGATGAAAATCATTACACAGAAAAGTCTTTCCTTCTGAATGTCAAAATTTTGGAACCCTTTCTTGTACCTCTCTGTCTCTTTTATATCATCATTACAGAAATAATAGTTGAGAAAACTGTTAACTACCAAAACTACATAACTACTTCAAACTGCTCTTACCTATTCAGTCCTATGAGGGACTTTCTTTAAAATAATACTTAAAATACATCATAACATTATTTTACAAAGTGAATATTGAAAAAATCCACGAAAATGACAGGTGGACTTTGTTCATTGAGTAATTTACTAATTTGAGACTGTTGTGCTGGCTTGCTTGTAGAAGGTCATGCTTTTGCTGCTGCTACTACTGTAGGGGCCATCCAATCCTTGCATTTCTTCCATACTGACAGATCTGAACTTGGAAACTTAACAAATCTGGTGTGAGCCATTATTAAATTAGTTATTCCGCTGTACGTGGGCTTCTCAATGAAAAGAGTTTTGATCAACCATAACAACTGGAAATCTCTGTGCAGATAATTCACAATTATTGCTCCTTTCAGCACTGTTGTCTTCTCATGAGAAGTGCCAATTTTACTCCTAGCCTCTGCCAACAAAGTTTCATGTCTCCCAAAGAAGCATGTTTACTTGTTGATCCCAGAATGAGGGTAATCCTGCCCTTGATCTCTTATCGAAGTTGGTGCTAAACTTCAAAACAACTTCCTTTATCTCTATAAGTTTTGTCTCAGTGGTCTTCTATATAAATTCTTAAGCACCATTTTATTTATTTCAAGCACCAATTCTGTTCTGTCTTCGATTTGCATTACTCTTAATTCCTGTGAGGTCTTGGAATTCAGGAAATCAATTATTTTCTTTGCAAACTGTGCTCATTGCATGATCTTCTGCTTGCTAGTAGCAATGATGCCCTCCAAATCTCTAATGATAGTTTTCTCCTCTGCTACAATTAACATAAAATCCCAAATGTTTTTCATTGAATGAATTATATCTTTCCAAATAATTTCTCTGGCTTGAATCAGAGACATATTACCTTTCACCTTTTCCTTTAGCTCCTTGATCTCATTGCAAGTAGTCTGGTAGTCATTGTGATATTTTGATGCAGTTTCTTTGGCTATGGTCAGTTCTTTTTCCTTTGCTTTCAAGAGTTCTTTTGTGTCATCCAAGTTTCTCTGCATCTTTTTCATCTCATCCTCAGATATCTTCAATTCTGTCATCACTCTAGTCAATTTATCAGCTGGGTCTTCAGAATCAGGCTGTACTAAAATAGTACATACATGTGTATCAATTTTCTGCTGTAAACTGGAATTCATTTCTTTTAGGGTAGCTACTTCATTATTTCTCTGCAAAAGCTCATTTGTTAATATTTCCTTCTCTTTCTCCACTTGAGCTACTTCTGGAGCCATCACATGTTCAACAAAAGGCAACTTCAACTTCTTTCTTAGTACTTGAATTTTAGTTTTTGCTCCCTGCAAGACTTTTTGAACAACAGTTTTGTCCTTTGGATTTACACCAATTTTAACAATAAGTTTCTTTAATTCTTCATTTTGTGTGAGTAAAGTCCTAGAATTGCCTTTCTCCAACTTCAATTAATCGACAACCTTTCCCAATAAATGCTTCAGCCTTACTGGCAACCAAATATGTTTTGCTCAAGTCACTGTAAATCAACTCTCCAGTTTGCCGATGCAAATTGATTTTTTCTGTCCAAGAGATTTCTCTTGCATCTACAGTTAAATTCATTGTCTTGAAATTTGTAGAAGATGAAACTGTGAGTGCAAAAGGATGAGAAAAAGATAATTTATTTCTTTCCAGATCCATAGCAGATAAGAATCTGGTATGATAATCTGAAATTGACTGAGTTTCCAACTGGGATGCAACACTTTCTCTTAACCTCTTGTTTCTTTCTTCAATATGACCATATAACTACTTTAGGATAGGCACAAAACTCTCAGAAGAATCTTCAGGCACAGGGGGGGCATGGTGTACAAGTCACTTCTCCCAACTGTAGCTGAGAACCAGTTGTAGCAGAGGAACTTCTAGCTAAAGTTTCAGACAATCTAGGCTTCTTTGAACTCTGAATTGTATCTCCTTCCAAGTCAATTGCCTCTTCACTGCCCCTCTTTAAACCTTTCTCTGTGGCATGGGGAGTTTCAATTTGCATTCCTTTTGATGCTCCTGTCTTACCTCCATTAGCTAATTTCTCCTTGTCTGGCCTGGGTTCATGTACATATGGAGCATATGAATTTTCTACTCTTCTATTGGAAATAATATGATGTGGGTCATATGTCGACTTGCCACCTGGTTGCAACTGCATGCTCTTGAGGATTTTTCCACCTCTTCCATGGCTTGTTTGTTGTTCACAATAAAAGGCCCAACTGTTTTGGGCAACTTGAACAAATGCCATTTCATAGATGGTACAAAAGGAATTTGATCAACATTCAAGCTCTGTCTGATAAATTCCAGAGCGAACAATCTCATGGGTACAAATGTAGGAAGCTTATAAAGGGTAACCTCAGCTCCATACAATCTAATCTCAGTGTAATCTTCAAATTGAAACTAGTCTCCTACCTTGACATCTTTACTCAGCTGAAGAAGAGACTAGGCTTTTGGTAAAATACAAGGTGAAGGAAAGCTATTGATAATTGAATAAGCAACTGACAGAAAAGCAGAGGTAAAGTAGGTGAAGCCTTCATACTTGTACTGACTTCTTATAATGTCTGTCCAATCCACTACTGATTGCTTTCGCTTATGCACATCCATAATATTCATGCCCAAATGCATGAAACTCCCAGCATGAACATAAAGGAATAAATAGGTTATCAATTAAGAGAATCTAAAAAATCCAGTGAGGTTTAAATCTGGCATCTGAGAATTCACCAATTGCTCTCAGTAGGTTGGTATATCTAAAACAATCTCAGGTTGCAACATCATAGTAAACATCCCCAAAATGACTTGGTCTATAACACTGGTATCTTCTTTTCCCAAAACCCTGGTAATTATCTGTAAAATTGGTCTTGCATCTTCAACAAAAGTCTCAAGAGGAAATTGGATTTGTTCTAAAGATAAATTATGACCTGACATTATACTTGGACTGACTTCTTACAATGTCTGTCCAATCCACTACTGATTGCTTTCTCTTATGCACATCCATAATATTCAGGCCCAAATGCATGAAGCTCTCAACATGAACATAAAGGAATAAATAGGTTATCAATGAAGGGAATCTTAAACATGCAGTGAGGTTGAAATCTAGCATCTGAGAATTTACCAATTGCTCCCAGTAGGTTGGTATATCTAAAGCAATCTCAGGCTGCAACATCACGGTAAACATCCCCAAAATGACTTGGTCTATAATGGTGGTATCTTCTTTTCCCAAAACCTTGGCAATTATCCAGTAAAATTGGTCTTGCATCTTCAACAAAAGTCTCAAGAGGAAATTGGATTTGTTCTAAAGATAAATGCTGACTTGTAGGCATTATAAAAGGACATTCGGGCATAATCCTTGCCATACAAGTTCTGAAAAAGAGTCAACAGGGATTCCTCTGAAATTGGGGTATAAAGATTTGAAGATGGAAACACCAAAGCTTGCTGAATTAAAGGAGCAGACACTTGGAAAATATTTTCACCTAAAGCATTCATGACAAAACACTTATGGGGATACATGGCAGACACCAACCAATGGATAAATTCAGGAAAAACATAAGTTTGTGGAATTATAGCAGCGAACAAACGATAACTTATGACAACAACATACATGGGGGACCCCTTTTGACTAACTAAAATATGCTGGCCGAATTCCACGAGGTTCAAGGAGCAAATTGAGTCGAAAGCATCCCTCTCGGTGTCCATCAGAGGAATGTGGGAGGTTGAACCAGACAAGGCAACCTTTTTAGACATTTTGAAACTTTTGAACGGTCAAATTGGATTCTATAAATACCTGGCAACCTTCGCTGATGTTGACAATTTGTAATTTGCACAACAGAATGACTGAAACGACACTACAAGCACTGGAACAACAATTGGAAATGTAAGAAATGAGGGTGAGTACAAGATTTAGAGGAGAAAACAGGAAAAATGAGGGAAACATGATTTTAATGGTGATTTGACATATACGAGATAGATGATATGACATGGTGACATGGAGGTGTCGGGGATGATGTGGAATGGGAGTGACGTGGAGTGGGATGAGGTGACGCGGTGTGTCATGACTGGGCCGTGCTTGCTTGCCCCCGCAATACGAGAGCACTAGGGCTACAATATAACCCCGCCCATAGTGCCCCCATAGTTGATCTGCATTGTAGATCTGAAGTCAACGTTCTCGACATTGACTGGATTGCGGAGGCACCCTGGTAGATAAACATCGTTTAATTTGTGCTATCGGGTTTTAGCTATTGGGTGGACCCGACATCCCCAACAAGCTCTGCTCGACAAGTCACCCGCCATTTAACTCTTTCTTCGACTCTACTCCGCTCGGGCCCACACAATTTAATGTTAAGCTGCACTTTGTCTTAATTAAAGATTAATCCACCATTAGTGCTTTTCAAAATCATAAAACTAACAAATATACTTTGCTTTTGCTTTTTATTTATTTATATTTTATTTTTGAAATACATGTATATATATTTTTTCTTTTTCAACATATAATGACAGTATGAAAACGAGGTACAACGCAAACATTGAATATTCAATGATTTTTTAATGCTGCCTCTCAATCCTCATGAGATCTTCAACAAATCTTCTTATTTATTCTTTAGGGATTTAGTCATGCAGAAATCCTCTTAATTCACGCACTGTGAATCCTACAACATGTACATAATTCTTCTCCTAGTCCATTTAACAATAAAAGTTCCTTAATTGTTACTCAATATTACTTCTTCACATGATAGATTTATAAATTAATCTATCATCAGTTTCAGGCTTCACATAGATGCTGAAACTCTGCTAATTCTAGATTTTAACTAATACTAAAATTCTTCTCAATCACATAGATACACATCATGAACACCATAATGTATGAAAACTCTATTTCATTAATTAAAATCTATACATACACATATACTCAAAAACTCTCTTCCTCTCTATGGCCTGATACTACATTCATTTGGCCATTAGTTCTATTTGCCAGTAGGCTTACAACAAATAGAATTACAAAACACAATTGCTTTTCCTAGATCCTAATAGCACTCCTCTAAGATCTCTAAGTTTTTTCCTATCCTAACAACTTGCTAACTACTGCTTAGATTATGGTAAGATTTTTCCCCTATGATCTCTCATTCCTTACAAGACAGATTCTCATACAACTAATTCTATCCATAGCTTTTCTCATATCTTTTATAATAATAAAAGAAACTAATAATATTTACAATTAAGGAAATATAATTCCTTTTCAATGTTGAAGCCTTGTTGGAGGTTTTCTTCAAAAAAAACTTGATTGATTTGGGAAGTTCTAATGCTCCCGCATCAAGTGGTATCAGAGCAAAGATTTACTCTTTGGAAATTGAGGAGAAATTAGAGCAGGTTAATCTTCTCAATTGTGTTTTGCAGGGATTGAAGAAACAATTGTTTTTTTTTTCATTTGAAGTGAAATTCAAGAGAAGGATTACTCTTTGAAAGAGTTCAAACATAACAATGATGATTTGGACGAGGAAACTAAGTTTGCAGTAGAATAAAATTCAACCTATTTGAAGAAGCAAATTTTAAAGCCAATTTGTAGTGGCTTGTAGGAAGAAGAGGGGCAACAATTTATGAATAGTAGTAGCAAGACATTTCATCAAACAAGGAGCAACATGTACCACGAAGGAGATCAACTGGACATGGAGATTGAGAAATTGAGAAAATTGATGAAAGAAGTGCCTAGAAAGAGGTACACTAATGTAAGAAGGGTAGGAAAAAACAAGAGGTATCTCAACATTATCCCTAAGATATCTCAACAATTGGATCCTCAAGGTTTTTCATCTTTTATAAAGTAGATATTATCCTTCCTTTTTAGTTTTTTAATTGTTTACAACATAGATATTACCATGCCTTTTTAGCTTTTTAATCTTTTACAAAATAGATATTACCCTGCCTTTTTGATAGTCGCGCATTCCAGAACTCATTCTTGCTGATTTTTTGGAGGATGGGTTGATGCTCCTACTTCAGAATCCCAAGGTACAAAAATTTATGACCTCCTGGTCATATGCTTTATGGTACTCTTGTAACAGCTTCAACTCGTGAGCCACAACATGCCTCTGCAGTTGCAATTCTCCACCTTGCTACACGATACCTCACCAAACTTTCTCCTCAGTTTGGGCTTTTGACATCTTCCTGGTTATATTCTCTGGAACCCTACGAGCACTCCTTGCTCTAAGCTGTTGCAAATCTTTTCACCTTCCTCTACTGTCACCTGCACATAGAAAACAAATCTCTTACCAGATCTTCAATCATCTTGTACCATCTTGCTGCTACTTCTCCTCCACACTACACGCAGGAATCTTCTGCACTCTGATACCATGATGAAAATGATATATGGGGTCTCTTCATTTTCATTGTTTACTGGTCTCAATCCTAGACCTTTGGGTTTTGGGCCCCTTGTCAACCTTTAATCTTCATGTAGCGACTCCAAAATAGTGCTGTTGATTTCTTCACGTTGGCTCACACAACAAGACAGGGTTCACACCATCTAGATTGAATATAAAATACGAGATTTATACACACACAATTTCGCAAGAACCAAATTTCATTAATTAAAACAACTATACTATCACATAGCATCTATTGGCGCCTTGGCGAGCCTATTCATTGTTCAATGGTCATCACTGCCAATGCCCGAATGCTACAATTTATATTGGGAAAATACATCTTTGTGGATCGCTTTGAATCCACAATTTTCTCCACAAGGCTCTCAACATAACTTTCATGGTTTAAGCAACCCGCAAACATACACAAATCATCTGTTTCAAAATCCTTAGGCCTTATGGTCTCATTTGATGCTTTAGGCATCATTTCTCCATGCTGATCTTCATTCTCTAAACAATCTTTGAGACCTTTAGTTAGTATTTCATCAACATCATCATTTATTTCTCCAAGGATAGATCCTTTCTCAGGTTCACGTTTGTAACCCACTTCTTTACTCAACTGTCCTGAGTACTTCCCTTAACAAAGAATTGTCCTTTGTCTTCATCCCTCCTGCAACAAATTCCATTTAATTCTCCTCTGTAGAGTCTCTTTGTATTTTTGGTCTTCCTCATCTCTCTGTAGCAGTTCTCTCATAATCTCTAGTTGTAATTTAATTTCAGCTTCTTCTCTATCAAGTTTGTCCTGACTTGATTTGCTACGGCTTACCTCTAAACCTTACTATGACCATCAATAGTCACAATCTTCCTTCTTCTATGAGCTTCTGGTTGGTCATTGTGATAATTTCATCCACAATTCCATTAATTGGAATTTCTTTAGTATTTATGTTAATTGGAATCATAGTATTAAAAACTGGAACCTGTGGACCTAATGAACTGGGTTTCGAACTGGAACCGGTCAGATCTCAATGAACCGGTTTAAAAAAAAATACATTAAATAATTAATATTAAATAAAAAAACTATTTTTAAGATTTCCAACCATGATTCCAAGCCAATAGAGACAAAATAAGCAAAGTTTGCTCATTTATATACCATGTAAAGGTGAATATATCAAAATGGCACCGAGTGCAATACATATCATCGACAAAATACATAAGCAATGAGGCTCCAAATCGCATATAAAGTCCAAAAACAATGCTACAAGCTATGAGGCCATTGGCCTACTACAAGACTACAAGTCTAGAGTCTAGACTCTATAGTGTACACATGATCAATCATCAAATTCATCATCACTACTAGACACAGGATCATCATTAGGAGCTGCATAGACATCATCTGAATCAGAGTCTGAGGATGCCTCAACCTCATCTGCAACCTCAGTAGCACTGCCACCAATAACAATAGAAGTGGACCTAATGAAAGCATGAGTTAGTCGCGCTGCATGACTAGTAACTTCCATTGGTTGTTTTCCTTTCCTTGATGTAGCTACTAATCCTGGTTCTGATGGCGCCACCAAATCTGCTTCATCCCCCACTAATGCTGCGTCAATATCAAAATCAGCCTGAAACACTGGATCTTCAATCTCCTCCACCCATTCTGATGTTGGTTCAATATCGTCCAACACAATGGGATCTAAATCAGGTGTTTTGTTCATCATTTGGTTCTGCCTTAGTTGAAGGTTGTATTGCATGAAGACAAGATCATTTAACCATTTCTCTTCTTTGTGTGCATGCGCTCAAAAACATACCAATTGCGCTCACAACCTGAAGCACTGCAAGTTTGGCTGAGGACTCTAATCACAAAATTTTGCAATTGAGGACATCGACCGCCAAATGAATCCCACCAATGTGCTGCAAAGAAAGAGACATTAATTAGTAACTTAGTTCATTTCATTAATTATTCACAAACAATTTAACTTGAAAAGAAAAACAAGTTGGAATTGCTTACCTAGTTGATCCACATCTCTTGCCATTTTCGCCAAGTTTTTTCCAAAGGTACCAGCTGCTATACTGAAAAGAGTAAGTTGTTTATGTATTTCTAACTGGTCTGCATGGATAGGGACCATGCGCTCCAAGCAATCAATCAATCCAGCTCTAACCTCCCCATCCTGCAGATCTCCTAGCCGAGCTTTATAAGGATACTTTGGGTTCAAAAAATACCCAATTGCATGTATAGGACGATAGAGTTGATTGTTCCATTTGTTATCAATGATCTTCCATATACAGCCATATTTAGCTAACTAAGCTGCATGTATCTGCTCCTTTGCCTGATCCATAGCCTCATAAATGTTGCCCATTGCTAATTTTTCCCCATCCACCATCCTTAACACCTTAACAAGGGGCTCGGTAAATTTTACAAGCTTTGCAGACCTTTTCCAAAAATAGTTGTCAAAAACTTTCTTTTTGGTGTCTTTGCCATCTTGTCTACGAGCCCACTGAGATTCAGTCCAATCATCAGAAGAAAACATTTTCTATAGGTTTTTCTGTTGAGAATTGAGACATTGTAGCGTGAGGAAGTGAGTTGCAAATCTCGTAATTGTAGGCCTAACAAGCTCTTTGCCCCCAGTGTTTTTCCTCATTAAGCTCAATACCCATGAGTGGTTGTAAATGTATTTTGTAATGCACTTGGCATGCTCTACAATGTTTTTTAACTACTCCACTTTGCCTATGTCCTCAAGCATGAGGTCTATGCAATGTGCAACACATGGAGTCCAAAATATGGTCCTATATTTGGACTCAAGCATCTTCTTAGCAAGAACATAGTTTGAGGCATTATCTATGATGACTTGGACAACATTCTACTCCCCCACTTTCTGAATAATCTCATCCAAAAGTTCAAATAGAAGGGTTGCATCCTTCACCTTATTAGATGCATCAACTAATCTCAAAAACATGGTTCCTTGAGGGCTAGAAACAAGGAAATTAATGATAATGCGGTGCTTTCCATCAGTCCATCCATCTGACATGATGGAACAACCTGTTTTGAGCCATGACTCTCTATACTCAGCCAAATACTCATCAATGGATGAAATCTCTTTTTGCAAAATAGCTCCCCTCAAGTCATGCACATTAGGGCCTTTGAAGCCCTTTCCTGCAGGTATAACAGAGTCCCACATAGCTTGGTAATAAGGTGAGCGTGCAACATTAAATGGGATATCTGCATCATACCACCATCTAGCAATGTATTGATAAGAAGTTTCTTTGCATTGTTTTTTCAAATGTTGATTCAAAGTGGATTAACGACTTGGATGGGAGGAAGTGGCCATGGGATTAGTAGTGGATGAGAATTAACTCTGGATGTTTGGGCTCTTTTTTGCTTTCGATTTTTGGCTAAGAGAAGGAGGAACATAGTGAAAGGGGTCATTGGTGGAAGGGATAGAAGTGGAGTCTTGAATCTCATAATCATCATACCCACTCTCTTTCATGGCTTCTATTAATTCCCTCTTCCTTGCAATTTCATCTTGGATGGCCTTCTCCCTAGCCTTCTTCTCCTCAAACTTTTGAAACTTGGAAAGGTATTCTTCCCTAATAGGACCTAACACTTCATTTGGTGCTTCACATGGCTTTACTTGGCCTCTTATCCCAGCCAATGTTGTTTCAACCTGAGAATACCCCCACCTTCAATAGGTTTCTCACAAAATTTGCTTATCATTTTTCCATCAATCACATCACAATGAGGCCATGCACTGTCCTTGACTTTTGAAGCCATGTTGATTTGAAATAATTAAAATTTGCAAAGAAACCTGTGATTTAAAAAAAAATTGCAGCTAAGATAAATGGAAAACCGAAGCTAAATTTAGGAAAAAATGCACATTGTAGCCTACAAAATTTGATAGCATAGAACAAGAGATTTGATACCAATAGCATAGCTGAACACATAAAATACATGGACAACAGTAAAATGAGGGATTTTCAAGTGAAAATCCTTACCTGGAAATGCAAACTAGCTTCTTTGGCCTCCTCTTTTAGACGCCAACTCTACTGACAGCTCCAAACTATTTCCAAAATAGCTCCAACTCCAACTCCAAGCCTCCAAGATGACTGCTCCAACAAAAACTCAACACTCTCCAAGCTCTCAATCAAACTCACAAAAGCTCCAAATGAGATGTGTGAGACAAATGAGAGGGTACCCTTGCTTATAAAGGATTGGGGAGGGTGTTTTTGGAGGGAAACAACCCTCCTTTTCCCTCCAAAACCACCCTAAACCAGCCAAAACCGTGTTCGTGGGTCCCTTTTGCGGCCGTGGTAGCTAATCAGCCAGTTTATCCATAAACTGACCGGTTAGCATTGGTCATACCGGAAAAATCGGTCAAGCCCCTCTCTTAACCAGGTTTTCAGGCCAGTTTGACCTGGTTGGGCATTTGACTGGCCGGTTTGAACCGCCCGGTTTTGAATACAAACACCTCGTTATGTCTATGCCCATATTTCAAAGGTTTCCACTTTTCATGCTATCAAAGTGGTATCAAAGCAGGTTTGCTCTCAAGAAGGACGAGGCAGAGCATGGTTTCTTGTTGAAATGGTGATATCTAGAGCTTGCAGTTGTTTAGGTTTCAAAATTTGAATGAGGTAAATATATTTTTATTTTCAATTTATATTGAAGTTGCATGGATGGGGTTGCTGGAGAAAAGAAAGAACACTGATGTTCTTTGAGGGTATGGAGAGATGTTAAAATTGGACAACTAGGTCCAAACTCCATGTTGTGATGCTCAGATGAAGATACCAATATTTTTATTGGCTTCCTCTTTCGGAGAGGTGTAAGATCGATCTAAAATTGATCTTAATCCGATGAGCAGAACATTTATTTTGAATTTATTTTTAATAATTTCAAATATGTGCTGGTTGGCCTTAAGATTTTACACCCCCAACAAATGTGTCACACACCTCAGTGATTGATATAAATAGAGTCAACGTTGGAGGACATTTCACTCATCTCATCCTCACACATCATCTCTCCTCTTCTGATTGGTTCAAGCTCCTTGGAGGCAGTTTCAGTTCACATGTGGGAAAGAAGGACAAAGACATTGTTGCTGCTGTTGTTGCTGCCATTGCTGTTGCCGTTGTTGCTGCCGTTGCTATTGTTGTTGCTGGTGTTGCTGCTGTTGGGGCAGCGTTGACTTTTCTGGCGCTGACTTTGAGTTGACTGTGTGGCTGTTTTGAGGGCTGTTGTGACACATGCTGGGTTGGCTGACCAAGGAGACTTTGTTGGTTGAAGCATCCCGTTGACCGCTGTAACGCACCACCACATTTTTCTGTTTCTGGTTTGTCTTCTATAGATCCACTGGTATGTTCTATCAGCATTTTACTTGATTGTTTATGTGATTGCTGTGGTGAAAAGTAAAGTTGCATCAAGCTTAGAACATCTACATAAATTTACATGGGATCAAAGCTGAGGTGAAGACAAGCCCTAATTTATAGCAATCACCGAAGAATAAAATGGGTTCCACAAACTATGGCTTCAAGGAGGATGACAAATTGACTGGAAAGGATGACTTCCATGCTTGGAAGATGATATTGGATCTCAAATTGGAAGACCAAGATGTCATGGACTATGTGTAGGGTAAAATCCAAGAACCTCCATCCACTGCTACTGCTGCTGACAAAACAAAGTACAAGAAGGGGAAGATCAAAGCAAAGCTGATGATCAGGGAATCCATTCATAATAGTCTGGTGGCCTACATCTCTGAGTTGGGCACATCCAAAGAGATGTATGGTAAATTGATTCTCATGTTCAAGGCCAACAATGCGAATCAAGTACTATTCTTCAAGAATCAATTGAAGAATCTGAAGAAAGGCAAGGATGAGTCTGTCCAATCATACTTTCTGACATTGACCGAGATCAGGAACAATTTGCTGGCTATTGGGGAGACAATAGCTGATCGAGAGATGGTACTCACCGCACTTGGAGGGCTCCCATTCGAATGGCATGTGTTCAACACTACCATTCTCAATAATAATGTGATACTTGAATTTGACGAGGTATTGTCGAGATGTGTTCAAGAAGAGACAAGAATGAAGGAGTATGAAAATGAAGGGAATGTTGCCTACACTGCTCATTCTAGAAAGAAGAACTTTGGTGGTCCAAAGATCAAAGGAAGAGCAGGGGCACAAGGAAAGAAGGGCAAGTGTTACACTTGTCATAGGCCAGGTCACGATGCTAGAGAATGTCCTTTCAAGAAGGATTCTCCCGATGGTGATGACAATCAAAGGAACAATAGGTTCAAGGGAAAGAGGAAGGCTCCCTTCGGCGGAAATGATCAACCTTTCAAAAGGTCAAGAAATTCCAGGTATGAGGAATCAAATGTTGTTGATAAAAGAAATGAATTCATTCTTGTATCTGCCCTCTTTGCTACATCTCCACTCGACACTATGGATGTTTGGTTGATAGATAGTGGTGCCTCAAGGCACATCACTGGCTTCAAGGAAGCACTCTCTGATATGGTTGAGAAGGATACCAATATGGAAATTATCCTTGGAGATAATGCCACATATCCCATGAAAGGGACAAGGACTGTGACCCTCCACTTGTCTCAAGGTCAAGTCCTCCGCTTGTAGGATGTGCTCTATGTACCTAATTTGAAGAAGAACCTTGTGTCTATATCGGCCATGGAAGACAAAGGTTTCAATGTGGCATTCACTGGTGGAAAGATGCACATGTGGAAGAAGAGCTTCAAGGAAGCTATCACGTTTGGGTCTAGAATTGATACACTCTACTGGGTTGGAGGAAGTCCACTGGGAGTAATGACATGAGATGCTATCCGACAGACCGATAATGGCACTGAATATGAGACAAACGAGTTCAAAAAATTTTGCGAAGGAGCCAGCATCAAGAGGGAGACCACAATGTTTGTGGGCTACAACGAAACTTCGAAGGCCTATAGATTATATGTGCCTGGTCAAAGGGAAGTGGAGATATGCCATGATGTCACCTTTGACGAAGATACTTCCCTGAGGAAAGTAGTCAATCTTCCGAGATTTGAGGAAGATCATGAAGCAAGGCCTGGAAATCAAGAAGAACCGAAGGATGAAACAATGCCTGATGTTAAAGGACCGATGGACTCGATTGATCCACCTCCTTCACTGGGAAAGAGACCATCATGGCTCAGGGACACTCTCGAGGATGTTGAGGGACATGCAGCCCCAAAAAAAAGAAGGGGGACATTCCGTGAAAGCAAAAAGTCGAGTAGATACCCAAGGGTATCTAGCAGCCATGAGTACTATTGTACAATCCGAGCCTGGATCCTTTGAAGAAGTCGTAAAGCATCAAGTCTGGAAGGATGCTATGCACGAGGAGTATGAGTCCATTATGAAGAATGATGTCTGGGATGTGGTTCCAAGAGCGAAGGACAAAGCAGTTGTCACCTCGAAATGGCTCTACAAGATCAAGCATGGATCTGATGGAAGTGCTGAAAAATTCAAGGCAAGATTCGTTGCCCATGGCTTCTCTCAAAAGGAAGGCATAGATTATGATGACATATTTGCACCCGTGGCCTGATACACCACCATTCGGTCTATTAAAGCCCTTGCTGCTACACAAAGATGGAGTCTTCATTAGATGCATGTGAAGACCGCATTTCTGCATGGTGCGATAAAGGAAGAGGTATATGTGGAGCAACCTCTGGGGTTTGAAGTCCAGGATCAGGATACCCATGTCTGCAGGTTGAAGAAAGCCCTCTATGGGTTGAAGGATGCACCCAGAGCTTGGTACGAGAGGATAGATAGCTACTTGATGACGCTGGGCTTCACTCGAAGTAATGCTGATCCGAACCTTTACTTCTAGGTTGTCAAAGGGAAGCCTCTCATTCTGGTGCTGTATGTGGATGACCTCTTCCTGACAGGTGCTGACCCTCTCATTCATCAGTGCAAGAGGGAGCTCGTTGCTAAGTTCGAGATGAAGGACCTAGGACTGATGCACTATTTCCTAGGCCTAGAGGTCTGGCAGAGACTTGGCAAGATTTTCGTTTCTCAAGGAAAATACATTATGAAGCTTCTGGAAAGATTTAGTATGGTGGAATGTAAGTCTGGGTCGACACCAATGGAGCTCAACTTTAAGAAGTTGAGTGGTAGCACTGCGGGGCCCGTGCTAGCAAATCCTACTGAGTATCTTCAACTCGTAGGGGCCCTGATGTTCTTAGTGAACACTCGTCCAGACGTATGTTGTGCATGAACACTTTGAGTCAACACATGGTTGATCATAACATTCACTGGGTTGGTGCCAAGAAACTCTTAAGATATCTCTGGGGCACGATAGACCATGGGCTGAGATACACTGCCGGGAGCATGACACTCCTGGGATATACTGATTCTGATTAGGCTGGCAGTGTGGTGGATCGCAAGGGCACATCTGGATGCTGCTTCGCACGTAGATCTGCTTCGGGCAGGAAACGAAAGTCGGTAGCCTTGAGCACCATTGAGGCCGAATACATTGCAGCATGTATGGCCTATTGTGAAGTCACTTGGTTGCGAAAGCTCTTCAGTGAGCTGTTCGAGCATGTGCTAGATGCCACCGTTATCCTTTGTGATAACCTGAGGGGGATTAGTTTGTCATAGAATCCCGTGTTCCACGAACGATCCAAGCATGTTGATGGCTGATACCACTTTATCCGGGATATGGTACAATGAGGCGCCATAAGGCTCGATCATATAGGAACTGATGAGCAGGTCGCAGATATTCTCACAATGCCCTTGGGGAAGGTCGTGTTCCTAACCTTCCGTGAGAATCTTGGAATCGTGGAATGACCCTATTCTGAGGGTCCTGTTGGACGATGAGCTCTGGGAGCTCTGGGGGGGCCTTGGGGATAGTTCCTTGGAGCTATAAGCACACACGGGGCTAGGCTTACCAAACCTTGTGGTGCTTCTGCCCCACCTTTATGATATTTGAGTAGGTTCACCTCTCATGATCTGTGCCTCGTATGCATCCTACCCACTGAGTTCTGGACTCATGGGAAGTACCTCTCATTTGGCCAATGAGGTGGGAAAAGCTAGAGACTAGTAGCAAATACTGATGGACACATAAGAGATTGTTGTACTCTCTATCTAGGATGGCACGTGTCCAACCACTTGATCTGGGATCAAGTCTAGTGAGGTTTCGGACCTCCTACTGACTTCGGGTCAGATAAACCAACTTCGGGTTGGTATGAGACTCTCTGTGAGTCCTATAGAGGTTTCAGACCTCTGGGCTGAATCTGTCAGCCGGGAATGATGTCTTTGTGACTGACCCACTTCTGTTCTGAAATAAAGAGGCCAACAAAGCAAGTTACGGCGGTATGACCCACAATATTTGATTGCACAGGTGGATGGAGTTCTCCCTAGTTGAGAGGGAGTGTTAAAATTGGACAACTAGGTCCAAACTCCATGTTGTGATGCTCAGATGAAGATACCAATATTTTTATTGGGTTCCTCTTTTGGAGAGGTGGAAGATCGATCTAAAATTGATCTTAATCCGATGAGCAGAACATTTATTTTGAATTTATTTTTAACAATTTCAAATATGTGCAGGTCGGCCTTAAGATTTTACACCCCTAGCAAATGTGTCACACACCTCAGTGATTGATATAAATAGAGTCAACGTTGGAGGACATTTCACTCATCTCATCCTCACACATCATCTCTCCTCTTCTGATTGGTTCGAGCTCCTTGGAGGCAGTTTCAGTTCACACGTGGGAAAGAAGGACGAAGACGTTGTTGTTGCCGTTGCTGCTGTCGTTGTTGTTGCCGTTGCTGCCGTTGTTGTTGGTGTTGCTGTCGTTGGGGCAACATTGACTTTTCTGGGGTTGACTTTGAGTTGACCGTGTCGCTGTTTTGAGGGCTTTTGTGACACATGCTGGGCTGGCTGACCAAGGAGACTTTGCTGGTTGAAGCATCCTGTTGACCGACGTATCGCACCACCACATTTTTCTATTTCTGGTTTGTCTTCTATAGATCCACTGGTATGTTCTATCAGCATTTTACTTGATTGTTTATGTGATTGTTGTGGTGAAAAGTACAGTTGCATCAAGCATAAAACATCTACATAAATTTACAAGATATTTTCTACTTTGGGAGGAAATTAGAACTATATCAGAGGTTAGAAGATTCCTTCGTGTAGTGTGGAGGAGAAGCAACAGAAGAAGGTATAAGTTGATTGAAGATCTGGTAAGAGATTTTTCTTCTCTGTGCAGGTGACAACAAAGGAAGGTGAGAAGATTTGCAGTAGCCTAGAGCAAGGAGTGCCTAAATGGTTCCAGAGAAAAGAACTAGGAAGATGCCAAAAGCCCAAACTCAGGAGAAATTTTGGTGAGGTATCGTGTAGCAAGGTGGAGACTTTAGTGTGGAGGAGAAGCAACAAAATAAGGTATAAGTTGCTTGAAGATCTGGTAAGAGATTTGTTTTCTTTGTGCAGGTGACAACATAGGAAGGTGAGAAGATTTACTGTAGCCTAGAGCAAGGAGTGCTTAAATGGTTCCAGAGAAAAGAACTAGGAGGATGCCAAAATCTCAAACTCAGGAGAAAGTTTGGTGAGGTATCGTTTAACAAGGTGTAGACTTGTTACTGCAGAGGCGTGTTGCAGCTCACGTGTTGAAGCTGTTACAAGAAGACCAACAAGTATATGACCAAGAGGTCGTAAAATTTTCTACCTTGGGAGTCTAATGCAAGAGCATCAACTCATCCTTCGAGAAAGCAACAGAAAAAAGTTCTAATAGGTGCAACTATAAAAAAGGCATGCTAATATCTATTTTGTAAAGCTTGAAAAATCAGATCCGTGAGCGATCTTAGGGATTATGTTGAGAGCTTTATGGAGAAAATCATGGATCCGAAGTGATCCAAGACAATGTATTTTCCTTTATAAATTGTAAACTTGTGTGTTTATGAATTGCGGTCAATTGGATGAAGTCTGAATTTTTGTGATGTGGATTCTATGCATGTGGAAATCTCGTAGTTTAATTATACATCTATATTGTTGTGTGAATAAGATAGTGGTGGCATATTTAGTTAGAGGGGTTGAGCTCAAGTTGCTACATAGTGGTAGGATGAACTGAGTTGTGGGCCCATAACCCACCGGTCCAAGATCAAGACCTCTAAAATCTAGAAAACGAAGAACCCCCAAAATAAGAATTATGCGTGTTGGATGCATAAATTAGAACTCCCAGAATGGGGTCGCTGGCGTTAAATAATATCAAATAAAATGATCTGACAATAACTTTGTGTAGTTATAATTAATCTCTGTTGTGTGAGAGAAGGAGAATGAAAGTGGGGAGATTTCATTAACGAAAAATTGGGCAGAAGATACGAAGATCTGATTCATCATATTCTAATTACAGAAGTCAGAAGGGACTTAGAAGAAGTCTGTGTATACTTAGAGTGAATCTGTGAATTCACTGTGTGACAAGAAGATGAAGGATTGGAACCTTGATGGAAACTATGCAAAGATCATAGCTGTATTAGAATCCTGAGAAAAGAGCCACCTGTCAATTTAAGTGTTTGATGTCAAGTTAAGCATCAAATGTTAGTTTTCATCAAACCTTGGTGTTCATCCCTAGAGTTCTAGTAACCATTGTGTAAAAGTTCAGATGGGACTGAATGTAGAGACTCCTGCAACCACAATTGAGCAGTGAAGTAGTAACATTCCAAGACATCAGGGTTAGAAAGGTCTTGGTGGGAAGATCAGAGAATGATAGAGCTTGCAAAACTTGCAGAGGATCAAATTAGTGAAATATGACAGGTGAAGCTTTAATGTTTTAATTAATTGAGCAAGATATGATATTTGTAGGTTGAGCTCTTGCAGATGAAGAAAAAGAATACCAATGTTCTTTATAAGTTTACAGAGAAAGGGAATTTTCTACTTTGGGAGTAGAAACTTGTGAAATATAGTAAATTCTGCAACAGGAAATTTGTAGATAGACAAAAAACAGTTCAAATGTAGTCTGATAATGGAAGATCTCTGTGTTTTTTCTAAATTGACATTGTTAATGTTAATTTGCAGGTAGCAACAAGAGGAGATTTGTGGCAGAAGAACCTTACAAGAAAGAGATGTAATAATTCCAGCCAAGGTTGGAAGGAGAGAGAACAAGGAAAGTTCTCAAGAGAAGTGTAGAAGCCTAAAGCATATGAAGCTCATAGAGAAGGTTCTAGAGAAGAGGACCTTAAACTTACCAAAAGTCTAGAGATTTGTGGCAGAAGAACCTTACAATAAAGAAATGTAATAATTCCAGCCAAGGTTGGAAGCAGAGAGAACAAGGAAAGTTCTCAAGAGAAGTGTAGAAGCCTAAAGCATATGAAGCTCATAGAGAAGGTTCTAGAGAAGAGGACCTTAAACTTACCAAAAGTCTAGGTTCATAAGAAGAAACTTGGTGAGGTACTTCTTATAGATTTTTGATAGCTTGGGAGGTACTCCAAGCCCTAGGGTTTGGGGTTTGGAGGTTGGAGCACCACAAAAGGGATTTGTGGGCTTGGAACCCAAGATGTGGGCTTTGCACCCAAGATGGTGGGTGCGAAAGCATGAGGAGTTTTGGGCATGTTATGATTTGAGGTGATAGAGCACCCTGTGAGCAACCAGGAGCAACGAAAATCACTCAAATCTGAGTCATCTATGATAAGATATGATTTTTTTATTTATTGTAGCTGTGGGTTAATATGGCACCTAAAGGAGGCCGACTTGATGTTTTAGAATGCCACAAGTTGTGTTGTTGACAGCACATGAGTTTTGTATAAATATGAGAGAGTTGTGAGTCATTTTCTCACCATCCATGTGCATCATCTCATGAGAAATACATCTCTGAGGCAACCGAACTCAAGAAGAGGACAAGGCAAGGAAGATTAAAGTCTGTTTGGGTTAGTTTGAAGTCCAAATAGCTGTAGGAGGACAACCGCAGGGTCTGAGGTAAATTCTGGGCAGATTTTGTATGGGTTGTGTCTCTTGCAGGTCCTGAAGAGCAGTAGAAGGCAGCCACATTCTTTGGGCAGATTTGGGAAGGTTTTTAGTGTGGTTTGGAAGTGGTTTAACCCTGTTTCATGAGGCTGCAGCCCTAGAAGGAAGAACAGGTAGGCTGCAGGCCTTACCTACCCTAGAACAGGCTGCCATGAGGGTAGTTTGGGGCTGGTAATTAGCCCTGAACATCAACGAGTTGGAAAAAAGGTAGAGGAAGCATAGCCACAACTGTTAGGAGGCAGTTTGGAGGAGGTTGAGTGGGCTGATGTGGACTGTCATCTAGCCCTAACCAGTCAGCCCAAGTTACAACAGTTTTACTTTAGCCCATGATGAATGCAAAGGTATGTATTGTGATGTGTTTGAGTTGAGTTTGATGCTAGGGATGTTGTCCTAGGTTGGACAGTTTGTATTGGACTCCTTGTGGACTGTTGGAGGGCAGCCTGAAAGGGTCCAAAGTAGCCCTAGAACAACATACTTGGACAATTGTGAGTTGGAGGAAGTGTGGGTAGCCTAAATAGCTCCTTGATGGACAAAGGAGGCTACTAGAGGAGGCAGATTGGAACTCAAGGTTTGGCCAGCCAGAGGAGCAGATTTGACAGCCTGTGTTCATCATTGGAGAAACACAATTTGATGGTGATAGGTGGCAACCCTCCTGCCCTATGTTAGTCTTCATTGGAGCAGTATAGGAAGATGATAGGAGGAAGACAAGTCCCAAAAGAGCTGAGGAGCAACAGTGGGCAGAAGTCCCTATGTGTTGATGATAGATGGACTTCTGATCAGCGTGAGAGTATATTGGATAGCTGAGATTTAGTGGCCAGATGGACTTGGAGCATTGATAGAGGCAGGTGCTGCAGATTGGGAGCAAATGACTCGCATGTGTATAGGATATGACAAAGAAACTGTGATCGTCGACTACATCAGATAGACTGTCAGATTATCTTGTATTTGTATTCTTGTACCATTGGATATTTGAGGGCCATTATCCCTGGTACAAGAGCCCTAAACTGTTGTATTATTCAATTGGATTAATATAACGGAGATTGGGTTATTGTACATATTTGTGTAAAAAGCTGTGTATATTTTGTGCACTAGTAGATTTACTGCTATTTATATTTTGTTGTGCAAAAGTAGCTTCGTTGTGTTTCTTGGTTTGGTAGCGTTAGTGATCTAAGATTCTGTCCTAGACACCAGGATCATGGA
This sequence comes from Pinus albicaulis, assembly GCA_034641835.2. Taxonomy (NCBI): domain Eukaryota; kingdom Viridiplantae; phylum Streptophyta; class Pinopsida; order Pinales; family Pinaceae; genus Pinus; species Pinus albicaulis. The sequence continues at coordinate 422,795,199 of CM076572.1, forward strand.
AATACAACATGGTATCAGAGTGTGTCTGAGCTACTTTGAGGGATAATGAATCAGAGTGTGCACAACGAAGTACAACTTAAGAGGGAGTTGGTCACATTGTAGGTGAAGGGTTCACTACAATGTCGAAGTGGTAGGTTGGTCTCTGATATGAGGACAAGTTGGAAGGGTTGTCCAACTATAGTCCATGGAAGGAAAGGATCAAGTTAGTCTTGCAGGTCAATAGAATCTAGGAATTTGACGAGAAAGCCATCAAGAAGCCGACTGACCCTAAGGAGTTGGAAGTGTATGAGGAATTGGATACGGAGGCGAGATTGATCATCCTAGATGGTGTGAAGGACTTCCTAATACCTCATTTGTTCAGAAAGAACACTGCACATGAGATTTGGATGGCTCTTCAGAATTTGTTCCAGAATAAAAACGAGAACCAGGGATTGGTATTGGAGGATAAGTTGAAGTCCACCAAGATGATGCAGAGGGAAGGAGTGACTTCGTATCTGACAAGGTTGTCTCAAGTCAAAGATGAGCTTGCTGTCGTTGGTGTGACTATTTCAGATTCTTATATGGTGAGGATTTCTTTGAAAGGGTTCATTGAGGAATGGAAGTCCTTCATCAAGGGGATCGTTGCCAGAGAGAAGTTACTAGACTAGAATAGGCTGTGGGACGACTTCATTGAGGAGGAGTTGCGAGATGAGATTCTTCCTCCAAAGAAGAAGGCTTCAGATTATGATGTGGATAGGTGATGCGAGTCCAGGATGAACAGTTTGTATCAGGACTCAGATATAGCATGATATCTGTCTCAATGATCAAGCAAAAGGGGTTTGAGGTCTTGTTTCAAAGTGGGAAGGCGAGACTCAGACCCAAAGGCTCTAGTTCCGCAAGTGTAGTGATTGGAGTTAGAGAGCATGGTCTATACAGGCTGACAGGCAAGCTTATGGATCATGAGAAGAAGAAGGAGGACCAGGTGCAGGTTCCAGAGAAGCAGGTATAGGTGCAGGCTTCAATGGAGTAGGTAAAGTTCCAGAGAAGCAGGTACAAGTTCCAGAGAAGAAGGTCCAGGTTCCAAAGGCTCAGAGGGAGTTGAGTTCTACAGGGAGCTTGCAGGTTCAGAGAGAGACCTTGCAGCCCAAGAAGAGCGCGTGGTGAGTGGGGAGCAAGGGTGCTCCTACAACTGCCAAGAAGGAATCTTGGAGAGAGTGGAAGATATTTTTGGAAAAGAAGAAGCAAGAGGCTTCCAGTGACAGTGACACTTCCGAGAGAGGCGTAGTCCATGCTACAGGGATCACTGCAATGGTGGGCGCCAAGAGTTGGGTGAGTGTTACGAGCAGTGATGATGATGATGAGCTACTTCGTAGTCTTGGAAGTACCTCCCTTGCTAAGAGGGAGTGTTGATTTTTGATAGCTTGGGAGGTACTCCAAGCCCTAGGGTTTGGGGTTTGGAGGTTGGAGCGCCAGAAAAGGGTTTTGCGGGCTTGGAACCCAAGATGTGGGCTTTGCATCCAAGCTGGTGGATGTGAAACCATGAGAAGTTTTGGGTATGCGATGATTTGAGGTGATAGAGCATCCCGAGAGCAACTAGGGGCAATAGAAATCACTCAAATCCGAGTTGTCTATGATGAGATATGAATTTTTTTATTGTAGTTGTTGGTTAATATGGCACCTAAATGAGGCTGTCTTGATGTTTTAGAGTGCCACAACTTGTGTTGTTGACACCACGTGAGTTTGTATAAATATGAGAGAGCTGAGTCATTTTAACATCATCCATGTGCATCATCTCATGAGAGGAGGGTCATATTGGGTTTTGTGCCTAGGAGGAGGGTCTAAACTTTCTCTATCTTAGCCTAACCAGTTACTTTGTCGCTAGGGTTTAGAACCATAAAGTATTGTGGGCTTAATGACTGTCTAAGAATTGCATCTTGGACAAGATATTTTGGAAACAGTTAAGGAAACACTCCCTCAAGAAGGGTAAAGGAGTTGTATCCCCTGGTGAGTTGAGGGTGAAGGGCATGCTGTAAGATGAAATGTGGGCAAGCTCCTACCCTAGTCCTTGACAACTGGTTCTAGCTCCAACAGGTCTTGACATTCGCCCTTTTTTTCAACATCAAGACTTGAAGTTTCTAGCTTCTTTCTTGTCCTTGCATTTTATTTTATCCTCTTAGTTAAATATTTAGCTTTTAGTTGGACCCTTAATTCTTTATTTTTTATTGCTTTTGGTATTGTTATAACAGTTGCTTTCAACTCCCTCTTTATACCTAGTACATTGATTGTACTCTTTTAGTCCCATTTTTGTGGTCAAATATTGGACATTTTAAAATTATTTGATATTCTCTCTCTCTTCTCTCTTTTCTCATCTCCCTTTTTCTCTTTTCTTCTTATACAACCTTCTTTTGAAGGAAGTACAATCTAGTTCCTTTGGCCTACTTTGGTCTTTAATGGACATTAATGTAAATTTAATTTCTCTTTTTGTGAGTATGTGAAACTTTAATATGGTATAAGAGCTAAATTTTAGCATTTGAAAGGTTATATCCATGATAAATTAGTGGGCATCTAAAAATTTAAAGTCTAGGCAGATAATTAGCATATAAGAGGCATGTTCACTAGATAAAAGTTCATTGTGGGCACATAACATGGAAGGAATTTGGTGCATTTAACATTGTAGAGTGTGAGGAAAATAGTCATGTTAGCACTATATAAATTTTATGCAGGATCGTGGGTGCTACCAAATTATTTCGTAGTGCTTGAAATTTTGTCCATTTCGTAGTGCTTGAAACTAGTTGTTGGTGCCACTTTTGTAAACAGCAAGACTATGGAATTAGGGGAAAAAGAGCTACAAGTTGGAAAATAAAAAATAATTGGTTTTTATTGCTTATATACTCCCAGGTTCAATTGCAGGGTTTAAAGTTTGTTTTCCAAATTTTTTTGGCCTGAAGGGCAATCTCCTAGTTCTTTTCCAACTATCAAACCTAAGTCCACAACCAACATAGATTTCGAGCCAGCATGAGTCGTATACAATACACACATCAAATCTAGCGCCAAGCCAAGCCACGTGGGAGAGGAGCATAAGTGTGCACAACGCGTCAGATAGACATCGAACGAGTGGTGTATATAAACACCATGCGATATGTTCCCTCGGTCAATGTGGGATATATCCCACATAATACACACAAAAATGCAATGCACTGCTGTCCCAAACCGGCTAGTACTTGATTTGGTCGAAAAGGGCATGTGTATTGGTTCTAAATGTTGAGGACACTGCTCCAGATGGTCCCGAATTCAATCTTTACGATTATGATTTTGGAGATCTCGCTAACCCTGACAATGATTTTAAAGTGTTTCACTAGCGTCAAAGACCAGAGAATGATCTTGTGCAGATTGCTGTTGAATTTTTAATGGATTGTGACGATGGGAATGATGGCACAGTGCGTTAATCAACCAGCTTCAGGGACTCATTTTATTTCTTCACCATTTCCTGTGTATCGTTGAATGGATATGATGGTTTTGATAGAGTTGCTGGATATTCAATTCATGCATTCCCTGTGAGTGAAGGAGACAGGGCACAATGCATAAAAACAAGAGGTTTGTCTATGTATGGAGGAAAGGCGCAATGAAGGTTGGAGTAATCATAAAATCCATTATAAAGCAGTTGGATGGAATCTGAGAATAGTGCACTTCCTTGCTTAAACTTTGCACTTAATAAAAGGAAAGCTCTTTTCCTAGAAGTTACGCTATATGGAAGATAAGTGAACATCTGATTCAGGTTGTGCAATTTTAGCCACATTTTTCAGATCTGGTTTTCTGTTTCGTGGATGATTAACTCCAGTACAGTGAGGGAAGGTTTTGAGAGTTTCAGAAAACTCATATCGGTTTTTTATGCCCATGCCCTCATATCTCAGGTCAGGATTGGAGGACACAAACATACCAGAAACTGTAAACACATCCATTTTTTCCAACGGTACAAAACGTGGCATTGTCCATGTCAAAGTATTGATCTTTGCAAATAATGATTGAAAATCTCTTACTCAGGTCAAGGGCTGAGAATTTACATTGTAATAGATAAGGTAAAGATTCATTTTGATGATTTATAGACCCTTGCATCTTTACCAAAATGGTGTGGGACAGAGAAGGGCAAGTAGAAAGGTGCCCTGCTGCTTATGGTGCAGGTCATGTCCCTAGCCATGATGAAACTCCAAGAGTGGTTTTTTTGTTTTGTTTTTTGGTCAAGGTTTCCCTATTCATTTTGATCAAGACAGAAAATAAGGTTTTGGGAGTTTTTCTGAAACAAAGACGCATTTAACTCTAAATTTTGTACTCCTAGTGTAGTGGTCTATTCACCATTTGTTCCTAACACTGGTGGACACTTATGATTCAAAGCTCACAATAAATAAGGAGGCAGGGGACACTTGGGAAAATTTGGAGGATTAGCTTGCAAAGTAATTGGAGGATCGTTTAGATGTTTCTAAGTAAGTATATGCGTTCTTTTCCTGCAATGATGCAACCTTCTCAAGTTCATTTCCCAGTCATCATCAGTTGCAAGATTTCTAGGCACAAAATAATCAGTCAAGCACAGATGACAAAACAAATTTTTGTTGGCAAATTTGTAGCAGATTCAACGGCTTAAAATCAACAACAGAGGGTTAGGTGGCAAATCTTCAAGGCATATTTTTTGACACATAATCAGAAGGTTTAGATTTCAAGGAGAGATATCAGGCACCAAATCAGCAAGAGATTGACACCTCCAACAACTCAAGAATTTAAACTATTTTGCAACTTATTTTCTAGTTTTTGTTTAGTGTTAATTTATTGTTGATTTTGTTGGCAACATGAAGATATTATTATTATTATTATTATTGCAAAAAGACATTTTGATGAGGAAAAAATAGACCCTTGTAATTTGGCCTATTTATTTTAGAGGTTTGTAAGTGTGAAGGGTTGGACTTTGAAACAAAATACTCTTTTTTGCTGTGTGTGATCAAATTATTCATTTTTCAAGTGCCAAGAAGACTAGGATACTATGTTCATAATACAGAGATTCCTGTGATGGTATGCTCAGTCAGGTTTTCTCATGTGATAGTTTCCTTTCTATGTGATATCATTTATTTGCTATTTTCTGACGTTTAAATGAGATTGTGACAAAATTCATTAGTTAATGCTCTGGTTCATATGGTTTAGGCATCTGCACTCTTTCTCCGAAAACTTGCAGGATTCATGTTTCATGCCTTCCTATAGTGGATTGTTTTCTCCTTCTACTACCATTTAAATGATGTTTGATATGTCTACAGTTTGCCATCTATCTTGCCTCTGTCCCTATTGATTCATACAGTGAATATCTTGGAAGTTACATTAAAAACCTGATTTGTTGACCCAATTTCCCAATGGATTAATTGCTTCATCCCTACCAAACCCTATTTCAACACAACCCTACTGAAGAGCTAACCATTATCTGAAGATATAGCCAATTGTTAAACTTAGTGATTAGGTTGTCAGAGAGAGCCCTCTATGGATTTAAGGGGCTAACCTTCAATCGGCAAGATTGGTTTGAAAAGGTTACCTTAGGAAGTTCTCTGTTACAGCCAAGAAACTTTTTGAGTGATAACAAGTCACATGAACAATAGAGGATAATGAAGCAACAAAGGGTACACTTGGCACAAAAACCCACAGCAAAATTGAAAAAAGGAGATCTCAGATATATATATATATATATATATATATATATATATATATATATATATATATAAGAGGAGTTGATAGTTGTAAAGTCAAAATCTTAGGGAAAGTTTATGAAAGGGAAATTTAAAATGAGAAGAAACGCCTGATTGCTATGGGTTGATGGACCACTATTACAGAGGGTCCATGAGGAAACAAATGATAGGGGACGTGTTTCTTGTAGAATGACTAAAAAACAGCTTTTTGATTGGATTAGCTACTTGGAGTGTGACTCTAGTGTCTTGAATTCTGGCTCAGAGGGCTTGTTTTTCTACCTCAAGACCTTTCACATGAGTAGCCTTTTGTTATCTTATAAATTGTGCTCTAAATCTTGGGCATTCCTAACCTTTTCCTTGTCTTCCTTTGTGTTGGGTATTTGTGAGTGTTTCCCAAGGTTCGGTAAGAATAGTGGCCTTTTCTTCCAAAGAGACTTTTACATTAGTCGAAGGAGAACCTTGTTGTGCCATTTTCTTCTTTTAATTGATTGCATTTAACAATATTGGCATTTTGTCTATTTTGGAATTCTACAATTGTACGTTCTACATACACAAGGCTTCAAAGGGATCATCAACAACTACATCTTTTGCAATCTTTGCACCATATTGTTCTTGAACAATACAAAATCCTCACAATATGCAACCAAGTAGGATTGGATTAGTCCTTAAGAGTGTGGCATGAGAGGAGGAATTTGTCTTTTATGTGTTGAGTAGGAGGGGACTTTCAATCTATTAGTAACTCCAACTATTGGTATTGTGGGGTTATGTTAGTGCTTTGGTATCACTAGAACTATAGGCATGGTGCCTGGTTATTGCTGGGGTGAATTGTGGTTAGGTGCTTGTTAAATTTAGATAGACATGGAGTGTTCAATGCTTAATGCAAATTTACTTCAATCTTTCTTAGGTTCGATTCAATTTAGCAATCACATAAACATGAAAGTAAAATGCTGATAGAACACAATAATAGATCAACAGAAGACAAGCCAATAACATAGATCAAAATTTTCAATTCTTCTTGTCCAGTGAAGATATAGGATAGTGTGTGTTACGGTAGTCAACATGATTCATCAGCTAGCAAAGTCTTTCCTAGATCAGCCAACTCTCTAAGTGTCACACACACAACCCTCAAAGACAACTCATCAAAAGTCAACGTTGGTAAACCAAAAGTCAACGCAAGATAGTCAACAAAAAGTCAACAGTGCAGATTTAGGGCTTCGGTCAAATTGCTCCTTTTTCCTTGATTTTTGTGCCCAATTGTACGACCTACAAAAATCATATTTCCAGCAAAGATTGGAGGTCAAATGGTCAAGGGTTGACCACGGTCAACGCTCAGCAAAACAACCCTAAATAGATCCGCAGATTTTCCCCAACTTTAGCTCCGCACGTGTGAAGGAAAGAGGGCTACAAAGGCTATCAAACCAATCATATCACAATGAGAGAATGTGTGATGAGTTGATAAGCGAAGGACCTCCAGGTCTCTCCAATTTATATCCATTAGTGAAGGTGTGTGACACATCTATTAGGCTTGTGAGCCTACATTACAAATATGGCCAACTTTGCACGTGTGGAAAATAAAATCAAAACATATGTTTTGCTCATCCAAACAAGATGATCTTTAGATCAATCTTGCACCTCTCCGAAAGGGGAATCCAATAAAAATATGATCATCATCATATGAGCAGTGCAACATGGAGTTTGGACCTATTTGCCCAAAATTAACACTCCCTCTCAACTAGGGAGAACTCCATCTATCCACATATGCCATCCAAAGATTAGTACCATCGTGTACCATCATATAACATCGTGCATCATCTTGCCGTCACTTGCTTTGTTGGCTCTTCTTATGAAATAGAACAAAAGGTAGTCACAAAGACATCACGCTCAATTGACCCGAAGTCAGCTTAGAGGTTAAAACCTCTTTTAGACTAAAAAAGAGTCTCATACTAACCCAAAGTTAGTTTACTGACTCTAAGTCGGTTTAGAGGAAAGAACCTCATCATACTTGATCCCAGATCAAGGTGTTGGACATGTGTCATCCTAGACATAGAGGGCATGACAATCTCCGATGCGTCCATCGGTCTTACTATTGGTCTCTATCCTCATTTCCCACCTCATTGGCAAAATGAGAGGTACTTCCCATGAGTCCGAAACTCCATGGGTAGGATACGTGCGGGACATAGATCAAGAGAGGTGAACCAACGCAATATCATAACGGTGGGGCATAAGCACAACAAGGTTCGACAAGACCTAGCCTCGTGTGTGCTTATAACTCCAAGAAGCTATCCCCAAGCCCCCTGGAGCTCCCAGAGCTCATAGTCCAACTCAAGAAGGACCCTCAGAATAAGGTCTTTCCACGATTCCAAGCTTCTCACAGAAGGTTAGGAACTTGACCTTCCCCAGGGGCTTCGTGAGAATATCCATGACCTACTCATGAGTTCTTATATGATCAAGCCTTACGATGCCTCGCTGTACCATATCCCGGTTAAAGTGGTTCCTGATACCAATATGCTTGGATCGTTCGTGGAACACGAGATTCTCAGAAAGACGAATCCAACTCTGGTTATCACAAAGGATAACGATGGTATCTAGCACATGCCCAAACAACTCATTGAAGAGCTTTTGTAACCAAACAACTTCACAACAAGCCATACTCACTGCAATGTATTCGGCCTCAGCGGTGCTCAAAGCCACCAACTTCTACTTCTTGCTCATCCAAGATATCGAAGCAGAACCCACGGTGAAGCAACATCCAGATGTGCTCTTGCGATCCACCACACTGCCAACCCAATTGACATTAGTATATCCATGGAGTCTCAAACTCCTGACAATGTATCTCAACCTATGGTTGATTGTGCCTTGAAGATATCTCAATCGATTCTTGGCACCAATCCAATGAATGTGATGAGGATCAACCATATGTTGACTCAAAGTGTTCACGACAAAACATACATCCGGATGGGAGTTCACTAGAAACATCAGGGCCCCCACAAGTTGTTGATACTCAGTGGGATTTCCCAGCATGGGCCCAACATCGTTTCCACACAACTTCTTAAAGTTGAGTTCCATCGGTGTCGACACGGACTTACAGTCCACCATACCAAGTCTCTCGAGTAGCTTCATGACATATTTTCCTCGAGAAAGGAAAATCTTGTCTGAACTCTACCAAACCTCCAAGCCTGGGAAGTAATGCATTAGTCCTAGGTCTTTCATCTCAAATTCGGAAGCTAGCTCCCTCTTACATTGATGAAGAGATCGTCCACATAGAGAACTAGAATGAGAGGCCTTTCTCTATCAACCTTAAAATAAAGGTTTGGATCAACATTACTTCGAGTGAAGCCCAACTTCATCAAGTAGCTATCTATCCTCTCACACCAAGCCCTAGGGGCTTGCTTCAACCCATAGAGGGCTTTCTTCAACCTGCATACATAGGTGTCTCTATCTTGGACTACGAACCCCAGAGGCTGCTCCACATACATCTCTTCCTTTATAGAACCATGCAGAAAAGCGGTCTTCACATCCATTTGATGGAGATTCCATCCTTGCATTGCAACAAGGGAAATAATAGATTAGATGGTGGTATTGCGGGCAACGAGTGCAAATATATCATCATAATCTATGCCTTCTTTTTGAGAGAAGCCTCGGGCAACAAATCTTGCCTTGTACTTTTCAACACTACCATAAGATCCATGCTTGATCTTATAGAGCTAGTTCAAGGTGACAACAGATTTGTCCTCTGGTCTCGGGTCCACTTCCCAGACATCATTTTTCATAATGGACATAATGGACTCATATTCTTCGTCCATAACATCCTTCCAAACTTGATGCTTTACGACTTCTTCAAATGATCCAGGCTCAGATTGTACAATTGTACTTATGGCTGCTAGATACCCTTGGTATCTATTCGACTTCTTGCTTTCACGGAATGTACCCCTTGGGGCAATATGTCTCTCAGCATGTGCGATAGTATCCCTGAGCCATGAGGGTCTTTTCTTATTTGAAGGAGGTAGATCAATAGGATCCATAGGTCCTTCAACATCGGGCATCGATTCATTCTTCAGCTCTTTCGACTTCCCTGCTTCTTCATCTTCTTTGTCTTCCTTGGAGCTAAGAAGATTTCTCACTTTCTTGAGGGCAACATCTTCATCGAAGGTGACATTGTGGCATATCTCCACATCTCTTTGACCAGACACATAGATTCTATATGCCTTCAAAGTTTCACTGTAGCCCACAAACATTCCCTTCTTTCCAGAAACATCTAGCTTGCTTCTCTTTTCTTTCAACACATGAAAGTAAACAGGACAACCAAAAACTCTAAAATGAAAAACATAAAGTTTCTTACTAGTGAAGACTTCTTTGGGAGTTTTGGAGTCCAGAGCGGAATGTGGGCATATATTTTGAATGTACACAACAATGTTCGCAGATTCTCTCCATAGAAACTTCAGAAGACCTTAGTCACATATCATGGCACGAGCAACTTCCATAATGGTCCTGTTATTTATTTCAACAACATCATTTTGCTCAGGAGTATACGCAGTTGTGGTCTCCCTCCTAATGCCATTGTCTCTGCAAAAGTCATTGAACTCATTTGACTCATACTCGATCCCATTGTCAGTCCTCAAAACTTTGATTCTCTTCTCGGTTTGATTTTCCACAAAGGCCTTGAAGGTACGAAACCATTTGAATGCTTCGTCCTTCTTCTTCAAGAAATATATCTAGGTCTTGCGGGAGAAGTCATCTATAAAAGTCATGTAATAGGAACATCCTCCCAAGGATGTCACATGCAGCATACCAGAGAAATTAGAATGTATCAACTGCAAGATATCAGTTGTCTTTATGACACTAGAGGGGAATGGTCCCCTTGTATGCTTCCCTTCGGCAGAACCCTGACATATACCTTCATGATCATCGTTAAATTCGAGCTTCCCTGTCACCACCTTCCTTGCTTCGGGAAGAGCTTTGTAATGAAGGTGTGCAAACCTATGGTGCCATAACTCTGTTTGAAGAGTTGTATCACATGACATAGCCCCCAATGGACTTCCTCCAACCTGGTAGTGTATCAACTCTAAAACCAATCGTAAGAGCTTCCTTGAAGTTCTTCTTCCAGATATGTACCTTTCCATCAAAGAATGCCACCTTGAACCCTTTGTCTTCCATAGCCGAAATAGACACAAGGTTCTTCTTCAAATAAGGTACGTACAACACATCTTGTAAACGAAGGACTTGGCCTTGAGATAGATGAAGGGTCACAATCCTGTCCCTTTCACGGGATAGGTGACATTATCTCCAGGGATAATTTCTAGATTTGTATCCTTTTGAATCAAATCGAAGAGGGCTTCTTCATAACCAGTGAGGTGCCTTGAAGCACCATTATCAATTAGCAAGACATTTAGGGTGTCGGGAGGAGATGCAGCAGATAGGGCAGATGCAAGAATAAATTCATTTATCTTATTATCAACAACATTAGACTCATCGTACCTGGAATTTCTTGACCTCTTGAAAGGTTGCCCATTTTCACTACGATCAGAGGGAGCCTTCCTTTTTCCTTTGAACCTGTTGTTCCTTTGATTGCCATTCTCCCTGGTGTTGTTGTTGTCATCATCCTTGGGAGAGTCCCTTCTATTAGGGCACTCTCTTGCATAGTGACCAAACTTGTTACAAGTGTAACATCTTCCCTTCTTTCATTTGGGCCCCGCTCTTCCATAGTTTTGATTTCTCGGACCTCCATTGTTCCTCTTCTTTGCATGAGCGGTGAAGGCAGTAGGGCCACCTCTATTTCCATTAGAGCGATGATCTCTCTCCATCATTCTTATCTCCTCTTGAGTTCATCTCGTCAATATTTCATCAAAATCAGGAATCACATTATTATTAAGAATAATGGTATTGAATACATACCAATCACGGGGGAAACCTCCAAGCGCAATGAGAACCATCTCTCGATCAACTATTTCTTCTCCAATAGCTAGAAGATTGTTCATGATTTCAGTGAGCCTCATAAAATAGGATTGAATAGATTCATCCTTGCCCTTCTTGATATTTTTCAATTGATTCTTGAAGAAAAGAACTTGATTAGCATTGCTAGCTCTGAACATGCTAACCAGCTTATCATACATCTCTTTAGATGTGCTTAGCTCAGAAATGTAAGCAACCAAGTGCTTATGAATAGAATCTCAGATAATCATCTTTGCTTTGATTTCCCCTTTTCTATACTTCGTCTTTGTGGCAACAGGTGCATTTGATGGAGGCTCTTGAATCTTCCCTTGCACATAGTCCATGACATCTTGATCTTTTAATGCCAAATCCAAGGACATCTTCCATGCATGATAATAAGACTTATCAGTCAATTTATCATCAGACTTGAAACCCTTATAGGCTGAGGAGGCCATTGGTCCTTGATAGGATTTCTTCTTCGGTGATTGGTTTTCACACTAGCTTGGACTTTGTCTTCACCTCAGCTTTGAAACCATGTTAAATTTAGATAGACATGGAATGTTCTATGCTTAACACAAATTTACTTCAATATTTCTTAGGCCCGATTCAATTTAGCAATCACATAAACATGAAAGTAAAATGTTGATAGAACACAATAATAGATCAACAAAAGACAAGCCAATAATATAGATCAATTTTTTCATTTTTTCTTGTTCAACAAAGATATAGGATAATGTGCATTACGACAGTCAATAGGATGAATCAGCCAAAAAGTCTTTCTTAGATCAACCAACCCTCCACGTGTCACACACACAACCCTCAAAGACAACTCATCGAAAGTCAACGATTGTCAACCAAAAGTCAACTCAGGATAGTCAACAAAGACTTTCTAACCTCCATTGTTCCTCTTCTTTGCATGAGTGGTGAAGGCAGTATGGTCACCTCTATTTCCATTAGAGGGATGATCTCTCTCCATCATTCTTGTCTCCTCTTGAGTGCATCTCGTCAATATTTCATCAAAATCAAGAATCACATTATTATTAAGAATAGTGGTATTGAATAAATACCAATCACGGGGGAGACCTCCAAGAGCAATGGGAACCATCTCTCGATCAACTATTTCTTCTTCAATAGTTAGAAGATTGTTCCTGATTTTAGTGAGCCTCATAAAATAGGATTGAATGGATTCATCCTTGCCCTTCTTGATATTCTTCGATTGATTCTTGAAGAAAAGAACTTGATTAACATTGCTAGCCCTGAACATGCTAACCAACTTATCATACATCTCTTTAGATGTGCTCGACTCAGAAATGTAAGCAACATAGTGCTTATGAATATAATCTCGAATAATCATCTTTGCTTTGATTTCCCCTTTTCTATACTTCGTCTTTGTGGTAGCAGGTGCATTTGATGGAGGTTTTTGAATCTTCCCCTGCACATAGTCCATGATATTTTGATCTTCTAATGCCATATTCAAGGACATCTTCCATGCATGATAATCAGACTCATCAGTCAAATTTTCATCAGACTTGAACGTCAACGCTGTAGATTTAGGGCTTCGGTCAAACTACTTCTTTTTCCTTGATTTTTGTGCCTAGCTGTACGACTTACACAAATCAGATTTCCAACAAAGATTGGAGGTCAAACGGTCAAGGGTTGACCACAGTCAATGCTAAGCAAAACAACCCTAAATAGGTCCACATATTTTCCCTTGCTTCAACTCCGCACGTGTGAAAGAAAGAGGCCTCCAAAGGCCATCGAACCAATCAGATCACAATGAGAGAATGTGTGATGAGTTGATGAGAAAATGACCTCCAAGTCTCTCCAATTTATATCCATTAGTGAGGGTGAGTGACACATCTATTAGACTTGTGAGCCTACATTACAAATCTGATCGACCTTGCACATGTGTGGAAAATAAAATCAAAATATATGTTTTTCTCATCCAAACAAGATGATCTTTAGATCAATCTTGCACCTCTCCGAAAGAGGAATCCAATAAAAATATGATCATCATTATATGAGCAATGCAACATGGAGTTTGGACCTAGTTGCCCCAAATTAACAATGCTTCACTTGTTTAGGTTAACATGGGTTGACTTAGTGGGGTTCAAGTGTTGGGAGTGTCTTCATAATCAACTGTCTATTTGTGTAACACTGAGATGAAATATTGAGAGGTGTTTCATCATTGAGTAGTTGCTTATTCGAGAGTGGGTGGATACACAAGCACAATAGTTTCCCTTGGTGGAGAAGAGGGTAGTTCAAGGTTGATGGGTTGTGTTTCACTGGAGTGGTGAAAAAAAGTTAGAGAGTGATCCTCATGCTCAAGTTGACACGATGCGTTTAGAGTATGGAAAGAGGTATAGACCTTTCCATTCCAAAAATTGAGATAAAATCATAGGCCAAAGTGATTCACCCCTTCATGTCATAAAATATCATATTCGATGTTGTAATATTGTTGTGTGAATATTTTCATTGGAGTATAAGCAAAATGAACAAATTTTCGAGTATATAATCACTGTGAGAGACTTTCCATTACATACCTTTATACTTTGTTTATGATGAAATATATTAGGTAGATGTAAATGTAGAGGAATGAAGGAAGACCCAAGACATCTACACATTTTAGAGAAAAGCTAACGAGTTCTAGTTCTCATTCATCTATAAACAAAAAATATTGATCATATTGGCTATTAAACAATGAATCCAATAATTCAAATGTACAATAAAAAGACAAAGAAACCATTGCTTGCATCAAAATATCATGAAAATCTCTTAGATTTTCTAGCACAAGGGTGGAAAATGGGTTTGTTGTGGCCACAACATTCATATAAATTTTGTTGATATCATATATTGAATTGCTTTGATTGCTTAATTTTGTGAGATTTTCACTTTGTTTGGATTTTCATTTTGACAATTTCAAATTATGGGGTCCTTCATATGAATTTTGTTGATATCATATATTGAATTGCTTTGATTGCTTTATTTTGTGAGATTTTCAATTTGTTTGGATTTTCATTTTGACAATTTCATTATTTTCATTTTGTTGCCATCTTTCTAACAATTCAAGTTTCATTTCATTTTGACTTATGATTTGTGAGATATCTTTTGTCAAAGTTTGGTCAATTTCACTGTCCAATCATAAAATATGTAAACATGTATTTTATTATAATTCTATAAATTCTAAATAAAATTAATGATTAATATGTAAATGCGTTATATTAATTTTTTAAACTTTAATTAATTAATTTAATAATTAGGTAATTAGAGTAAAATTAATTTAATTTAATTTAAGTTAATTTTCATTTAATTAAATTGAAATACATTTAATTATTTAATTAATTATATTTTATTTTAAAAACCACACTTTATATATATATAAAGTTTATACAACATAAAATATAATAATAAAAATATATATAAGGGAATATATTCGACTCCCCCAATAAAATATATATATAATAAAATTTATATTTATAAAAAATATAAAATAAAATTTATATTTATAAAAAAATATATTTATGAGGAAATATTCCTTGACTCCCCAACTTCTTGGAAGTTTTATGCTTCTTGGAAGTTTGATGTTGTTCACCTTCCCATTCATCCGAGGAATCAGATCCAGGGTGACATAAACAATTATGTGGGAGGCTTCAAAAGGTATTTATGTAATATATGAAGCATTTGATTATAAGAGTGTTGTAAGATATTGTTTATGTTGTTAATAGAGAGGGTCTCTCTCCGCTTCACCTGCTCTTTGTTTATGTATTTGATTTTAATTCTATTACATTTTATTGATTATATATTTTCTCGTTTCATTTTATTTTAAATATTATTTAATTTAATTATTATTTTTAATATTTAAAAACGATATATATATATATATATAATTGTTTAAAATTTTATTTTATTTTTCAGCAAATAAATATTTTTGGAACATCTTGAGTTTTACTTAACCAAATGAGGAAAATGAGGGGTCCTTGGAAAGTTATTTTCAAGGAAAAGGATGTGGAATTAGTTATTTGACTAGATTTGGTTATTTACTATTCCAAAAATTTCAAGGAAAAGGATGTGGAAGTAGTTATTTGACTAGATTTGGTTATTTACTATTCCAACAATTCACCAGAAGTTACAACTACAAATTTGCAACAAAAAAGTGATATTTTGAGTTTGTTTTGAAAAAATTCTTTGACCAGGAAGATTTGTTAATGCTAACTCATTCTATTATGATTCAATTGATAATATTTTCTTCACAAGAAAGTAGGAGAAATCTTAAATTTGGTTTTATTAATTTATCAAAATATATTTGAATTTTTTAATTGATTTTTCATAATTTTAGAAATCCAATTTTCTCTCCATTTTTTGGTTTTAATTTTAATTTTGATTGGTTTTGACAGAGTTGGTTGGAATTTCAGGTCCAAGGCTTTTTGGAGCAATAGAATTGCACTAGCAAAGAGGAAAATGAGTTTTTTCTTATCTAAAAATCGGAGATCTAAACTGCGCTTCAACAACTCTCCTTTTTAGATATTCATTTGTAAATTATAAATAACAATTCGGAGAGTGGAGCAACGGTTTCTCTTTTTTTGCAAATTAGATACTCTTTGCACATAGGATTTCTTGTTGTAGGATTAGTGGGAATGCTCAAATCTAAGCTTTTAGGGGTTTTCTTCGTAAGATTAGATCTTTGTCAGCGAAGCAAATTATGCACTATTGCAACCATGTTCTTTATTGATAGATTTGAATATATTGGGATGATTGTTGGAGAAATTCCTTGCAAAAGCAAAGTTCTAGATCCATGTTTAAGATTGTATTTCAAATACTTTTGTTTGTTAATAAAATCTTACTATTTTATGATAGTTTTATGCTAATAATTCCATGTTTGAGCACTATTTTGAGATATGCGAATTTTTGTTTATTAGATCAACCATCTTATCTTATAGTTACATAGGTCTGCTATTGATTTCTCAATTTGTTTTTGCTTTTAATCAACTTTATGAATAAATATTTATTCATAAATTTGTTATTGCAAATCGATTTAATTGTCATTGAATTATGTGAATTATTTCTACAATTTAATGACTCATCTTTTATCTGTTTAAATCTCTAACATAACGTGTCTTGCATTAATAATATCAGCTGTTAGAACTATTTCAGCAGGATGATATTTGATCATAAAACACATGTTTAATCTATTGAGAAGTGCAACAAGAAAGTTTCAATTTGTCTTTGCTTTAGTCAAATTGAAAATTTGAATTTCCACATCAGCAGAAAAATTGGATGTAGTTAACTTGTGTGACATGGCTCTTGTCACTCAGTTAGCTCAGTAAATTCGAGTTAGAGGGATTGGAGTTCAGTTAAGCATGCGTGATTGTTAAATTTTAGTAATCCAGTTCAAGTATATCTAGTTGTGTTCAATTAAACTAGTTCTAACAGTTGGCGGAACTGGTGGAAGGTCAATTGTGCAGTGGGACAATAGTCTAACTCAGTGATCATCCAATTAACTGATAAATCAACCTAAAATAACTAGTGCATGCAGAGAATTCGAGTTTCCAGCTGTGGTGGAGATTCCAAGTTAGTATAAAAAGCAATTATAAACTAGTTTAAGTGTATGGTGTTGCATGTAGTCAGATGATTAAAACTTGGGAATTACACAATCAATTGGAGGAAAATTCCTAAAAATTAAGGGCTAATTCTCTAGTAATTGTGCAAGGAAATAGGGGCTCAAGCAGAGGCAAAAATTGACGTCTGGGTAAGAGCTTCTCATTGAGTAGAGAGGGAGGTTATTCACTTGTAAGTTGAACTCAAACTGAGCTAGCAGTTGTAATACATCTCTATTCATATGATTAATGCAAAGAGGCTTGAGGGGTTTTCCCTAGTTGGGTTCCCCTAGAAACAATACTATGCATGTGTGTTATTTCTTATTGCATGTCTGAGATTGTTGTTCTAAGTTTTGATGAATTCTGCAGATTAGTAGAGTAGATTTGTGTCTCTTGATTTAGATTAAAATTTCTTACAGTAGTTGCAATTCTATCACCAAATTTCTACATGGTATCAGAGCATGATTCACATTAGAGAAGGAATTTTGAAGTTGTTTCTTAGGCAGTTCGAATTTGCAACTTCAGTGTAACATGATTTCTTCAGATTTGGGAAAATGACCTTCAACGATCTGAGATTAGAGTATGCCTTGGAAGGCAACTCAAATTTCATTGAATGGAAGGATCACATGGAGCTTGTGCTTGATGGCAACGGATTGTTGGAATATGTCAAGACAAACATTGCAAAACAATGATCGACTGATGACCATAACCTAGCTCAATGGAAGAAATATGTAGCCAAGGTGAGGATAATAATCTTGGGGGGAGTGTGAGACCACATTGTCTCAAATCTCCATGGGAAAGAAACTCCTTTCGCAATGTGGAAGGCATTGACAAAGTTGTTTGAGAATAGTAGTAATCATAGAAAACTGTCCCTCAAAGACAAACTTCGAAACATTAAGATGTAGAAAAATGATATTATTCCACAGTATCTCAACATATTTACCCAAGTGCTTGATGAGCTTGGAGGGGTTGGTGTGAATGTAACAAAAGATGACCTGGTGAGCCTATCTCTTCTAGGGCTTCCCAAAAGCTGGAATAACTATTAGAGTGAATGGGAGGGAGAAATTACCGAATTGGGAACACTTGTAGTTCGATTTGGTACAAGAAGAGATTAGGTGGAATACCAGAGATGAAACCTCATCCAAGGGAGAGGATGAATACAATTTTTCATTGATTGGAAAGGGAAATAAGGGCAAAGGGAAGAAGTTTCAAACAAAACTGGAATCCAACCAAGGGGACAAGAAGAAAGACTAGTCTAAGATAAAATGCTTCATTGTCATGAATTCAGGCACTATGTTACAAAGTGTCCTTAAAAAAATTATGGCAAGAAGAACTCAGGAGGAGAAGCAGGTGAGGCATTGGCTTCACAATTTGAGCTATAATTCACCCTTATCGCATGCATGGCTAACATAGTGATGCGGGAGTGTGTGGTATTTGGACTCAGGTGCCCCGTTCCACATGGCAAGGTGTAGTTAGTTTTTCAGTGACCTGGAGGAGAAGGATCTCCAGATGCATATTGAGCTTATGGACGATGGACATTACAATGCTACCGGGATTGGTACAATAACCTTTTATAGGGAGTCATAATCCTCTCTTCGCCTCAAAGAAGTCATGTTTGTTCTAGGCCTAAATAAGAATCTCATATCTGTAGCAGTTTTGGAAGACCGTGGTTATGATGTGATCTGCAAGAAAGGGAAAGCATTCCTGAGACACATAGCCACTAGACAAGTGAAGTAGATTTGGTTTCATGTGAAGAACCTGTATAAACTTGATGTGTAATATTGTGTTACATTAAGCAGTAAGGCAGAGAAAATGTAGAACCGCGGTGTCGGTGAACTTTGGTGTAGGATATTGGACTATTTGCATCATGACGCCTTGAAAATCATGCAACAAATAACCACCACTGAACTCCCTAAGGAGCACTTCAACAACAAAATGTCTACAAAGGTTGTACCTTGGGGAAGTATGTGAAATCCACATTCCAGGAACGAGACAACAAAGCACATGCAGTCTTGGAAAGAGTCCACTCTGATGTTTGTGGAGCTTTCTCGACAACCTCCATTGCCAGACAAAAATATTTTGTTATTTTTATTAATGATTTCTCAAGGAAGTCTGGATCTTCTTCACGCAAAAGAAGGATGAGACATTCTCCAAGTTTGTAGGATTCAAGGCACTAGTTGAAAAAGAGAACGATAAGAAGGTGAAGGCTCTCATGAGCGAAAATGGAGGTGAGTATGTTTTGAATGAATTCAAGGAGTTCTTTGCGAAAAAATACATTCAAAGAGCGCTGACAACACCCCACAACCCACAACAAAATGGGGTAGCCGAGAGAAAGAACCGAAGCATCGTTGGAGATGGGAGAGCTATGCTACATGACCAAGGCCTATCACTGCATTTATGGGCATATGAATGTAACACAACAGTCTACTTGCAGAACCAGAGTCCTCATCAAATTCTTGGTATGATTACACCAGAGGAGGATTTCTTGGGGAGAAAGCCAGATGTGTCTCACTTCAAGATTTTTGGAGCCTCTGTTTACTGCCATGTATCCAAGGATTCGAGGAAGAATCCTGAACCGACAATAGAGGCGGGAATTTTTGTGGGTTACACTGAAACTCCACATAATCATCATGTGTACTTACCTTCCCTCAGAATTACATTTGTGCGAAGGGATGTAAAGTTTGATGAGGAGAAAACGATGCGATGCTCTCTTGAGATGGAGCTTTAGATCCCACTAGAAGATGAGCTTTTAGCTCCAAAGGAGGAGCCTTAGGAAGTTATGGAGCAACCAAAAATAGTTTAGCAGAGAGTGGAGACATCCACTCAAGCATAACCATCTAGAGAAGGAGAAAAAGAACCAGGCAAGTTGATAGATTAGTGCAGGACGCGAGGGAGAATGTGGGAGCTCCTTCAAATTTGCACAGGAAAAGGAGGTCACCTGAGAGGTACACTAGCTACATGGCTCTACTGACTGAGCTTGTAGAGACTGCACCATCATCTTTCAAAGAAGTAATTGAGCAACTAGTTTGGGTTGATCCAATGGTGGAAGAATACAAATCCATCATGAAGGAAAATATTTGGGAAGTGGTCCCAAGACTGATAGATAAATAAATTGTGGGTTTGAGATGGATATTCAAGGTTAAGCATGTAACAAGCATAAGCATAGAGAAGCATAAGGCCAAATGTGTGGCCAAATGATTCTCTCAAGTTGAGAGAATTGACTATGAGGAAACATTTGCTTTTGTAGCAAGGTATTCATCCATTAAATCAATTCTTGCACTAGTTGCACAGATGGGGTGGTAGATCCACCAGATCGATGTAAAAACAACATTTATCAATGGTGTTATTGAGGAGGATATGTACATCGAGCAATCAAAAGGTTTTGAGACACTTGTGTTGATTTTTGGCTAGCATTGGATGTGCTCTAGCTCCGAAATTTTGTGGAGGGGCTAGAACACATAAGATCTCCAAGACCCAGAAATTATTTGGAGAAATTCCACATGCAGTGAAAGTTATTCAAATAATTAATTATTTTTAATGGAGCCTAAGTTAAAACCTAGGGAATTAAAATAATTAAAGTGAATTAATTTAAACATGTGGGTGAGAAACTTCTAAGTGACGAGGATCAAGTCTAATTTAATCTTAGCTGTTGATTAAGGATTAGATCACGGCCGTTGATTTCTCAACAGGAAAAGTGTAAAGGAAGGCTTGAGGGTCAGTTGGAGAATACACACACACAATGAATCTAGAGATCAAATTTTTCTAATGGAGCAGTGCTCAGACGAAGATAAGATCTGAGTGATTCAGTTGCAGCGAGGGACATAAGCAGTTGTTGGTCAGAGGAACAAGAGTACATAGCAGAGTAAGGGCAGTAGAGACGTAGAGGAAGCAATGCAACCACTAGAAGAGGTGACGCAGTCCCAAGAGGGGCTGACGTAGGCCCACGCAGGGCTCATGCAGGGGCAGCGCAAAGCATTTGAGAGATAGTTTGGAAATTTCTTAAGCTCGGGGTTTCTGAGCTGGGAGGGATGAAACTCGATTTTCTGAGAGGCATATCAGCATAGAGAAGGGGTGACACAGTCCTCAGCCAGACCCATGCAGGCCTACGCATCTACTGCACATAGGCAACTGGGGTTTCACCAGTTTCTGATCAGGATCAGTCGGGGCTTGCAATGTGAGGTAAAACTCACTATTTTATCTGTTTGCCAAGGATTTTTCTCTATTGGGTGAGATAGATTTTGGCACCCTAGTTGTACTTAGAATACTGCTGCTTAATAATACAAACCCTCAGATCTGCTGCACCGGTTTTCCCGCATTGGGTTTTTCTGGGGACAATTGTCCAAAAATAAGTGTGTCCTTTGTATGGTTGTCTCATCTATTTTTTAGTACTTGATCTATATATTTGTGTAGGCTGCAATGTATTTACATTAATATTTTCCTAAAGCATTAAGATAATAACTTGCTAAATTAATGAAAACAAGTAGGTAATGTAAATCAGATTTATGTAGTAGGATTTCCGAACTTAGATTCAAAAATTTTCACAATTTGATCAGGAGTCTAATGTGTGTAGACTCAAGCGAGCATTGTATGGTCTCAAACAGGAACCTCATGCTTGGTACACCAAGATCGACAGTGATCTCACAAGATCGGGCTTCACCAAATGTGAAGCGGATGCGAATCTATATCATATTTTGGTAGAAGGTAAATGACATATCATTGTTTTATATGTTGATGATTTAATATTAACAAGTGATGAGTAGATGATCAACTCTTGCAAGGAGGACCTTCCAAGGGAATTTGAGATAAAGGACATGGGTATCATGCACTAATTCCATGGGTTAAAGTATGGAAAGGTGATGGGAAATTGTTTGTGTCTCAAGGTAAGTATGCCAACGAGATACTACAAATATTCCACATGGAGAATTGTAAACCCATGGAGACACCTCTAGCGACCAACTGGAGGAAGGACACTACCACTTCAGGTGAATAGGTGGATGTGTTGAGAATTCAATAGGGCAAATATTAATTCAATTCTCTTACTTGATAACTTATTGTGTTATTCTTTAGCTTCTTTAACTTTATTCCTTATTATTACAATGAGCGATACATCAAACAACTATCAAAACGATAAGAACAATGACATAGTATATAGACTGCAAGCCAGGGTCAAAACCCCTCTTCTTGAGGGGAAAACCTGTAAATATCTTCTTGTAGATGCTTCAATTGATGAATACCAAGACCCTTGAAAAAGAAACTAGACACAAGTATTCCTCCAAGACACTTGTCACTATCTCTTGTTGTTCTTCTTGGCTTCCTTATTTATGTCCTCCTTTTTCGGCACTATCCTGCAATGTAACCTAGAGAAGCTTGATCTCTATTCTAGCAACCCTAGACAAGATGCCACAACCTCCTAGAGTCCTCTTCTTCTTCGGCCTTCTTCCAACACCCTTCTAACCTCTTGTTAGTCCAAGATCGAATTGTATATATGTGTTGCAGTAGCCCTCATTCTTACTGAGATAGACGAGGTATAGGTGCATACCTAGTATCGAAACATAAAGACCCTTCCTCTTCGCAAACTTTCCCTTATCCTCACATACCTTGTAGCCTTCCTTATTCGCTGTATTACCCTTTCCTTTATGCACTGCAATTCACACTTCTATTACAGACTGATATGAATTGGTGTGTCTACAATGAGCTCGAGTCACCCTTATATAGTGATCGTCTTCTTCATTTGGGACGACATGATCTATTGGAGGTAGGTCGACTTCTTTTCAAGGAGGATTTCATCAATACTTAAGCCGAATTTAAGAGGCATAGTGACAATGTCTTGGAGTGAAAATTTTACATAGACGACGTGTCTTTTACATGTGTAACATGACTCTAATTATCTTTATTAAAAGATGAAAAATTTTTAAAGACATCAAGAAGAAGTCTTTGACCTATGATAAAAAATTCCTGCTCATGAAACCCATGAAGCAAGCAATATAATACATTTTATTTTCCTTTGTCTTCTTCATTACATAAAATCATAATTGCAAGTCATTATGAAGACTGAACTTAGTTACACTTTTCAACGCTCCCTCTTAACTAGGGAGGTATTCATAATGATACTTGGTCATTCTCAATCTGAAGAGATCTCATAAGAAAAGTTGGATTTGTAACCCATATGTATAGCATCATATCAAACAACATTGTTATAGTGCAAGGCCTTGACTAACAATTCCATCTCTCCAAAAGATCTTGAGCCCCAATGCTGGCGAGACCAATGATTAATAAACACCTTCATCATTGTCTCTCTTGGAACATACCCCACCCGGGTTCACTCAGAGTATGTCTAGGAATATTATTATGTTGGATTCCAAGTCCTCAAAGAATATCGGTCCTTCTATGAATACTCTTGTCTTGGATGCCCTAATACATCCTCAAAGAGTATCAGATACCAGATGATTACCCAATTCTCCATTCTGTCTTCCCAGGCAAAGACCAAAATGATGTGTCTATCTCTCCCTCTCAATTAGGGAGGACATATTCCACCAAGGAATGTACTCATTCCTATACAAGGAATGTACGTAAGCTCCCTCTCGGTTAGGAATTACCAAGTTTCTCCCAAGCAAGAAACTTACTTAGCAGGGTCCCTCTTAATTAGAGACCTGCAACAACTCTATAGGAAAATAACGTGACATCCAACTGCTCTAAAGAACTCCTTCCTTCGATGTCATGAGTTTCTTCTTTGTTGAGTAGTATTCATCTTTGGGATCTCTTCATAGGGCACAAATCATCCATTACTTTCATCCATGAGTCATGTTTTCATTCTATTGGAAAGTGATCCATCAGTCTTCTCATCTTGGTCTAGCTTCATGTACTGATACTTTTCTTCGAACCGTATTTTTTCCAAGGATCTTTCATCCTTCCATATGGTTGTAAACTGTGGAAGACATATACTTCCCTTTGGAAACCCTGCATAAGCTCATCCAGATATTATACAATTATAAATATGAATACTTAAATCAAAGATGACCTTAGTGATGATATTTCATCATGACATGTTCCTGTAGGTATCAACATCCTTCAAACATGTTGACACATATCCCAAAGATATGCACTTTTCAAGGGTCTCCATCTTTTCTAGACTTCCATCAGTTTCCATATCTTTCCAGGATACTTCCCAGTCAAGTATTCTTGGTCTTTGTGGATGTTGATTTCCTTTACCATGGTTGCATGTCTCATGATATCTTCCTTCTTTTCTTCACACATTTCATTCCCATGAGCTTCCAATCAGAGTTCCTTGATTGTAGTCAGCCACTTCATATTTTATATGAGGATATATTATGTTGATTTCATCTAATGTGAACCATGCCATTTGAAAACCTTTTATAGTAGGAGATTCCTTTTTCCCATGCTTCTCAAGATAGATGTAGTGATCCATGTTACCTGCAACCATACGCCATGATGTTATAATATTAAATACAAGCATACATACCTCATTTACCTTCAAGTCAACAGTTTCCTTGATTGAGAAAATATTCAACCCTTTGATCTGCTTCATCTCTTTTGTCATCATATCATCATCCCATGAATTCCACAAATTTGAGTTCCTGATGAAACACATACTTCCTCTCTAGATCAGTGAAAAATTTAATGAGGATTCCATCAGAGGATCTTGAGGATCTTGCATTTCCTTATCCAACAAAATTTTCCTTTCGATGTATGATGAGCCTTGTTCTGGATGACTTCTTCCTTCCAATGAGGTTTCCAAGAGCTATATCCTTCATATTTGATTGCCATGAATTTATTTCCTCTTGTCCTCCATGATTCCCCATGGTGATGTCACGAGCTCTTTCTTCTAATGCTGTCATGATGTCAAACCACATCTTATTATTTATTGTAGTCATATTATATACAAGATTTCAGAGCCATGAAAAGATATTTTGTGAGGGAGACTATCTTAACCATTGTAAAGATCTCTTACTCCCTCTTTTCTTGAATTTATTTTCTTCAACTTCCTCCATCCTTTCCAGTGATATGAGCTCCCTTTCTGTAACTGTTTGAGTCTTTTAACCTTCAACACTTTTTCCCACAACTTGTCCTTTTCTGTCTTGCATAGAAGCCACAAGTTGTTGAATGAGGTAACTTTCTTGTCCCATGGAAATTTTTTACCTTGATCATAATTTTAAAAATAGTAGTGATTATCTTTTTATCATTTCTCCCAGATCTCACAATTGAGATTCTTTCAATTATTATGTAGATAAGGTCTAAGTGATATGACCTTCTTTACTGCATCTTCAGAGAATATTTCTTCTAGCTTATCATATATCTCTTTGATGTCTCCACTCATGCTATATAGGGATGAGGGGACATTTGATTGATTTCATAAGAATACTTTGAGCCCTTTGATCCCTTTAC
The DNA here is from genome assembly GCA_034641835.2 of Pinus albicaulis. Classification (NCBI taxonomy): domain Eukaryota; kingdom Viridiplantae; phylum Streptophyta; class Pinopsida; order Pinales; family Pinaceae; genus Pinus; species Pinus albicaulis. The sequence goes on from CM076572.1 coordinate 422,820,820, forward strand.
ATGTATTCAGATAATGCTTGACCTTTGGAGACTCTTGCATAGATGTGATAAATGAATTCACTTTCTTCGAGGACTATGTCTATCCTCCCTTTTTACATGTAAGATACTTCGATGACCCAACTAGCTTATAGATCTCTTTGCAAATACGAAGTCACTTTACTGAATTTGATTATAGAATAAGAGATACTTACTTGAAGATGAAATCTCCTGCTTGATCATTTTGATGGTTGACGAGGAAGAAGGTCTAAGTGATATGACCTTCTTTACTGCATCTTCAGAGAATATTTCTTCTAGCTTATCATATATCTCTTTGATGTCTCCACTCATGCTACATAGGGATGAGGGGACATTTGATTGATTTCATAAGAATAATTTGAGCCCTTTGATCCCTTTACATGTATTCAGATAATGCTTGACCTTTGGAGACTCTTGCATAGATGTGATAAATGACTTCACTTTCTTCAAGGACTATGTCTATCCTCCCTTTTTACATGCAAGATACTTCGATGACCCAACTAGCTTATAGATCTCCTTGCAAATACGAAGTCACTTTACTGAATTTGATTATAGAATAAGAGATACTTACTTGAAGATGAAATCTCTCGCTTGATCATTTTTATAGTTGATGAGGAAGATGATATTCTCCCAAATGAAAGACCCCTCTTCAACAAAGGATATTGCTCCAATTATGGTGACAACATCTTTAGATCCAATTTCCTTTTGTTAATGGTGATCACTGCTTCTTTGGATGACCTTCTTCAAGGGTAAGGAGATGATCAATAATGTTTTTCTTTTCTTGGAGGTGAATGAGTGTAGATGTGAAATGCTTCTTTTGGCTGTCTATACTTTTTTCTATTTTACATTGAAGATTCGTTTTGATGAGATGAATAGAGGATCCAATAATTTGCTGATGCAGTCTCTTAGTTACCTTGATTTGATTGATGATCCTCTTCAATGTATATCCTCCTTGATCTTATGTTATCGAGTCATCATTACTGCACCGAATCCTGGACCTTTTATAACACCAACTACACTGTCAAGAATGCAGAGATATCCTTTATGTGGAGATCTCTATTGTCTTCACTACGATCCACAACTTTTATGCTGAGAATATCATAGCTATTCTTTTGATCTGAGATTCTGTGATCTCTTCGAAAACCCTGAGAGAGTCCGAACTCTGTCTTCTTGAAAAGTACCAGAGAGGGTTTATAAAATACCTTCATCCTTTTCTATGATTGATACCTTCTTTGAAGAGAATAAGAAGTTCAAGATCTTATTGAAACCTTTCTTTAGATGACTTGCAATCTTCTTGATGAACTCCATGATTCCCTTAGATAGCCTTAACTCTAATACCATGTTGAGAATTCAGTAGGGCAAAGATTAAGTCAATTCTCTTACTTGATAACTGCTTGTGTCATTCTTTAGATTCTTTATCTTTGTTCCTTATTATTACAATGAGTGATACATCAAACAATTATCAAAACAATAAGAACAATGAAATAGTATATAGGCTGCAAGCTAGGGCCAAAACCCCTCCTCTTGATGGGAGAACTCATAAATCTCTTCTTATAGATTCTTCAATTGACGAATGCCAAGACCCTTGACAAAGAAACTAGACACAAGTATTCCTCCAATAGACTTGTCACTATATCTTGCTGTTCTTCTTGGCTTCCTTATTTCTGTCCTCTTTTTTTGACACTGTCCTACACTGTAACCTAGAGAAGCTCGGTCTCTATTCTAGCATCCCTAGACAAGATGCCACAGCCTCCAAGAGTCCTCTTCTTCAACCTTCTTCCAACACTCTTCTAACCTCTTGTTAGTCCAAGGATAAACTGTATATATGTGTTGTGGTAGCCCTCAGTCTTACTGAGATAGACGAGGTATAGGTGTAGACTTAGTACCGAAACAAAAAGACCCTTCCTCTTCACAAAATTTCCCTTATCCTCGCATACCTTGTAGCCTTCCTTCTTCGCTGTATTACCCTTTCCTTTATGCACTGCAATTCACATTTCTATTATAGACTGATCCGAATTGGTGTGTCTACAATGAGGTCGAGTCCACCTTATATAGTGACCGTTATTCATTTGGGTCGACATGATATATTAGAGGTAGGCCGAATTATTTTCAAGGAGGATTTCATCAATCTTTAAGCCGAATTTAAGAGGCATAGCGACAATGTCTTCGAGTGCAACTTTTACATAGACAATGTGTCTTTTACACGTGTAACATGACTTCATTTACATGACTCTAATTATATTTATGACAAGATGAAAAATTCATAAAGACATCAAGAAGAAGTATTTGACCTATAATAAAAAATTCTTTCTCATGAAACCCATGGAGCAACCAACATAATACATTTTATTTTCCTTTGTCTTCTTCACTACATAAAATCAGAATTACAAGTCATTATGAAGACCGAACCTAGTTACACTTTTCAACAAGATGCTACCATTTACCGACACTGAGCGGGTTCACTAATGTATCTTGTGAACACATGAACATATATGTGCTATGCAGTCAACCAACAGAGCCAATCTATGGTTAGGCCAACCAAATTGTATTGGAAGGCAACTAAGCATGTTTTACGATACCTCAGAGGCACTACCCAGTATGGATTATGGTATGGATTGAGGGAGTGCATATGTGTGGCTTCACAACTGCATGTTGGGTAGGGAGTCCATCTGACCGAAAGAGTACATCAGGTGGGATTTCCAGTGTTGGGTCCGCAATGGTTTCCTGGTATAGCAGGAAGCAAATATTTGTGGCGTTCAACTCGGTAGAAGCAAAATACATGGTTGAAATTCAAGCAACATGTGAGGTGATCTGGATGAGAAAGATACTTGTGGGACTGTTGGGTTAAATGATGGATCAAAATGTGATCTATTATGATAATAAAAGTTGCATTAAGCTCTCTGAGAATCCGGTATTTCACGATCGATCCAAGCATATAGATATCTAGTATCATCATTTATAGGATTGTGTGCAAAGGCAGATAATGTTGCTATAATACAGTCTGACATAGGAATAAGATACGAACATCTTGACAGAGGCCTTGTCAAGAGGGAAGTTCAAGTTCCACAGGTGTAGGATAGGGGTGGTTGATAATCCCTTTCTTCTTGAGAGGGTGTGTTGAGAAGTGCAAGTAAATAGGGGCTAATTCTCTAGGAATTGCACAAGTAAATAGGGGCTCAAGGAGAGGCAAAAATTGACTAAGTCTAGGTTAGATTTTCTCATTGAGCAGAGAGATAGTTTATTCACTTGCAGGTTGAGCTCAAACTGAGCTAGCAATTTTAATACATCTCTATTCATCTGATTAATACAAAGACACTTGAGGGCTTTTTCCCCGTTGGGTTTCCCTAGAAAAAATACTATGCATGCATGTTATTTCTTATTGCATGTCTGAGATTGTTGTTCTAAATTGTGAATTGAATTCTGTAGATCTGTAGAGTAGAATTGTATCTCTTGATTTATATTAAAATTTATTGAGCAATTGCAATTCCATCACCAAATTTCTACATATTTCGCATCATTTTTCAATCTTTGCACTTGATATTTAAGATTTATCTCTTAGGTATCGTGTTAGAGTAGTTTTCTCCATTTTCATGGTTTAGTAGATATGCCTGCATTTAGATTAATTCATTGCATTTTTAGAAGTCTCCTTACATAGAAGAAACCCATTAACGGATAAGGGCTTAGTTGGAGCCTTGATCGGATGATCTCCCAATCTTTGATTTTGGTCATATTTGGCCATAAACAATTTTGATGCTAAAAATAAGGCCAATGAAAAGTTTTTTTTGGAGTATTTCTATTTTAAATATTTTATTTATTTGCAATGGTTCCTTCTAAACTTTCCATTTAGAGTTGTATCTTTGGATGTGAATCCGCCACCACTACAATGAAAATTACAAGACACTTGCTGAAGGTAAAATTTGATGGTAAGAGAAAAATTTCTGCATTTGATCATGTCTTTCAATTTATTAAAAAAAATTTAAATTCTATTTTTTCCGATATTGATGAAAGCATTCTATGCAGAATCTAGAGTCTAATTTTCATAGGCAAAGCCAAAAGATGGTGTCAATCTCTTCCAATTTCCTCTATTGAAATTTGAGATGAATTTATTACAAAGTTCCTTCACGCATCCGAGGAGTATGGCTATTAACAAGTATGCCATGAACTTGACATTTACGAAAGTTTGAAAATGAGTCTATAATAGATTTCATAATGGGATTCAAGTTAATTTCTCTAAAATTTAAATTTAAAGACAAACCTTTAGAATTTGAGTTAATGGAATGGTAATAATATGTACTCTCTCTTCCTTGTATTCCACATGAATGCAATGAATTTGAAGATATTATTTATCTTAGCACATTTTCCACTGTTGAAGAGCCACTCATTATCGATAGCATGGATGAGCATAGTCAATTAGAAAATGCAGAAATTGTCAATGATACATTTTAGGAAGAGACATAAGAACATACAACAAAAATAACGTTGATCCCGAGAGTTATGAAATTGATAAATCAATTTCTCAAAATCAAAATAAAACTATTGTTCATAACAAAGAAGAAAATCAACAAGCAACAACATTAGCAGGTAACAAGCAACAAGCACATCAACATGTAATAATGCAAATTGAAAATTTCAACAATGTGTAATCTGCCGCAATTCTTTTGGAGTTTTCTCATGCTGAAATTAATGTTCAACCACAAAGTTTGGGGAACCTAAGCTTTAATTTTCCAGAAAGTGTGGTTAGTCAAATATCTAATGACAAATATGAAATCTACATTAACAAAAATAAAGAAGAATTTATAAGTAGAAAATTTTTCAGATTCATATCTTCAAATAACTATTTATCTCTTTATCTTGATATTTTTGTTGATTTTAAGTCATTTGCCAATCATTCAATGATTTATCTTTGCAAAAATCATATTTTAAAAAACACAAGGGCTGCCATAAATTTAAAAAATAATGAATTTCCGATTAGTTTTGATCAGGATAAAGAGTCATTTAATGACCATTTTTTCTACAATGCTAAAAATTCATTTAATTATTCTTCTTATTCTAATGCGCCTTATGAAAAGGAAAAGAATGCTAATGAAAATTGTCAAGTCATTTATGATGATGATTTTGAGTTTGAGAATATTGAGTTATCTCACCCATCATTGAATTCTCATTATATCGATATTCAAAGTCAATCTATTTATGAAGATGAGAGATCTTCTTATAATCATATCATTATAAAAATATTCTCATCTTAAATCCCCAAAATTCGTTAATGACTATAATTCTTAAGAAGATAAACCCATTCCAATTCGTGATTCCGATATTGTTCAAGTTCCCATTCTTGCTCATAGTCTTGAACCTATTTTACTTTCACAAGTAGATGCTGGTATTAGTTCTAATCATATTTTCTCAACCGATACTTGTGAGGAGGAAATTGTTTCAAATAAATCCAAATTGTTTTGTAATATAACTTGTAACACTAATATAAATGATGATGCATTTTTTTGTTTTTGTTTGTCAAGTTGTCTATGATCCTCTTGTTGAAGATTGTAACTAGGTTCGGTCTTCATAAATTATATTTGAGTCACTATGTAATATGAATAAAGAAAACAATTTTATTATTATCAAATGAATTATTAAAGCATGAGTTTCATGCTTGGGTCATTATGTTTTAGGTCAAAGTCCCGATTGTGGACTTCTAGGATTTATTCTGAGTTTATAGAGTCATGCATATTTAAAGAGACCCTTCTTTGGTTTTTGAATCGTTTAAAAATATTTATTATTGAGCGAAAAATGATTTATAGTACCTCCACATCAAGTCAGCCTCAAGGAGATCAAGTCGGACTCAAAGGAACCTATTCAACCTCACCTGGAGCTTATAAATAGAAGGATATCAAATTCATTTGGAGCATCAATTCTCAAGCTAGTTCGATATATACTGTTGCATAGGAAAAAGTGCAAAGTTGGTCATGGAAGCTGAAAGGAGTGCGAGTTGGATCAAAGGGATAGAGAAAGAGAAAATCAAAATTTTGGTGGTGGTATCTCTCCCTTTCATGCCCTAACTTGGGAGATCGAATTATTTTTGTGTTTGCTGCTGTTGCTGCTGCCAAAACTGCTACATAGTCGAAGTTGCTAGAGGACAAGTTGCTTCTACTATTAGGTCAAAAATTTGGAAGGCTAACTTGGTGTGGAGGGAAGGTTTGGTCTATGTCTAGGGTGAAGAGTCTTAGAGAATATTATTGAAGGAAGTGAATTTTGATTGGGTTTTCCCCTCAGAGAGGGGTTTTTCCCTGGCATAGTGCCTACATCTTGTCTCTTGTGTTCTTGTGATCTTTGTACATACATAATTTGGTAATTTCTTGATGAACGATAATTTAATAAATTAATAAAGGAAGCCAACATAATTCACAAGTAATTATCAAGAAATAGAAATCAAACCCTAATTTACTTGCATTGATTTCTCAACATCTCCAAGCTTGAATTGTGGCTTGAGGAGCTGTGACCCAGGGGCATCTAAGCTGTCAAATTCACCTAGGGATCACACCCGACTTGGGCCACACCAATCCTTAGCTGACTGGATTTTTTAGCCTGTCTCCTCCCCCTAACACAGGGCACAACCACCCCCCGTGAGGTTTGATCCTGGGTCACCTTGCTGTCGAGGCCGATCCTCAACTAGTTGTGCTAATGGGACTTGGAAACGATGATGTAATTTATTTTAAATTCTTCATTTATTATAGTTCTTTTCAGATTTTTATACTAATTGTATTTTTCAAATTTTTGGATATATTATGTTGACATTATGAGCAACCAAGTGTTGAATGCTCATTAAGTACATTAATGGAAACACATCATAACGAATTTCACAGCCTAGATCATGAGCATCTTGAACTTCAAGTTTTTCAATTCCATTTGATGTTCATATCATACCAAATTATTCAATCATCTAAATTAAATCTTCCACAAGCCTCAAAAATTGAGAATTCAACATTTTATTTTTACTAGCAATATTGTCTCCAAATGTTCTGAAAAATTCATTTGATTTCCATTTTCATTTTTACGATTCATTTGAAAAATGTTTGGAAAATACAATCACATAAAAGATTTCTAATATTCCTTTTATTGAACATACTACTAGCTTGTCTCTATAGGAAGAAATTCATGACATTTCTCAAAAAAGTGCTATTACAACCATGATTTTATTTTAATAATTACATAATGGTTTTCATGACAGGATTGAAATGTGGCTGGAAAATTCATTTTTAGCAAGGTTTCCTGTAAATGATAAATTTATTTAGCTTGAATTATTATAAATTCATGTACATAATTAGTTGAAGTTTCCTTTTAGTAGTTTAATAATATTTTTGTTTTATTACTAATTTTTGATATACATATATGTGCATGGATTAAGCTAATGACATGGCTTCATTGGAAGTATGATTTCACTTAGTTTTATTTGCACTGTTAGATTGATGTTTTTCCTTTTTTCTTTCTTTTAATATTGCAGGTTTGAAATAAATGAGAAAAAAACCTTTAATTTTCCTGGAAAATAATGGTTTAGATCAATGCAAATAAGATCATCCTACTCTTTGAACATGCTTAAGGAACCATTTTATTTTCTCATTAGAATTTTAATATCCAACAAAGTTGTGCTTAGTTGAAAATGAATATGTACATATGCTACTTTACGTTCGTTGGATTTGAAAATTTCCAAGGTTCTTCTCTAATAGCGTTGGTACAAAGGTAATTTGGGTAATTGCTAGTTCATGTTGATTCAAGAATCTCCCATTACTTTGATTATGTACATTACTCCAACCAATATCAAAAAAGTCCCACTATGCAATATTGTCATTTCAATCAAAAGGCTCAAGTCCTTCAAATATATATAAGAGCTTCCACACACGTTGGGACTTCAACATTGTTTTAGTGGAAGATCGAAAAGTTTTGGGGCTGATATATAATCAAAAAAATTTCAAAGGGTATACATTATACAAACTAGAATTTTCAAAAAGAATACGAAATGCTGAAATGCAAAGCAACGCGTACTTTGGTAGAATTTCAATGTTATCATTTTAACATTATTGTTTAAGGCACAAATCTGAATTTTTTTGTGACTCTTATTTATTACTGATATCTTGAACATGAAACCATTCCTTCTAGGAAGTACTATTCATTGGTTTGATGCTTTGCCTTAATTTAGAACCAATAAATTTGAGGATTAGAGGCATATGTTAACCTTGGTAAAGTTGTTTCTCTAAACATGAAAATGGGAGGAAATCAATACTTACAAGGTAAACAGAAACGAGATCATCCAAGGGAAATTTTCCATATGCTTACTTGCATCTTGCTTTTGTTTTCATTTTGATTTTAATTTCATTTTTACTTAAATAATTTATGATGTAATCTTTGTTTCTACAGGTTTAGTTGGCCTTGTAGAAGGTTTAATTCTCCTGCCTAACTCAGATATCTCAAGATTTCTTTGCATGATTTCTAGTTCAACAAAGCAATTGTGATGGAAACCAAATTGCAAATAAGTTACATTAAGCAGTTTCTGTATCTTATTATTTGTTTTTAAAAACCAAATTTTGAAACAAGATATTTGAAAGTAAAGAGACATTTGATGCGACTTCATCTTATATTCATAATTGCTCCCTAGATTTAGGATTTCCGTTTGAATAAAAATCCTAATTAGTTACAATTTTGTAAGACACAATTAATTGATATCTGTTGATGTTGCAATCAACACCCTCCAAATTTTTTCCTACATGTGAATTTTGGAGCCTATTGAGGATATAATGATCTGTCATTCTAGAATTGATTCATGATTGATGAATGTTATGCTAAGTGTTTAAGTCTTCTTCTCAGTTTCTAACTGTCAAAGTCACTTTTGTACACATGTTCAGTCGATAACAAGTTCATGAGCACATTTTTTTACACAATCTTGAACATGCATAGCACCATCCATCAAGACAATGCTTGTGCAATGTTCAACCTATGTCGACAATTAGTGCAGACTTTCATTGAAAATCTCTCACTTTTGGTTTCGGTTGTACTTCTATTTCAGTGAGGTTTTTCAATTATCGCTTTTGAAAGTGTCTCTTTCATGTTTTATACTTTCACTTTTGCTTGTTTTCACTTTAATAAGTGTCACTTTCATGATATATGCACTTTGACATGTGTCATTTTCAAGGTGCTTCATATTTGCAAGTGTCATTTGCACTTTTCTCTTACTGTCGCAAGTGTTGTTTTTTGGCATGGGAAGTGTCGCACACTGTAAAATTAGAGTTCTGGTTCATTGTGAGAGGAGCCTTTGGTACCAATAGGTCCTATTTACCACATAGACATGTACTAGACCCATTCCAAAAGTTTTATGTATTGCCACACTAGTGTTGTCACTGTCGTCACAAAGTGTATCTTGAGTATTTCACCTAATCGAAGGGAGTCAATTGGACATTCTTAAAGGGTGGTTATGATGCATTATCCCGCACTACTATGTCACATTCATCATAAGGAATCACATGCAACATATTCCCCAAGTATTGAGCACTGTCATACTAGTGTTGTCACTGTCGTCGCAAAGTATATCCTAAGTGTCACACTTGGAGGAGTTCGTTGTATTGTTGTCGCATTGAGGGGATCATGTTGTTCTTGTGTGCTAAGTGTTCAATGTTGTGTCATCAAATTTTCTGACTGTGTGTGATCATTCATAAGTTCAATCCTAGTCTCACTTCTACTTTACTAATCCCACACTTAGCCAAATCCTGGAAAGCTTTCTGCTCAACCAACTTGACCCAAATCAACTTACTTGAATTGTGCATTGTGCATTATCAAGGCTCAAGCTCCCCCCCTTGCCTCCTAGAATTGAGCAATGTGAATTTACTTCCTCAAAGAAATACAAATTGTGTAGTCTCAATTCTCAACCCTGCCTCTTTGACCTCCACAATAATGCAATTTTCCCTTCTAGTCAGTATCCTTCTGTGCATTGCGTAGTGGAAAGCCTCAAGATGTCTCCCTGCCTCCTTGAGTTTCAAAATTGCACAATCCCTAGGCCTCTATCTCTCTCTTTACTGTGCATTGGGAAAATCCAAGGCATAAGACTGCCTCATTGAGATCCTTAATTGCGCAATTTCCCTGCCCAAGCCTCCAGAATTGCGCATTGTGTAGTATCAAGCTTTAGTCCATTACTCTTAGCCCCTGGAATTGCACACTGCGTAATCCTCGAGTCTTCCTCCTTGTCTAGTGCCCAGTTTGAGATCAATCACTTTCAGGAGGAAAGCTAGACTAGGACATTTCTGGAATTTCATCTTGTCATGAGTGGATTCCACTTTCAGGTACTATATCTTGACATGAAAAGATGATGCTCGAAGAGGAAGAGAAGGAGATCATATGGGAAGACACTTGTGAAGGTGGAACCATGGAGAAGTCATCGAGCAAGAAGATGAAGGGATGCTAGCTTACCACAAAAGCTGAAAGATATAGATCACATGAAGACTCCATATCAATCACCCCCTTGGAATATGAAGATGAAACACATGAAAGATCAATTATGAAAATTCAAAGAAAGAAACAAAAGTAACAACTTGGAAATGCCTCATGGTCATGAAGTTCCATGTCATCACTGTCAATATTTATATCAAGAGTCACATGTGTCATAGTATCTTGCCACATCATTTGTGGAATGTAATTGTGTAATTTCCCAAAATTAGAAAATGTAAATATGTGGAGGATCAAGGGTACCACATCGAATATCAAGAGTCACTATTGGTTTCTAAAGTCACATATAAGCTGAAGAGTCATGAGGGAGGTCAAGAGTCACATGGGAGGTGGAGAGTCACCTCATTTTTTATAAATACACCCTCACAACTCAAGCAAAAAGACTTTTGGGACTTGAAATTTCACCTTGGATTCTCTAGCATTAGCATATGAGAGATTATATTTCTTTGGAGGAGCAAGGGGTGGCTTAATGTTCCACTATTAGGGTTAGTGTGGAAGCATTTTACTTCTATACCTTGGCACTTCCACTTAATATATGAAGCTCGATGGGCCAACACATTTTCATACATGTATCGTGAATATAGTAATACTATTCTTTATATGTTTACGATATGTGTTTTTTTCACATGTACTAAGAAAATTGAACTATTTTGGTGGATTTTGTACTTATCTTGTTGAAGGTGTGTTGTATTTGGTTTTATGATCGTGGTTTTTTTGTGAACTACTTTGTAGGTTAACTAATGATCCTCTTATGCTCTTGTGTGTCTCTTTTAGGATAGTAATATCACTTTTCTTCGATAGGCTCATTCTCTCTCTCCTTGTCGTGTTAATACCTTATATACATCACAATTGTATGCCTCACACTGTCATCTTGCTTGTTTCAAAGAATTTTGTATAACCTATTATGCTAATAATGGTAGCCAAGGAAAATCCCTAAGGACAATGGCAACAATCATATTTCTGGTTGGGGCTCCTACTCCAAATGATGTGATTTCTAATTGAGACTTAAAATTGGGGAGACCCCTTTGGTTGACAGATTTCCAACATCATCAACAGTTGGCGATAGAAGGAGGGCTATATGAAAAGCTATGCCTGTTGAGTTTGTTTGGAATCTCTTATCTCAAAAGGCTCTTTCCCAAATCATAATCCTATATTTATTTTCTAAACTACCCCTTGGTAAACTTTTCATCTCCGCGGAACAGTTTGATGACTTATCTCAATTCAAGTTTGATAGCGAGGGTGGTACATTCATAGAAAAACACATATATAATTTTCTTTGTTTTTGTAAGTCTGATGAAATCGATGATGAATATGTTATTTGTATATTATTCACCATCACTCTTGAAAGTCAATTTAAGAAGTGGTGTTATAATTTTCCATCTGCTTCCATTCATTCATTTGATCAATTTATCAAGGAGTCGCATTAAGCCTTTGATAGGTATTATTATCAATGTGTATGTGATAAAAATGATTTTCTCAGAATGAAATCTGGTGAATCTATAGACAATTGTCTTAATAAATTTCTTCACCTTTTCTATGAGTTTCTTGCAAAATATTTTAATTATAATTTTATTAGTGAAAATTTTTAGAGCTCGATTCTTGTCTACGTGAAATGATTTCCTCCAAACCCTTTGATGAGTCCCCTATTCCAACTTATGTTGATCATGTGACACCCACAATTTGTAAGGAGGAACCTACTATTCCTTTTGTTCCTTGTCCTCCTTTTCTAGTATCAATTTGGGTGCCTCTTGGTTGTTGGACAGAATTGTGAATTACGGATAAAACATGCTTCCCTAGATAGGTGATAATCTAGAACAACAGATTAAAGACTATACGAATTCTTCCCCTAACTAAGAACTGACAAACAAAATGGATTAGAAGCTTACTTGAAATCCAGGCGCTTCCAAATGGTTCCTCCTGTCGCTTCCGTTGCAACTTCAAATTTCAGCAGTTTGTGCAAAATGTTTCCTGCAAGAATGAACACTAAACAACAGAAGATAACAATAATACATATGTCTATTCAAGTTAGTTTGCTAAATTAGTAAAGCATAAACCATATACAAATGTCTATTCAAGTTATTTTTCTAAATCAGTAAAGCATAAACCATATACATCAACTAAGATCTTATAATATGGAAAATCAAAGCCAATACAGATGCATATAGGGAAAAGTAAGCTGTATTCTTTATTGATGATAGAAGGAGAGGTTACAACCTAGTGATTGATTTGAAGTGACCATTCTAGCAACATTCCTAGCCTCATCATAGTATAAATCTCTCCAGCAGCTGTTACACAAATCTAACTCTCAATTGAAAATCCACCAACATTTCTCTACTCAAATTATTCCTTACCAAGCACTCAAATCTGTGCTCAATTTATAGAGGAGTCGAAGGTTGTTTTGCAATCAATGACTTTTCAATAATAGGCAAGACATGTTCCCAATTTTGTAGATGTCAAATGGACACTTGGATTCGAAGCTTGACCCATGTGAACTCTTCTATAAGGCGCTGACCAAGTGGAGATTCCGGAACAATGAGAATTTCGCTTCCAATGTGACCAACACACCTGTGAATGTCAGGAAGTGCTTTGCAGAGCAGCCTTGCATGGAGCCACCTGCATATGCAACACACTTAGTCCCTTTAGAGGCAGCGTTGATGAGCTCTCATATGCTATATAATAAACTTCAAACCTTGGAAACCTTTGCTTGATGAAAGTTATGCTTGATTTGTCTTGTTCTTGTCTTAGGGCATGTAGCAACTTGAAATGATAGGGGATGATAGAATATTAGTCATTGGTCCTGGAGATGATGCCCAGTTAACCAGGTCATTGGGAATGATGCCCAAATTGACCTATAACAAATTCCCCCTAAAGCATGAGGTAAAAATAATAAAAACATTTGATTGAGATGTTTTACACTGTGATGGGCTAGAGATGAAGCAGAGTGGTCACTTGCATCAATCTTACAATACATTACATCATGATATTAATTGATGAGGGTAGGAATTCCCATGTTTAGCACATAAAAAATCCAATAACATGTACATAATTTAGAAAGTCGTCGACATTGGAATTTTTCCCAATGCAGACATGCCTACAAATATAGGCCCATGTTTGGATGACGATCTGTATGTAAGGTCACCGTACAGATGATGTGTACAACAATCCTGAGATCGTAATCCGTATGGATGATACTAGATCCAGGGTCTTCTTATCTCATTCACTCGATCATTCGGGTACAAGTATAGCCATGTGAATATATGATTTGTAGTCGAACATGGAAAGACATCGTTTGATTACCAACCAATGATGTGAGTTGTTAACAAATGCGAGAGAACCACCATTAATAAAAATGTACCTCAAGGTACTGCAGTACATTTCGTAAGGCATGAATAGATGATTTGATGTCGAACGCCAAACAAAATATTTCAGTCAAAGGTTCGGAAGCGAGGATCTTGTCGATGCTGTAACAAGCCTCATGGTACTGGAATCTGATGTTTCTAAGTGAAATTCCTGGATATTGATTTGTCGTTGACAGGAAGCCACCTTATTGCGAAACAAGAGTCACTGATTCAGAGACAAGGGTATGAATTGATATAGCAATTTTCAGGGATGAGGGTCATGAGAATGAAGGTTTATGAGTATTGTAAAATGATGAGTTTATTCACTGGATGACTTCTCTTGAACATATCGGTGACACTGTGATGAGTTGGCAGCATTGACCCAAACTCGAAGTGAAGGTATGATGAACCATAGGTGTGAATGAACCATCAAGATGATTATCCAACCCAAACAGTCACAGACATGGGAGTGAAGGAAGTGTCATGTTCAAGAGCGACTTGCTACCATAAAGAAATTCTTGCTCACTTTTCCCAAATTTTCCCCGGTCATTTGTCGACCAGTACCTCTTTATTTTTTAACAAGCTTGATGAGGATAATATTTGCTTGATCTATAATTCAACCCTTTGGGCGAATAAAGTATCGCTATTTAATAATTTAACGAGTCTAGTGATGAATGAAACTCGATTCTTGCCATGATCGACAAGCCCATCTCTATTTTATGTTTTAACGAGCTTAATGACAGTGATAGCTTGGTCCTTTTTCATATTTAGAGAGTTTGAAAAAGTGGACGAAAGAAAACTCCATAAGTAATTTTTCGTAAATTTTTCACTCAGACCCGAAAAAGTGTAAAATAATATCTGAGAGAACCTCTTTGGTCATGTCTAACCAAGGTATTCCTTTTTCATAAATAATATATCTCAGTCCGGAAAAGGGTTAAACTTATACTGAGTAGATATCAATTCATTGACTTTTACGAGCTTGAAAAGACAAGTGCTCGACAATCTTTTCACATTATCGGAGTTTGAAAAGAGCTGAAAGAAGACTCCAGGGGTTCCTTTTTCGCTGTTATCGAAGCTCGAAAAAGAGATAAAAGTGCACTTCAAATCCTTTTTCGTTTTTAACAAAGCTCGAAAAATAAGGAGAAAAAGTATGCTTTGTGGTCAAATCATTCTTGAAATAAATCTACATGACTAGTCTGTTCATCAATTGTAAAACCTGTTCAGAACAACATCAAATGGATTAAAAATACCTATTTCATGATAAAAATATAATAAAAACATAGTAATAGAAATAAATATTCATTGCATACAATTAAATGACTAAATAAAAAGAGTTTTACTATTCATTTTTACCATTCACTAGTTACCATCTGCATTTTGGAGCTCTGAACCTGTTTTTATCTCCGAACTTCAGCGGTCGATTGCGTGCAATTGGTACGAATGTTTTGAATACCCCCTGCAAGAGCACATGTCGAATGACCCCTGCAAGAGAAGATGCCCCCCAAGCTTCATTTAATTCATCTAATTAGATTATTAGTTACTAATAGCTAGATGGAATGAAGGTTCATTTACGAGATCAGATGGAAGACTCATTGTAATTAGGAGAGGATTGTTTCATTTTTTTAACTAGTTGACACAGGAAAATAACTATGCTCATGACTTGTTTCATTTTTTAACGAGGTTGACACAGTAAAAGAACTATCCTCATAGGCACTTGTTTCATTTTTTAACGAGGTTGACACAAGAAAAAAGAACTATCCTCAAAGGCACTTGTTTCATTTTTTAATTAGGTTGACACAAGAAAAAAGAACTATCCTCAAAACCTGTTTCATTTTTTAATGAGGTTGACACAGTAAAAGAACCATCCTCATAACCTGTTTCATTTTTTAACGAGGTTGACAAAGTAAAAGGATCATCTTCATAGGAACCTGTTTCATTTATCGAGGTTGACACAGGAAAAGAACTATCCTCAAAACCTGTTTCATTTTTTAACGAGGTTGACACAGGAAAAGAACCATCCTCATAGGAACCTGTTTCATTTTTTAACGAGGTTGACACAGTAAAAGAACCATCCTCATAGGAAACTGTTTCATTTATCGAGGTTGACACAGGAAAAGAACTATCCTCAACACCTGTTTCATTTTTTAACGAGGTTGACACAGGAAAAGAACCATCTTCATGACTCTGTTTCATTTTTTAACGAGGTTGACACATAAGAAGAACCATCCTCATTGTGCATTTGGACTAGTGAGTGTGTGCTGGAAAAGACGTAGTCTAACAGATTCATCATTTAAGGAGTTTGATGAATACCACAAATGATAAGTTATAACATGTGTTGACGGGTCTTCTTTAGGGTTTTCATTGAATTTTGGAATTTCCGAGGGTAATTTCTGTGGTATCATTGGCCACCAAGGAGAATAACTGATGGGATCAGCTTGATATTTCACTGAAGATGTGAATAAAGGATCAAGCCGTTCAATACTCATAAAAGAGGAACTAGATAGGATTCCAGGTGATGACATGGGTGAATTCAATGGACAAAACATCGAAGATGAAGCAACAATAGATGTTGTCGCAGTTGAAATAGATGGTTCAGTCTGGGATGTTATCTCAGCCATGGTCAAATGACCCAATGTATACCCTATAGAATCTACAGGAACTCGAAGTGAAACAATATCAACAAAAGTAGAGGAAGGTCATTGAGGAAAATACTCGTACAGGTAAAGCTCCTACTGAAAATGAGTTGGAGTTAAAGGTGTCTTGTCTTGTATATTTCTTCAATCAAAATCAAACCAGGTGGAAGATATTCACTGTTAGGCCCGAAGTATATTTCAGGTGGTTGATTGCGCGATATGGGAGACTCAATGGCTACAATAGATTTTGGAGTGACCAATACAGGAAAAACTTCTGGTTGTTCGACTTCGGGATCAATATTTTCTTCACTTAGGGAATATAACAACTGAAATATAAGGGGATGATAGACCCTATTTCAGTGGTCCTGGGGATGATGTCCAATTTGACCAATAACAGCTGCCCCCTAAAGCACTATGGGATCCAGATCAACTTCCGGTTGAACAACGTCGGGTTCGGGAGGTATGGTCTCACTGATTGGATGGATCGTGACCATGGGTAGCTATGAGGACTCTGTCTTGACAACAATAGAGGAACCAGGATATGTAGAAACGACTTGTGCCGACTCTGGTATATGGGAAGATGATGCTTCACCAGAGGTACTGATAGTACTGGTTTCGGTAGAGTGATGTCGCCTTCTCTGTCTAGAAGTAACTTCTAGTGGTAAAGGTGGTTTCAATGCTAGTCTACACGAATGACGGGGAAAGGATTTTGTTCTTCCATGATGACTGATTTATTTTAACCCAAAAAAAATAAACAAAATAAAAGGGTATTACTAGGAAAAAGGTTTACCAAGAAACTGTGAACTGCAGAATACCTCCTGGCGAACCAAGAAGTACGGGCAAGCAATCTCCCCAAATGCTGTGTTTGGTGTATCAAAATTTACAAGGCGGCCGACTTGGTTCACTATGGATGGATAGCTCCTAAAATTTGTCCTCCCAAATATACCCGAAAGTACGTGGAGGCCCAAGTCCGTATTAGCGCTATCTGATGTGAAACCGCACAATGAGAGCACCCCTTTATAGTTATCGTATTGTAACACCACCCGATATACCCAAAAGTACGTGGACGAGCTATGATATACTTATGTACGTGGAGTGAGGTATCACACTTGGAATGTATCGCAGACAAGTTAACGACATCTGCTATGTTTTACGACGCCAGAACACGTCTCTAGCCTAGAGCTTCTAAATGTTATTGTTATGGTTCCAATGATTTTTTAGGTAAATTGGGATTAATTTTATGTTGATCTTGCTTAACAATTTTTTTTTCAAAGGTTCACTGCGATGATGTGTAGGAAAATCCTAAAATGCAAAATAAGAATGATAAACAATCTTTCACTTTTATTTTCTTCAATGAAAACCTAGCCACTAAGGGGAAAGAGCAAACAATTTGTGAGTAGACAAATCAATGAGCACAAACTAAATGCAGATTTCCTAATTGTTCCTTTTGCAAAACACACAAAATCCTACATGCAAATGCAAGTTTTTATTTTTCAGTTCCATTAATGTTATGAATGCAGAAAATAAACTAAGTGCACTAAACCAACAAATCAAATGCTTTTTACTTTCGATAAATGAGGAATACAAACAAAAATTTCTCTTTTGAAAGAAAAATGAGGAATTTAACAACTATTTCTCCTATCAGGAAATGAAGAATTTATGACAATTTCCTATTTCGAAAGAAAATGAGCTTAATGCAACAATAAAAATACTTCGAAATAAATCTGTCAATGATAAAGAAAAACGTTTTAAACAAACATTGAACAAATTTTCTTTCAAAGGAGGAAGAAATATATAGATTCACTGGTCAATATGAGGTTCAAACTTTTCAAAACACAGCAGAAAACAAACTGAATCAATTTGCAAAGAAAAATTCAAGGGAATCTGGATGGTTTCAGGAGGCAATGCAGTCTCTAAGGGGAGACAGTGCTCTGCAACGTAGTCCTAAAAGGGAGACTTTGCTTTGCAAAGCACTGTATCCTGTCCAAGAGTGTGTTGGGCGTAGTGTATAAAGAAAAAAAACACTGTTTAACACACTTCTTTTGCAAATTAATATTTCAAAAAGTTTGATCTTTGTGAATAATAACTACTAGGTGGATAAACAGAGCAAATCAGAGGCTAAAACACCTATAACTAAGTGAAATTATCCCTAGTGGAGTCGCAAATTTGTTGGAAATAATTGAAAATTACGGATAAAACACGATTCCCTAGACATGTGATAATCTAGAACAACAGATTAAAGATGATACGAATTCTTCTCCTAACTAAGAATAGACACACAGAATGGATTATAATATTACTTGAAATCCAAGTGCTTCCAAATGGTTCCTTCTGTCGCTTCCGTTGCAGCTTCAAATTCCAGCGGTTTGTGCAAAATGCTTCCTGCAAGAATGAACACTAAACAATAGAAGATAGCAATAATACATATGTCTATTCAAGTTAGTTTGCTAAATCAGTAAAGCATAAACCATATGCATCAACTAAAACCTTACAATATGGAAAATCAAAGCCAATACAAATGCATATAGGGAAAAGTAAGCTGTATTTTTTATTGATGATAGAAGGAGAGGTTACAACCTAGTGAATGATTTGAAGTGACCATTCCAGCAACATTCCTAGCCTCATCATAGTATAAATCTCTCCAGAAGCTGTTACACAAATCTAACTCTCAATTGAAAATCCACTAGCATTTCTCTACTCAAATTATTCCTTACCAAGCACTCAGATCTGTGCTCAATTTATAGTGGAGCTGAAGGTTGTTTTGAAATCAATGACTTTCCAATAATAGGCAAGACATGTTCCCAATCTTGTAGATGTCAAATGGAAACTTGGATTCGAAGCTTGACACATGTGAACTCTTCTAGAAGGCACTGGCCAAGTGGAGATTCTGGAACAATGAGAATTTCGCTCCCAATGTGACCAACGCACCTGTGAATGTCGGGAAGTGATTTTTACAACAGCCTTGCATGGGGCTACCTGCATATGCAACACACTTAGTCCCTTTAGAGGCAGCGTTGATGAGCTCTCATATTCTATATAATAAAAATCAAACCTTGGAAACCTTTGCTTGATGAAATTTATGCTTGATTTGTCTTGTTCTTGTCTTAGGGCATGTAGCAACTTGAAATGATAGGGGATGATAGACCCTTAGTCATTGGTCCTGGTTATGATGCCCAGTTAACTAGGTCATTGGGAATGATGCCAAAATTTACCTGTAACACTAGTGATGATGTTAAATTTGGGAAATGTGAAAATCGAATTGCTTATATATTCATTCAACCTTCACACATTTCCCATGATCGGGATCCTATTGAGGATACATTGGAATGGTTTAGCAATTACACAGAGCCTGAAGTAAAATATGATCCCTTAG
Source organism: Pinus albicaulis (assembly GCA_034641835.2). Lineage (NCBI taxonomy): Eukaryota > Viridiplantae > Streptophyta > Pinopsida > Pinales > Pinaceae > Pinus > Pinus albicaulis. The sequence continues at coordinate 422,840,661 of CM076572.1, forward strand.
TTTTTCAAGGTCACATTAATGTACATAAAACGAATATTGAATCTTATCCAATTGAAAACATAATTTCATCTACATGCCATGATTCCTTGTTTCGTGATCTGCTTGATCAACCTACTTCAAATTTTAATGATGTGCAACTTGTTGTTTCAAGAAATAATCAAGAACAAGGTAGTTTCATTTCACAGGTAGAGGGGAAAGGTGTTGAAGACATGTTTCATCATTCTTCTGTCTCTCAGTATAATTATCATATCCTTGTTGTCACAATATATCACTGTTGTATCAATAACCTACTTAAAAAACTCTCCAAAGATCTTTCATAACCAAACTGCATCACAACTAGCCATGCTAGCAACAATTTAATCTACCTATGCAATACTCAAATCCATAGAATTTTGTTTCCTACTCATTCAAGATATCATGGAAAATCACGAGCTAAAGAAGAACCCATATGTGCTACTTTTTTCAATAACATTTCTAGCCTAGTAAACATCAATGTATCCATGCAGTCTCACATCTACAAGAGTGTATCTTAGACCAATATTGATCGTGCTATGTAGATATATTAGAATGTTTTTGGAAACAACCCAATATGCATGGAGGGGCTTGGTCATGAATTGAATCAAAGTGTTCACTACAAAACATATATTTTTATGGGTGTTCACAAGGAATTTAAATTCCCCAATTAGTTGACGACACTTGTAAGGGTTATCCAAGACGGGTCCAACAACATCTCCGCATAAGTTATTGAAATTAATCTCCATTAGAGTGGCCATATATTTTCATTTCGTCATCCTAAATCTATTTAATAACTATACAACATACTTTCCTTGAGAAAGAAAAATCTTTCCAGGTCTCTACTAAAATTTTAGTTCTAGAAATTAATGCATCATACCAGGATTCTTCATCTTAAACTTAGAGGCTAACTCCCTCTTACATTTGATCCTCAGAGTCTCACTACATGTCAAGAATATACCAATAACATATAAAACAAAAATCAAATACAGACCTTGAACCACTTTGAAATAAAGGTTGGATTCAATGACGTTTCTTGTGAATCCAAGCTTCACCAGGTAACTGTCAATGCAAACATACCAAGCTTGAGGAGCTTGCTTGAAAACATGAGTCTTCCTATCCTTTAATTCAAATATTTGAGGCTACTCAAAACATACATCTTCCTGTAACATGTTGTGAAGAAATTTTGTCTTTACATGCATCTGGTGAATGGTTCATCCTTGACTAACAATAAGGGAAACAATCAATTTAACAGTAATATATCTTGCAAGAGGAGAAAATATGTTATCATAGTCTTCTCCAAGATTTCTGAGAGAGTCTTCTAGCTAGGAACCTTACCTTTTACTTTTCAATATGCCATTTTGAAGTTACAACATACTTTCCTTTAGGCCTCAGAACAAAATCCCATACGTAATTATTCATAACTGATTCATATTATTCAACCATGGAATTATTCCAAACTTATTCTGTTATAACTTTCTCAAAGGTAGGAGGATTGGCCCAAATGATGGATATTATTGCTACAATGTATCTCTAATATCGACATGGCTTCTTTATTTCTCTAAAGGACCTTTTGGTAGGAAAATGACTCTCAACATCCTGTAATGTATCATGAATTCACTATGGTCTCTTCCTTCAACAACATCAAATGATTATTTATTCATGCCCAAAAGCCTTGCTTTATTCTTCAATTAAGGGAATTATATTAATATATCACAAAAAATAGTAGGTGTTGGGATCTCATGAAGAGTCTCTCCCTCTGAATGAGAAACTTCTTGAATCATCATCAATCATGAAATCAACCTGTCTATAATACTATCATGCATCAACAAAATTTTCATATCACAAAGTCAAACTATATCAAGTTCTGAGACATATATACATCATAGTCATGAAAATTCATCATCAACTACTTCATTGTCACGTATGAACATTTAATAAAACATTAATGAAATATTAGTGCCATATAATTAGGGTAGCTGACAAGTGTATCTTCAAACTTCAAGGACCATAATCATGACGTCACTTCTTTATCACATTACCCAACCATTTTTCCTTAGAATCCTAGTATCATCCAGTCATGGCATCCATTTTTGTCACATTGTTATATTTAGTTTGTTGCTAAGTTATCATAACAGTTATAGCTTATCAATATCAATAAGAAGATAGTCATAAGATCCCGAGTATCATTCTTGCTGTCACATTATTACCATCAGGGTAACCATGATTATCACAAGCATTGAAAATAATATCGAAAGTTTTAACCCTATACAAAAATTACCTGCAAATAAATTCTTAAAATATAAAAATATACGATGGTGAGAACATAAAACAAATATATGCAGATATTTTCCCTTGGATCCTAAAAATGGGATTGCCACATTGATTTTCTTTATGTTCCTTTCAATCTTAAAATACATATATATACATGCAGAAGCATTCATAAACCCCCATCCATAACCCTAGATTGGAACATAACCATAGTTCCCTTGAACAGATCTAAAAAATGCTATGGGAATAAAACCGTTTTTTCCCAAAATCATGTACAAAACCATGGCTAGGTCTGCCCACCATCTTTGGGTCTTCTCCCCATCCTTGGGTCTACAATTTTTTTTTCCCAAGGCGCTGCCCCGGACCCTGTTTAGGGGGGGCTACCGCCCCCCTTGTGACCTGCCTGATATGCCTCATGCGACATACAACGTATTGATATTGTCGTGGAAATAATATAACACACACCTAATAAGTATCAAGTTACCATATGTCAAAAATCAATGTTTCTATACTGGTTTATAAATCATGAAATTCACCATGTCTAATAAAATGTAAGATACTTTCCAAATATCAGGTGCATCAATATATCACATGTACAGGAAATCAAACTTAATTTCATATGTATGTGACTGGCATGTATGAGTCATTTATGAAGGTGATATTCTCGAAATACCTCATGGCTTAACTTTCCATCCAATATATTAGCTAAATCATAACACTGAAATAATATACTATACATATCTTGTAATATTTGAATACCTTAGAAACTTGTAGTACTGATTTTTCATTAGCAATTGTAGTACTTTCATATTGTAATTTTCAGATTTTATGCTACTTTGTAAACTTTGAGAAAAATTTCATCAGGTACCTCTTCTTGTTCCAACATGAACTCTTCCCTTCCCGCCTTAGTTCTCTTTTCCCACACCTTAGATGATCCTCAAGGAACATCTTCTTATCACATCTTATTTGGAGGCTAGAAGTTTTCAAATACTCAAATAATTATGCAGGTAGGATCAAAACACTAAATCTAAAAAATAATAGTTTCATGAAAAAATAAATCTAAAATGTACTTATCTTTAATGATAGGTGATCAAATCTTTCGTGAACCGATTTTGAAGAGTAATTACTATCCATTATCCATATAACAATGTTTCCTTCAATATTTACGCTTGTCTTCATCAACAACCAACCCATCTATGGTTACACTACATCTGTCACAAGTGTTAGAACAACTTCTTACTAATCATGCTAGGGTTTCAAGACTACATAGCTCAAGAATTATCATACTCCAGGTCTTATTCCAAACCCTAACCTCAAGTTATACATCAAACTGTAATAACCAAATTTCCTAAGGCTTCCTTCAATCCATATCATTCTTTTAGGTATCTGCCATATTCACTTGCTTACATAAACGTGTCTTCATATGGGTGATATTTAATTACTTATCTTCATCCCAACTCTAATACCATGTTAATATTTCTTAGAGAAATATTGTTCTTTTCCTTAGATAATTGCATTAACAAACTTTTCATCATTTACATTGCATTCACCCCATATCATTATAACATCAACAAAAATTATGTTGAATGAACAATAACATCAATTATGCAACAAAATAATAAAAGGATCAATAGAAGAAAATCATGCACAAATAAAGACACCATGATTTGGTTGGAGACTAGGAAATAAAACCCCATAAGGGGGAAAACCCTTTCAAATTCTTCTTCTTATTAGATTGTCATAAAATGTTCAACAAAGAGGGAGTACAATGATCTAATTCTTCAATAACCCAACCAAAAAATATCTGAGAGATGAGCCCAATAGACATATCTACTTCCTATCAAATTTTTCCAGACTATGGTCAATGGTCACAATCAAGGGTGTCCAATTTCCCTTAAGGGCCGACCTGCCCGTTTGTGAACATGTGGGTTTCCATATTAAAAATATTTTTCCTTGACCAAATGAAATTATTACAAGGGATATGAGGGGTCTTTCTTGATGAGAAAGACCGTTCAAATGAGGGAATTTGTCCCTGGGCTTCCAAATTAACAAAACCTTGGGTAGCTACATCACTCGCTTATTCTATGAGATATCACTATAAAAAGGCTTATAAGAAAGGATATTCCTCTCACTTGTTTGTGTGAAAAAAATACATTTGCAGAGAGGAACCAATCTATATATGATACTGTCAAATAAAGTGTGTTTGGGACAAGTTTGTACTCTTGAATGATCCATATATTTCTAGTGGTAGTTATAGTGAAAAGGATGTCAACCTAGAATATTTACATATCTATCATAGGAACATTTCCATGTTTTCACCAACATCATGATCATGTAAATAATTTATTTTGGTTAGATAAATAACTATTACTGAAAATTATTATGCGCTCAATGAATAATTGTAGTAATTATCATGGTATTATAGTTGTGCGATACTCTTTGTGCTTCCAAAATGACGTTCTCAATTGAAATTATTGTGAACATGTTCCATATGATACTCTAGCGACTCTCCTTATTTGGAATAATTGCATCCTTCAATGAGCATTCTCGATCACCCCTTTGGTTCCATATATACCACATCATAACCATTTCACATTCAAGATCTCAACTTCAAAGGACTTTACTCTTGCAAGTGCACTTGTTTTTTACTTGTAGTAAAATCACATTGGACTTCAAAATGCATGAATTTTTTGTTCTTTCCATTGCCATTTCCCTTATTAAAATATTTCAAATTATGTCACTTTATTATAAGTCTATGTCACAACATGGTGGAAACTATTCAAATTGTGTCATAAGTCCATAAAGTCGAAGTGTAACATATTTACATAATGAACCAAATGACTATTCGTGTCATAATCTTATAAGTGTTGCGTCAAATCTAAGGTAAATGGATGATGAAACCCAGTTTGTGTGCAAAGATAATATCCATGGGATAACATAGTGTCTCACTTCTCCCTCACATGAATTTGTGTTTGCAGGGATGACTTTGGATGGTTATTTGGCCATACTCTAATTTTGGTATGCAGATAAGAAATATCGATTAAATCGTTCATCTTGTAAAAAAATTACCTACATAGCCATTACATCATTAGAACAAGTCATTCAAGCTTTGATGGTGCTAGAGGTTTCATTCCATGATCTTTTTCAAATATTCTTCCATGGTGTTATGAGAAAAAGGCCCTCTGGAATCATGCATACAACTATCACTTGTTTCGTCATTCAGACCACTTTGCATAAGAGATCGATGACGACGTCCATAAAATACAAATTATATGTGAAGACATTCATAAATATTGGATCAAAATGAAGGAATAATCAACCTAGCCCCATTCAAATTTCATAACAAATAATACTTTTTCCTTACCCATTATAATACTAAATAGTAAAGGTAATTACCTAGTAACACTAATTTTTCTTTTTTTTTAAGCTTCAATTTATATTGATTAATCAGAAAAGACATACATCATACACAATCATTGAAGTGATTTTTCCACTATGATATTCCACTGGGGAAACCAAACTAGTGACAAAAAATAGTTTTTTGTCGAAAAAAATAACATAATACTTACAGTAACCAAGCCACATCCAAATAATGTTGTTATTATATGATTAATAATATAATACATTTATTTAAACTAAAAAAAATTGCAACAACGCTGCTCGTGGACCATAAAAATAGGAAACATAAAAGGGTTCGAAATCCAAAGATCCATGTTGTTGGGGTTCCCATGTTTTGGCCAGATTGGCAAGACCAAAAGATGAGACAACATCAAACCACTTTCAGACCTCAGGATCTAGCCCTCCTAGGTCTGGAGAGGGATCTCTCTATGATTGACAAAGGTATATGTCTTTGAAGTTCGAATGCTAAGATGTTAGGCTAGTTATAAGGCTCAGGGTTTGTTTGTTTGATTGTGAGTTTGTTTGGTTGCTGGTTATCAGGAAAGAAGGGTTCAATGTAAGACAAGGATGAGCAAAGAGGAATAAGGCAAAGGTGAAGTATTCCAGGGAGCAGTCAAAACCATTGGGAAATGGAGTCAGGAAAGGATTTGCATGCTAATCAATAGGCAGGCTTTCAATTGGGCTAGTCATCTAAAACATTGGATCTTAAAGATGATTGCGTGATATGGAATGGTAGGAGAGGAGGAGACAACACTGTTTCAGGGAACAAAGTTAAAGACCAGCTGGTCGCACAAGGATCCTAGTGGACATGGCTAACTCTAATCCCCAGTGTTCCCAAATCTTCCAGCTAAATATTTAACAAGAAACATCTAAGAACATATACATTTAATTCATACATCAGAGAGCAGGCAATAACATCCACTACACTGGTTAAATTAACTGAAATCAATTATTAGATAACACATACAGAAGAAAAACATCAATGGCAAGGAGAGAAGAAACATAGGGTACCTAACAAGGGTAAATCCTATGCCAATATTAGAAATGCTGGCTTGGGTAGAAACGAGTAAAATGACTTAAAACACGGGGAATGAAGGAAAACATCACCACTGCTTTAGATCAGGATCCAAAGAAATGTGCTTGTCATATTAAATAGCAATACCAGTCAAGTACAACATTGCCAATAGCTAAATACTCAGTCTGAAATCATATTCCTCAGCCTATCTTACAACTTTACACAGGGACTGTGTCTCAAAAGAAACTACTTGCAATTCTCTGATAAGTGATCAAAAACCTTTAAAATGAGTTTCTTCATGAATTTATAGCTGAAGTGGAGCAGAGAAGGTAGGTGGAACACTAAATGAAGCATTAAACTCAGAAAATAAAGAGAGTCGAAGCCCATTCTGTTTAAATTCTATGCATTTATCCATGGCACTCTTTTGGGTGAAAGAGTGATCTTCTCCAGGATTCCATTTACTCCGGTATGTCTTTGGTGTACTTTGGCTGCAGTACTTTGTAGTACTTCTGGTGAATTAAACAAAAATGTAGAATCAGGATGCTAAGCTCTGCCATACTAAGCAAAAAATGCTTCTGATAGTCTATGACTGCTGTAGGGGGAAAACTTCACTTGGACACCACGTAGACTGAAACAATAAAGTGTACTGTGTCCTGGCTCAGGAAGAAAATTTTGCTGATTTGAAACCCTGATTACATTTTTTTCTGCGCGCTATACCTCCCATGCAATCCATGATGTCTTTGAACTGGTACCTTGCCTTCTAAAATCCCTGAAAACACGCAAAATCTTCTGTTTCTTGCCTCGAGCTCTCTGCTGCTCCCGTACTGTCTTTGTTTATGCAATCCGAGCTTTAATGGCGCCGGAGAGGGTTTGCAGAGTTGGAACTCTGTCCTTTGATGAGATTTACGATGTAGACACCTTTCCGGACATTTTCTGTAAAATCAGGCTCTAAATTCAACCCTCTCTGTGCACTGTGCCTTCACAATAGCGTATATGAATCATGGTGATTTTTCGCCTGCATGTAACCATGAAAAACACTAAACCTGTTAAGAAAAACATGTACAGAGGTGGTGGATGCAACGGGAATGACAAGAATGGCCATGCAGTGGGCGTGGACGAGGATGATGACTGCAGAGGCAACTATGGAGGAAAACATGACACAGTGGAGAATGCGTGCAAAAACGTCGAGGCAGACATTTTAACGTAAAAATATTGAACTTTGACCTTGGAACGAACATATATAACGGGGGCGGGCGAATGTATGGTGGAGACACGTGGAATGGTGGCATGGCGGTACGGGGTCAACGGCGGTCATGTGGTCAGATCTGGACCGTCCGATGTCAGAGGAGATCGATGGTTGGGGACGCGGCGGAGGGCGATGGACAGTGGGCCAGGGGTACGGATGCCTTGGGTTAACCTGTGCGCAGCTTCGGGGAGTGACAACCGTTGGATGAGGCGCCCCAGATCGGATAGCTGATATGAATATCGCTCCGTATCCTGTGCCGAACATTAACGCACAATGAGCAGGCGGTTTTCCAGCCGTACCGGTGCCACGCATCGGATGCCGTATGGAATCCCTGGTTGATCAGAAATTACCGCCTACTCCCCGAAGGCGGTGCGATAGAAACCGGTGGTTTATGGAATAGTGCGCGGCGGGGATCACAGGGGCAGGTGCATTCTGGACCATCAGATTTTAGGTTTTAAATGGACGGCTGATATTCAGTCGGGCGATGAACGGGTGAACAACAGGCGCGATGGATGGGACAAGGGCAGCGATCGCCGTCCATTATGTTTAGATCAACGACTATAAACGCGCTCGATGAATCATATGAGATAAGCAATTTTTGGGCTAGCGCTCGGTTCTAGAGGCCAGGTCACGTGGAGGAAAGCCGAGGGGGCTAGGCTGCAAGGGGCTGAGACCCAGACTATGTGGAAAATATGGTTTTTGGCCCATTTTTAGTGCATTTTCGGGCCATCAACGGGTAACGATAGGGGAATGAAAGGGAAATTTGGCCCAACAAGGAGGGAGTGTAGGATGTAAAGGGGGATTTTGGGAAGATTTAGGAGATTAGAGGGTAATTGGACAAGGGGAAAACAAAGGTTAAAATGGGCATTCTACAGGGAACAAGGGGAAAATGCAGACTTTTGGAGCACAGCTTTTGCAATTAGTGAGACCTTATAAAAGGAGTCAGCAGTGGGAAATTTATCACAGGCAAAAGCATGGGAGGCTTCAAGGATGATGTGTCTTTAGGGGAGATGCATTCCTTGAAGGCTAAAAAAAAATTTAGCCCCTTACTTTGCTTGTCAAAAAATTCATAGGGGGGTTAACAATGGCTCCACATGGGGATGGATTCTTCTTGAAGGAGTCAAGAATTCAGAAATGATCTTTGCAGTAGGCCAGATGCCTGCTGCTTGAGCCACCTTATTCTTTGATTTTTAGCTGCCACACCTATGAGGATATCAATTTAGCAGAAACATTCCCCACCATTCTACCTACCCATCCTACAATCCTAGCATTTTTTCCTTCTTCTAAGGTGCATTTGAGCTGGCAGACCCTTTACATCGTTTTTTATTTTTTACAAACAGAAAACAAACCTATTATAAATCTACCCTTATTACTCCATGAGACCAGATTAAACTGTTGATATCACATGTTTCTCTACCTAATCTAATATCTGTTGGGATTAAAATGTCCAGAGGATTTCTTCTCTACATTCTACAACATAAATTTAAAAACAGTCAAACTAGGATTAGACAGTCTAGTTTGCTGTGGATCCAAGGCATAAAGACAGTTGCGCATGGACAGAAACTTGCAGAAACTGAAAACAAAACTTTGAAGGCTTGAAATCTGAAGTTTTGTAGCATCCTTCTTTCCTTTGTGACTCAAGTTTTGAGCTTGTTAGAGTCACTTTCTTTTCTTCATTTCAGCTCTGATTTTGGGCTTGTTAGAGCTGATTCTTTTTCTTCTTTGCTGGTCCAAGTTTTGGGCATGTTTGAACCAGCTATCTTTGCTTTCTTTGGCTCAGATTTTGATCATATTAGATCCAATATTTTGCACCCCAGAGGTTCCTGTTTTGAGCATGTCTGAACCTCTCCATTTCCTCTGTTTTTTTTTTTTTGAAAACAAAACAATGCAATGGTATGTACAATGGAAATGGAAACTGGAAATTGGAAATCAACATAAGTAGTGTTTGAGCATCCTGCCATTGACAGGACCCCCAAATAGCTCTGTACCATCTAATTCCTATAGAAAAAAGGAATTTGCACCCACAGTGGCCTGGATGATGTAGGGACCTTGCCACAAACTATCAAACTTGTTGTGCTTTCCTTTGTCTTCTCTCCTTGAGTCCCACTTCAGAACTTTATCTCCAATTTTGAAATCAGAGGCCTTAGTTCTTTTGTCAAACAACTTATTGATATTTTCCTGAACCTTGATGGCTCTGTTATAGACCTCTCCCCTTGTTTGTTGGAGATGAATTATCTGGTTTATTCTCCTCACCATGCTGTCTTCTTCTGTTTGTATCTCTCGAACAAGTTTGATCACTGGTATCCCAAGGCTGGTAGGAAACACTGCTTCTGTTCCATGGACAAGCTGATAAGGTGACATGCCAATGGATTTCTTTGTTGTAATCCTGCCAGCCCACAAAGCATGTACTAGCTTGTTATGGCATGAATTTTTGTTCTCTTCCAGCAAATTTTTGATGATGATCACCAGGATCTTGTTTGATGATTCAGCTAATCCATTACCTTGAGGGTAATAGGCAGTTGAATGACCGAGCGCTATTTGATACCTGTGAAAAAAATCAACCATTTTCTTGGATCCAAAAGCAGCGGCATTATCAGTGATTATTTTTCTTGGGCAGCCAAATCGAGAGAGGATATGACCTTCTAGGAAACTTATGATGACTGAATTTGTGGAATTCCTAGTAGGTATGGCCTCTATCCACTTAGTGAAATAGTCTGTGGCTGTTAGGATCCATTTGTGTTGTGCAGAAGAAGCAGGATGAATCTCTCCTATGAAATCTAGGCCCCATTGCATAAAGGGACCCTCAACAATGATGGGTTGTAGAGGTAAGGGGAGAGGTTTTCTTTTGCCCTCAAAAATCTGGCATTTGTGGCAGGAAATTATCATCTTATAGGTATCATTGAAGAGTGTAGGCCAATAGTAGCCAGCTCTGAGTATTTTGTTTGCAGTAGCCTTCCAGCTCAGGTGGCCTCCACACTTTCCTTCATGGAATTCTTGTTTAATCCTCTCTGCCTCATTTTCAGGCACACATTTAAGCAATAGACCATTCGGATTCTTCCAGTATAAGCAGTTATTTATTATGCAATAGCTCCTGGCTTTCCGCTTTAAGAATCTGGCCTTGGTCTTTGATAGTTCAGGAGGGGCATTGAGGTGTGTAAGCACATACAGAATGTCAGAATGCCAAGGAGAGCTCTGAAACTTTTCCTCGACAGTGGGATCAGGCAATCCCTGCTGCTCATCCAAGGAATTTACCATGTTAATGTCTAGGGCTTGTAGATTTGATTCAGCCATCAGTTGTGCTAAGCCCTGACCTTTAATTAGTTTGGTGGGTTTTATCTCAAGGTCATATTCTAAGATCACAACAATCCATTTGCCCCTTTTCCCATCTGGGTCTTGGGACAATATGTCTTTAACCACTATATTTGGCACATAGGCTATGGTGTGGGAATGAAGTATGTACACCCTAAAGTCTTTCAAGGCCTTAATCAAAGCATAGGCCTATTTTTCCATAATGTTGTATTTCAAGGGTGTATCCCTGAGTGCTTTGTTGAAGAAAGAAATGGGCTGTTCCATTCCCTCTAAATTTTTCTGCAGTAGAACTGCAGCTATGGTATGCTTGGAAGCAAATGAAAAAATCAGGAAATCTTTTGAGAAATCTGGGTTGATTAGGACAGGAGCCTGGGTGAGTGCAAGTTTTACTGATTCAAAATATTTCTTAGCTTCAACAGTCCACTTAACTCCTACACCTTTCCTCAGCATATTAGTCATATTTCTAAGGTGTTCAACTAAGTTGGGAATGAGCCTCCTGAGGAAGTTTATTTTCCCAATAAAGGATTGTAACTCATTGATGTTTCTCGAGTGTGTGATTTGTAGTATTCCCTCAACTCTTTGTGGATCTATCCTAATCCCTTTCTCATATATGATATGGCCAAGGATTTTTGCTTCTTGCAGTGCAAATACAGTCTTTTTGGGATTCAGTGACAGAACAAACCTTCTGCATTTTTCAAACACTCTTCTCAGGTGCTCTAGGTGTTCTTCCTCAGTCTTAGAATAGATTTTTATGTCATCCAGATAGATGACAATGAAGTGTCCTATTTCATATGAAAAAGCTATGTCCATTGCCCTTTGGAAGGTTGCGCCAACGTTCATTAGTCCAAAAGACATTTTTACATACATAAAAGTGCCCCATGGAGTGGTAAAGGCTGTTTTGAGTTGATCTTCCGGGATTACTAAGACTTGGTTTTAACCTGAAAAACCATCTAGCAGGGAGATCCTTTTGGAGCCTACTACCCTCTGAAGAATATGTTCCATTTTAGGCAAAGGGTAATTGTCTTTGAGTGAGGCTCTATTAAGATTCCTGAAATCTATGCATAGCCTGATATCCCCTGTTTTCTTTCTCACAGCCACTAGGTTTGATACCCAATCAGAGAACCTCACAGGCAAAATTATACCTGCTTCATACATCTTCTTAATTTCTTTTTCCACTGCAGGAAATTGTTTTGGGTTTATTCTGCGAAGCTTTTGTCTGAAGGGCTTCTGATTTTCTTTCAAGGGTATATTATGTTGTATGATGTTTGTGTCATAGGCCTTTAAGTCCTCATAACTCCAAGCAAACACATCGATGAATTCCTTGAAGAGGTCAATGTACTTCTTTTTCATATTTGCAGGCAGGGACTTAGCCAATTTGATCATTTTGGGCTTATCTTCAGTGCCTATGTTGCATTCCTCAACATCAGAGTCTGCATGTTCTATGGTGGGCTTTTTTGCTACATCATTGAAGTCAAAAATGTCTTCTAAAGGTTCCAGACCTCGAGTGTAGAAATTTGCTGAATAATGATTAATTATCCACCGAGACTATCCTGGTCACATACTATTTGAACTTCATACACAACACATAATCTCTTCCACTCAGATCAACTCAGATCATCAAACATGTGGAAATAAAATCAAGTGATAACACATCAAATCATCATACACATTAACACAGTATGTATGGGGAAATCTTATAGCTGAAAACCCCGTAGCTATTGTGTATATTATAATGGATAAATCAAGTAACCAACTCAGTACAATACTTCTCACAAGTACTCAGTACTTTCTCATACAGTTACTCACAATCTAGCTCAGTTTTGAACAGGTTACTGGTTCAAAACTCACCGCCAATTGCCATGCCTATATTGCGTGTTTCAATGCTATGGGATGGCCTCTTTATATAAAGGACCACCCGACCACAGGCTAGGCTAATCTTCATGAGCTTCTCCTCTATACGTGTCTTGTAAATACATAGCAGTGTAGTCTGGCCCGATAGCTAACTCCACCTTTCATCTACCTCTTTCACTGGTCTCCACTGAACTGATCATGCACTGTAGTGAACTGATGTGTTCTTGAGTTGAATAATGAGTTACTAATTAATGAATTAAATAATATTTAATTCACTCCACTCATAACTAATTGATTAGCTAATTAAACTAATCTCAACTAGTTCAACTAAAATAAAAAGAACACAACTCCACTATCTGTCTCATTAACTCCACCAAACTTCTGCCACTGAAGTTCTAACTGAAGTCAACCATGCATGAGCCATCAAACCCTTGGGAACCACGTGATTCCTCTGCCAGATGCATGAGCCACTTCTGTAGCTCGAACTGAAGTGCTCCAAGAGAGTAAACTGTTGTTTATAGTCTAAATATTATTAAGGGTAAATAATATTTGACTTCCATATTTTTAGGAGAGGCAGTCTAAAAATAGCCTTCGACCTAAAAATAGAGTCTCATCTATTTTTACCAACATGAACAATGCTCCAAGAATCTCAAACTGGAATCCCCGAACCATGCTCCATATGTCTAAAAATAGACATAGTCTAAAAATAGATTTTGCGCCAGAATTTGCCTGCGGGCCCACTTAGTGAAGGCGACTTCATTTCACTAAGCTCCATCATCTTGCTGTATTTTCAACATCGAGGTATGTTCTTATCTTTGGTCTGCAGCACCTCTACTTCTTCACTATCTGTGTTTTCACATTTTTCATTTGGATTTCCAGTCTATTCGTTTAAAGTGTTTATTTCTATGTTACAGGGTGTTTCTTCCTCATCTGAGGATTCTTCACTTAGGCAGCTACTATCAGATTTGGGGTCTGAATCAGAAAATTCAAACTCACTCCTGCCTAACAGGAAATCCTCAATATGTTTATCTCCTTCAAAAACTTGCCAATATTTTTCATTGTCCAGCACTGCAGGTTTGAATTTGGTCTGAATGATGATCTGTTGGTCACTTGGAGTCTTAGGGTATGAACTAGATAGGCAAGCTAATCAGTTTGCAATGACATTTTGACTCCTAGGAACAAACACTAATTCGCACTCAACAAATGTTTTCAATAAATCCATAGTGTTATTCCTATATGCTCTCAGCCTAGGATGTTTCACTGTGTATTCACCATTCACCTGTTTGATAATCAGCTCAGAGTCCCCATGCACAATTATCCTACGAGCTCCTAATTTTTTCAATAGAGTTAAGCCTAGGATAAGAGCCTCATATTCTGCAATATTGTTTGTACATTTGAAGTGCAGGTTGCAGGCATGGCTCTCTGCGTAATCACTCTCTGGGTTATGTATCCACACTCCTGCTCCAGCAGTTCTCTTGGTGCATGACCCCTCGAAACTCATCTCCCACAAGGGTTCATTTTTCGTTTTATCATCACTTCCTCCCTTATAGTTGGGTTCACCATTATGTTGCATTATAGGAGCTGCACCAGGCTGTGGGTCATTTTGTTTTTCTTCATGTGTGTGGAAATCGGAGAGGTGACTAGTTGGCTGATTGGGTTTTGTTCCTAGTTCACTTTGAGTTTTTAGTTCAGTGCATTGTTCTGAGTTTTCTACATTTTACTCTTCTGAGTCTAGAGTAACCATTATGTTAAAGTCCATGGCCTCTATTCCCTCGTTTGTGTTTCTGTTTTTGGATGCTGACCCTTCTAAGGATTCATCATTACTAAGGATGAAGGAGTCAAGGTCTGTATGTACAAAGTATAAAGGAGAGTTTTCAGGCTTTTCAGGGCTACTAACCAGGAACTTCATTTGTGCCTCCCTGTACAGTCTTCTAAGTTGGCCAAAGATGGGGATTGTGGCATAGGCCCCATCCATCTGCATAGTTCCTTGCAGCTTGGCTCCCCATGATCTTGATAATAACATGCCATACTTGGGTGGCACATCTGCCACGACAACATCCATGACCATACATTTTGCTGGAATCTGGGTAAGGCTCACACATAAATCTTTGATCAGGCCGAGACACTTTACTCTACTAGAGTCAAATGAATATAGGTATTTATAGGGACGGGTTATCTATAGGCCTAATATTTCCATCACTACTTTAGGCATCAGGTTGTGTGATGCCCCAGAATCATGCATTGCATTGTGGAGAATCTTATCATGGATGTTAAGACTGATATAAAAAGGGGGCACTACCCCTTCCTGAAACTTCCCTTCTATCTTTGGACCAAACAGAAGGGCAGGTTGATCATCACTCAGATTTACAGTGTCACTGTTCTCACCTAAATTTAATGCTTTCAAAATTTGGCCTTTATATACATCCTGAGTGGCCAGCTCAGAGAGTGGGACAGAGATTTTAATTTTTGCAATTTCACTTTCCAGATTGAAAGTTGACTGACTCTTTGGAATGTTCAACTCTGTTTTGTTAGTCACCACCTTAGTGGCTGAATCAATGTGCTGATTCTCATTATGTACAGTGTTAGAAACCGTTTTATCAGGAGTACTAACTGTTGTGTTAGTACTGCTTGTTGGTTGACCTTGTGTGTCAGTGTTTTGGTTGTCTTTTTCTTTGTTCTTTCCAGAAATCTCTACTGCTGATTTGTCAATTTCAGCAGTTGCTTTAGAATTTTTCCCAGGTCTTTTCTTGATGGTGGCCTCAGAAGCTTTTGTTTTGGCAGTTTCTTGGCTCTTTTTGCTTCTAAGTTCATATTGTTCTCTGACCTGCATCATGGCATTTTCAAATCCTAACCTGTAATCCTCAAATTCCAACCATTCCTCGTCCCAACAAGAGGGTGGGGACTGGTCTTCTTCTGTGTAACAGTTATGGATTGAATCTTCTGTTTCAACCATGTTTATTAGATTTCCCTCAGACTCTTCTATGATTCCCTCATCTTCATCAAGAAAGTTCTCTTGGAATGGGGGAATAACTTGCTGATCTGATTCTCTTTGTCTGTCGGGAGGGGTGTTGTTTCTTCTAAAGTTCTGGTTCTGGTTATGATTTTGATTTCTGTTTTGGTTATTAACTGTGACAACCATTTTTTCCATAATTTTTTGTAACCTCTCCACATTTTTAGATAAACGGTCATAATTTGGATCAGATGTGGAAGCTACATTGTCATCTCTATATGTTACCCTTTTCTCAGCTCTCAATCTTGCTCTTTTCTCAATAAGATTAGCCTCTACACTCACCGCTCCTTTTTGCATGTCTTCCAACGTGTTGTAATCTCTTTCCCTAAGCTGGTAGGCCATGTTAGCATCAAAGCCTTCTGGTTATTTCGCTAGAGCCATACCTTGGGGGGGTTTCATGTGTGGAGGAAGAGCATTGTAAATGCTGTTAAATCTCATTGTGTAATTATGGACACTCTCTCCTACGTTTCTTTTAAGGTTCATATATTCTGCTAGGAGTTGGCGAGGGTTGGCCTTAACCTCCCATTTGTTTATGAAAGTCTGATATAGAGATGGAAGATCATTAATGCTACCTGGAGGTAGGTCTTTAAACCATTTCTTCACATCACCCCCTAAGCTTTGGGCAAAGATTCTCATTTTGACCGTATCATCATCGATCTCCATGTAGTCGAAAGAATCTTCCATCCTATCTACATGGTATTGCGCCGTGGTAGACTCTTTTGCAGTGAAGTGTGGGATCTTTGATTGATAATCATTTGGTAAGGGTACTAGAGGTGGGGGTAAAACCAAAGGTGCATACTAGGCTGCCATAATGATGTTTTGATGAGGCAAAGGGTTGACTTGAGCAACTGGTATATGGATGACATGGATATTATGACCAACAGAAGTTTGTTGAGCAGACTTAGGATGAATGAGCCCCAAGTTTTGAATGAAGTGAATATCAGGGGGTGTAGATGGAGGGGTCTGTCTATCCCAAAGGTGATTACCACTATGAGGTGGTGAACTAGGGAGCTCAAGGTCTGGCTGGTCTAGGACACTGAATGACCTAGCTCTTGGTAGACTGTTGTAAGTGCCTAGGTCAAAAAATGGGTCTGATAGAGCTGTAAAGTTTTATGGTGTAGAGTTAGATATATGGATGAGGCTAGAAATAGTTGATTGTTTAGTTGTAGGATATCCCTTGAGGATGCTCTCAGGGTTGTCAACTATTTCAGGTGGGTCTGGGTTAGGGTAAGCTCTTGTATGAATGGTTCTAAAAGCCAGAATGCTGTCCATAACCAAGCAGCTTAACCCTACTTGTTACTTCTCCTGTGGTTGATGTTGTAATGGATTTGGTCTCCCAATGGAGTCTAATGTGAACCAAGATAATCAGCAGGCCTACTGATCACCAGTGGAGTCTAATGTGAACCAAGATAATCAGCAGGCCTACTGATCACCAGTGGATTCTTTTAATTGTTTAGGAATTATGGAGTCGCCAGGTGGAGGGTTTAGGGTGTTTCTGGAAGGTACACTGTCAACCGCAATGCTTATGAGATGTCCCCTTTCGAGGATTCTTCACAACACAACAAACTCTAACCAGAGATTGATTGGGAGGGCATTTACCAAATATGTCACCTCTGAAAGAGTGTGAGATCTGGAGGCTACCTGGCCCTTTCCAGAATTTGTCTAAGAGTATGGGAGAAGCACAACAAATGGTATAGAGGTTGATGTGTGAATAGGGGTGTTTGACTTCCAACCTAACCAGAGTTTCTAGGTTTTTGAGGCTCTTATGATGTGGTGAGGTGAGAAATACTCAGTTCCCCAGCGGAGTCGCCATTATGTTGGGGTTCCCATGTTTTGGCCAGATTGGCAAGAAAAAAAGATGAGACAACATAAAACCACTTTCAGACCTCAGGATCTAGCCCTCCTGGGTCTGGAGAAGGATCTCTCTATGATTGAAAAAGGTATATGTCTTTGAAGTTCGAATGCTAAGATGTTAGGCTAGTTATAAGGCTCAAGGTTTGTTTGTTTGATTGTGAGTTTGTTTGGTTGTTGGTTATCAGGAAAGAAGGGTTCAATGTAAGACAAGGATGAGAAAAAAGGGATAAGGCAGAGGTGAAGTATTCCAGGGAGCATTCAAAACCATTGGGCAATGGAGTCAGGAAAGGATTTGATTGCTAATCAATAGGCAGGCTTTCAATTGGGCTAGTCATCTAAAAAATTGGATCTTAAAGATGATTGCGTGATATGGAATGGTAGGAGAGGAGGAGACAACACAGTTTCAGGGCACAAAGTTAAAGACCAACTGGTCGCACAAGGATCCTAGTGGACAGGGCTAACTCTAATCCCCAATGTTCCCAAATCTTCCAGCTAAATATTTAACAAGAAACATCTAAGAACAGATACATTTAATTCATATATCGAGAGAAGGAAATAAAATCCACTACACTGGTTAAATTAACTGAAATCAATTCTTAGATAACACATATAGAAGAAAAACATCAATGGCGAGGAGAGAAGAACCATAGGGTACCTAACAAGGGTAAATCCTATGCTAATATTCTGATGCAAGCCAGTAGAAACGAAATGAAATGACTTAAAACACAGAGATAGGAAAACATCACCGCTGCTTTAGATCAGGATCCAAAGAAATGTGCTTGTCATATTAAATAGCAATACCAGTCAAGTACAACATTGCCAATAGCTGAATACTCAGTCTGAAATCATATTCCTCAGCCTATCTTACAACTTTACACAGGGACTGTGTCTCAAAAGAAACTACTTGCAATTCTCTGATAACTAATAAACAACCTTTACAATGAGTTTCTTCATGAATTTATAGCTGAAGTGGAGCAGAGAAGGTAGGTGGAACACTAAATGAAGCATTAAACTCAGAAAAGAAAGAGAGCCGAAGCCCATTATGTTTAAATTTTATGCATTTATCCATGGCACTCTTTTGGGTAAAAGAGTGATCTTCTCCAGGCTTCCATTTACTCCGGTATGTCTCTGGTGTACTTTGGCTGCAGTACTCTGTAGTAATTCTGGTGAATTAAACAAAAACGTAGAATTGGGAGGCTAAGCTCTGCCATACTGAGCAACAAATGCTTCTGATAGTCTATGACTGCTGTAGGGGGAAAACTTCACTTGGGCACCACGTAGACTGAAACAATAAAGTGTACCATGTCCTGGCTCAGGAAGAACATTTTGCTGATTTGAAACCCTGATTACATTATTTTCTACGCGCTGGACCTCCCTTGCAATCCTTGATTTCTTTGAACTGGTACCTTTCCTTCTAAAATCCCTGAAAACACGCAAAAATATTTTATTTCTTGCCTCGAGCTCTCTACTGCTCTCGTAATGTCTTTGTTTATGCAATCTGAGCTTTAATGGCGCCAGAGAGGGTTTTCAGAGTCGGAACTCTATCCTTTTATGAGATTTACGATGCAGACACCTTTCCAGACATTTTCTGTAAAATTAGGCTCTAAATTCAGCCCTCTTTGTGCACTGTGCCTTCACAATAGTGTATATGAATCATGGCGGTTTTCCGCCTGCATGTAACCCTGCAAAACACTAAACCTGTTAAGAAAAACATGTACAGAGGTGGTGGATGCAACGGGAATGATGAGAATGGCCATGCAGCAGGCATGGACGAGGATGATGACTGCAGAGGCAACTATGTAGGAAAACATGACACAGTGGAGAATGCATGGGAAAACGTCGAGACAGATGTTTTAACGTAAAAATATTGAACTTTGACCTTGGAACGAACATATATAACGGGGGCGGGCGAATGTATGGTGGAGACACGTGGAATGGTGACGTGGTGGTACAGGGTCAACGGCGGGCGTGTGGTCAGATCTGGACCGTCCGATCTTGGAGGAGATCGACGGCTGGGGACGCAGTGGAGGGCGATGGACAGTGGGCCAGGGGTACGGATGCCTTGGGTTAACCTGTGCGCAGCTTCGGGGAGAAAAAAATGTTGGATGAGGCGCCCCAGATTAGACGCCTGATATGCATATCACTCTATATCCTATGTCGAATGTTAACACGCGATGAGCAGGCAGTTTTCCAGCCGTACCGGTGCCACGCGTCGGATGCTGTATGGAATCGCTGGCTGATCGGAAATTATCGCCTACTCCCCGAAGGCGGTGCGATAGAAATTGATGTTTTATGGAATAGTGCATGGTGGGGACCACAGGGTCAGGTGCATTCTGGACCGTCAGATTTGAGGTTTTAAATGGACGGCTAATATTCGATCGGGCGATGAACGAGTGAATAGCAGGCGCGATGGACGGGATGAGGGCGGCGATCGCCGTCCATTCTGTTTAGATCAACGACTATAAATGCACTCGATGAATCATATGAGATAAGCACTTTTTGGGCTAGCACTCGGTTCTAGAGGCCAGGTCACGTGGAGGAAAGGCGAGGGGGCTAGGCTGCAAGGGGGTGAGACCTAGACTATGTGGAAAATATGGTTTTTGGCCCATTTTTAGTGCATTTTCGGGCTATCAACGGGTAACGATAGGGGAATGAAAGAGAAATTTGGCCCAACAAGGAGGGAGTGTAGGATGTAAAGGGGGATTTTGGGAAGATTTAAGAGATTAGAGGGGAATTGGACAAGGGGAAAACAAAGATTAAAATGGGCATTCTGTAGGGAACAAGGGGCAAATGCAGACTTTTGGAGCACAACTTTTGCAATCAGTGAGACCTTATAAAGGGAGTCAGCAGTGGGAAATTTATCACAGGCAAAAGCACGAGAGGCTTCAAGGATGATGTGTCTTCAGGGGAAATGCATTCCTTGAAGGCTAAAAAACAATTTAGCCCCTTACTTTGCTTGTCAAAAAATTCATAGGGGGGCTAACACATGTCACTGTGCTTTGAAGACATCCTGATGTTATTCCTGTATTTGTTCAGGTGAAGAAATATTTCTCTCTTGGCTTCAATTATTTCTAACAATACTTTTCCCATTAGATCCTTAATATGCCAGTATAACTCAGTGGTACAAAGACATTGACTTAGTATCCCATGGGTGTGGGTAGGATTAGTGATCCACTTGACAACTAAGTTTAAAATTTATACATCTAAAAATTCATCCCTGTTGGCCATGGATTTTGATGATGCATGGTTAAGTTTCAATTGAATGCGATCTAAGGTACGAGTGATATATATGGGAAATGGAAGGGTGCATTGACAAACTCTCCCTTTTCCCTCAAATCTATGAGAGGGGCCTCTGTGTATCCTAAATCATTGTCAAGGCATGCAAAAATAGGGGAAGGAGTGATTTTGGAAGGGGTTGAAAGGTGCCACTCATGAAAGGAAATCATGACCGAGTCAACAAGGGTAAAGGGAATTATTACTTGAGAGGTAAAAATTCAAGGTGGTAATAACGAGACTATAGGATAACTAGAGTAGCATTATAGGTCATATGATAGGAATGAGAGGCAAGCTAAAACACCCAAGGAAAAAAATGAGAGGACTAGTCCTAACACCTACAAGAAAAAACTGATTGGGTAAGGGAAATATGAGCCAAATAAAACAAATATATAAATTGTAGGAGGAAACAATAAATAATAATTGAAACAATGGAGTAGAGTACATGAGTCCAAGCATAAGGGAACAAGTGGACACTACAAGTTGAGAGTGAAACTAATTCACAAATCGAGTTGCTCCAAAACTAGTTGGCCACCCCAACAATGAGTGCCCACCACCCCCAATTCTCACACTACAATCACAATTTAAATTATTTGGTCACCACCACTTCCTTGAAAACATAGATAGGCTAAAAATTGAAGTTCAAAGGGGAGGCTAGGTCAGGGCACCTAGACACGCTCCCATGGAAAGATAGAAACAATAGTTGGAAACAATAAGGTGGAAATTTTCCATTGTGACAAAACGAAAATGGAAGATCCATCCTCCCAGTTGAACATAAAGAAAATAATATGAATGTATAGATCCTTCAAAGCACCCTTCATGCTACAAAATGAATGATATGCGTTGAGTACCATAAAATTAGTGATGAGGTTGAGTGAGGGAAAGGTGAAGGGTGGGATGATCAAGCCTCCCCCCTATGTTGAGTGGGGTAATGGTGGTGGGTCTTCCCCCCCTGCTATGGTATTTAATGTGAAATCACTTGATTGTTCACCCCGATCATGGGACCTATTAGAACTAATTTATCAACAAATAATCATTATTTATATTCATAGATGAGGATAACATACATAATTTTAACCATGGAATGAATGGTAACAAATTGAAGTAATGCTAGACCCACTATTCCTTAATACTATGACTACTACCCAATATAAAAAATGGACATGTAAGCTGTTTAATTATAACTTGCAGGCTCAATAGATTGGAGGGTTGATTTAACTCATGATCGATGATCCAAAAACATATTGGGTTGGGAGATCAAGGAATTTAATAGAAATGTGCATTCTAATTTATCGGAGGGTAGAAATTATTTGTAATGGATGATTATTATCTATATTATGTTTTGAGATGTAAGCAAGCACATTCTTATATATCAAAGGGAAGGGATTATTTTCAATGGACAATCACTATCCATATTAGGTTTTGAGATGTAAGGGTTTTAAAATTTTAACTAGATCTAATAAAGTCTAGGCCAAACATGTTTATTTAATTATGTGAATAACACTTTCATGTGTATTAAAAGAACTTTTATAATTGTGTTTAAATTTATAAATTTATAATTGATATCTTGTTAATATCTAAGAGGAGATAGAAATAAATTTTAAATAATGCATTGGTTAATTTTAAATAAAGTTTAAATGTTGTCATTGTTTTATGTTATTGGATATTATGTTTGTTTATCATATATATGTGTGTATGTGTGCACATGTATATATACATTTGAAATTATTTAGATGATATATATGAATTATTTCTCTTTCTCACACACACCTATATAAATATTTTTTCACTGTCTCTCACACACACATATAAGAGATAAGCATATAATAGATTAAGTAAAATATATAAAGGATGATTATAATTTATAATTTAGGAAAGGAAAATATCATAAAGTCAATTATTGAAAGGGAATTAAATTGATCATGCCAGGGCTTAAGAATATGAAATAAATATACCATGCAGTAAATTCTATTGTAGATAATAAATTATGATAAAAATTTGATAGTGATATGCATTATTTATCGATAAAATATCTATAGTAATTTATTGATCATGAAGTCATAGATATTGATTCAAGAGGAAAGGATATAAACCCATTAATAAAGTTGAAAAACGTTTGCAAAATCCATCCCGTGATAGATAAATATGCTCATAAAACAAAAGGAGCTTCTCTTAAGTAGCTAAGAGTAAGTCAATATTAGGTAAAATATGAGTAGTAGGAAATTTATTTAGGAGGGGTAATCCATGCTACAATGCCTTGAAATTATGTCTCCATGTGAGATACCAAGAAATTATACCATGTTACTTTTGTTGTTGGGCATGGAGTCACTCTTCATTATAAAACCATATCTTTCCCTGTTAATCTAAAATATATATATTTTTGCCTATGAACACCTCTTTTTGAAGCCTTCCCACCTTTTGATTGTCATTAATAATAAATTGCAATGAGAACCAAAGATATTTCTACCCTTCATGCTGGTGATAAATACTAAGTGCGAGCTTCATCATTTGTGAATAATAGAAACTAATAACATAATATAACTAGGTCGACATAGATATGTGCATCATTGAATCTACCTTGTTTCTTTAAATATATAAATACAAAAAATCATAATTTTATGATGGAAATGTTTTTCCATAGGAAACAAAAGTTAGTCAAACAAAATAATCCATAGAGAAATATCACATATTGATTTGATCAACAATAGAGAATAGGTTATAAGCAATTTTATATTCATTATTATGAGTGAATTTACTCTATGTATTTCAAAATCTTTACAAAGAGAAAAACAAAACCCTAAAATCTGTAGAGAAGTAAAATACTTATGCATAAAAATACAAAAAAACCATATATATATATATATATATATATATATATATATAATTTGGAATTAAAATATAAAACCCTAGAATACAAATGAGCTCCTTTAACTTTCGATACCTAACATAACAATAACAATACTGATAGAGCGATTTATTAGATAAAATGATAGTATGCTATGACTGAGGAGTCTAGTTATTAGTAAACCAAAATACTTTCTTTCTCTTATTTTAAATATAATAAGTCATTAATTAAGGTAATAAAAATAATGGTTAGGTCTTAAATTTGAAATTCCAAATGTTCATTTTTTTAGTTCAAAGCACTGTATGATCAATGTTTATTTATCAATAGGATAATTTAAAGAATAAGATAGGGATAATATTGAGGGAACATCTAATGATTGATAAATATAATATAGATTCATACGAGCACTCCCTCTCAACTTTTTAGTGTTTCTACATTATGCAACCAAAGAGTGTCTATATCCCCTAGTGTAGTCACCCGAACATCATAGGCCTTACTCCACTTCCAACAAGCATCCATACCCGGATGGAGATACGAACATTTCCCACTGGAATAAAAAGGAAGATAAAATAATATTAATTTATTCTATAATAAGATGTAAACTTCCTAGGTTATACCTAATGATGAGGCCCATCATTAGGTATACTTTAAGTGGTTATCGTGTCACCTTTTAGCTTATTTACTCTCTCTCTCTCTCTCTCTCTCTCTCTTACACACACACACATTTGATTACATTTTTTCATATTTTTCTTAGTGAGAAAGGTGTAAGAGGATTATCATGATTTGAAGCCTAACATGGTTTAATTACAGGAAATAAAGTTATTTTTGGGTAAAATTCCATGTCAGAGCTCAGAGTAGACAACAAGGAAATTTTATAGGAAGGTTGTGCACCTTATTAACTTCCACAATCAACCCAATATCTCCTCAGATCCTCCTCCAACAGTTCAAAGTCAAAGGAAACCAAGAAAGTTAATGTTAAGAGGGATCCAAGCTCCACATCACTCGAAGATCAAGGGGACAAATGCCTACTTTTTAGGGATATGTTGGTAGCTTCCCTTTAGTATAAATAAACAAGAGAAAGAGCTCATTAAGATTCAATTTCCATAGGCAGCTAGGGAACTATTGGGTTTGTATTAGAGATATTTTGATGTCATTTTTTATTTAAGAGACTTGTTATGAAATGCAAATTAACAGTTTGTCTATTTCTCACTGAGTTGATTTCAGAGGACTGTAACTGGTGGGTTAGGGCCCAATCCATGACCTGCAGTCTCTCTTGTGTACATTTTTGTTTTCTTTATGCTTCGATATTTTGGTTAATGCCATTGTATCTTATTAGCATGTAAAGCATTAAAAATTTGTTGACAACCCCCTCTCTCACCTCTTTCGTTGGAGCTTGAGGGGGAAGGTCTTCCACCACAGGACAAAAACATTCGGTTTATGATTTCTTGGAAAAGATAAAATAATCAGCTCATTTTTTCTATCATGAATATGTTCTATATTAGATGTTAGATTTGTGGTTTATGTGAATGAGTAGCTTAAGTTAAATTCAACTCATATTTTCCACTATTTTACATGATAAGTTGTTAATGATCAATGCATGAGTGAATGTACTGGTTGCATGTTTGGCTACAAGATTAGAGAAGGATCCCATTTTCAATACTATCATTTTTGACTTCAACCCTCCTTTATTTTTCTTCCATTTTTCTACCCACAACCCTATTTTGGAGACCATCTTCACAACTAGTAAGAGCAGCCTTCTTGGTGTAAGATAGGGCTTCTAAAGGTTATGATCTTGGCCAAGGGAGTTAGTCATCCCCCATCCACCTAGATCCAACTTTCCCTAACCTTTACTAACCTCCATTCCACCATTCTTAGCCTCAAAACCCTCTCAACCTGTTTTCGGTAGCATTACATGACTTCCTATAGCAATTACATGGATCCTGTAGTAGCTTCATGTAGCAGTGCTAGCAGCCACCTCCCTCACTCCAGAATCAGTCCTCCACCTCACCTACACTTATTGTGAACCTTGGTGTACCCCTAAATATATATTCTTGGTTCAAGGACACCCCTAGGTCACCCAAACACCTTCTTATCTTGACGCAAAACAAAGTAAATTGAGTGTGATTATTCCATCATAGAATACATCATTAACAAAGTAGCTAGCATGCAGTAGATAGAAGTTAGTTGATCATAGATGCAATATGTGTATGAAAGTAGATTAGGTTTTTTCAATACAATTGAGTAGTCTAGGGAATGAATGAAATCTAATGTAATTTCCCTTCTTGCAATTAGATTAAGTGCTAGTATTTTCCATTGAAAAAGTAGACATTAAGTAGATGAATGAGTACAATATAGCATAGCATATTTTCTTGTAAAAAGAGTAATGTTCATGGTTTACTTTCAGCATTGAGTAGCAATTATAAGCGTGACAAAATTTCTCCCTTATAATAGCAGTAACTCCCAACACCTCATAGTAGAACTAAGGTGAGGATGGCATGAGTAGAGATCATCTGATGTGCATATAGCACAATCACCTTTAAGTTTGTACAAACCCTAGTTAATACGTAAATTTAGTAGCCTATGGGAGTTGCAGCACTCTTGGTACAATACCAGGGCTCATCAATTTTTCGTGTCATTGTCGGGGAGGTGTCTAAGTATATGTTTGTTTATGCTTAATTATTCTTTTCTGCTTTTTTTTTTTCTTCCAGTATCAAAATATTGAAAAACACAATTTTTTTTAATTTCATTCCTCGTAGGAGTAGGGACAACTAAGGAAATTTTCTACAAAAAACCCCCGCATCCCCACACAGTCATGCTTCACTCTTCTTTAGTAACTATGAGATAGGACACCCTCTAGGTTAGAAACCTAAAAAATTTGAAGAACCTATTGGGGAAGAAGAGGAACTTGTTTCACCAAAGGAACCTACTTTACCTATTCAAGCTATGGCTAAAAATAGGAACCAAGGAGTCTTTCTCATCATAGAAACCAGTGGAGAGACTAGAATGAAGAACATCAACCCTTCGGCCCTTCCACACTTCCATGGCTTAACTTTTGAGGACCTTAACACTTTCATGTTGGAGTTTGATGTTGTTTGCAGGACTTATGACTATGCCTCAGATGAACACAAGTTAAAATTGTTCCCCTATACCCTCAAGGATGCAACCTTGCGCTAGTTCGTGGGTCTGCCTGGGAACAAAATCAATACCTGGGCTCAAATTAAAGAGTCCTTAAACGATAAGTATAAATACTACTATAGTTCCAAGGAAACGAAGGAATAAATATTTAGAATGGCACTAGGTCCTGATGAATCTCTAGAGGATTATGAGGACAGATTCCAACTGAACTTCAAAAGGTCCAACTGCACCCTTGATCTTGGATCACTCAAGTTAGTTCTGCTCCGAGGAATCATGGAAGAAGTGATATAAACCATTAATATGATTTATGGAGGGGATATCTATCAGCTACATTATGAGCACATTAAGACTGTATTAAAAAATGACTCTAGGGCAACCAAGAAAAAAGGTAGAGCTAGTCAAAGCCTGACCGATACCCCTTCCTCTTCAACCTCCATTAAGCATGAGATTGGAAACATGTTGGAGGATTTTAATAGTGAGATGATGCACACCTTTTCTTTAAAAATGGACATAGGGCAGATCAAGAGGAAGCAAGAGGAATAAGAGAAAGCCTCAACTATATTTTTCCCTAGATGCACTAGAAAACATACTAGGAATGAATGTCCAATGAATTTCATAGAGTTTTTCTTAGTCTGCAAAGAGAACCCCTTCCTTACTTGGCCTCAAAACTGTATATCAAGTTGTAGAAGGAGGACTTGAGAAACTTTGCTTCATAGATCAAATAAGGCCTCAAGGGCCTCAACCATACCAACAGGGCATGCAAGGTGCACCTTATTATTACTACCATGCAAGCCATAATGCACCCTTGAAACCTTGGTATTATTCGACTCCTCCATCATGGCCCAGACCTCCTTCTTGGACTTATGCCCCTCTATACCATCCTCAACCTATCAATCAACCCTTTCAACAATATGTTCCTCAACCACCTCAGTAAAGCAAGCCCTCACAAGGGTGGAGGCCCCAACTCAACCAACCTCCTGCTTTACTGCCTCCACCAAAAAATAAAACTCAACTCACTCATCCTGCTCCCCATAAGTTACCTCAGATGCCTACCCAACCAAATATGAACCCAATCAATAGTCAGACATAATATGTCTATAATGGAGAAACATCCTATCCAACCTATTCCATAGATATCCATGAGATTAACCTTAGTCCTATGAGAGTGCTTTCAAAAAACCATCCACCATCTCTACCTAAAGAGGTTGAAGAGGATAAGGAAGAAATCATCCCTCAAATAAATCCACCTCCTTTTCCTGAGCGATTGATCCACCCTAACCAACACACCCCAGAAGTGACTGAACTTCTAGGAGAACTAAAGAATATGTGGGTAAAAATACCCCTTCTCCAGGCTATTAAGGATGTTCCTATCTATAAATAATATTATCAAAGAAAAATGCTTCAAAAAGCCTAGGATAAATAAAAGGGACACCTACACCATCAATGTTGTAGGTAAACTATCTGATTTGATGTTGGGGAGAGTAATTTTCCCAGAATACTTGGACCTTAGGAGTCCAGTAGTAGACATACACATTGATGTTATCATTGTCCCCCATACATTGATTAATATTGGGGATGCATGAATTTGATGACCAGAGAAACCATGTTCCAACCCAACCTCCAAGGAGCCTTAAGAAAGAGCACTACAATTTTGCAACTTGCAGATAGATCCACAGTAGCTCTGGAAGGAGTTGTTGAGGATGTTATGATCTCCATTGAATCTTGGGAGTATCCCACTGGCTTCCTGGCACTTTAGCCCAAAACCAAGTTTAATGACTATCCTCTCATTCTAGGGAGACCTTGGTTTTCCACTACCAATGCTTATATCAGATGTGGGGCTGGAAACATGACTATCAATAATGGGCCCTTGTCAAAACAAATGGTATTATATCCTCCTTCCCATCCTTCCATTGAACATGATCTACCTTTATGGTTGGAGGATGGAGGAGAATATGAAGTGTACCATACCACGCCCTACCCTATTTTTACCATAGATACTATTATCAGAGGGGGTAAACCTGATGAAGATGACCTCATTTCCCGCATCCTTCAAATCCAACTCCCCACTGCCATTCCACTTGATAACTTGGTGGGAGAATCTGAAAGAAACCCTTGGACTGAGTTATGCTCAGTTGAATCAACCTATGAACGTGCCAAGGTTGTAGCATTTAGCCCATCTATATCCCTAAATATAAGCCCCTATATCTCAACCAAAGAGGAAGAACAATTGTGCCAATTGTTGAGAAAGAACTTAGATGATTTTTCTTGGGATTAAAAAGACATGAAAGGGGTTCATCCCTCAGTTTTCACACAATATATTTACATCAAAGAGGGATGAAAGCCTCTGCGGAAACCCAAAAGGAGAATGGACCCAACCTTAAAATATATAGTAAAGGATGAATTACAGAAGTTGCTGGATGCAAGGTTCATATACCCCATATCAGTCAGTGTGTGGGTGTCTCCTCTTGTCTTAGTCCCAAAGAAAAATGGGAAGTGAGGATCTGTGTTGAATACAGAGAATTGAACAAAGCCACTAAGAAAGGCCATTTCCCTTTGAATTTCATTGATCAAGTCTTGGATGGTCTTGCAGGAAATAAGTTATTATCTTGCCTAGATGGATTTAGTGGGTACAATCAGATTGAGATCAGCCCTGAAGACCAAGGAAATACCACATTCACATGTCCTTAGGGAACCTTAAATTATAGAGGTATTCTATTTTGCCTATGGAATTCCCTTGCCACTTTCCAGAGAGTAGTCTTGAGCACTTTTACTGAGCTTATCCATGATTTCATGGAAATATATATGGAATATTTTACTCCCAATGAGTATGATTTCCAAGATGCTCTCTCCAATATGGGTAAGGTACCGAGGAAATGCATTGAAACACATCTCTTTTTGAGCCCTGAGAAGTGTGAATGATTGAAAAAGGAAAATATTATCCTTGGCCACTTCATATCTCAGGTAGGAATACAAGTTTATCCAAACAAAATTTCCATAATAAAAAGTGTACCTATTCCTCAGAAGCAGAGAGATGTCATAAGTTTCTTAGGATTGGCTGGTTACTATAGGAGATTCATTAAGAACTTTAGAAAAGTGCCTGCCCCATTGTTTGGATTACTGGCCAAGGATTCTAAATTCTTTTGGTCAAGTATTTGTAAAGAGGCTTTTGATATCATCAAGGAAAAAATGATCACTAACCCTAAACTTTGAGGTCCCAACAGGGCCCTACCTTTCCATATCCATACCGATGCATTAGATAAAGATGTGGGGGAAACCTTGGGACAATTGGATGATAAATTACCCCATGCCATTTATTTCAACAACAAAAACCTATCTAAGGCTGAACTAAACTACACTGTCATAGAGAAAGAGATTTTAGTTGTTTTCCATTCTTTGAATAAGTTTGTTAGAATGAATTCTTAATGCAAGTGTATGAAAAGGGATCACTTTAGTTGCACATGAAAAACAACCCTAAGAACAAAGATGTATGTCTAACTTATTTAGACCTACAATATATGGTAAAAAAAAATGCAAAACAAATCCAGATCTATGTAAATAAAGCTGCTAAACAGTAAAACGAAATAAGAGTTTCTCCAAATATCCAATGGACAAGACAAGATTTATCAATATTTTTTTGTATTATATTAACACCTGGGAAGGGAACAAAGAATGATGTTACTAGTTCCCCTCAAGGGGATGGGTTCTTGGTTGTCCTCAATGCTTCAGCTTCAGAGTTTCTCTCTCAATGGTGTAGAAAACCAAAGATGTGTAGAACCCAAAGGGAGTTCAATAGACAAAAGAAAATAAAAGTAATAAAAGTATGAGAATGATAAGATGATCAAAGTCTGACCATGATAAAAAGATCAAAGGTAAGAAATGAATGGAAAAACCTCCTATTTATAAAAAAATATTGAGTTATCCTTGATAATGGTTCATAATAAAATATTATTAACCAAGATCTAGATCTAACTGCTTGGAATATTTTATTATATTTTGTTGGAGGGAAAAGGAATTTAAATTGGTTAAATTATTCCTTTATTTAGAAATAA
Organism: Pinus albicaulis; assembly: GCA_034641835.2. NCBI lineage: Eukaryota > Viridiplantae > Streptophyta > Pinopsida > Pinales > Pinaceae > Pinus > Pinus albicaulis. The sequence continues at coordinate 422,871,930 of CM076572.1, forward strand.
TAAACCAATAAATGTTTTATTTATTATTTCAAGGATGGGGTTTAAGGAATAATTTAACAAATAATGATTTATTTTATTATTCCTAAATTATTTAGTCAAATTTAACAAGGAATATTAATTAAATAATGATTTAATTAATTATTCATAGATAATAATAAGATAAATAATGTTTTACCTAATTATTTATCATTAATTGGGTTAAAAATGAGCAGGAATATTATTAAACAATGGTTTAATTAATTATTCCTAGAGCAAAATCAAATAAATAAGGATTTATTTAATTATTCCTCATGGGGTTTCCTATTTGGACCAGAAATAACTTTATAAACTATGGTTTATTAAATTATTTCTTATAGGGAAAGCAATTTTACTATGGTAAAATTGGTCTTACATGGTGTATTTCGATCCATCTAATTGTAAAGGGTTAGCTGACCAAAAATTGGTGTAACAGATTTCCCCCCAATGTGCGAGTGTTAGGAGCTAATCATATGACTGAAGTACGTTGTAAGAACACAATCACTAGATATCGAAGGGGAGTCATAAAGAGAGATACGTAGGCGAAGTGAAGCGAGAGAGGACAATAACCCTGAGGGGTAAAGACCTACAAATGAGATAAGTCTCCTTTAATGTTTGGGTACCTGTTCTCAGTGATCCAGGGGAGGCATACCTATGTCCGCCGAGATGACAAAGTACAAAGAATAATGGTTTTCCCAGTAAAATGAGATTGAGCTATAAAGTACATGATATGCTGGTGTAAACATCGGTCAGACAAAAATATAATGGATCCCACATACATACCGCGCTTGGGAAAACAACCAGGATTGAACACAATAATATATGAGTACCTTAGATATAATAACAACTAGAGAAGACCTGATAAACAGGAAAGGGCTCTGAAAATATGAATGGACCATCTAAGTGGTACATGCATGCTATAGGTGCTGTAAGTGGCTAGGGACGAACCCATCAAATCTGAGGAGCTGCATTTGAGGCTGTAGCATAAAATGAAGTCATCCAGGCATGTGGGGGCCTACTTGAATGACCACCCCCTCATGAGGTATGGAACATCTCACACACACCCACGAATCACTGGATCAATCTTTTGGATCACCAAACTATCGAGCATACAGATCTCGATCATGCTAAAGTGGAGTGGATGAGAAATAATCAAGTCAAAGGGCCATAAGGAGTCCCTTCGCCTGATCCAAGGCATCAAACAATAATGGAAGCTAGAACCAAGATACACCACCCTCTAGACCTGTCTTATGGAATGAATGTGCTGATGTCAACAGAAGGAGGTTCGCCATAGGTGAGGCAATGAGGGTCCTCAACTAAGGCACGAGGAAACATAGTAAAGTGATTGATGGACTGACACCAGGGATGATGATGGAATGGGGGATACTGAGTAGGAAACAGACAACTTCCCTTATCAGAGCATAAAAATCATGGATGACCAGGAAGCAACTGACTCGACTTCAGAGGGAATGGGGGATAGTGGGACTGGAGGCCAAAATGGGCTACACTAGAGAGGGAAAAGGCGTGAATGGATGGAATATTGTAACAGGAGGCAAAAGGGACTCGGGACAGACTCCATGAATGCGATGATGACTAAAATCAGATGCTATGATCAAGGGCGACTCAAGGATGCTGCCACGCAAAATAGGCCCGGTGGGGACCATAAAAACATGTGAAAAAGATGGTTACTCACAACGAAAATCTACACATGTAGCGAAAAGTATGAAGGCTAAGTGGTGCCCCAAGTAAAAGTGGTGCAAGTGCAAAAATTTGATTTTGAGAAGCGGCAAAGTGACCCTTCTTGGAAAAAAGGCTTCCAGATGAAGTATCAAATCACCAAAAATAAACGAATACCCATTTTAGAGCTCGATGATATCTTTCCAACGGTGCTGACAATTTGTCAAATGAAGCTATGGTTTGTTCATAATTGGCGAAAGAAAAATTAGGGTTTCTCTTTTAATAGGGTGATTTCCCTCCAATTTGATTCATTTGTAAGTGTAGTAGTGAATGTGGAGAGGAGGAAAAGGCCCTAAATCTTGCGGCATTCGTAGTGGACAAACTAACTGTTGAAATCGGGATCCGTCAGTTGCAAGTAGGTGGCCTAACCATACTCTTCAATTTTAGCGGTTTATAATTTCAGATTAGGTGCCCAGAGCCTGGTAACAACACTCTGCCCATTCTCACGACTAGCTCGCACTTTTTGGGGCCTCTTCTACGACCTGGGTAGTAGGTTTGAGAGGAAAAACTGCGACCTCGTAGGTACAAGGCTGAAAAAAGTGCGAGCTGCCAAAAGTTGGGTTTTGTCCTTTTTTTGGCTGGGGACTGGGGCTTGATGATTTTTATGTAGTTTTTCCTTCCTCTGACTGAAAAATTTCTGGTTTTTTGAAGGTATGGCAGAGTTAAAAATCAACTGGAGAGAGAGATACTTTGAGGCACTTCATTTGAGATCCAGGGGGATCAGGTTGTTCGAGGCGCGCTAGCGAGATATGGGGTTATCAAGTTGGTTGAGAACCCATTAACGAGGGCATGAGATCCCTTGTTAGCTAGAATATTTAGCTATTGGGACCCAGACCTGGAGGTATTTATAGTGAAGGGGCACCAGATCGAGCTGACTGTTCATGAAATCTATTTCCTTATCGGTCTCCCGCCATTGGGGATGGTGGGAAATATTTAGCTAGTATTACCACGAGGGTGGAATATTTATGAGTTTGTGGAATGCCATTGTCAACCAGATGTTCGTGTCAAGGGCACGACTATATCGATTAGATACCTAGAGAGACTAGAGACTCAGGTTGTCGCCGCAGCAGTGCTGCAGATCTTGGGCAACTAGGCCTTCCACCACATCATGGGTGGGCCCAGATGATGCTACTGTCGCTGAAACGAAAATTGTCGCTATGAAAGCGAAAAGTGAACCATGAATATTCTTTTGGTACAATGTTATGCTCACTCTTCTTCGAGAAGATCCTGACACTTCGACCTCATGTGCAGATCCAGGATGGGGGCCTGCAAGAGCCCAGGATGCACCGCTAGGGGCAACAAATGTGGAGAGGAAGAGGTGGGGGAGTCAGACGAGTGTTTCGACCCGAGTTATTCATACATTGGGACCAAATGCCACTCTATATAGATGACTATCCATACAGTGGGATGAACTATTAGGGGGATGCAGACTTGCCACTTCCGCCTGACCAAGCATGGGGACCAGATGGTAAGTGAAAAGTTATTATATTTTATGGTGCATTTAAAGTTTTTAGAATGATGTAGATGGTAATGATTCGTTACTTTTGGTATGTAGATATGGAACTAGTGAAATTGACTGGGTATATGGGACGACCTGCAACGCAGGGGTTGCAGAGTCTAGTACAGCTAGAGGAGATGACAGAGTGGATTTAGAGGCACTATTGGAGGATGTACGCAGCAGATGTGAGCTATTGATGAGCAGTATATCAGAGTGCGACTAACATGATCTATATTATCGCTACATTGAGGCATGTGTTGGCCTACCCTCGGAGTGGCGAGGGGTCATGCGGCGCATGGCGATGGCCGGGCAGGGTATGCGGGATTTTCAGTCTACATGAAATGATCCATTGGTTCGGGGCCCTCCTGATAGTGATTAGATGTAGGGGCATGAGGTTCCCCTAGTTTTTATTTTTGTAACATGCTATGGGCATGTCAGATGTTTTTTCCCCTTGGAATAATCGTAACTTTTCGTTATAATGGAAAAATTACATGTTGTAGATGCCTTTAGGCATATGCATCAAAATGTGACATACTCACATATCAAAAAATAGACCAAGTAAGTACCCCTTGTCGGGGTGTACATGATAAAATCCATAAGGTCTGGTATTCTAGATAGATACAAATATATATGTTCAGTTCTGTGTGCTAAATAAAAACAAAAAATATTAGCTATATAGCAACAATCCGGTGCTAATCTATGTACGGAATGTAATAATATCTGAAGTGTTGCTGTCCATTGTGTTCCTTGATCAGCCATGTCCCCCGAGGTTGGAGTGTGGCCTCCTTGGATAGCGCGTCAGAAATCTGGTTACGCTCCCTGTAAATGTGACAACATGTAATAGATTCAAATTGTGATTTTAATTGCCAAACATCCTCCAATATGTGACGTAGTGTGTGTATGTGACATGCAGGAAAAAATTTGAACTAGTTGATGATAATCTTGGAATCCCTGAAGATCTATAGGTGGTGGCATTCATGTTCGATAGCAAAATGGAGAAGGTGACGAAGGGTGATCAGTTCAACATAATTATTGGTGCCCGATCCCATACCCATTCTAATTCTGTAATGTATGTCATCATTGATGTGAAGCATGACGCCACCCCCACAGCCATGTGTCTATGTGGCGCCATTGAAGTATGCTCATGAATTTTCCTTGTTTATGATCTCCGGTGTAATGTTGCTTGGGGGCGCTAGAGGGGCGTCCGAAGGGAGATTATTGTACAGAGCAATCACCCGAGGAGAGGCCGAAGACCAATACGACAATGAGTCTTGAAAAATGATGCGGTTCCAAGTTTTCCAAAGGGACCAAAAAATCAATAGTGGGAGATTGCAGGTCTTGGGATAAGTGGCTTGTTGCCACCAGTTATGCTAAGTATCAGATATATCAAGGCCATGCCACTGTGTAGATATATGGAGTTAATTCATGATCGTTTTCTAGAAAATGAGGGATATGCTACATTGAAGGAATAGGTGGCAAACTGATTCAAAATTTGATTTTCAAAATACACACCATTTGGGTTCGATGATCTATCGTTTGTGTAAGTTGTCCCTCGTTGGTGCAATGTTTTTCAGGATGCACCACATGAAAATTATGGATCGGGTTATGGGCATGTCAGATGTATTAGTGTAGAGGACTCCAAAATATTTATGATTTTGTGGACACACATTATGGATATGCATATTTTTATATATGACGAGTATATGGCTCGCCATTTTTTTATGGTTATTGTCTTGTGTTAAATGCATGTGATAAGTGCCAATCTAGAATATTGTTTGCAATGCCATCTACATAGTGATTTTGGGCTCTAGGTACATGACTGAATGTAATGGTTTCAAATTCATGCATTAATAATTTCACTCATAAATATCTTCTAAAAAGGACATGGTTATGCACATGATAAATTCCATTCAATTGTATCACAAGCAGTAGGGAATCCAAACAAACATGAAGATGAAGGATTCGATGGTCAAGGGCATCGAATAAGAAACCTATCAGTACATCATATTCGGCCTGATTATTGGTGGCAGATCCAATACATATGCCGTTGGAAAGGACTAACAAATGTATGGGGGTAAAAATGGCCCAATTTTCCAAGGATAGATTCCACGAGTAGCGAATTGCACTGTCGACATAGCCAATGTACGATGTGGATGAAGGATCCATCTGAAAGGCGTCACAAGACAACAAAGGTGAAGATGATGGAAAATGCAAGAAATGTGAATGCATGGCAGAAATAAAACACGCATTGGGGATGCTATGGGTAAAATTTCTATGCCCTTTACACTTGCTAAAGATATGATCAATACATGGTGCAGGGAAGTTGTCTTAGAGACAAACTTTGTTCAGGTCACGAAAGTCCATACTAACAATATTGGTGCCTATTTTCTTGAGAATGGGATAGGAACAACCATCCTGCTTGAGCTTATCAATTGTGGTTTGGAGAGCCTTTCGTTGAGAAGGAAGAATGTGTCTCAACTTTTGATGGACAGGGTAGGCATTGGGCCATGTGTCGATATGGTGTTCAAAAATGGTTGGATCAAGTATGGGAATCTCAGAATAGGAACTAGTGGAAACATTATGGAAGTCTTTGAGTAGCTTGGTGTAAGCCTCAGTTTCTTTTGGGGTGCAATGTGCCCCCAAGGCAATGTTTTCTTCTTCAAAAGCATCGGGTGTAGGAATGGGATTTCTAAACCAATTGAACTCATCTGAGATGAAGTCTTTAGATTCCACAACATAATCGTCATGGGACTGATATGGAAGGAAGTACGCATGGTGGTGTATATCATCCCAAGGAAAGTCATGGGTGTTCATTGCTTCCATAATGTCTTCATCATAATGAAATATGGGGGGACTGGAAGAAGAAGGACCGCATGGCACGATGAGGCTACCTAATGCATCATCATGAGAGATATGGTTCACATACGCATCAATACGGAGGGTAGATGAAGAGATAGTAGATGAAACATCTACCAATATTGAGTCCAAGGTGATCAACGAAGGAGGTTTAGTCGAAACATAAGGGAATTCCCCAGAGGGATTTTCCGCCAAGGATCTCATGGATGATGATAGATAGAGAATAGTGGTTGAATTCTCCATTATCTCGATATCGGGGGGAGGTATCACAATAGGTGAAGAAATGTCCTTTGATTTGGGCTGAGCCAACCACACGAGTAGAGGAGTACAAGATCCACTACGTTCGGCCTCGATTCTGCAGACAGCCTCAAGGGTGTTGCGAAAATAATCAAGACGGGGACAAAGGTGAGAATAGTGGCCATAAAGATCACACAAAGCACAAGGGTGGTTCATGTGCAATGTTTTTAGTTTCTTAGTTGAATCAGGTAAGGTAACATGGACCTCTGGGATATCATATTCAGGAAACGTTTCATTGACCACAGGTTTGAGAAGAGGAAGTTCAGGACAATTTTGGGTAGCATGCCCAACAACATCACACAAAGTGCACGATGGTGACTTATTTGGAGGATTAGGAGGAGAAAAGTTGTTTCGACAATCTTATCCATAGGTTCCTTCTTTTTGGCTTTACCCCCTTGACCATATGCCTTCGCAACAGGATTAGATTCATGTGAGGTAGCTGAGGCACTGAAGAAAAGGTAGGAGTCATGGCGACTGGTTGGACTGGGGTCAATGTGGTATAAGGTTTGAGCTGACCAGGCAGGGTTTCAGCTGGGGGATCGATGTACCAAAATTGGATCCCCAGGGTCAAATTGGGAAGGCTCAATGTAGCCATAATAGGCACTAAAAATACTCCAAAGGGGGGAGCTAGAAATGGTATCTAACTGGAGGGGTAATGGCCTGGCAAGATGGCTCCTAACTGGTTAATGATAGGGGGAATCGTTCTTGGTTGAAAAGGAGTCAAAGAGACATCGAAAAAGGTAGAAGGTCCTTGAAAAGAAGGCCCTACAAGTTCCATTGAGTGACCACCAACAGGTTGCAGAGGCGTAGGCTACTGGGTGGTTGAACCGGGCCGCTTGTGGTTAGTCCGAGATGATTGCATCATGCAAAAATTCGATGAGCTGGGCTATGCAACAAGAGGGGAGGAACCAGGGAAAGCACCAAGTAAGGTGGAATATTTATAGACTCTAGGTGAAACACTGGTAAGAGGTTCGACTTCTTGTTTATCGTCCACCGAAGATATGATAGACTCGGGGGAGATTTGAGACTTCAGTTCGTAAAATTTCAACTGATCAATGGTAATGATATTTCCATTGTGAGGAAAGCACATCTTACGGTGAACCAAAAATGCGACAACATAGATTGCATAAGTGTAGCTATGACCCAAAAGGATGTTGTAATCCAAGGGGGCATCATTTCCCGTAAGAGTGACATGACAATTTCGATACATGCCAAGGGGCTGAGAAGAGTGACTATCCCAAGCACGCAAAGTGATGGTGGATGGGGATAACTCAGGTGATATGAGTTTATTCCAAATAGTGGCAGACCTCACGCAAGTGGATGTGCCCTCGTCAATGATACATCGCGATACATGGGCATTACGAATCTTGACTGGTATTTGGAAGGCAACAGATGAAGGTAGGGGGGGATGTTCAGACTTGTCAACATAAAATATGATCACACGATCATCTGAAGGATCCACAATGCCTAGAGCAGATAATAGAGCTTTACGTTATGAAGGTCATGACTGGAGGAATTCCATCATTGACATGGAAACATGAGATTGTGCCAAGTCATATATTATGCTATAATTGTGGGCGGTGTTGAGTCTCAAAAGTGTTTTCCATATTCATACATATTTCCATTATGTCATAACCATTTAGCTCTTATTTCATAGCCATCTAACCTAAAACCCTACATCAAGTAACCATTTTCATAAATATATGGGTTAGGATCCTTGTTTTTCAAAGTTATTTATTTTATGTATTTAAAGTGAATTTATGATTAGAAACTAGAAAATTAACATAGTTTCATATATCTATATATGTGTTATGAGTTTTGTGACATGTGTAGGTCAAAAAGGAGACTTCTAGAAGACCCTTATGTGGCACTCTAAGGACAAATTCGAATTTGGTTGGAGAAGATCATGGAATCAATAGGATATGTGTCTCATTTCCTTTTTGTATTGAAACTCTAAGAGGATATGTGTCTCATTTCTTAGTTGTGTTGAAACTCTAGAAAGACATGTGTCTTATCATTTACTATTTTGATTGTAACTCTAGAGATGGAGGGAGAGATTCATGGACTCCCATTAATGAGATAACTCCTCATATTTTGTATAAATAGGAGAAGCTTTCTCCTATCATGGGTAATGAGAAAGTAATGAAAAATTAGGAGAAGGAGAGAAAGGAATAGAGAGTCTTTTGTAACAAAGTTCAAGATGGAATGGGATGTAGATTTGTGAGTTCTTTTCAATAGAGAAATTCAGTTCTTTGATGCTGTTTTGATTACAAATTTAAGGAGCTGAAGGATTTCACCAAATTGGTAGCAGAGGGCCCCTGCTATCCAAGGAGGCTTCTACATGCTTTCTATATAAGTAGCTTTTAATTCATGTCTTGCATTATTTGTTTAACTAAAAGATCCTCATTATCTTACAATCATTCTTTTTCTTAAAACGCTCTTCCAACATATCAATATTAGATGAAAGAGATTTGGTTGTATTATGTTGAGTTAATTAGCATTTTCTGTTTTGCAATTAGATTAAAATATCCTCATTATCTTACAATCATTCTTTTTCTTAAAACGCTCTTCCAACATATCATTATTAGATGAAAAAGATTTGGTTGTATTATATTGAGTTAATTAGCATTTTTAGTTGCAATTCCTTTTGTTAATTATCATAGTTAGACTTACTCTAATAAACTCTTCCAAAATATCATTATGATGAATAAGGCATAACCGTGGTATTGTAGGTTTTAGTTGCTTGTTTACACTAAGTGGCATAGCCATTCTTACTCTTACAAAGCTCTTCCAAAATATCATAACAATGAGTAAGAAATAGCTGTGGTGTCTTAGATTTTAATTGTATTTTCTTTCAGTTTTACGTTTATGTTCAATTGCATTGGATAATATAGCCAGGACTATTTTACAAACTCTTCCAAAATATCATTCATCGTGAACAAGATGGGCTATAGAATTCCATAGACTAGTTTCATGTTAATTTAGTTAGAGCACTCCGGAGGTAGATTACATTTAGTTCAACTCTGTCATTTCATTTCATTTTTAAGTTTGATAGAAGATTCTCATTGCATTAAAATTAATATTTTTCACAAGATATTCCAACAAATCTCGAACTAAATGAATCAGATTAAGTTATAATGTCTTGAGTTACATTTCATGTTCATTTGCAAGCTAGGATATCCATAGATTAGAATGTTCTGTTCCAAAAAAAAATAAGAAAAACACATACAATGAAGTAAGGAAGAGGTCACTTAAGCACATATAGTGCACCACACTTCATCAGTTTACTAGCCCTGGTTGATAATTTATGTTAGCAATTTAGGACGCTAAATTGACTACACAGGTGGGTTTGGCAGAAGAAACAATTTGGCGTAATGGCCCTTTGGGGATCTTGGGAAGGACCTTGGCCTGTGGCTGAGGATTTTGTAAAGGGGCATTTGGTGTCGAATTGGACTCTATAAAAACTTTGGTTTGAGACTCGGTTGCAGATGAAGCAGGTGGCTTGCAGTATTGGCGCAACCAAGTTTGAAGGTTGACATCAGCGATATTAACCACTTCAGAATTCATCATGGAAATATGGTAATCAGAGATACTAGATTGTGAGGGTTGAGGGATGACCTGACCTTGAGGGGTTTAGGTAGCCACAAATCCTTGCCGAGGGAAAGGATCAGTAAAAACAACTGGTTGAATAGGCGTAGTATTTGGAGGAGTTGAAACCATGGCTTTCTGTCCTCTAGATTCTGCTTGTGCTTCCCATAACTGACGCATTTGGGGTAAAAGGGGACAATCATGAGTATAATGGCCATGAAAACCACAACAAGAACAAGGTTTGTTCGTATGAAGAGGTCTGTCCTGCTTGGGTTGATTGCCTTGTTGCTGGTTTTTAGTGTTTGGCGGGTTCCCTTGGTGCCCTTGATTACCTTGCGCAGGTTGGTTTTGGTTTCCTTTCCTATTTTTCTTATAATTTGGAGGATCAGCCGCGCTTTTCTGTGCATACACCTGAATCAGAGGGGGAGGTGGTTGCTTCGATGGAGGTTGAGAAGGCATAGGAGGCTGGGGTGCTAATGCCGGAGGGGCTGGAGCACCAGGCTATTGATAACGATAAAAAGGAGGTTGAGAAACATTGGGGTAAACAGTATGAGTGACCACAGGCCCTGGCATCGGTAGATGCAATGGGGAAAATGTGCTTTTTCTTGGATACATGTTGTCGGGAGGGGGATGAGTGCTAGAGGAGCTGGCCACTCCCTGAGGGAAGCCATAACCCATGGGAGGATGAGTATACAGATGTGAAAGATATCCAAAGGTATCGTCAGTGGCGTGAGACGCCCCCAATGTGTTGGCACCAATAGGTCTAGGAAGATCCCGTAAGATGGTAGAAACATAACTAGACTGGGTGTAGATCAAGTCATATTTCAACGCGATTTGAAGGGCTTCTTCCTCTTTCCGAGGAAAGTGAGATGTGACATATTTACCAATGGAAGGAACAAAAATTATGAGAAATCAATCCATACAGACACGGTCGTCGAATGTGGGAGCTTGACATAAGCTCCTCCTTCTGCACCATTCTTGGACATGGTCAGAAAGGCAGGTGGCAGAAGTTTGACGAAATGCAGTCAAAAAATCGGTACCAATATCATATCGGATAGGTAACTGGAAGTAGAATGGAAACGCTTTAGCAAGAGTTGCAAAAGAGGAATGAGAGGCAGAGGCCTAGTCAACATACCACTTTGTAGCATATCTAGTGAGCGTACGCTAGAATAACCGAAGACAGATGGAGTCATCAGTGATAGAATTTGATGAACACCACATGTGGAAGGAGCGAACGTGATTAGTAGGGTACTATCCAATGTTTCCTTCAAACTTAGGGATGTCAGAAGGAAGCTTAGTTGGCATAACAGACTAACTCGATTTATGGTGTATAGGGTCATTAATTAACTGGATGAAATCGAGAAGGCTCAAACCTTCCATAAAAGGTAGCAAGGGAGTAGTCGGGATGGTTCCAGTATTGGTTCCACTAATAGCAGCTCCAAATTTAGGGCCGAGGCTACCACCAGCTTGAGGACCAATATCTACATTGGCACTGACATGGTGGGAGAATGAGGTTGAGGAGAACCAGGTTTGGAATTAGAGTGAGGACCGTATGGGCTAGAATCAGAGTTGGTATTGGGACTCAGCGGAGGACTAACTCAACTTCTACGAGGTGGAGTAAGTCTTACTAATAGAAACTGAGGATGAAGGCCTAAGAGTCTCTGGGATAAAGGCCTTGGGGGTGCAATGATCGCAAGACACAAGTAACCCAATAATGAAGAGAGATAAACAAAGGTGTAGAGGGGAAGATAAATAAATTACAATTTTTATGTCTTGATTTGGCGGTGTAAATTGAGCACTCTTCACTTTAGGTGTGCATATGTGCAATCTATGTATTAATTTTAATTAATCCCAAACAATTTTGTATATAAAGAAAAATAAAAAATGATGTATAACTGTAAATAAAACTAAAACAACAGTAAAATAAACATCTAAAGATGCATAAATTAAACCCAAAAAGAAGGGATCCAAAACAACTGTTATAAGAGGTGGGCGAAATTGACTCAAAAGACAGAAGGTGGACAAAATATCTAAGTTCTAAGGGACAGATATATAATGAATTAGATTTGTTGAAAAGAGGTGTAGAAAAAAAAAGAAACCAGAGGGAAAACTGCTACAAAATGGGAGGCGACAGGTTAAAACCCTTAGGGAAACAAGAGGGAACCTAAGGGAGAGGTCAAAAAAGACTCAAGAGGGAGTTTTGGATGAGATAATAACCGATCTAAATGGATATGAAAGAAAGAGAGATCAAACCCTAAACAACGGCTGAAAGCACTGAAAAATCTCAGACTACCTACTCAGCTAAACCCTTCCTAAAAAGGTGGAAGCGTACTGAAATCCTAAGGGTTTTGGTCTTACTTCAAAAATAAAAACTGAGCATATCTAGGCCTAATATGGGCAGAGACAAAGGTCAGACAACCCTAAAAATTTGTTGCGGAAAACCCTAAAAATTACAGAAAAAGTCCCGAAAAAGTTGCAGATCGTAGGTACTGACTTGTACGCTGGTGAAATCGAAGATTTGGGCCCAGCGGGTGTGACCTGAGCCTGAAATTGCAGGTTCTAGGCTAAAAAGTTTGAGCCGCAGTTCTGGGAGTCTCAGGTGATAGGTTGCGGAAAATGTTTCCGTCTGTGGCACGGCTGATACCTGTTACATGCGGAAAACAACCAGAAACACTCAGAAGTTAGATTTTTTACTGTTTTAGGGCATAAAAGGTAAAAAAAAACATCAATAGGCTAAAAAATAGCTGAATAAAAACCCTAGGCACTAAAGTAGATGGTCATGTAGGAATTTGAATAAAGCCCAGTGGAGTCATCAATTGTTAGAATGAATTCTTAACGTAAGTGTACGAAAAGAGATCACTTTAGCTGCACATGAAAAAAAACCCTAAAAAAAATATGGATGTCTAACTTCTTTAGATCTGCAATAGACGATCGAAACAAATTCAAAACAAACCCAGATCTATGCAAATAAAACTGCTAAACAATAAAATGAAATAAGAGTTTCTCCAAATATCTAATGAACAAGACAAGATTTATAAAGAATTTTTTGTATTATATTAACACCTGGGAAGGGAACAAATAATGATGTTACCATTCCCCCTCAATGGGATGGGTTCTTGGTTGTCCTCAATACTTCATCTTCAGAGATTCTCTCTCAATGGTGTAGAAAACTCGAGACATGTAGAACTCAAGGGAGTTCAATAAGCAAAAAGAAAATAAAAGTAATGAAAGTATGACAATTATAAGAGGGTCAAAGTATGACCATGATAAAAGGATAAAAGGATCAAAGGTAAGAAATGAATGGAAAAACCTCCTATTTATAACAACACATTGAGTTATCCTTGATTATGGTGCATCCCTTTATTTAGAAATAATAAACAAATAAATGATTTATTTATTATTTCAAGGCTGGGGTTAAGGAATAATTTAACAAATAATGATTTATTTTATTTTTCGTAAATGATTTAGTCAAATTTAACAAGGAATATTAATTAAATAATGATTTAATTGATTATTCCTAGATAATAATAAGATAAATAATGATTTATCTAATTATTTCTCATTAATTGGGTTAAATATGACCAGGAATATTATTAAATAGTGGTTTAATTAATTATTCCTAGAGGAAAATGAAATAAATAAGGATTTATTTAATTATTCCTCACAGGCTTTCCTATTTGGACCAGAAATAACTTAATAAACTATGGTTTATTAAATTATTTCTTATAGTGAAAACAATTTTACTTTGGTAAAATTGGTATTACATGGTGTATTTCGATCCATCTAATTGTAAATGGTTAGATGACCAAAAATTGGTGTAACAAAGTTCAAACATTACATTACTGTGTATAAAAATTTTGTGCATACTGATCATGCAACAACTAAGTACTTAATGAACAAACGTGATGTAAATGCAAGAATCATTAGATGGTTATTATTATTGCAAATGTTTGATTTTACCATTGTTGACAAGTCATGGAAAGAAAATGTTGTTGCAGATTTTATGTCTAGACTCACTTTGCCTGCAGATGATGAAGGGATGATTGATGATTATCTTCCATATGAACACTTATTTGTTATATCCATTCTCTCTCCCTATTTTTCTGACATTGATAATTGCCTGGTTGCTGAGAGGTTTCCTCCAAACCTTTTATCCAAATAAAAGAGCAGAATTGTAAGAAAGAGCACCCTTATCACTTGGATTGGTGGAAATATTTTTAAATTGGGACCAAATCAAATCCTTAAAATATGTGTCAGGGAAGATGAAGTATTTGACATCCTCTCAACATGTCATGATTGGCCTTGTGGGGGTCATTTAGCTGCTAAGTTGACTTATTTCAAAGCCTTTCAATTTGGCTATTATTGGCCTACTCTCCATCAGGATGCTAGGAGATACACCAGTAGATGTGATCAATGTTAGAGGATGGGGAAACCTACACTGAGGGATGAGATGCCACTACAACCTCAGGTGGCCTTGGATCCATTTGACAAGTGGGCATGGAATTCATTGGACCAATTGATCCACCATCCGGGAAGAAGAGATACATCATAGTGTGCACTAATTACTTGACCAAGTCAGATGAAACAAAGGATGTCAAGGAAGCAATAGAATAAAATGTGGCTGAATTCTTGAGAGAGAATGCGTTTTACAAGTTTGGATATCCGAGGGAGATAGTCACCGATCAGGGGGATGAATTCACATCCCATCTAATTGAAAATATCATGAGGTAGCAGGATATCAAGCACAAGAATTCTACTGCCTATCATCCTCAAGAAAATGGGCAGGTGGAGGTGACCAATAGAGCCTTAGATAAAATCCTTACCAGGGTTGTGAGAAACAACATAAGATATTGGGTAGACATACTGGTGGAGGCCACTTGGGCCTACAACACCACTTGGAAGACAACTACATGGTTTACTCCATATGATCTAGTCTATGGAAAGAAAGATTTACTTTCTATTGAGTTTGAGTATAACACCCTCAAAATGGAAGCTCAATTAGATTTGGACATCACAAATACACAAAGAGAAAGACGACTTCAACTAAATGGTTTGGATGAATTTAGAATGCAGGCCCTCCTTCACACAAACTTAATCCAGCTACAAAGGAAAGTCTGGCATGACAAAAACATCAAAGAGAAAACATTTCAGGAAGGCTACTGGGCATTGATCTATGAATCCAGGTTTAAGGAATTCAAGGGAAAGTTAATGACCAGATGGCTAGGACCCTATTGAATAGAGAAATTCCATGACAATGGAGCTGTTCAAATCATAACCATAGATGAAGAGGGGATACCACTTCTTGTCAATGGTCACAGGCTAAAAAAGTACAAGAGGCCACTGTCTAAGGCATAATTCATCAACACAATCATCAGGGAGGTGAATGTAATTGGGAGCCTCATATCTTTCCATCCCTCATCCTCCTAGGAAAAAGGAAAAGAAAGAAATAAAGAGGCCTGGGTGAAAACCTTTCTGAGGCATCTAAGGCCAACTCTAGGATTGAAAACCTCCATGAGGCAATCCTGGAGAAAAAAAAAAGGAAACAAAAAAGAGAAAACCAAAGAAATAAAATATCCTTGGGTGAAAACCTCTTGGAGGTGCCCAAGGCAGGCTTGTGGGTTGAAAACCTCTTCTGAGGCAGCACACTTGTCTTCAAAAAAGTGGAAAATAGAAAAAATGAAAGAGAGAAAAAAAAAAAAATGAATTAACACCAAGGAAACTAAGTTGTCTCTATTTTACAGGTTGATGGACAATGGCATAACATGGATGAGGGTACACCATTCCTCCATCTCCCATTCTCTCCTCTATATACTCACTCCACACCCAACTCTAACAATCATCCCACCGTTAAATTCTACCACCTTGTGAGCAAGAAAAATCGAAATTCGTCCTGTCCCTATACTACTATAGGATGTCCTAGAAAACTACAGGAAATCCTGTAGTGCTACAGGAAGTCCTGAAAACCTACAGGAAGAAAGGCTGAAGCCAAAATGATTCACCCAGGGCTCTCTAATCCTAGTAAGGGGCATTAAAAGTGTCACCCTACCTATGCCTATGAACCCTAATCATCATGCCATCCCATGCATTGATATTTCTTTTTCTAACCCTCTATTCTGCCACTATGGTGAAAACTATTTTTACATAAACACATGACATTTTCTTTCATGTTTCTCCTAAACCACACCACTACCTCAAAATCCTAACACAACCTCCAACATTGCCACATCATCCCCTCACCACCTCATACCATTTTGGGCTCCAGAATATGTAGAAAAGATACTACTACAGGAAGATGATCTCTTCCTGTAGAAAACCTGCACAAGCACCAAAACCATTCGACTATGGATTGGCACATCCAGAGCGGTAGAGAAAGGTTGAAGATATGATCATGAAGGAAATCAAAAGACTCCAGAGAAGAAGCTACCTCAACAACATCAACTTGAAGCCTCCATGAGGTACCTACAAAATACACAACAAACAAAATAATCACTTCACTAAGGAAACAAAGACATAAAAAATAAAGGCAGCTCCTATGATTACTCCACTGCTCCAGCTCTCTGCATGAAGGACCCTAAAATCAATTGGAAATGAGGTAAGGCTCAGGTATGACCCTCTCACCATCTCACTATGCATATTTGGCTAAATGAATTAATGTCGAAGAGATGAGGTTTAATAAGCTAAAAGGTGGCTAGTTAACTTGGCCATGCTCGAAAATGGAACTAAAAGAGTTTGGTAGAGTGGCATGCCACATGGAGATGTCACATCAGTTGCAATGAGATCACTAAAAGTGGGAGCTTATTACGAGGTAGGAGGGAATGATCAATTCGAGTGTGGCCAACGATCCAAATGAGGAAATCTCGTGTGAGGTACACCTCAACACAATGCTCCAAGTCCACTCAAAATGGCATAAAAATTACCTCATCTCACTTCCCCTCGCATCTATGCTCATTTAAAAAATAGTTAAACAAAGGATGAATTTGGGAAGCCACTGAGGAGGCTTGATCACCAGTCAGTTGTGCCTATAGGAAGTGCTATAGGAAAGCCTACAATTTCTACAAGAAGCTTCAAATAGTTCTACAGGGTGATGGGAAGAAGAATTCAAGTCACCACAAGAGTCAATTATAAAAAATACACCACCCTCCATTCAATAACTTCAAATTACAGAGGTAAGTGGCCATCACCTCCATCAAATTCACAAAAATTCTCCATAACAGTCTGCATGCAGTACAGTCATAATTAAGGAGATTTAAGAAACTATGTGAAAAATATAGGAGGTAAAAAAATTCATTTGGAGTCTTAAGAGTCTTATTGCCACTATCACCAGCCAATTTGACACTAAGACCATAGAATAATACTTTTGAACTCAAGTAAGACACAAAAAATAGAAATGGGGGGAGAGTTTAATAAAGGATAACATACATATACAAAGAGAATTCAATTACACCCTCCTGTAGCAGACATTTTTAGGAGGCAACAATGGTTGTGTTTCTTTGAGCTCCTAAGGGGATATAATGATGAGATAGCTCAAGAATTTGCAATGGCCCTTCACTCTCAAGTAGATGATAGTTCTACTACTGTGGTAAGAGGAATAACCATAACCATCACACTTGAATTGATCAGAAAAACAACAACATTACTCCTAGGAATCAAGTGGAATAGAGAATACTGGGTAACTAGTGCCTCTACCAAGAAAAAAATATTTTTGACCAATGAAAAGCACATAGAAGACAAAAATGGGGTTAGAAGGGAGAGCTTACCTTACCCATGGGATGAAGTAGCCTACCACATACTAAAATAAATTTATTGTAAAGGCAAATTGAGTGTAGTCTATGTATACCATTTCAGATTGTTGGATGAGCTTATATTTAAGGAGGATTTGCCATTGGAACAAAGGCTGAAAATACCCTACTTCCTTATCCACTCCATCAGAGATATGAGCCACATGGTTAGAGAAGGGAAACACCAACACCTTGATCACTGTGGTTTGATTAAATTGATAGTGGAGGATGCCATCAATAAGATCAGAATTCCTGTGTTGTGGTCCAGTTTCATTGACATGGAAATAGAGACTTTGATAGGGAAACAACGTATCACTCCTGGAGATACCCCTACCTCTAACCTTGGAGATAGGGATATTAGAGTAGAGGGGGAAGAGACTGAATAAGGAGAGATGGAGACAAAGAAAGGAAAAAAAAGGATGCATAGGAAGAGAGAAAAAGTGATGAGGAAGAAAAGAGAGAGAAGTAGAACAAGAGGCTTTGAGGCCCAAGGAGATCACTGATATATCCCCTCAACAAACCAATCCATCACCAGTAAATACTGAAGATGAGGTGGTTGCCACCTTAGCCAACTTAAGCACCCCTGTGAAACTCAAGAAGAAGAGGCAAAGGCAGACACCCATGTATTTTAAGAGAAGAAAGAGCACTAGGGTGAAAAAATGAATACCTCAAACTCTAATAGAGGTCCCCATTACCATTGAGGAATCCCCTAGTAAGAAGGAAGAAACAGAGCTAGAGGAAGGAAAAATTGAGGAAATTACTTCCCCAAATACCAATCCCAAGACACCCATGACATATGCAAGAAGGCATTATACCGGATTAGCATCCTTGAAACAATTAGACATGCCCACAAACCTCCAAGGAGGAGAAAAAGAGATGCTACAGAAAACACAAGCCGTGCTACAAAAAAAGTAGGGTGTGCTGCAAGAAATATAGGAAAATTTATAGGAAACATAGGGTGTGCTATAGGAAAGATAGGAAAAGCTACAGGAAGAAAATAATTCCCAAGGGGAAGAAAAAAATGCACCAATAGAAGGGTAGAGTGCCCAAATTGAAGAACAAGAGGTACAGGTGGAGGCACAAGTTGTAAGAAAACATCCAGAAGAAGAAGCAACCTCTACAATTTTTTTTCAAAAAGACATCACAGAGTTACAAGAACCTACCCCACAACACAATTTGAGCTCTTACTGCAAGTTCATTGAAGGGGGGAGGTTGATCCCTGAGAAGCTCTCAATATCTCTCTTTTATGAGCTAGATATAGAAAGGGGGCACACCCATAGGTGGATGAAAATTTCAAAGTCCAGAAATGTTGAGAATGTGGGGCTAATGGAGGAAAAAATTAGTGAGATGGGGAGTGACCTAACTGATGTCAGACTCAAAGGATTAGTGTTGAGGGAATAGTTACAAGTGGAGCAAGAAAAGAACATGAGACTGAAGGAACAATTGCAACAAAAGGACACACAACTTACCACCATGGAAAGTCTTTGCATGGAGGAAATTCAATTTAGACACCCTTCTAATTCTTATGCAATCTACTTAAAAGAGCAATGGTTGAAGTTTCAAATCAAAACCTTAGAAAAAAATGGTTCAATTCCCTTTCAAAATTATAGGCAATTCATTGATTTTTGCATACAATCTAGTGTGGAAGATAAGCTAGGATGGAAAAATTTTAGATGCACAACCTCATCTTGACTAACATGAATATTTGGGACCACAATTATAGGTTCGCTGATATGAGTTTTATGGCCTTGGAATATTGGGTAAAAAATGAGGAAACAAGGGTAAAAGAAGTCAAGAGGGTGATGAAGAGAGAAGAAAGAGAACCCATACAAATTAGGGTAGATCTCATAAGCCCTAGAGGCATCATCAACAATCACCACATGATCTCCAATAATGTTGATGTGAAAGACAAATACATTAACACCTAAGCACATGAAATATCACATTTTGATGACATATCTAAATTACTAAGAGAAGGGAGTGTGGAGGCATGCCAAATAATATGGCATGATATACCACTTGGATTAAAGAACAAGGAGTACCATACTCCAGATAGATAGAGAGATGCCTTAGAAAGAGCACCCTTATACAAGAGAGAAATGAAGAGAATGAAGATCTGGTGCATATTATTAAAGATAAGCCCACCTTTGCTTCTAGGGCTACATGAAGGGAGAGATCAAATAAAGGACCAAAAGGAATGGGAGGAATAAGAAAATAATGTAGGATTCCACCCACAAGAAGGAACTCCTTCTAAGCTACCTTGGGATGTTAAGGTAGCTACTAGAGCTTTGAAGGAAATCATGGGAGACTAAGTTCCTCAAAGGATGAGAAACCATTTTAGTAGAGGGGTAATGATGAGGCCCATCATTAGGTATATTTTTAAGGGGTTGTAATGTCACCTTTTAGCTTATTTACTCTCTCTCTCTCTCTCTCTCACATTTGATTTCATTTTGTCATATTTTTCTTAGTAAGAAAGGTGTAAGAGGATTATCATGACTTGAAGCCTAACATGGTTTAATTGCAGAAAATAAAGCTATTTTTGAGTAAAATTCCATGTCATGGCTCAAAGTAGACAACAAGGAGAAATTATAGGAAGGTTTTTCACCTTCTTAACCTCCAAAATCAACCCAATATATCCTCAGATCCTATTCCAATAGTTCAAATTCAAAGGCATGCAAGCACACAAATGTTAAGAGGGAGCCAAGCTACACATCATTTAAATATCAAGGGGAAAAATGACTACTTTTTAGGGAGCTGCTGGTAGCTGCCCTTTAGTATAAATGAACAAGAGAAAGAGCTCATTAAGATTCAATTTCCATAGGCATCTAGAGAAATCTTAACTCTGTATTAGAGATATTTTGATTGTCAATTTTGATGTAAAAGACTTGTTATGAAATAAGAATGAGTAGTTGGTCTATTTATCACTGAGTTGATTTCAGAGGAGTGAAGCTAGTGGATTAGGGCCTAATCCATGAGTTGAAGTCTCTCTTCTTTACACTTGTGTTTCCTTTATGCTTCAATATTTTGGTTGATGCCATTCTATCTTAGTAGAATCTAAAACATTAAAATTGTGTTGACAGTACCCCTCTCTCACCTCTTCCATTAGAGCTTGAGGAGGGAGGCCTTCCAACACATGCCAAAAACATTCAGTTTATGATTTCTTGGAAAATATAAAATAATGTTCATTTTGTCTATCATGAATATGTTGTATATTAGAGGTTATATTTATGATTTAGGTGAATGAGTAGCTTAACTTAAATTCAACTCATATTTTCCACTATTTACATGATAAGTTGTTAATGATCAATGCATGAGTGAATTTACTAGTTACAAGTTTTACTACAACATCAGATAAGGATACCCTTTTCAACACTATCATTTTGGACTTCAAATATCCTTCAGTTGCCTTCCATTATGCTACACACAACCCTGTTTTGAATACCATATTCACAACCACCAAGAGCAACCTTCTTGGTGCAAGACATGCCTTACGAAGTTTTTGAGGTTGGCCAAGGGAGTTTGTCATCCACCATCCACCTAGATACACCTTTCCATTGCCTTTATTGACCTCCATTCCACCATTCTTAGCCTAAAAACCCTCTCATCCTATTTCCTGTAATGATTACAGGACTTCCTGTAGCAATTAAAAGGATCCTATAGCAGCTTCCTGTAGCAACATTGGAAGCCACCTCCCTCACTCCATAATCACTCCCCCACTTCACCTAAACTTAATGTCAACCTTGGTGTACCCCTAGCTTTGAATTATTTGTTCAAGGACACCCCTAGGTCACCCAAACGCTTTCTTCTATTGTTTCAAAACAAAGTAAATTGAGTGTGACTAGTCCATTATAGAATACATCATTAGCATAATAGCTAGCATGCAGTAGATATAAGTTAATTTATCATAGATGCAATGTGTGTGTGAAAGTAGATTAGGTCCCTTTTTTCAAGTCAATTGAGTATTCTAGAGAATGGATGCAATCTAGTGTAATTTCCCTTCTTGTAATTAGATTAAGTGCTAGTATTACCATTGCAAAAGTAGACATTAAGTAGATGAATGAGTACAATCTAGCATATCGTATTTTCTTGTAAACAGAGTAGTGTTCATGGTTTACTTTCAACATTGAGTTGAAATTATTAGTGTGACAGACTTTCTCACTTAGAATAGCAGTAACTCCCAACACCTCATAGTATAACTAAGATGAGGATGACACAAGTAGAGCTCATCTGCTGTGGATATAACACATTCACCTCCAAGTTTTTATGAACCCTGGGTTGATAAGTAAAGTTGAGTAGCCTCTGGGAGTTGCAACTCTCTTGGTGCAATAACAGGTCTCAACACCTAGTACTATGAACATCATTCCACTTCCAGTAAGAATTTATAACCTTGACAAAGGTATATACATTTCCCAATTACATATGAAATATATCCTTTAATTATAATATAGAGGGATAACTTCTGGTTGTGAAGCCAAGTCACATATTCTCACATCAATAGTATTTCTCATTAATAATTTTAGCATCAATAATATTTACTATGTAAGTGCACATAAACTAATTATATTCCAATGTTAAGTGTGGTCGTGTAATTTCAAGTTACAAGTAGTTCAAAGCTTGGAATCCAACTATTTATAGGATATGATTACTAGAATTAATTTACCATCCAACCTTCTAATTATAAAAATATTTGCTTTAGTTATATCTTCCAAGCACATCATGACAAAACACACCATGGAGAGCTATCAATCAGTAAATCATTCCTACTAGGACTTTTTATGGTAGTTAAGATATTGATCCAAGATATTTTCTTCGACGATTTTAACAAAATTGCATGAAATAACATGTAAAAAAAATATATGAAAAAACTTAAAGAATAATTAACATAAAGGAGATCATAAAGACAATGAAACCAATATTTGATAATGGAGTTCGTCCAATGTGGAATACGTCTCTGGGCCCTGCTTCATTAATGGGGAGGCCTCTTCATTCATCTTAGAAAAAATGAAAATGAGTACATGGAAAGATATATCTTTATACCTCTATTCCCATGAGTGACATGAAAATGGGATACTAAGATCGAAAAATAGACTACACCATTGAAATCCTTGCAAAATTTTGAGTAAAATGAGTATAAACTGAACTATATTATGTCATTGTGATTTCTGGATTATTAGATAAAATTTTAGATTCCATAATAGATTCCTTGGGAATATTTTCCTCGTAAAATACGCCCACATGGTTCCCATTGTATGGTTCCTCCTACCAAGGATCTTTCTAATCAGGGTTCCACCCATCCTCCCTCACACTCGACCCTCTCCTCTATTCAGTCCTCCAGTTTGAATGGAAAATAATGGTGTTTAAATTTCAAAGTGTTGAGGGATAAAAAAAAAGCACCAGTTGGGACACCGGTCATAGTGTTGTGTCGAGTCCGTTGAAAAGGTGAGTGGTCCAGGATTAAATCCTACAGCCTACCTTGTTTCGTGTTATGTTATAACCTTTGTTTTATTAACATGGTTTTATATAACCATGATGTTATATGTCATAAAAATACATGTTATATATTTAAAATTCCACCAAGAACAATATCCATTCGCCGATTTGTAGGGTGATCATGTTAATCGAGGTTTTTATTGATGTCAGTATGGCATTGACCGAGATGTAAATATTGTTGAGATGCCTAGTACCAGATGATGATGTCATGACTGTTTGACAAGATGCCATCAATGAAGAGGTCAACCCATGAAGATGTCAAACCACTAATGAAGAAGTCCTAAGAATTCCTTGAAATAGCTATAATGTTGCATGTGCCTTGATGATCTAGACCATAACCCTTGATGACATATGGATTCATACACTTGATGATGTCATAAAATAAATGAATTACCACAATTGATGATGGCACTTGATGAAGGTTGAAAGACTAGATGATAACGTGGAAGATATCATTTGATGGCTGGAAGACTATTTTGAAGTTCTCCTAATGATGTTGTACTATGAGATATTACTACACTATTATTGAATACATGATGCCATACCTTCATGATGATGTTGGATACTATCATGATGACATGGATGTCCTACATGATGACACTATGATCCTAAGATTGATAAGACAAACAAAGGAGAAGCCAAGCGGTGGAAAAGGCATGTTTTCCTATTCACCTCATGCACACAAAAATTAAGAACAGTCACAAATAAAATTTGTTTTTACCACCTTAGAGGCATCCTTCCAAATTGAATCCTATACCATCTTACAAAGCATATTTTTTCCTTTCCAATGAGATCTTATTTTTCCTGAAACTCCTAGTAGTTTTCAAGATATTGAATTTTCAAGTTGAAAAAATATGTTTTTGACATTGAGCCGACCTATGCTCAAGGACACAAGTCAACCCTTTTCCTAAAATTCACGTCATTTCAAAAATGAAAAACCACTATAAATATAAATTTAAAATCATTTATTTCGGTCAAGGAATTTCGGTGAAGTAGACACAAAATTCGGTCAATAAATTTAGAGATATCTACAGGAGGCCAAGGAGAAGGAAAATATTGTTTTAGGGAAATTATTTGGAAACAGTCTTGTGTTAAGAGTCGAGTTTCTTGTAGGCTGCCATCTTACAGTGGAGACCTTGTTGATTCTTAGATTACCCTTGGACCTACAGTATTTTCTGAAGTTTGGACTCCTGAAATTTGAATTGTGGTGAAATTCGAACTGGAGTGACTCTTGAGATCCAGACTGTGGTTAAATTCGCACTGCAATGCCTCCTGTAATTTGGATATGTAGTGCCAGTTTTGAAGAAAAATTTAGATCTGCAGATCTTTGTTGGAGGCACTGTATTTGGATCATTTTATAGTGAAATATTTTGTTGAAGGCGTAGTTTTGGGATTGTTGCAGACCTTTAATTGGAGGCACAATTTTTGGAATAAAATTACGCTTTAGTCTTGAGAGGAGCAATATTGATTTTATTTTACAGTGAATATATCTAACAGACCTATTGAAGAACATCTATTATATCAAGCCTATGCTTGTGACACTTGGTTTGAAGTCTTGACATCACATGGGATTATATGAGAGTAGGTTTTGTGAGCACTGTTTGAAGCAAGCTAGAAGTATTGAAGTATCATTTGAAGACAAAATTCTAAACTACCTTGGGAGTAGACCTCGAGGTCTTCTCTTGTTCATAACTTGGACTCCTCTTAGAATGGTCCTTTATAGACTATCTTGTTGTGGATTGTAAATGATCATGTTGGATCAAATTCTTCTTGGAAAATAGATCATACCTTCTATGTTTGGACTACCTGTGGTAGATCAAGTGCAGTGAATAGTGGCTCAGAAGATTCAAATTGTATGAAGCATTGTGTATCTAAAGAACTCTCAAATTGTGGAGATCAAGCCTATTTCACACTCCCAGATTCAGAATTGATTTTTGTGAATGGTTTTGGATACTTTTACTAAAGTCTTTGCAGAGTGACCTTGAAGAAGGTTCCAAATTGAAGATATTCTGTTGAGAAGCCTTGAGTGATCTTGGAATAATATGATGCATTATGAAGCCACCATGAGGTAAATTGGAGAAATTGTTTGGGTACGATGAAGAGCAGTGGTGACACCTTCTAAGAAGAAAATGTTGTCATTGATGATGTGACGTGGAGACTAAGTGTGACATGACTCATTGAAGAAGACTTTGGGAGTCATGAAGAATAACCAAACATATTTTGACGAGGTGAAGTTGAGGATTGGAGCCCAAGAGGTTGGAACCTCATGGAGATAAGGTCAGTTCCTTGAAAGATAGGGTTGGAGCCCTAGATGATTGGAGTCTTCTAGAAACTAGGTCAGAGCCTGTACCCGATATAGGGTTGGAGCCCTAGAGGTTGGTGCCTCAAATTAACAAGGTTGGAGCCTTGGAAAGACAAAGTCAGTGCTTGGCACAGTACAGGTTGGAGCCTGGAAGATTGGAGTATTCATCTAGGGTTGGATCCCTATATCATTATTGTACTTTACTTATTGTAAATAAGCAATTAATAAAGGTATATATTCCATCATTATTCATTTTGTGTTCTAAATATAAGTGATCTAACAGGTAAAAATAACAATTGAAAAGAAATACTGATTCACCCCCCTCTTAGTCTTTCCAACAATTAGAATCAGATCCAGTACCTTCACTCAAAGCCTAACAATTTGAAGGTTGATCATTAGAACACAAATGGAAAAGCCAAGGAAGAAAGTCTCCAATCCTCCTAAATATGTGTCTTCCTCAACCATCAAAATTGAATTCAATCAATTTGCGAAGGCTCCATTATTCAATGGAATTTTTTATATATGGGAGGCAAGAATGAGGAATTTATTGAAGACTCAAGGAATAGAAGTTTTGAAATCATTGATTAATGATGACATGAAGGACGAAGAATCCAAGGAGTACAATACAAGAGAAATGAATGAAATTTTGAATGGGTTACCAAATTCTGTGAAGGCCAATTTTGAAAAATGTTCGTCAAAAAAATTCATATGGGATAAAATTCATGATATTCATTACAAAGGAGTGTTGAAAATGATCTCTATTCAAGAATATGATGGAAAACAAGAAAGAAGTCTGAAATCCATCAAGGAAGTTGAAGATAAGAGATATGACAAAAAGGCTAAAGAAGACCTAGAAGATGAAGAGAACAAAGAAGACTTTGAAGAAGATATCTTGAATAAAATTATGGCTTCCATGGAAGAGATTAAAAATTTGAAAAAGGAAAATGAGGAACTTAAGAATAATGCGCAACATGGTAGCCAAGACAATACACGGAAGGAATTTGATTTTGTCAAGCTTCAAGTACAAGAAAGAGATGAGGAGCTCGCCAAACTTAAAGAGGAATTTCATCAAAACAAAAGAGAGCATCATGAAGAAGTAATATCTATGAAAAATCAATTGGATAAGGAAAACAAAAGGGAAGAAACTTTGTCAAGCCACCTTGAACAAAGACTTAAGATCTTGAACAATCTTGAAGCAGATATTGGTCAGTACAAGGAAGAGGTCTCCTCTCTTAAATCTCAACTAGAAGAAAAGGATGAAGAAATCTTCAAACTAAAATCAGACACCAATATTCTCAAGGCTGAAACATGTGAAGCTACAAGAATAAAAGAAGAAATGGAGAGAAGTCTGGCAAAGGAGAATGAAGAAATCTTCATAATGAAATCAAATATCATCTCCGTTAAATTTGAAGCACACGAAGCAACAATGATGATGGAAGAAATGAAGAAGAAACTAGTCATGAAAGAAGAAGATTGTGAAAAATTGAAAGGAGAATTTGTCTCTCTTAAAAAGGAAGTTGACATGTTGAATAAGAACTTGAAGAGTTCTCAAACCCTAGATGACATCCTAAGTCATCAAATATCCCCCTTGATAAATCAGGTCTTGGATATGTAGGTGAACCCTCAAGCAAGAATGATAATGCTTCAAACAATAAGGATGTGAGGAAGCCAGGAAGAAATGATACTCCCAGATCCAACAAAGGCAAGAGTCAAGATGACATTAGAAGAAACCCTAATCCAAGGATATTTATAGATGATGTCAATAATACAAAAGGAAATGAATATCATCAAATAATTCCAAGGCAAAAATACTTCAGAAGTACTTCAAGGAACTCTTCATCTCCCAGGTACCAAAGTATATTTCTTGGTTATTGCTATTCTTGTACAAAATTTGGGCACATGGAAAAAAATTGTAGGGAATATCACAAAGACCAATATAATGGTCCCTGTCAATCTCCTAGAAGCAATTTTGCAAGAAAAAGTCATGATTTCTTATTCATGAAAAATATAGAGTGTTTCAATTGCCATAACATTGGACATATGGCATGTGATTGTAACTTGACTTGGGCCCTGTAATGTTCCCAATTTTTAGCCTCAAGCTAAAAGGAACATTATAGTTAGAAATATATTATTTAGTTAAATAAAATGGGTAAGGAGAAGCATTTCCAGAAGAACTGCTACTACTAGGAGAGTTGGATGAACTACTAGAAGACCTGGATGGCGCTGGTGAAGAAGACAGACTGGATGAATCATCGTCAGTTGAAGGAAATTCAAGTTCATACCAACTTGGTGAATTTTGTTGACTTTGTAAATTTCCATGTCTTTTATTATTTTTTGTTTCTAACTTTTGTACAAGACTTTTAATTTCTTCAGCACTCTTACTCTCAATTTCATCAAAATTCACATCTCTGCTTACAATAAATTTCCCATTTGACAAAATTCGGTACCCTTTCTGCTCATCAGAATACCTGATCATTGTTCACTTTAAGCTTCATGCATCAAGCTTAGTTTGTTTTTCCTTAGGAACTAAGGAACAACAAATATATCCGAAAACTTTGAGATTCTTAACCCGTGGTTTGAATCCAAACTATGCTTCATAGGGCGTGATTCCCTCTAAAGAAGCTGTGGGAGATCTGTTTCTCAAGTAGACAACGGTATGAAATGCTTCAGCCCAATATGAAGGACTTAAATTTTTGAAAGTTAACATAGATCGCGCCATTCCTAACAATGTACGATTCATTCGTTCTACTACCCCATTTTGCTGCGGAGTGTAGACATTGGTAAGATGTTGCTTGATTCCATTTTCCATGCAATACTTGTTGAATTCATTTGAAGTGAATTCTCCATCGTTGTCAGTTCAAAGAGTGCCAATCTTCTCCTTTACTTCATTTTCAATAAGCTTACGAAAAGTTTTGAACTTTTCAAATGCTTCTGACTTTTGCTTCAAGAAATATACCCATGTCATCCTGCTAAAATCGTTAATAAAAAGTAAAAAATATTTGCAACTTCCAAGTGAATTTGGGAAGGGTCCACAAATATCACTGTGAACCAACTGCAAATGTCTGTCTGCTCGCCAGGAAATGGTGGGAAAAGTCTCTCGATGTTGCTTTCCAAAAATGCAGGATTCACACTTTGCATTTTCCTTTTTGAAGGTTGGAAGCTGTCCTTTAACCATGCCCTGTTTTTGTAACTGAGAGAGACTATCAAAGTTGAGATGGCCATATCTGACATGCCATAATATGATTGGTGAAATATCTGTACTTGCTACGCTTGCAAAGTCAGAATGTCTTGGAATAACTGTCCCTTTCATCCTTAACAGCTTTCCATCTTCATAACCTGTCATTACTGTTTGCATGTTTTGTTTGACTGAGTTGATTTTAACTGAGCCATCTTGCATAATAAATATATGCCCTGCTTGTCGAATTATGACTAAGGACAACAAATTTTTGCTTGAATGTTGGGACATACCATACATTAGAATTCAGATGCCTGGTAAAAAAACTTTAACTACACCTTTGCCTGAAGGAGTATGTTTGGTTTTGTCAGCAAGATAGATTGAATTCAGATGAAATTCTTTGAAACTCCAGAAGAAGTCCCGTCGAAATGTCATATGTTGAGTTGCGCCTGTATCAAGAATCCATGCATCTTCATAATCACTGCAGAGAAAGCTTGAAACTTGTAAAGCTGTTGCTTTTGTGTTTGTGAAAACATATTCGGAACTATCAGGATCATCTTTATCATTTGCAAACTATGCTAAGTTTGGATGAAACTTAGAAATTTTCTCAATAGAAGTTCTACAATCTGCTACAAAATGACCAACTCTGTTACATTGCCTGCAAACAATTTGACTCAAATCTGTGCCTCTTCCTTGAGACTGTCCTCTACCTTGAGATTGTCCTTGACCTCTGCTTTGTACTCTATTTTGAGATTGTCCTCTCCCTGGATTCTGTCCTGTGCCTTGCTGATATCCTCTATTTTGATTGTTGCCTCTGCCTTGAGAATTTTTTATGCCTGAATTGGATCCTTTGTTGGAGTTGTTTCCTTTGTGTTGATTGTGACCACGACCTTGCGCTGCTTGATTTTGATTAAAATTTCCTTTTTCTTTGTTTCTGGAACTGTCAGCTAAGGAGTTGCTGGAACTGGCTTCGGTGAGGAAGACGTCTTCCCCAGGCTGCTTCTTCTTCCCGAAGTTTTTATCATGTTGTGCTAACATGTCACTCATTTCATCAAATTTGATCTTCTCTAACTTGCCAGTGACTTGCAAAGTTTCCAAAAAATGAGTATATGATGATGGCAATCCAGCAATTAAAATTGTAGTTAAGAAGCTGTCATCAACCACTTGAAAACCAACATTGATGATTTCTTTCTTAATGTTTTTAAGTCGTAAAATGTACTCAAAGACATCGCCACCTTCAGTTAATTTCTGTTGAAGCAATTTTAATTGAAGATCAACCTTCTTTGATTCAGGTTGTGTATCAAAGAGGTCTTTGAATGTATGTAAAGTAGCCCATGCATCTGAATAATTCTCAATGTGTATGTACATTTCATTAGTAACTGAAGATTTTATAAGAGCTAATGCCTTGGCATCTTTTATTTCCCATTTTGTAAGTGCAGCTGGATCTGTTGGTTTATTTGGCTTAATGTTTCCATCACAAATTTCATGCCACAATTCATTAAAAATAAGAGTGCTTTCAATTAGATGTCGCCATGTCTTATAGGATTTCACTCCTTCTAGCTTATCAGTTTTATAGAAGAGATTAATTAATTTCGACATTGGAGTGTTGAAGCAGTGCACCAAAAGAATCAAGCACAAAAATTGAGCAACTTGTCACGACACGACACACGCCACACAAAAAAAATGACACACGACGCAAAAAATGATCTATCGGGGCTTGGCCTTGGCCCTCGAATAGTCATTGAAACAGGAGAAAACTGACTAAGCTTTGCACTTGGCTCTAGTCAATTTCTCAAATATTTACAAGGTAACTTTCAAAATTTGACTTTTACAATGATGCTCTTCCACAATCTGGTAAAAAAAAAGTTACCCCCCCTCAAAGTAAAATTACTTTGAGTTACAATATCACTCCAGAAACAAATTACAAAGAAAAAATCCCCTTATTACTCCAAAAAATTTACAAATAACCTTATTACTCCATAAATATTACAATACCCTTATTACTCCAATAAAAAACATTACATAAAAAATATGCCTTATCACTCCATTACAAAAACATTACTTCACTAACCCTTTACTTTACATAAAATATACGTTATCACTCCATTACAAAAAAAAATTACTTTTCTCCTAAAATATTACAAAAATATACCATATCTTTCCATTATGCAGCTATCACTAGTTTAATAATCACAAATTATACCATTCGACCATTCAATTCTACCTGTTGCATGCTCTGCCAAAAACGAAGTGAACTAAGTGATGCATGCTACTCTGTCGGAGACCGAAAGGTTGTACCCACCCGTTCTGCTGAATGTCAAGGAGAAAGTCGTGTAATAATCCCTGAAGGACAAAGAACATCTATAACTGGTTAGAAACTTTCTTTGCGCTTTCATCTCAGGTGGCTTCTCACGTCAACGACAAGCGGAATAAAAAACAAAAACGCTGTTTTAATTCACGTTAGGTGACTTCTCTCGTGGTTCTATCACCGAATTCATGGCGTGGTTCAATGTCAATACTTTGAAAGTTAAAAAAGAACAAAAACATTGATTTGATTCAATCGAACGCTGCTTTAATTCAGTAAATTCTTCAGCATTGCATTTAAACAGGTCTGGAAAATTGATAAAAAAAATAGACTATTCAAATATCATTTTCGTGGATAAAACTATGTTGATCAACCATGGAAAGGAGCGGATGAACGCAGATGAAACCTGAATTATCATTCCATTTGATTTCACATAAACCTGTGTTCCTGTTTGTTGTCCCTTCACATTTCCAAATCAAAAGAAAAAATCACGATCGGATTTCTGATTCAAATGACGCGATTTATGGGTAGATGTTGCGGCACTTACCCAATCTGAGAAACTAGATATTGGGGAGGAGATACTTCTATTGGATTTCACCACATATAGCGTTCAAAAAATTGTAACTCAATTCGAGTTGATACCAAAAAAAAAAAAAAAAACCATACATGTCATCAAATTAATAGTCCAATGTCTAGAGAACTAGAGAAACTATACATCGAGGAAATGCAAAAATCCACACTGCAGGGGGTTAAGGAAGGCAAGTGGAGTTCGGAGACCAATTGACATAATCGTGGTCATAAAAAAAAAACGCAAAACACTATATCTTCACGAGATCCAAAATCCTCCCAACCAAACAAGCATATAGTCCAATATTTTATTTGAATATACAGAGAAGGCGAGAACTCCAAGGTCGATGATTTTAGTTTATCACAGAAAATTTCTAATTTCTAATATAATGATAAATTTTTTATATTTTAAATCTGAAATTAAATTGAAATTTCTTTTCCTTAAAAAAAACTTGAACAATTTGCATACCAATCATTTGCTAGTCAATTCAATAGAGTTGAGTTTTCCAAGAACTGGTAGAGCTGGAATCCTCCTCCTCATATCCACTGCAACATTACCGTAGCTCTAATACCACAATAATGGCCGAAGTGTCCTCAGACACGTAATTTTATTAATAAGAAAAATAATTACATTGGAATTATGCAAGAGTTTACACCCGAACAACAAAAACACTCTTGCAATGAGCTATTTATAAGCTCAATGTCCTAACTTCCACTAATTATGGATCACTTATTAAATAATAAGTGTCCACTTACATTAAATGACCTTCTAACTATTCTACTAACTTTACTCCTAACTTAGAGCCTAGGAAACAACTCTATTCTAGAATCCTATTTTTAATAACAAAATTCTATTTCTAAGTATCTCAAATATTTATTAAATATTCTAGAATAATAATTATTAATTTAATATCTTAAATTAATAATTATTTTATTCAAACTTTATAACCTATGATAATATTTATTTTTGGATCATCTAATAGAGGCCCCATAATCCTTGAGAAGGAAGAATAAACACTCCTCATGTGAAATGAGGAAGAATAAAGCAGCAAAATTGAGCACCACATGGTGTGAACATGATTGGATCATGCTTGATCTAGTCATTTTGACCAAGTCCACATACACTGTCTAGATACAATGTATCTCCTTGGTGGACTGCACAGTTTTAGAGGAGGATCACATGCATGAGTTGGAAGGCACATGTGGATGGGACCCATGGTGGAGAGAAGCACTTGCTATATAAGAAGAGGAGGAGAGCCATTGTTATTCATGTTTTTGGTTCATCATTTTCGTATGGTATGCTTAGACTTGCATGTATAGTTCTTGAGCACAAGGGTGTTCCTGGTCAGGAATCCCTACCTCATCCTCAAGGAAGGAGAGTATTTCGAGCCCCATTTCCTCATTCTGTAATTTTGCCAAGCTTCCTCCTGCAATTGCAATGTTTTCCTGTTGGGCAGAAAACGTTGTGTTGCTGGGTACAGCAATAGAGGAACTCATAGAGTCATTCCTTGGCTTTTTTTTTGGTGGAGAGCTTATCTATTCATTGGAGGAGCAGCAGAGGAGACTCCTGGGCTTATTTTCAGATCTTTGGCACCTGTCCAACCACTCACCATCTCTCACAGCGTAGTCTAGGGCTGGAACTGCGTTATTTTATGCAGGTAGTGTTGGAGAGTTCATTTGAGCTCATCAGGAGGAGTTGTTTCTGAGTAAAGGGATCAATCTTTTGCTTAGATACACTATCAGAGGAGGGCATCATCATTTCAGATCTGCTACAACCTCATTCCATATTTTGATTTAGTTGCAGTGACAAGTTAATTGTCACATTGTACATTCTATGGCATTTGTAGCAATCTTTCCTAGATTGGCTAGAAATCTAGTATTGGAGCCCACTCTTATATTATTGGGCATTTCTTGTATATTTCAGCCATATTTCATGTATATGCATCTATAGCAGCAACTACTCTAATATAGGTAGCACTTTCACTGCTTTCCGGCATTTTGTGCAGTTGCAGCAACTCATGTATTTCATAGTTTGATCATTGGAGGTTGATTTTGGTAGCTTGAGTGGCTTGTACCTCAAGATGTTTATGTATATTGTAGCTGATATATTAATAAAAATGATGGCTGTATTATATTCCATTTATTGATATGTACAGATTTTCAGAGTTTCATGATTATGCTCATATGTTGTTGTAGCTCACTCTCTGAGCACTTTTCAAGATACTGAAGGGAAGGAGATATGTTTAACCTTCCTTGAGGGATTTATTTGAGCTCAACTTCTGGAAGAGAAGTGTTTAATGAGTTAACAAGGGGATCCAAGCCCCCTTTTTGCTTATTTTTGCATTAGCTTCTTTATACAACGTCCTTGAGGACCATATTGCAGAAATTCCCAAAAAAGGAATATTACAGGCCCCTACACAAGCTAGAACCATGCTAGAGAAGAAAGTTACACAAGTATGGAGAAGGAAGAAAATTACCTCTGGAAATATTTTGAACACTCTAGCCAACAACACATGTTGTTGAATTGATGAATTCATCCTTGATATTCCAAGTGATTGATAATGAAACTCTGCCAAAATGAGACCATGCATACATTTAGGGGGAGTATGTGATTCTTGAGCTTTCTTGAAAAAGCTAACCATGAAAGGTACCTATGAAATCCTTGATGAGTCATACATGGACAACCATCTTTTTATAGATCATCTCTCGGAAGCAACTCCATTGAAGAACATAATACATTCTAATTCTATGGACCATTGTTGAAGATGTCTTCCATTAGATCACAATGCAAGCAATCTTTCTTGAGCTAGAGGTGTTTATGCGGGCAGGGGGAGTTGGTTCATCACATGAAGAAATGCAATCTATCATGGACTACATTTCCAAAAGGAAGAGCACCATGACAAGGTAGTTAAATTCATATGAAGAATTACTGTTGATAAAGAAAATAAGCATTTTGATAGGGGGAGTACTTGAGCACCCTATTTTCCATTGATGTCACAGGGGGAGAAAATGTTGGAAGGGAAAGAATATTGCCATCAATGACAAAGGGGGAGATTGTTAATCAAGGTTGTCATTGGTGTCAATATGGAATTGAATGATATGTCAATATCGTTGAGATAACTAGTACTAGATGATGATTTCATGACTTTTGTTTGACAAGGATTCCATCAATGAAGAGGTCAACCCATGAAGATGTCAAACCACTAATGAAGAATTCCTAAGAAGTCCTTGAACTAGCTATAATGTTGCATGTGCCTTGATGATCTAGAACTTAACCCTTGATGACATATGGAGTCATACACTTGATGATGACAAACACTAAATGAATGACCACAATTGATGATGGCAATTGATGAAGGTTGAAAGACTAGATGATAACGTGGAAGATATCATTTAATGGTTGGAAGATTATTTTGAAGTTCTCCTAATGATGTTGTACTATGACATATTATTGCACTATTATTGAATACATGATGCTATACCTTCATGAGGATGCTAGATACTATAATGATGACATGGATGTCGTACATGATGAAACTATGATCCTATGATTGATAAGCCAAACAAAGGAGAAGCCAAGCAGTGGAAAAGGCATGTTTTCCTATTCACCTCTTGAAAAAAAAAATTAAGGATAGTCACAAAGAAAATTTGTTTTTACCAACTTAGAGGCATCCTTCAAAATTGGCTCCTATACCATCTTATGGAGTATATTGTTTCCTTTCCAATGAGCTCTTATTTGTCCCGAAACTCCTAGTAGTTTGAAAGATATTGAATTTTCAAGTTGAAAAAATATATTTTTGACATTGAGCCAACCTATGCTCAAGGACAAAAGTCAACCCTTTTCGCAACAGTCACGTCCTTTCAAAAATGACAAACCACTATAAATATAAAGTTAAACTCATTTGGTTCAGTCAAGGAATATCGGTGAAGTAGACACAAAATTCGGTCAATAACTTCAGAGATATCTATAGGAGGCCAAGGAGTAGGAAAATATTGTTTTGGGGAAATTATTTTGAAATAGTCTTATGTTAAGGGTCGGGTTTCTTGCAAGCTACCATATTATAGTGGAGACCTTGCTGTTTCTTATATTACCCTCGTACCTACATTACTTTATGAAGTTCGGACTCCTACAATTTGAACTGTGGTGAAATTCACACTGGAGTGAATCTTGAAATCCAGACTATGGTTAAGTTGAGACTGCAGTGCCTCCTATAATTTGGATCTATAGTGCTAGTTTTGAAGACAAATTCAGATCTGAAAATCTCTGTTGTAGGTTATGTATTGGGATCATTTTATAGTGAAATATTTTGTTGAAGGTGCAATTTTGGGATTGTTTCTGACCTTTAATTGGAGGCACAATTTTTGGAATAATATTACAGTTTAGTCTTGAGAGGAACAATATGAGTTTATTTTACAATGAATATATCTAGCAGACCTATTGAAGAACATCTATTATATTAGGTCTGTGCTTTTGAAACTTGGTTTTAAGTCTTGACAACACTTGGAATTATATGAGAGCAGGTTTTGGTGTGAAGCAGGCTAGAAGTCTTGAAGTATCATTTGAAGACAAACTTCTAAACTACCTTGGGAGTAGACCTTGAGGTCTTCTCTTGTACATAAATTGGACTCCTCATAGGACGATCCTTTGTAGACTATCTTGGTGTGGACTGTAAATCATCATGTTGGATCAAATTCTTCTTGGAAAATAGCTTAAACCTTCTATGTTTGGACTACCCGTGGTATGATCAAGTGCAGTGAATAGTGGCTCAAAAGATTCAAATTGTATGAAGCATTGTGTATCTAAAGCAACTCTTAGATTGCGGAGATCAAGCCTATTTCACACTCCTAGATTCAAAATTGATTTGTGTGAATGGTTTTGGAGACTTTGACTGAAGTATTTGCGGAGTGACCTTGAAGAAGGTTCCAAATTGAAGATATTATGTTGAGAAGCCTTGAATGATCTTGGAATACTATGATGCATTGATGAAGCCATCATGAGGTAACTGGGAGAAATTGTTTGGGTATGATGAAGAGAATTGGTGACACCTTTTAAGAAGAAAAGGTTGTCATTGATGATGTGATGTGGAGAATAAGTGTGACAGGACTCATTGAAGAAGACTTTGGGAGCCATGAAGAATAACCAAACATATTTTGATAAGGTGAAGTTGAGGATTGGAGCCCAAGAGGTTGGAACCTCATAGAGACAAGGTCAGTGCCTTGAAAGATAGGGTTGGATCCCTAGAGGATTGGAGTCCTCAAGAAACCAGGTCGGAGCCTGTACCGGATATAGGGTTGGAGCCCTACAGGTTGGTGCCTCAAATTGACAAGGTTGGAGCCTTGGAAAGACCAAGTTGGTGCTTGGCACAATACAAGTTGGAGCCTGGAAGATTAGAGTCTTCATCTAGGGTTGTAGCCCTATATCATTATTGTACTTTACTTATTGTAAAGAAGAAATTAATAAAGGTATCTATTCCATCATTGTTCATTTTGTGTTCTAAATATAAGTGATCTAACTGGTAAAACTAACAATTGAAAAGAAATACTGATTCACCCCCCTCTCAGTATTTCCAACAGATCAAGCCTTTTTGGTAATACAATGGTGCCATGTGGCCCTTACTATTGGGTCATCTAGTATCCACTCACCTGCCACTAATTTTAGTGGGTGTCAGCATATTTGGAAGATTCACCAACTATAGCAGTGCCACTACATATATTTGGAGGTCCGCCAAATTTAACCCCCCTTTTGCCAAATTTTACTAGACCTTCAACTTTGGTGCTAGTCAAAATTTATCTGGCGCCAACTAACTTATCCTTTTTGCCAAGTTTTACCACAAATTTAGTTGGGTTTAACTTTAATATACGAACTCGGATTGAGGCACCACTTTCATTTTTGGATTCCTTGCAATGATCTATTTGACTTGGTCCTAGTCTCACTAATATTTGAGGACTTTTATCTCTTGGTCCAATAGGGATCCTCCTAGATCATTCCTCTGCACTGAAGTATTTTTGTTCCTCCAAAAGTATAAATAGGTACTTCAATCTGATGTACTTTGATCTACATAACAAATGTCTCTAACATGCCACTCTTTCATTTCCTTCACTTTTGTACTTTGGAACTGGGAATCATGAAGTCAACACCTATATCCATATGCAAATTTGTAGCTCCCAATGAATGTATAACTTGTAAGACCATACTTTCCAAGAGTCTATAAAACAATCATTGTTAAGTTTTACAATATAACCCATCACTTTTCCTATCCAGCTATAGGCCAAAATATCACTATGTTACATACTCAAGTGATGTTATACACTTCATCACTTTTACAATATTTTTCCCATATATGGGGTCTTTAAAAATCAACATGTGATTTACAATAGTGGCCATACTCAACTATTTAAAAATGATACCCATTTCTTCCCTCATGAGGCTAATGGGCTATCTTCTTATAACTAGATTCCTTGTTGAACTTTTTCATCGGTCGGTTCCTTCATTGATGATTTCATATGCTTCCAATCCTTCTTTGGGCATAACTCTAGATGAAACTTCCAACATGTGGATTTCTGATGTCCACCCTTGTTGCAATGCATTAGGGGAATTTTGAGGTCTAAAATGGGCCTCCTAAGGAAATTATAAAATAATAGTGGAAATAATAAAATAAGATTAGATTACATCATCAAGTTTTAGAGGGAAAAAAGAAAAAAACTATTTTTTCAACTCGTATTTTCAACTTATCTCCCCATGGGTTTACTCAAATTTTGAGTAGAAACACTCATTGGATGCATAATTATTACTCAACCAAGGATTACCCATGTTGCATACTTTCGATCGATCCTGCTACATGAAAAATGAGAAACACATGAAAAACGTGATTGCATTAATGTTTTTTCATGTATTTCTTATTTTTTATGTAGCACGATCCATCGAAAGTATGAAACATGGGTACTCCTTGGATGAGGAATTAAATTTTTCATTGAACGAGTATTCTCACTTGAAATTTGAGTAAAACCTTAGGGAGATAAGTTGAAAATACGAGTTGAAAAAGTAGTTTATTTATTTTATTATTTTTTAATATTTTTACTTTTTACTCCAAAAATGGTGAATCATCTCCCATGGTTGAAATCATCATCTTGAATTCTATTGGTTCTTATAAATTTTATTTTGGTTGTAATTTTTTCTTATAAGGCCCATTTTAGACCTCAAAAGTTCTCTAATGGCTGTAATGGTTTTTCTTCCTCCAAAATTTCTTGACCTTCTTTTATATCTCCTTCTTGGGTGACATAACCTTCCTTGAATGAATGTGTTTGGTGTGTATCTGGTGAGGAAAAATTGACTTATATATTCCTCTGAAATACTCACTATCACTAAAAGGTGGTGTTGTGTTATCAACATCCTGCATTGACTCAGACTTGTAGCTTGAAGACTCTCCTATATTCATGGGTTTGGAGTGTATTTCTTTCACTTCCTTTATGACATAGCCCAATATTGCATATATAGGTAGTTCCATCACCTGGATGGGATTCAAAATGACCTGTCCATTAACTCTTAGTCCCTTTCCTTCATATCTCATATCCTTCATTAGATTTGAACCAAACCCTGTAGTTTTCTTTTCAAATGCACCAAAATCTCAATCATAATGAGAACGTGAAACTAAAGAATCAATGACACTATTTACCTCATTTTTCGATTATGAAACGGGTGATGATGGATTTACTAAGCCTTCACTACAATTCATCTTTTCCAAGGCCTCTTCTATGGCTTATAAATTAAGTTGCAATCCCTCCTTCTCCTCTTCTACTTCTTCTAGTATCCTTCTCATTTCAACCTTATCTGCTTGAATGCTCTCATTTATCTCCTCAAGTTATTGGACCCATGTATTCTTTGATGTTATTCCCATTAGGGGAATTTTGAGGTCTAAAATGGGCCTCCCAAGGAAATTATAAAATAATAGTGGAAATAATAAAATAAGATTAGATTACATCATCAAATTTTAGAAGGAAAAAAAGAAAAAACTACTTTTTCAACTTATCTCCCTAAGGGTTTACTGAAATTTCAAGCGAGACCACTCATTGGATGCATAATTTTATTCCTCATCCAAGGAGTACCCATGTTACATACTTTCAATGGACAAAACTACATGAAAAATGAGAAATACATGAAAAATGTGATTTCAATAATGTTTTTTCATGTATTTCTCATTTTTCATTTAGCAGGGTCCATCAAAAGTATGCAACATGGGTACTCCTTAGACGAGGAATTAAAATTTTTATCCAACGAGTAATCCCACTCAAAATTTGAGTAAAACCTTAGGGAGATAAGTTGAAAATACAAGTTGTAAAATCAGTTTTATTATTTGATTATTTTTTAATATTTTTACCTTTTTACCCCAAAAATGGTGAATCATCCCCCATGGTTGACATCATCATCTTGAATCCTATTATTTCTTATAAAGTTTATTTTGGTTGTACATTTTTCTTAGGAGGCCCATTTTAGACCTCAAAAGTTATCTAATGCATCATTGGTCGAACACCTGCAATCCCATTAGTTGCGATCTTCATATCATCGTCTGAATAAGAACCTATATCAATTAGTCCAACACCTGTAATCCTAATAGTTGCGATCTTTGTCTCATTGCCTGAATCTGGACCAAGGTCATGCTGCACTGTAGCAACAATTTTCTACTTCCATTTTCCTCCGTACTTCTTAGGCTTCAATTATGGATGCAATTTCCAATAATGCTCCTCATCATGACCTTGTTTCTTGCAATGAGTGCCTGAAGGCGTTCATTCATTTTTCTTTGTTATTGTTGTCTTATTTGCATGGTCATATTGTTCATGCTTTTCCCCATTTTCTAGATGAAGAGCTTTTACATTGGCCTCGTTAAGAGTAGTGGGATTAAACACCAATAATGAATGACAAAGATGGCTATGTAAAGAACCAATATATTTCATCAAAGTATTATGTGAATCTAAAGGAATACCCAATGCGAAAGCTTTCTTCCTAATTTCCTCTATGAAAATTTGAACATTTTGGCCTTTGCCTTGTCTCAGATTTTTCCATTCCATCATGGATTTTTAACAATATCTCGATGGATATAAGTTTCCTTTTAATGCAGAAACAAATTCATACCATGAAGAAAGGAGTTTACCAGTACACTTGCTGCATTTATGAAGTTTTTTCTCCCACAATACAAGAGTTGTGCCTCTGTGTCGAAGAGATGACAACATGATCTTTGCCTCATCCTCTTCGATCTATTTTATTCAAAAATATAATCAATTTGTGTGATCCAATTTTTTATATTTTCTACATTATATTCTCCGTTAAACATGGGAAAATCAAAATTTACATCCAACTTTAAAAAATGTTTTTTAGAAGCATTTATATGCTTATTATTAGAATGATGAGAATAAGATGAAGAAGGAGAACATTCACTTGAATATGGAGATGGAGGTTCAAGAGGTTCTCCTCCATTTCCTTGATTTACCAAACCATTGTCCTCTACTTTCTCTTTCTTATCTTTTCCTTCATTTCTATTCTCTTCTCATAATTTGCAAACAATTTATCTACCATGTCTTCCATCCTGTACAAATATTTGCGCAAATATTTGTCATTCTCAGTGCGAACATCATCATTCTCCATTTTCTTTCTTCATGGTGCACATTGTAATATTCCCAATTAGTCATGAGCTAATTGGAATATTCAATTTTGTTTTATTTCTTTGTTTAAATAATAAGAGGACAAAGGATGTCCATAATTCTCCTTAATAATGAATAAATCAATGCCAAATGTGAAAGAGACAAATATTGGCAACTTAATTAAAGCACCCTTGGTGTGAAAGGGGCTGGATCACTTTGACTGGGTCAACCTTGACCAAATCAATAACGCTGTCATGGAGGAGTGGTCATCAATGACAGACATCACAGTTTTATATGGAGATGCTTTGTGGGAATGTAGTGATATTTTTGGATGGGGCTTAGGGTTTTCAAGCTCATATTCTATTTAAGGAAGAGGATGGTAGCCATATTGATTATGTTTGGGTTTATTATATTTTTTAATATATGGTCTATTTAGACATATACCTTTCTCTTACTGTTTCACTGAGATAGACTGCTGTTTAGCACAGGGTGTTCCTGATTGGGAATCCCACCTCTTCCATTGAGGAGCTCTTGGAGGAGTCTTGTACTACATTGTACACTATCAGGCTTAAGGCCAAGCTTCATATTTCTTTTACAACGCAGATCCTGTTGAGGGTTTGGTTGTTTTTGCAGGTTGCAGCAAGTGGTGATTAGATCTCTAGATCTAGGCCATCTCATTGCTTATTTCCAGTGGAGGAGGTTTCCTTTCCATTGGGAGGATAGTATTGAAGGCCATTGAGCTTATTTTCAGATCTTGGCATCAGACCAATCATTTTTTGATCCCTACAGTGCAGTTTACTTCTAGATCTGCGTTATTTCTGTGAGAGGAGTTGCAGGGTGGTTTAACATACCATTTGGAGAGCTGACTTTCTAGTGAAGGGCATATTCCTTTCACTTTGAGGATCTATTGGAGGAGGCTATTTTATTGATAATATCAGATCAACCACAATTTCTAGATATGTATTTTTCATTAGATCTGCAGTCTTAGATCTCATATCTACAACTTGTACTTGGTTTTTTGCTGAAAACCCTTGAGGGGTTCTTGAAAGGAGCTTGTATAGTGCATGGATCTGATATAGATCTATATTTTGAGGCACATATCAGCCCTAGATATGATTTATAATTAAATTCTATAGCAGAGGTAATGAAATAACACTGTAAGGGTTTTCCATCTTTTCTATATAGTTGCAACACCTCATATTGAGGGATTTTTGTCATTGGAGGCTTGTATTTCTTGTTATGCACCTTATGGCCCATTTCTTATGTACATTTTTCTA
This sequence comes from Pinus albicaulis, assembly GCA_034641835.2. Taxonomy (NCBI): domain Eukaryota; kingdom Viridiplantae; phylum Streptophyta; class Pinopsida; order Pinales; family Pinaceae; genus Pinus; species Pinus albicaulis. The sequence continues at coordinate 422,914,448 of CM076572.1, forward strand.
CTGTAATAACATATGAAAGGTCTCCATATTGGCCTCTTACTTTTTAAATGATGATATGCAATATTTTTCCAACATTTTGCACTATATTCCTGCTTTTCCCATTTGGGAATATTACAGTGGTATTAGAGCATAATCTTGGCATAGCCTGTGCATTCTAAAAGCCAATATGTCATCTGAAGAAGGAGAGCCTCTTACTGATAGAGAGAGGAGGTATCAAAGAAGAAGCCACAGAAAATTTGATTATAAAAATGAAAAAGAAGACAAGGGTAAAACCCCTTTATCTGGAGGTGAATATGAAGAGAAGGAGTTCCCTAAGATCCTTCTAGAGCCATGCAAGACATTGATAGAGATATCAAGGAGATGAGAATGGAAATATTCAAGGAATCCCCTAAAGGATTTCAACATGGAGAAGGCTCTAGCATGTCTCATCACTGGAATGATCAACCGGGGCATCAACCACAAGTTTCCCAATGCTCTACCATGCCTACATTTTTGGCTGTGGGAAATGAAGGGTTTTAGGAGCAAGAATCCCTTGAAGAATATTTTATGGAGTATGAATCTCAAACTCAGAGATTCAAGGAACACTTGAGTTTTAAATAGTTTTGTCAAATAAAGGACAATAGAAGACCAAGGCATCATCATAGAAGTGGTGGACTCATTCAGAATCATGATCAACACCATACTATGGGCAGATTATTTTTACCCAATTTTGATGGGTCATCCAAGTGTACTGCCAAATCTTGGGTAGAAAAACTTGACATCTACTTTCAGTTGAACAAGGTTCCAGAGATGGAGGCCATTAATATTGTAGCGCTGCACCTTGAGGGTGAAGCACAAGATTGGTGGTTCCATGGCTTGTCTACATTAGGTCATGGCAATGTAATTACATATTCAGAGTTTACTAGAAGGCTGGTGGAAAGATTTGATAGAAGAGATCATGAAGCACCCTTCATGAGCCTTGCAAAGTTAAAACAATTAGGTAATTCAAAAACTTAAATCTCTGAATTTTTAATACTTTCTGTTATGGTTCCTGATTTATCTGTAGCAAGAAAGGTGTACATGTTCATTGATGGGTTAGATGAAACTCTTCATGGGTTGGTTAAATCTACCAAGCCCACTACCTTACAAGATGCTATTGAAAGGGCTAGAGACCTTCAAGATGCCTTGCCTAAAGCAAAGGCAACATTTCATCATAAGCCCTCTTTTCCATCAAAAGGAAAAGAAGAAAAGACTACTCCTTCAAAGGAGAGTCAACATAAAAAACCTCTTGATGATGATGTTCGAAGAAATTTGAGGAGGAGGAAGATTTTCTTCACTTGCCAAGAAGCTTGGGCACCAGACATAGATGTGCATCTGGAAAAGCACATTGCATAGAGATCTTCTCAAATGATGAGGAGGAAGAAGAAGAAGAACAAGGGAGGGGTCACAACGCTGGCATAGCAGGAGATGATCCACCACCGCCTGGAGGTGAGGATGGAGAAATTGCTCCAATTAGAGGCACTCTTTCATCATTGAGAGTGATACCCAACTGTCATGAAACTTCAACACAAGAAACAGAGTTGAGTTTGTGCAGTGGAAGTAGGGCTATGATGATCCCATCTATTATGCACATGAGGATGATCCATGAGACATCATTATCTTGTGGTAAACCACCTGATTCAGGTTTGGTGAAAGATGTCTCACATCTTGATGCTCAATTTATAGATCCACGAAGGATGGGAGCATTAGAAGACCAAAATACAATGCTGAGAGTTCTGGGTGAGCTCAAGGAGGAGGGATATATTATTCCACTATCACCATTATCCACTCTCTCATCTCATATTGTGCTGAGAGGAAATGTTGCAACATTGGAGGGTGACATCATCATGGGGCAAGGAGACCATTCCTTGGCTATAAGATGATCTCACTTAGAGAGAAATATTCCATACATGATAGAAGATGGTGGCCACACATGCATTCTTTGATTAAAACAAGGAGGTATTGGATAGATGATAGCCTCCCATGGGAGACTAAATTTCAAAAGCCTCAATCTTTACTTAAGCATGTGCATATGCAATAAGGGCAGCAAGGAGAGAATAGCAACCTTCCATCATATACCTTTGGCATGGGAGATTTCAAGGAGGAAAGTAGCCATATGATAGACATTCCTTTTGATAGATCATTAGCGCTGTCACTATGGAGATTGATCCATATTGGAAATCCCAACCGTTGGTGGATTATTCCAAGGATCTTCACACATGCATGATACTTGATGACTAGCTACATGAAGAGGGCTATTCAGTCCAAGAAGGAGTCATCTACTATCATGGTAGAATGTTCTTATCTAGAGCCTCCAAGCTCAAGGAGAAGTTGCTACAAAGAGCTTATGAAGAGTTTTTTTTTCAGCCATACATATCTTATGAAGTCCTACAACACTATCATGGGAAGCTACACTTGAAAGGGCTTTGAAGAAGAGATATATCAAAATTTTCAAAGATGCATGAACCATGTGGAGTTGGGAGAGAAACATAACTCTATGAAGGAGTTAATTCAGCCACCTCTTTCCTCTTTTGGAATGAGAGGAGATGTATCAATGCACCACTCCATTTGTATGAGGATAAATTTTGGTGAAGAACATGCTTATGTACCTAATGTTTTATTTGATGAAGATATGCATTCGTTTACCATGTTTATGCAGGCCATATCTCCAAGAAGGAGCACTATACCATATAAAATTCATGGCCAAATTTGGGCCACAAAAATTTCTGAACATGGCCACTCCCTTGGAGATCAAAGGGAGATTTTGTATCATTGTGGGTGCATTCCAAAAGCACCAAACATATCTCACACTTTCAACCATGGTGAGATGACTTGGGAAGTAAGTAAGTGGTGGGGAAACCACTTACCACATCATGATTAGATGCAGTCAGGAGATTTACTGCGCTGGTTCCACATGTGGGACTATGAACCACCTCCATATGCACAAATTTCTGTTTGTATGTATTTAATTTTGATCCCATACATTGATGATGTACTTATACTTTTTATGGGAACGTATGGAGGGTGGATGGGAGGTATGCATGTGCCCTATGGGATGGAGATTCTCCATGTTCACTATGTTACATGTTTCAGGGAGAACATTGGGCAGACCATGTTTGTTTCATTTGAACTATTACTTCCTTATGGGATGGATTATTTGCATCTCATGAGAACTTTGGAGGATAAATTCATGGAGGGATAGATTGGTGAACACTTAGATTATGAGGGAAGCTTATCACATGTTGGTGTCACCAATGATGGAGGTTTGCAGCATTCACCTTGTGAGTTGCTTGAGGACAAGCACCATTTGGGAAGGGAGGACTGTAATATTTCCAATTAGTCATGAGCTAATTGAAATATTCAATTTTGTTTTATTTATTTGTTTAAAGAATAAGAGGGCAAAGGAGGTCCATAATTCTCCTTAATAATGAATAAATCAATGCCATATGTGAAAGAGACAAATCTTGGCAACTTAATTGAAGAACCCTTGGTGTGAAAGGGGCTGGATCACTTTGACTGGGTCAACCTTGACCAAATCAATAATACTGTCATGGATGAGTGGTCATCAATGAGGGACATCACAATTTTAGATGGAGATGCTTTGTGTGAATGTAATGATTTTTTTGGATGGGGCTTAGAGTTTGCAAGCTCATATTATATTTAAGGAAGAGGATGGCAACCATATTGATTATGTTTGGGTTTATTATATTTCTGAATATATGGTCTGTTTAGACATATATCTTTATCTTGCTGTTTAGCTGAGATAGAGTGCTGTTTAGCACAGGGTGTTCCTGATCGGGAATCCCACCTCTTCCATTGAGGAGATCTTGGAGGAGTATTTAACTACATTGTCCAATATCAGGCTTAAGGCCAAGCTTCATCTTTCTTTTATAGCGCAGATCCTATTGAGGGTTTGGTTGTTTTTGCAGATTGCAACAAGTGGTGATTAGATCTCTAGATCTAGGCCATCTCATTGCTTATTTTTAGTGGAGGAAGCTTCCTTTCCATTGGGAGGACAATTTTGAAGGCCATTGAGATTATTTTCAGATCTTGGCATCAGGCCAATCATATTTTGATCCCTACAACGCAGTTTACATCCAGATATGCGTTATTTCTGTAGGAGGAGTTGTAGGGTGGGTTAGCACACCATTTGGAGAGCTGATTTTCTAGTGAAGGGGATTTGCCTTTCACTTTGAGGATCTATTGGAGGAGGATATTTTATTGATCATATTAGATCAACCACAATTTCTAGATCTGTAGCCTTAGATCTCAGATCTACAACTTGTACTTGGTGTTTTGCTGAAAACCCTTGAGGGGTTCTTTAAAGGAGCTTGTATAGTGCATGGATCTGATATAGATCTATCTTTTGAGGCACATATCAGCTCTAGATCTGATGTATAATCAACTGCTGTAGCAGAGGTAATAAAATAATGTTGTAAGGGTTTTCCATCTTTTCTATATAGTTGTAGCACCTCATATTGAGGGATTTTTGTCATTTGAGGCTTGTATTTCTTGTTATGCACCTTATGGCCCATTTATTATGTACATTTTGCTGCTATAATAACATATGAAAGGTCTCCATATTGGCCTCTTACTTTTTAAATGATGATTTGTAATATTGTTCCAAAATTTTGCACTATATTCCTGCTTTTCCCATTTGGGAATATTACACATGTCCAATCTCGGGGTTAAAAGACTTGAGTATTCCTTCACCATTTTTTATTTTGGCCATTGTTATCATCCATACTCACAATTCACATCAACAAGAAGACGAATATGATACCAGCATGATCCAGGATCTTTTCTTTGGTGATTTTAGTAGAATTACATGAAAGAGCATGTAAAAACCATATATAAAATGATTAAAGAAGAAGAAACATAAACGATACTATAAATAAAATGAAAAAAATATTTGATAGCAAAGTTTTTCCAATGTAGACTACATTTCTAGGCCCTACTTAAATGGTGGAGAGACCTCTTCATTCATCTAAAAAAAATGAAAATGAGTACATGGAAAAATACATCATTACACCTGCAATCTTGGGAGCCACCTGGAAATGTGATGCTAAGATCACACAATAAATTGCACTAGTGAAATCCTTGTGAATTCTGAGTAAAATGAGTATACACTCAACTATATTCTGCCACTTTCAATTCTGGATACCTAGAGAATATTTTAGATTCCACATCAGATTCCTTGGGAATATTCTAGGGATATTTCGATAGAATATTCTCCTTGTAAAATGCACCCACATTATTCCCATTACAGGGTTCCACCTGTCAAGGTTTCTGCCAGTTAGGGTTCCCCCATCCTCCCGTGTGCTCGAACCTCTCCTCTGTTTGATCCCTCAGATTGAATGGAAATGAATGGTTTTTAAATTTTAGAGTTTTGACAGATAAAACAAAAGTGCCGGTTGGCGCATCGCTCACCATGTTGTGTCGAGTCAGTTGAAAATGTGGGTGGACTGGGTTCAAATCTTGTGGCCTACCTATTTGGTGTTTCGCTATAACATTCATTGTAACATGGTTTTATATAACCATAATGTAATATGTTATAACAATACATTCGCTATATTTAAATTGTTGCCGACAACAATATCCATTTTCCAATTCGTAGGTTGATAAGGTCTTTTTGGCCACACAGTGTGTTCCACATGGCACCATTTGGTTGGGTCACATGGTCCCTTACTCTTGGGCCATCTAGTGTTTAATATTTTAGCGGGTGCCACTATATTTTTCGGTTCTGCTAATTGTAGTGGTGCAACCATATTTTTTGGTTCTGCCAAGTGGAGAGGTGCCACTACATTTTTCTACAGGTATGCCAATATTAGCCCCCTGCTACCAAATTTGGCTGCACCGCCAACTTTGGAATTGGTCCAAATTTATCTAGTGCCAACTAACTTGTCCTTTTTACCAAGTTTGAACACAACTTTGACTAGGCATAACTTTCACATATCAACTCAGACTGAGGTGCTGTTTGCACCATTGGATTCCTTGAAACAAGCTCTTTGAATTGGTCCCAGTATTGTCAATATTCAATGAATTTTATTTTTTGGCCCATTAGGGATCCTCTCAAATAATATATAAAGGTTTTGATTTATTTGGGGTCGTAATTTAATCCTTCTAAATTTTAGATATTTTAAAACCCTAATTATAATTAATTTAAAAAAACTTGAAAAATCCCAAAAGTGTATTTAATTAAGAACTATAATAAAGTTAAAGGATAATTTATTTATGCACAATGATATAGTTCCTAGTTTCATTAACAAAAAATAATTAAATAAATAAAAAATCCAAAGAAACCAGGTAAGTTACCTACATAATATATAGGGTTTTCCACAATGCTTCATGTTTGACCAAAGTAAAGAAATGTCCAATTGTTGCTAGTGTGAAGTTGATTTCTCATTCCATACGCTTCCAGAAGAGAAAATGTATTCTTATGATAACATCTCACCATGTTCTAAAAACCCTAATGCATCCACTCTCCAATGAAGTCACAATGTTATGTGTTAATGTTAAGCTGATGAATATTCTCTTAGATAAGAGTAGTGGTAACATGTTCATGAGAGGAAATTTCAACACCTACAAAGTTAATTAGAGGATGGCGGCTCCAATACTTTTCATATTCTTATATAAAATAATTTCCAATTTGGAAATGAGTCGAAGATAGGGTTAATCATAAGAGGAAAGTAAAACAAATCATTTGACTTTACAATGATGATATTTTTGTTCAATCCTAGTTTTTGTTCATTATGAATAATAAGTTTATCACAGTTAATAAGTTTATCAAAGTATTGTAAGTTGGAACAATCATAATAAAAGTTGTTAATGAAGGCCTTCATGTCATATTTTTTTGCACATGTTTTCAAAGAAGCGGTTATATTCAATATGTTGCAAATATTATTCATTCAATATAAATGTTTCTTTAGAACAAGGCATAAATAATTCCTTTAATGCAATCCTCCTTTCAAGTCCCAAACTCAGTTTGCGATTTTGATCATTATTATCATAGATACAAAGATATTTGTTTAAAGAATTTTGAAACATGGCAACATTAGAAGAGGATAGAAACATATGTATTTTTAAAAACTTAAATCCACATACTAAATCATGCTTTAAAATTGAAAATTAATAGGTACAATTTTTTTTTTTGGATCTATTTGAAAAGGAAACACTTTATGTTTATCAACATCATCAACTTAAAATAATCATGATTTATGTTTTTTTGGAAATAAAAGTGACAATATCATCTTGATGTTCTATATGTATGTTTTCAATTTTTTTCTAAGAGCGTAAAATACTATTTTTTGAAATATAAACATGCATTCCTATTTAATAGATTGATCAATATCAGTTTTAGAAGTCCCTTCATAACATCCTTTAAAAATTTCAACCTCAAGGGCTTCTTCACTCTCACAAATTTTCTAATCTATAATTTCCAAAGTATAAATGAATTGCTCATTTTCTTCACAACATGGATTTTCTTGATTACTAATATAATTAACAAAAGATAAAGATCTAAACCAGAAATATTTGATTCATATATACTCATCACCTATTTTACTTATTTTATGGTCTTAGAAAATAATAATGTTTCTTGATTAATTTTTTCATCATTAAGTTCAAAAATAACTTCATTCTGATCTAAAAAAACAAATTTCTTTTCTAGACGACTTTTTCTTCAACATGAGATAATACCTACTCTTGGTAATATCCATGATCATATTCATCAACATTATTGTAGCATTTATTTTCTTCATCATCATGATGAATTTATTTTTCAACATCTATGCAACAATTCTAAAAAAGGAAGTCAAATGTAAAAAAAAAAGGTTTTACAATATACATGAAAAATAGAATGAAAATCCTTTAAACAAGAAATACTATTAGTGGGAATATTTCTGTACTAGTGTTATCAATGTCATCTCCTTGAAAAATAAGAAGAAATTTATCCCACTTTCATATGTTGGGCATGACATTTGGATAATATAGTAAAGAAGAAAATTATACTTGAGGATAACTTGAAGCTACCAGTGAAGCAATTAATTTATTCATCAAAAAATAAAAAATTATATATATGGAGTCATGTGGTGAATTAAAAAAAAATAAAATAAATTTCTTGAAATAAACCAAGCACATGTTGTTGTGATCCCATTCACCACCAGGTCATAGGACTTAATCCTTTGTCATTTAATCCTTTGGCTGATCCTGGTTAGAAACCAATGCTAAGGTGTACTATGGAGGTTAGAAAAAACTCCCCAATTTATCTCTCAAGTTTTGTAATTATGATGATGTGTTTTCCTTGATGTGAACCTAAATTATTTTCATAGGAACACTACATGATTCACAAGACCTCAATGGAAGGTGCAAGATCGATGTTTGATACATGTGCCAGATCTTAATGACAAGTAAAATATCTTAATGACATAAAATATTTTATGCTCCTATTGTTTCCCTCTATAAGTTTCTTCTGAAGAGGTTGAGGAATCATTTGTAAGGCCCCTAAGCTTACAAGAAAGTTAAGCCAACCACGGGGGCCGCGATCAGGGCCTAGAGTTAAAGAAGAAGGTCTGAAGACACTAATGCTGCTCATGGGGCCCCTATAAGAAAAACATAACAAGGAAGAGAGGAGTCTTTGCATCGACGTGCATCGTTGGTTACATTTCGAAAGTTTCCAGGCATATCATTGTCCATCCCTGCCCGAATGCCCCCCCAGAAGTAGTTCGACCGGGGGGGGGTAAACCATGCGAGCAATAAGAAAACCTGCCCCAAGAGTTGAAAAGTCATATTAGAATCCAACGACCCAGATTCATTCTGGGGGGTGAGCATTGGATCCGACCTCCTATTATTTGACCCGTCGGAGGACGATGGGGACCACACGCCATGTAGGCCAATCCCCTGGTGCCTTTTCAAGCGAGTGTGAATTCATAGGTAAAAGGGTAACCCGACTATCCTCGCTCCTGGCCACCTATCCCTTGTCATCGTCTAACTGTTTTAAGCCACTTGTCCCTCCCATGATGTCATCCCACGTCAATTGACCATTTTTCCCCTCCAATTTTTAAAAACCTTTCCCGCCTCATATTTTCGAAAATTCTTGTCAGTTCCAGGTGCAAGCTCTCACACTAGTCTCCTTTACAGAACGTCGTTTGAACTCTTAGTTTTCCAAGGACTTCCTCCCTACATTTTCAACCCGCTCCGTGACAACCAGGTAACTAGTCGCTCCTGTCCACCTGTAAATTATTCAACTATTCATAAAGTATGAAGAAGCCGGCTCTTGAGACCCAAAAATCCTGTGAGACCAAACCCTCCTCTAGTTTCGAACCCCTCATGGGGACAAAGGAAAAAATTTCTGACCCTACATGTGCTCACCACCTTTTTCACCTCCGTTTCAACCTGTTTTTCAACCATGTAAGGGGGTAAGATCCATTCTGGGTAGTTGACTTCGGCTTGTATTACCAAATTACTCCATATGTGCACCATTTTCTTGAATTGATATCTTGGTTGAATGCAGACTACATTGAAAAGAAGAATTGATTTGTTTCCTCCTCTGGGGTAAAAGTTCTCGAAATAACTCTAGATATGATTCAAAAGGCCCTGGTTTACCCCATCTCTCCTAAACCCCAACAATTTACTCACACCACACTATTCTATCATTACTCTACCCTCCCAGCCAATGAGCAACAATATTTCATGTAAATGGTCTCAGAACCTAATCTACAATCTCTGCCTGTGGCTAAAAATTCCCTATCACCCTATTTTTTGAACCCATCCAACCCTTCCTATCCCTAATTTCTCATCTGTTGGGGAATGATGATTCTAATATAGCAAAAAAATCCAGCTTGTTTTTTTTTTAAGGAAAACTATGTAGTCTGGCCATTTATTTGATATTCCAGCTCACCTGTCTGAGGCCATAATATTTTAGCTACAAAATTTTCCTACCACATCCTTTTTCAGATACTATTCACTGTTGTTCTATTTGTTTGTACACACTCATGTGAATGATTTCGAATGATCGAGCCTCAGTTTGGTTGCTAGAAACAAACTAAGGAATTCTGTGTTCAACTGGGATGTAGCTGTTAGGAAGAGGCCAAATTATGATGGTTACTCATAATTTATATCAACATATATGAAAATTACTTATAAGTCTATCTACGGTGTTCCTCCCCCCAAAGTTCTCCCCCAACTTAAAGATATTATCCAACTTAGCAAAGGAACGAGGGTAGGGGAGTGGTACCTTTTTTAGGATCACACAAAAATAAGGGTTTATGGATGTGAAATCTCCCTTTACCATTTAAATGTGTTCATTCCCATGAGGATATCTTCTGTGGAGTTTATTAGGCAGAACCTCAATGTGGAACAACTCCACTTTATCCCTGCAAAGAAGGGACATATTTTTAAATTGGGAAGGCCCGTGGGGCCTCTTGTTCTCAATTCCAGGCATGCCTTTATGGAAGTTGATGCATTTCTCAAAAATATGAATTTTGACCTAGGGGATGTTTGGCACTATGATCCTCATGGTGTCATATCCAAAAGGAGGGAGAAGATAAAATATTCAACTTATGAACATGAATATAGGCCTGAAATCGAATGGAAAAATAACTTTGATTCATGGCTTATGAATATAGAGATGGAGATGGAGATTCTAGTAACCAAGGATAAAGCACAAAAGAATACTGTCGAACAAACTGGAGATACATAGATGGAGGATGTACATGCAGGTAAAAGGGAAAAAACCCAAGAGATAGAAGAAGAGGAAACTGAAACTAGGATAATGGAAACAAGGCCAGATCAACCGAGTTTCCAAGTGACTTTGGAGGATACATCACATAATGCTGCCTCTTCCTATTTAGAGGTAGCTATCTTAGGTGCAAAAGGAAGTGAAACTGTTACTAGGTCAAGATGGCCTACTAGAAAGGACATTGAAGAAATAAACAAGAAGGTGAGGGAGGGTATGCAACAACAAATAGAATCTCACTCAGTTCCATACTAGACCAAAATTCTGGCTACTATGGATTTAGAAAGGAATCAAATGAAGTTTTCACTATAGCATCCACTAGCACGATCTTTTCCTTCAGGTTCTCAACTCAAATCCTTGGATGTCTCAGTAGATTTAACAAGTTTTCCCCTGCCAAACACGATAAATTTCCATAGGCAAGTTGGAGAGATTCTATATAGTGAGATCAACATGAATGAAATGAATATACAAAAATATAATAAGTTTTTGGAAAAGGTTGCAACCAGGTTGAAGCAAGAGAGAGCCAACTCCAGGGCTCTCCACATGTAAAATGATGGCTTCAAGGAGTTGGTCATGAAGGTAGGTGTGAACCTAGAGGATAAAAATACTTTCGAATCCCTCCTTCAAAGTTACCAAATAGAAATACATGAGTTGAGGCATAAACTAAAGATGCCAGGATGTGAGCATGATCAATCTAAAGATCTTGCACAAGTAGAGGAAGAGAAGGAGATCCTAGCCAAAGATCTCATTGAAAGGAATAATGAGATAGTGGCCCTTATGCAACAAGAAACAAAACTACAAATGAAAATAGACTCACATATATGTGCAGTGATCATACCTGAATATCCTCAAAACCCAACTGAACAACTCACTAAGACCCTTACTGAAGTCCAACTTTCAAAAGGGGAACTTAAAAAGGTACAGAAGGATTTGGATGTTGCCCAAAAAATCCTAGCATAGATTGAGACTGCCAGGACACATGCAAACATCCTTAGTAGGAACCTACATGAAGAAAAATATGAGGTTTTTGAGATGAAGGGAAGGCTAAAAGGGAACATGTATCTACTGCAAGAAAAATAATTGGTCTGGGATGAGATCATTGAAGACATGGGAAAAAACTAGGATTTTATAACCTTGATGGATGAACACAAAACTATGATAAAATATTATGAATACCTCATCCTATAAGTAAAAGAAGATGAAGAAAAGAATTCCCATATTGCCAAAAGTTTTATTCAGTTTGTGAATGAAAGGCCACTTAGTGAGTTTAGGCCCATAGATGTGGTGGACAAAGTAAGCGTTATCATGGATATTTCTAACATTTTTCAGAAGGAGGAAGCTAGAGTCAAATCCGAGGAGTACCTAGAGGTGGTATCAAATAAAGTGGCTTCCTTCAACACTAATTTCGAGAGGATTGTTAGAACAAGTTTACCCAGTTGTTGGGACTTCGTGGGGGTGATAATCCAATGGGAAAAATATATTCAAAGGATGGTGGAGGCCAAAAGAAAAGTAGACTCTTCTAATGAGAAGACTGCCACTCTAAAGGGAAAAAATGTGGTAAACTATTTGAAGAGGGATTTTCAACTGTTGGGGATGATGAAGACCCTGTTTCTTCATAGACTGGATTATACAGGTTTAACCAATCTCAAAGTCGCATATCAACGGTTCTTCCGAGACCCTCAACCAGCTCCAGTGCTGTGGCAGAGATGCAGGTAGTTTGTCAATCATCCTGTGCTCCAAATCATCGAAACCTTGGTGTAGTCACCACCACCTACTTATCATGACTAGAGATATTGCAAATCGTGTCGACCATGACACTTTAATTTCATCTTTTATGTAAGTATTTTTATTTTAGTTAGTTAGTTAGATTTTGGTTAGTATAACTGTCCCATAGAGCACGTTGAAGTTTTGTTATGATTATTCACTGTAATGAAATCAAGAAGGAATATTTTTGTAACTGGATCTCCCTATGAGGCCCTATTAAAACAATTTTATGATACTGAACCAAGGGTTCAAAATTTTTGAGTTTCTCCAGAAAGAGAAGACTGTAAAACACTTGTGAAATGTATGCTCTGTGGAAGATTAATACAAATTTTTTGACGATTCCAGCTCATCTGAATGTGTATTATGTATTCTTTATGTGTTTTTTACTATATGTTTTCAATTTTCATCTTAGATATCATGTAATAGTAGCTGCTAGATGTGTTTTCATGAATTTATGGATTCATCTAAGTTTAATGATGATTAAAGATGTCTATATTGATATGAAATCAGATCCTTAAAATGTGCTCCATGTATATTTGCATTCCATCAAAATCTCTGTCTATTCCATTTCACTCTAAACTTTGATGCATCAGATTCTTAGATTTAAGCCCATATATCAATTTTCTCTCCTGCTCAAGTCTTCTACCACATATACTATAATGACTGATAAGCTACAAGTTCATGTCATGTTGGACGCTATGAATCTAATGTTGATATTTCTATGAGCAATAGTTTGCATCAGGTTGTTGCATTTATTTTCTTATCTTAAGGAAGGTTATGAATAAATTTTATTCCAAATATGTTAAATTCTAAGTGTGATATGAATTCCCAAATGATATTCAAAACAATCATCAAGATTTCCTAGGCACTGGTTTCTTCTCAACCGAGAGGGTGTATCTAGGAGCTACAACATGTCCAATGCTTAGTTGGTTAATGCGATGGTCCATTAATTAATGCCAATGTGGTCTAAGAATATTTTTATAATCTTATTGGTTATTAACATAAATGTTGAAAAGATCACGAGTAGATATTTTATTCATTCATGGACCAATTCGTTGTCATAAAAATAATATTTATAATGGACCACCTTTCTTCCATAATTTATTATGAAGATAGATGATATGGTTCAAGTGAACATTGAGGCCATTTATGGTTGGAGGAGATAAATGAACTTGGACCAAATAAATAATAAAAAAAATGATGTTGAGGATACAAACGTTGAAATGGGCATAATGATTAAATATTATTTTATCAATTAAAATTCATGCACTCAAGGTTTTTTAAATAGTCAAGCCAAACCCAGAGTTCCACTCATGGTAATGATAAGGAAATAAATGATGTAAAGAGAAATCATTTTTCATCATTATGTATGCAATTGTTTGGAAGGGAAGCACTGTTTTGAAATGTATTTGCATCAACACAATGTGATTTGAGGGATTAAGTTTTGAAGATCAAAAGAATATATTTTTGTAATGAGAGGCGCATTCTACAGTCCAGTATGATCCCAATGTGTAAGTATGTCAGAAGCCAAAATATAAAAACTACAGGAAATTTTAAAAATAAAATCTAAACAATGTCCGCTTAAACAATAACTTACAAAATCATATAAATAAACAATTAAAAATTCATCAAAAAATATTTTTATTAAAATATGAAGAGGTTTACAAACACTAAAAAAATATATGGTAAATAAATAAAAATATAAATAAACTAGAGGTATGGTAAATAAATAAAACCTCTTTTTATAATTAATGCTGAGATATGGTAAATAAATAAATAAATAAATAAATAAATAAATATATATATATATATAAATAAATATATATATATATATATATATATATATATATATATATATATATATATATATATATATATATATATATATATATATATCTACTCCATAAATCTCTATATTTACAAAAAGTCAAAAAAGAGGTTTTATTTAGGTGAAGCCTATGGGCAAAATACCATGGGACTAATTATCATTAATACCATGGGACAAATACCATATTTATAAAAGAGGTATGGTAAATAAAGAAATATAAAAGAGGTATAAAGAGGTAAGGTAAATAAATAAAAATATATCAAATAGGATTAGAAATCAACATCTAATTATATATGAAGTCTATGGCCCAAATACCATGGACCAAATTATTATTAATACCATACAAAAAAAACATTATTAAGCCTAAAATTAATATTAAATTATTAATATTAATATTAATAATATTTTTATCGTTAAATCTAATATTCATATTAATATATTATAATATTAATAAATTAAAATTTAATAACTTTAAATTAATACAATATTAAATTTGTTATACTAAAATATATATTAATATATCATGATATATATATTAACTCTAGATATATATGGGAGGGAAGAACAAATACATATGATATAGGTGGAGAAATACGGGGAGTGGCAAGGGAGAAATGGAGATAAAATAAAGGAGAGGGGAGAGGAGGAATGAAGAGAGAGAGAGGGAGAGGAGTGAGAGAGGTAGAGAAGGGTAATAGAGGGAGAGGGAGACATAAAGATGGAGGTGGGAGAGAGGGAAGGATAAGGAGAGAGGATTGGAGGGTAGAGAGAGAGAGAGAGAAGGGGGAATGGAGAGGGAGGTAGGAGAGAAAGGGAGAGAGAGGAAAGATGAGAGGAGGAGGAGAGAGGGAGGGATAAAGATATGGATTTGGATGGGGAGAGAGGGAGGGAAGAAGAAATGCATGGAGAGTGAGAAGTGGAGAGAGAGGGAGTGACAAGAGAGAGATGGAGAGAGAGTGTGTATGTTTAAGGGTGAGATAAAGATACATAGAAGGAGTGATGGAGAAAAGGGGGGAGAGAAGGAGAGAGAAGGATAAAGGGATGGATATGATAACATTCATGGAGATAGAGATAGAGTGATGTGGGAAGAGAGAGGACTGGAGGGAAGAGAGAGAGAGAGAGAGAGAGAGAGAGAGAGAGAGAGAGAGAGAGAGATGGGGGAAGAGAAATGGAGATAGAAGAGAAAGGGAGAGAGAGGAAGGAAAAGAGAGGAGACTTGAAAGAGAGGAGGAGAGAGGGAGGGATAGAGAGAATGAGTTGGATGGGGAGAGAGGGAGGGAATAATAAAAACATAAAGAGTGAGTAGTTGATAGAGAGAGAGGGAGTGATAAGGGAGAGATGGAGAGAGAGTGTGTATGTTTTGGGGGTGAGATAAAAGAGACAAAAAAGGAGATATGGAGAGAATGGGGGAGATAATGAGAGATAGATGCATATAGTAACAAAGTTGGAAGGTGAAGATAGATAGAGAGAGAGATGGGAAAGAAAGGAAGAGAGAGAGTGAAGAAAAGTAGGGAAAGAGAGATAGATATGCAAGGGGATAGGCAGGGAGGTAAGAATAAATACATAGAGAGTGAAAGGTCGAGAGAGAGAGAGAGAGAGAGGGAGTGATAACGAATATGGAGAGAGAGGGAGAGGGGATAGCAGACGAGAGAGGGAGAGGAGGAGGGGCTGATAGATAGATATATTGGAGAAAGGGAGTGTATGTTTTAGGGTTGATATAGAGAGACATAGGGAGATAGAGATATAGATGGAAGGTGAAGATAAATAAGAGATATATGGAGACAAGGAGGGAGGGACAAAGAGATTGATGGATATGGAGTGAGAGAGAGTGTGTGTTTCGTGGGGTGCGATAAAGAGACAAAGAAGGAGATATGGAGGGAGATATAGATATAGATGGAGGGGGGAGAGAGGGAAGAAGATTTCTTTCACTAGATGCATTGATTTTAATGTATATGGTGACATAATCCTATTTGAATGCTTGCACTAGATGCATTGATTTTAGTGTAGATGTTGATTTATAATGATATTTGATTACTTGCACTAGATGCATTGATTACAATGTAAATGATTTCTAATCCTATTTGATTGCTTGCACTAAATGCATTTATTTAAGTGTAGATGGTGATTTCCAATCCTATATGGTTACTTTCAATAGATGCATTAATTTCAATGTATATGTTGATTTCTAATTATATTTGGTTTCTTGCACTAGATGCACTGATTTCAATGTAGATAATTTATAATCCTATTTTATTGCTTGAACTTAATGCATTTATTTCAGTGTAGATGGTGATTTCTAATCCTATTTGATTTCTTGTACTATATGCGTTGATTTCAGTGTAGATGTTGGGTTTTAATCATATTTTCCTACTTGCACTAGATACATTGATTTGAGTGTAGATGTTGATTTCTAATCCTATTTAATTAATTTCATTAGATACATTGCTTTCAGTGTAGATGTTGTTTTCTAATCTTATTCGATTTCTTGCATTAGATGCATTCATTTCAGTGTATATAGTGATTTATGATTTGATATAATTGGATTTATGATGGTACATTAATTTTAAATTCATTGGATTAATAGTGTGCATTGATTTTAGTGTAAGCACAAAAAAATATTGACAATGTACATTGATTTTTGTGTTATAGTAATTAAACCTATTAATATTGGAGAGCAAGAGAGACAATGTATGATGTTTACTACAATAGCTCGAGCTAAATATTTAAATGGTTTACAATTACAACTTTCCTTTTCATATAATCGATATGAAAAGATGACAAAACTAACAAGGGTGACAATAAGAATAGTACAAGAAAATAGTTTGATATTGATCACAATGAAGACTATTTGTAATTGACTACATTCTTATTATTCACATTTTCAATCATTCAATATTATGACATTGTCACTATGCATTCAAAATTTGTATTTCATCATTAAAGTTACAATATTTAAAATGACCAGATAAATTTGAGACATATTTAGCATATTTAAAATGATTATATTAATATTAGATGTACTTACATATTATTGATAAAATTAATCATATTTTCCTCATATTAACGATAGATTTTCTTTGGCTGCACATGACTGAAACCAGCGTAGATCCATCTTAACTCCGGATCTATCAAGCGTCGAGAGGGATCAAATCTCTCAAGGTACAAACCTTTCCTCAAATTTTGCACTCAAAAAGAGGTTTGCAACTTGAGAGTTTTGATCCCTCTCGGCGCTTGATAGATCCGAAGTTAAGATGGATCTAGGCTAGTGGTAAGGTTGATTTGATATGGGAAATACACATGGCTAAGCTGTGACATATGCATTTATTTGCTGTTTGTTGTAGGTTCTAGCATGGAAAATTTGATCTAAATGTGTAGAGAGTGGATTTGTTCATTTTATCAACAATTAATTTGGTATATATATATATATATATATATATCTATTATGGCAGGATGTATGTGAAATGGAAAGTGCGTAGGGGGTAATGCATCCAGTCAACCTTCATTCTTTTACTTTTATCAAAACCAATGAAAAGTGCCCATAGATTTGGTGATTCCTGTACGTTTTTTTTGGCATCGACGACTTATCTATTTCCAGTGTGATCTGGTCAGATATAGATGTGAATAGGAATAATTTGCTCAATTGATTTTGCTGATTACAGAAGATCACCACATTATAATTGGACAAAGATCGATACTAAATTTTCTAGGGTTCATTGTATTGTTTATTCAACACTTTAATTATCAAAGAAATCTACCCATCATGGATATATGCAAAAATTTTCCCCTGCAGATCCATGTGGCCTTTTGAGAGATAAATTGGCAATTTTTTGAGTTGTGTATTAATGCTCTATGCATTTGATAATTTCAATTGTCATGAACATTGTAATACACTTGGAATATTTTTGTGGTTGCTTATTAAGATTATTTAAACTCTGTATGCAGAGATTTTATCCTACGTTGGTTTTGCAAGGAGTGTAGGTTTTAATTTTGGATCAAACTCATAAATTGGACAATGCGACCCTATTCACTAAAATTACACGATTTATCTTGTTTTTAACATTGGAAGTCTACATTTATTTGATTGGTTAATGTAAGATATGGATTGGAAAAATAAGTTGGGACAAAGTCTATTTTCACATCTACGGTGTTGGGAGAATTCAATATGCGATTTGGTTATAGCGTATAATATTGTATTAATTCCATGACAATTCAATAATCAATGTGTGTGGTTAAAATGATTTTATTTTTCAAGATTCACATGTTGAGATTTCCTTGAAACAAGTGCCTTAATGATTTATGTAGAAATCTATTGCTAGAAGAATGTTGTAGTAGAATTCTATGACTTGTATTGTGTTTGTAGGGGTCTTTGATTGAAATTATGCTACACAACTGATTATATATGTTATTGATCATTAGTATATGAAGAATATTCAAAGATTTGTGGGAATGAAGACATCTTGTATGCTAGCAATGATGTTTGCAAGGTTAGGAGGATTATGAACAAAGTGTTTGTTTCCTTTTGTTGAGATATATTTTAGTTGACAAAAGTTTGTGTTGCCCAAAATTATAATTCATGATGCTGCTGTAAAAATCCTTATGCTTAGATATTTGATAGTGAGTGCGGCGCTACTCTTCTGGCATCATTTCTAGTCCCTTGAGTATGTCGTATTTTAATTGAGAATAAGGTCAGAAATATTTTGGATTAACATGTGTTCCATGATGGTCTATTTGTTAAAATATTGAGAAGGGACTAAGATAGAGTATTGAAAAGGTTCCTATTACACCAATGTTCTTCACGTGACAACAATTTTATTCTTGTGACTGAGTTGTTTAACCTACTTTTTGGTTGATATACATGATGCTGCTTTTCCTTTATGTGTCTCTTGCCTTCATGAATGTTTATTGATGATGCTGCTGCTTATCAAAGATATTGCATAACATGGTTATAGAGTCAATATACATCGAGTTGATAGATGAATCATGTTATACATTCATAGATAACATTTGATGTAGGGAAGGTTTGGGATAGTAATGATAATGTATTGTTCAAGGGTTTGAATTGGTATTTCTTGAAAATGTTATGACTTGGGTAAATTATTACTTGATAGGATTTGGCACTTGACAATATTGGTCGGTTTGACAGTGAAAAGCGTTTGGATTTATAGAAAAATATATCAACGAGATGCAATCTAATCTTATAATGTACTAAAACAAGATACTAAATCCTTCCTACAATTTGTGGAAACAAAGCGCGATCACACAATCACATATAAGCAAGAGAAATAAACAATAAATCACAAAACACAAGATGTATCTGGGAAATTAACTACTCAAAACCCCTCTATCTCTATATGTAATATGGTCAATATCATGAAACAATATAATGATTTCTCACACTAGAGAAACTTCTGCACTCTGCTGACTATCTCACTCCGAAACTGGCTTTCGATCTAAGAAAATTTTGTCAAGTATTTAACCTTTTTCTTGCCCCTGCCTAGCCTTCCTTTCTTACGCATTCTTGGGCTAATTGAGCCCATATTAATTAGGAAAATACCAATTAATGATTGTGCAATACTGTTACATGTTATTTTGTCACCATGACATTTGACTGTCTCTACCCTAGTTGTTGTTGGCATGAGAATGATCACACCCTTATGGCCATAACTCCATGCTGGTTCAAAGAGAGGAAGGCTTGTCAAAATGAAGGAGGAACGATTGTTCAGGACCACGGGAGAAAATTGTATGACATCAAGGCATCAAGCTGTAAAGTTACTATTTTCATTCAAGATAATACATATGGATCTCTTTTTCTCATTGAGTTGTTCTTGTGCTTGTTGAATAACATCAATACTTAGACTCCTTGATCACTAAGTTGGATTAGATCTTCTTAATTATTATATGTTGCAGGTGCTTTGATTCTTTTGTTTGCCTTTGATTGCAGGTTCTACTTACTGAAGTAGCCTCTTTGGAGCGACTGGATAAAATACTGCAACGAACGTTGGATTTCAAGGTAGGGGCATGTCCTCTTTCTTTGTTTATAATAATTATGAATAATAAATAACCTAGAGAAAATGATTTACAAGTGGATGTTTGTTTTTAGCTATTCATAGAATACTAGGGAGATCGATCTTGTCCGCAAGAGAGATTAATCCGCATAACAAATACTTCAACGCATTCCCGATGACCTCATGCATGACCTGTATAGTTTTCCAATAGTACAAATGATAGATCTCTTCCATTTAACCTCAAACTCAACTGGGTCTTCCTTAGAACTGACATGCAACAACTATTTATAGCGAATTATTAGTTAATTGATTGATCACTACATGTGAATTAAACCTAATTTAATTCACTGGACTTGTCACTATCTCATCTCTCAGCTAGAATTAGTTAAACTGATTTTAACTTAATTAATTGAGTTAACTAATTACAAATCCAAAATAACTCAACTAGGGGTCCTAAAAAGTAGGATATCCCTTTGCATGCATCCTCTTAGATCTATAACTCGAAATTCCTAAGCTAATTAAGTCTTCCTGACTTAGTTAACTACTACAAGTTGTCATGAGATGAAATTACAAATTTTCTTTCAATTTTATTAAGGGAAAATTAAATCAAAATCCTCATATGGTAGCCATTTCTTGGTGCCATTTTCCAAATTTCATTTCTGGTTTCCATTTTCAATGTTTCTTGTTGAAAATTTTAGTGCTCCCTCTCAACAAGAAAGGAATTCAATCTATCCCGATCCGGTACATTTGGAATGTTTTGCATGCAACACTTCTCTAGCATTTTTTTCTCCTACAACTCCTGAAACTGAATAGCCTCCAAAAACTAAATCATTATAATGCATCTATCATTAGAGTCTCTGAATGCTACTAGTTACTGCACTATCTATTGAAATCTATGTGCTGCTGCGAACTCTGCATCTGTGCCCTCTACACTATTGCCAACTTTGATTTGCGCTCCAGTATCTGACATCTGTCACTCTGATTTATGTCTTCCTAAAATCTAACTGCATCAATCTAATTGATCCTTCCTGCTATTGCTGTACTGTGGGCTCCTCGTAGCTAGATTAGATCCATGAGACACGCCATCTCACTGAATCCTACCCAAATTTCTTCTTTTGGAATTATATCTGCACATTGCCCCACCTCTCACTTGGATGTATGGCTGCACGTTCTCCCTCTACCCATCTGAATCAAAATTTCCCCTAATGGAGGCCTCTTCTTGAGTGGACACCTCCACCCTGTTTCCTCTCTACTTCTCCAATTATGAATGCTCCAAAACCTTCTGATACCGCTCCTAAGACTGCATGTTTAGAGGTTCCCTCTCAACCACCAAGTCATTAACCTCTGCTTTGCTCCTCAAAGCTTTGCATGCATCCTCGACCTTTAGAGAATGCAATTTCTTGACTCTTACACTGATATGTTTCACCTGTCCCGTGGTGATGTGTCTAAGGAACACCTTTCCTTTTATAAACATGAAATCATAACTAGGGTATTCCAATAACGCTATGAAAACAAGATTCTTCCTTAGTCACAGAACATACAAAACACCTGTCAGTGTGAGAGGGGAGCCAAAATCCCTCTGAAAGGCAACTGTACCTATGCCAGTCGCGCTATACCTCCCATCATATCCAAACTCTATGTTATGCTGGAGGTCCTTATCCTCCAAGTCATTGAAGATATCTCTATTCCCTGTCATATGGAACGAAGCACCGTTGTCTAGATACCACATGCATCCCATTACAATACTGGCCATCCATGCAATGAGAGTAAAATCAAGCTTGAACTATGAAGATAGTTCTTCACCCACTGTAACTGTAGGCTCCTTCTTGCTTGCCTTATTCTATGTACAATTCGAGGCATAATGCCCATTCATGTGATAGTGAAAACACTTGATATTAGACAAGTATCTCTTGCCCTCTTCGCCTTGGGACTTATTTCCCTTGGCTTTCTTGTCTTGTCTCTGGTGTCCCACCTTATCTCTTCTATTACCAAGTCAAACCACAAACGCTCCCAGTCTGGTAACTTCTCTGTCCCATTCACAGATTCTTGGTAACTATGCTAGATCTTGGGAAGGCCTAGAAGGGTTAGGCTCACCAAATCATCATCAACAATAGTCACCCCAACACTTCCAAGCTCATCTTGACACTGAGTGAAATTCTGCAAGTATTTTTGGATCATGTCGCCCTCCTCAATAGTGATCATTCTAAGCTTGTCCTTCAATGCCAACTTCCCGTGGTCACTATTGTGGTAGTGTATTCAGTGCATGGGTAGACGAAATATAGTTTTCTTAGTAGGGAGGCTTATTACCTACATGCAAGTCATAGGTCGAAGTGGTTTTTCAAATGTCAGTGGAACAAGTTCAACATGTAATAAGCTAAGTTAAATGGAAACATAGCATGCTACATAAACAATGAAACAAAAACAAAACAACATGCACAAGAAACACGCTCAATAGAGAAAACACACTAATAATTTAACAATGGAGAGCTTTCTCCCTTTATTAGGTGCTGGTATTAGTAGAAGATAGAATGCTAAATATCTTTTAGTGGATCATTCAAGTTACAAAGCTCCAATATCCAATACAAGGGGGTCTCTTCCCCTCAAGTTTTCAGCAAGCCTCCCTTCCCCCCCAAAGGATGGTAGATATATGAACATGTGGTGAACTCTTTTCTCTTGGATTGAGGTGTTGGATGGCCAACAACTGAATCCTTCCAATCCTCTTGCTACTGAACAACACAAGCTAGTTTGCTAAGGAGAAATTTTTCCAACATAAAAATATGTCTCCTATTTCTCTTCCCATGGTTGGCTTTTATAGACCATTTTAAAATTTTCCATCCTTCTCTTGGTCCAAGCTAGATGGTGACACAAGAGTGGGGGTATGATTCTTTTGTGTGCTGCACTAAAGCCTTAAGGTGGCTCAAAGGATATTGTACTTGGTTAGGTTGAGTGAGAATATTTGTCTCCAAGTGTGCCAAGTGGTCCTAGATGGTGACATTCCGCATCCCCAGACTGCGTGGCTATCAAAGGGATAGTCGCCCAGTGCATGAATATCAAAGAAAAAGACACATTGCATGCTCAGAGCCAGTGGTTCCTATGCACGGTCAAAATTTTTTTCCTTTTGACCTTAGGAAAATTTAAATTTTTAGCTCCTCGGATGTATTTTTAGAATTGTGTTGAGAGACCCCTTTGCGTGAGTAAAAAAGACACCATGCTCTGTTGAAAACCTGCAAGAGAGAGAATGAATAAAATATTTCTACGAGGCAGGCATGTCCCATGCTTGTGATGTTTTGACTAGTTAAGCTTATCTGATAGATAATGGTTCTGTTTATGTCACTTTTTGGTAGTGACTTGCTATTGGTTGATGACAATGGTTGCTGATGCCCTCAAGGGGAGTTTTTCTTTGAAAGGTTGAATGTGATGCCCACACGCATAATATTGGTATGACACGTTTGTTTAGAAAAAGTGCTCATTGTATGCATGGGTCTTTGACTGTTGGGGACCTTCTCGTGTAAGCATTGATGAAAGAGATGCTTATCAAGTCACGGGTCTTCGACAAATTCTGAAAAAGTGCAACAATTATGAAGTATGATACCATCTTGAAATGAAGTCTTATCTTGAAGTAAAATTTCAAGAGGATTGATGACATCAGTAGGCAATTATGATCCCCATTGTGCAATCCAGGGATGCCCCTATTGAGGTGAGGAGTCATCCAAGGTACTACCTCCTTCTTGGAAAATGTTTACTGTAGTTGATAAGAAGGAAGCATCAACTGACCGAGATGAATACTTATGCAAGGGACCAGGGTTTCTGATGTAGTAGGGCATGGTGTGATGGGTTAAATAGGCATTATGATGATAAATGGATATAATTGATGATGGTAGTTAATTGGTCTGAGATCAGAGCTGTAAATGTGAGTGGTGGTAGTCATAACAATTTTTGGTGAGGAAATCCTTGGAGTCGGTAGGACATGCAGGGTGAGTGTATGGTTGTTATGAGAGTCATGGTGGAGTGTGGTAAAGAATGTGTAGCTATGACCAAGGATGATTAGGGACTGCTGCCCGGTGAGAAATGTGAATGGATGGGTGTGAGTGCTCTCCTAAAAAATTTTTTTACACTTGCCAAAAGAATATAGAATGGGTTTGGATGTACAATCACAAAGACATGTGCCCCTATAAACATGAAAATAATCTGTCACTATGGTGTGAGGAGTGTGTTTTACTGAGGGTGGGGGCCCCATTGGTTGGTCTTGGTGGGAGGGTGATGAAGTGGATGAAAAGTGTCGCAGATGGGCTATGATGATGGGGGTGTGATAGGCCAAGTGCAAGATGCGTATGACAATGGTAGCCCAAGAAAGGAGTTTTAACATGATATGGTTAAAACTTGACTTGATGTATGATGGATGAATGAACATGAAGTACTTCCTGGGCTTGTATTTTATGGCCATGGCTCTAGACCTTTGGTGTATGGTCTACATGAGTGATGGATGCCATGGAGGGTAAGGATCTACCGACATGCGAGGATGTTTATCATGTGCAAGGTGGGGTATAAACATGGTCGGGTGAATGAAACCTATGGTTGATTTCTTTGAAGAAATGTTGTCAGGATATGAAAATATTGTTGGGGATCCTATCATGCTAGGGGTAGATTGATACATGCTCTTACACCTTTGTTGGTTGAGACATATGGTGATTTGGCATGTTTGTAATACCTGCAACAAATACCCTAATTAAAAGCATATTTTTCATACAAACATGTTTGAAATAATTTGAATGTAAAGCAATTAGAGAGGACATACCTGAATTGTGTTGTGGAGGATTTCTCCTCATGGGTGGAATTTATTGGGGTATATCTTGTTGACGAAGTTGGAAAGGCATGTACCGTCGGGTTCTTCCAGAATTTCTGCAATGTTTTCTTTTTTATTTTATCCAGGGGAGAGTCATGCTCTCTTGGAAGTGTACTAGGGGTAAACACATATTTTTTTACTTGAAGATTTCATCGACTAAAAAGGTGCTGAAATTATTGCAGCATAGGGCATGTTCCTGTGTCATGGTTGTGGCTCATGCAGATGGTGCACAAAGTAAAGGTACTTAGTGAGTAGATGGTGTGAGATCCATTAATAATCTCCATGCAAGATGTGGATGCTTGGAGAGGGTTGTGCATTGGTGCATGTTTATGATTTTTCCATCTCTGAGTCTTTGGTTTGGTTGGTCTAGATCCTTCAGGGAGTTCAAAATCAATGCTGCCCTTTCCGCTCGTAACCTTGGTAGGTATTCACAATTCCTAGTGTGGTGGAATTGCAAGAAAATCCTGCAATAGAAACGTGTGATCTTCTCCAGATTAGAGAGATGGATCTGTGGTATGTTGGTGACCATGCAGAGACTGTCAGTGAGTCTCTTGAGTTCCTGACATTGATTTACCATGTGGTATATTATATAACATAAAACACATGCCGTCTTGGCTGGTTTCATGTGCTGCTAGGATGATTGGTCACCTTAACCTTCCTAGGGTTTTGGTAATTATGGGGGGCAAGCTGCCTTGCGCTACGCTTCCTTGGTTCTAAACCAGTTACATCTGGGTATTTGGTGACCAATGAGCGTATGGTGTCTAACAAAGGTCAAAATTAGGGGATTTAAGTACAACGTCGAGCATGATGGTTTTCGTGAAAAATCATACAAGAATGTTTATCTTTGGTTCTCCACTCCCTTTGGACTGCTGGAGTAATTGGGTACCATTTGCAAAATGATCTTAAATTTGAGCATTAAGTGACCAAATGATTGCGGGCATCACATAATGTACAGGCTGGGCTTTTTCGTGGAGGGTGGTTGGGGGCAATGATCTTCTCCCTTGTTGGTCGTTTTTCTATTGATATGAAGAGAATGGACTTGGTTGCCTCATTATCTTGAGTTGTTGAAATTTCCACCAATTCTGAATCCAATCCGTCTGCTAAAGCGAGATTTGTTATGGCCTGGCGTAAAAAAATTAACTTCAAACATAATAGGGGGATGTAGGGATAATGGTGAACTAGGTGGTTGTTGGAACACACTCAACATGAATACTGGACTGCTCGTAGGCCATTGTAGTACACTGGGTTGATTGGGTACCATCTTTGAAATAAATATAGAGCTGCACAGTCAGCGATGAAGTGATATCGTTCATCGCAGAGTGTGCAGAGCTGGATTGGGGCTTGAGGACGATTACGGGGAGGAGGTGGTCATTCAAGTGACCGTGTTTCCTCTAACACATAAAATATGGTCCTTGTTTCTTCCATCCTTTGAGTTGTAGTATTGTTTGCAGATTTCGTGTCTGAGCTAGCTAAGTCAAGTTTTTTAGCAATGAAGCATCGCATGAAATCCAACATAGACCAAAATTGGTGGATATGGGGACAACGACGCACATCATGGTTTCTCCAAAAAATATGATACGTATGTAGTCGATGTCGAACTAAGCTACTTTGGGCAATGCATGGGACTTGATACCAATGGTTAAACACCCTTAACTCAGGACACTATGTGACTAAGTGATTAGGCTTGTCACATAGTGCTCAAAATGGGGCCTGTAGTGTGGCCCCCATTTGCCGTCTTTGATCTGTTGGGGTGACCGTATACGGGCAAGTTGTAGGCTCCTCTCATATGTACAATATGGTTTTAGGTTATCCTTTTTCGATTTGCATGGGTGGAGCTGAGGGGTCCTATTGGTAAGATTTCTCTAGGGCTTGCAAGGCATCCCTATATCATGGAATCTTTGGGCAATGATGTGTATAATGCCCATAATGGTCACATATGGTGCACATATGGTTGGTGCGCAATGATTTCCCCTGGTTGTTCATGGCCTGTTCCTTTTTATGGGAACTTGAGCTCGTGACATTTCTTTCAGTGTGTAGAATAGGTTTTAATTCGTCTAGCTCTGGGAAAATATTAGTAGGATGGCCTACGATATCACACAATACACAAGGTTGTAATGCCCTAGGTAACTTGGGGGTTTCGAATTTCTTCCCTTTTTTTTTATTTTTCTTGGTTGAATTAGCTGGTGCTACTACAGGTGTTTCGTTAACAGTTGTGGCCTCATGAGGGGCAATAGGGTTTATTCCTGTAGAGGTGATGCCTGGACTTCCTAGCATGGTTGGTGGGACCAAATACCACACGGGTATTGCGAAAGCCATATTTGACAATGCTATAGTTTCCAAGACCTGTTTTGACACAAAACTAGGTGGGGGGTATAAAAATGGGGTTTGCGAAATGGCGTTGGGTAGGAATGCCATGCCAGTGTCTTTGCCTCTGTACTGCTGGTTTCTATGTATGGGCTAGTTTCAGTGTTTGATGAGAGCATCATGCACACCGGTTCCCTCGTGATTTCTGGGACTCCCTTAGGGATGATAGGGGGATCTTCTAGGAATGATCCTAGGATGGATGATGGTTTGAACTGGCCAGGGCCAAATTCTGTATATCGCATAAGTGGTTATGTAGTTATGTATACATACTGTAACACCACATCGAGAGTCGTCATGGGTTTCTTTTTGTAGTATGTGAGCTGGTCGATGGTGATGATCCGATTGTCATGGGGGAACATCATTACACTAAATACAGAGGACACGATTGTAGTCATGGCATACATATAACTCTGCTTGAGGAGTATATTGTAGTCTATCTATGCATCTAATACCTCAGTGTATATAAGTATTATCTTTCTGGCCAGGTTTACATGGACATTTTGATATATATTGACAGGGGCTGAAGGGCACCCATCGTATTCTCTAAGCATTATGTCTGATGGTTTCAATTCAGGTGATCCTAAATTTTTCCAAACAGATTTGGACATGATGCATGTGGATGCTCCTTCATCGACGATGCACCGGTGTATGGTGATGTTTTGAATTGAAACTGGTATTTTTAAAGAGACCAGAGAAGGAAGCCTGGGGCTTGCTTTGTCTAGGTCAAAAAACCATTAGGCGCGAATCGGAAGGTTGATTGAACCTAATGCGGAAAGTAAGGCTTTCCATTGTCTTGGGAACGATTGTAGGACTTTCAAGGTTGACATAGCAGCTGGTGATTGTGCTAAATCGTCAACTATGCTATAGCTATGATAAACTTTAGAGTGATGTCCTATGCACCTTGTTGGTCCCTTGAAAATTTTTGGAAGGTAATTTGGATATGGTTAACGATGAATTAGGTGCACTCGTACTCGTACCTGATGGGTTGGTGTCCCGCGGGGGGGGGGGGGGTATCATAGTTCTGATTCCTTATTTGGAAGAACAATTCTTTGCCAGTCATGTAAATTTCATGACTGCTGCCTTCAATATCATTTTGGTGTGGTTGTTGTTTTTGGGTGTTAACCACTCCTTGGTGGGGGAAAGGCTCCTGCATTATAGCAGGCTGTTGGGTAGGTCCCTATTGTCCACGGTTACCATGAATTTTTTCAGTTCAGGGAGCTAGGGACAATGGTGAGTGTAATGGCCGTTTTCACCACATATGGCACAAGAATTATTTGTCCTTAGAATGGATCTCTTGGTTTGCCCTTGGGAGTTTTTATTTGGCTCTTGGTTTGATTTCGGTTGGGGTTGCCCCTAAACTGAGATCATGGGGGGAATTTTTGATTACTGCCCCCCTATCTAGAGTTTCCCTTTTATTTATTCCTAGGCTTATTTTTCACAGCGTTTGGAGGGTTATTGTGGTTCTCCTGGTTGTAATATTTTTACTCTTGAGACTGGGATGGTTGCACTAGGTTCACCGATGTGTTGTTTTGCGGTGGTGGATTTTGTGCAGGGAAAGTGGGATATAGGTTCCCCTGTTCCTGATTGGTGTAAGATTGCTGGGGTGTTTTATTGCATCATCATTCCTAGATGAGTACTGGTTGGCTTGCGAGGGAGGGTACGAGCCTCCCTGCTATTGATGGTATGGTATCACCCTATTTGTCATACTCTACAAAGGTGCGGATTAGCTTTGGTAGCCTTACGTCAAGGACCAAATCAAACCATTTGTAATATTAGACGCACCTGGTAACTCTTTATAAGTTTGAAGGCACAGGGAATTTGTAAGAAAATTGTAAATATATATCCTGATTGAGTGTAGATGAGTTCAAGCTGTTGGGATTTTCTAATGGTGTCATCCATAGAGGTAGGTTTCTGCATCACACATCTTTTGAGATCTCTGCTATGAGAGTTTTGAAAAATAAGTCCAACAACACTGTATCGTGAGTATGGATTTACACAAACTGTTACGTTTCCGCCATTCATGGACATGGTCCGATATATGGACGACTGGAATTTGCCTAAAAAGAGTCAACAATTCCATTCCTGAATCATGGTGAATGGGTAGTCGAAAATAGGTGAGGAACGCGGTAGCGAGGGTGCTAAAGGTTCCATGCAAAGCAGAAGGCTGCTCAACATACCATTTTTTTGCATGCCCTATTAAGGTGCATTGAAAAATTCTTAGTCTAATAGTATCATAAATGATACTATTGGATGAACACCACAGGTGGAAAGTCATAATATGATTTCTTGGGTCTTCCACTTGCTTCCCTTTGAATTTTGGTATATTCAAAGGGATATTTGTGGGCATGGGAGTAAAATTAAGGCTATGACAAATGGGGTCATTAGTTAACTTTGTTAGATCTGGAAGATTAAGTGATGCTAAGAAGGGTAATTGAGTATTGACTGCCATTGTGTATTGTAGAAAAACAAGTGTATTAATGCGATGGTATATTGGGGGTGCCTAGGGAATATTACCCTATGGAGTGCCTTGATGAATATTCTGCTAACTCCTCGAAGGGGTAGTGATCCTCTGCCCTCTATGGGTCGTGGGAGGGGTTGAGTGTTGTGACCCTGCTGGGGTTTCCACTGGTGTGGTGTTGGGTGACCCTTGGGGGTTTCTAATCACAAATGCCCCAATAAAAGATGAATCAATAATGGTGGCGGTGTGTCGTATTTAACTCCTAAATGGTGAAATACCTGACACTTTTCCCTCTAATGGGGGGAGGTCCAAGAAACGCCTAGATCAACGAGGTCCCATTGGGTATGTTATGGTGTCAACTAGATTAATCTTGGTGATACTTTTGGTTTGCTGGAGGAAGGAAGATTTTTATCAAAGAAAATATGATCACATGCATAAAACAAAGCGAAAAAATAAGAGGTAAGTTTTCCTTTAAATTAACGCTATGTGATCAAGGAAGCAAAATATATGGTTTTTTTTTTTTTTTTTACGTATGATACTCAAAATCCTATATATAGCTATTCATGCTTCCACTCTCAATGTAATTGGGCATTGTGAAGCTGTCTTATGATGGGTACTGGGGCTAGCATCCCGAAAGAACTAGTGACACCTTGTAGCAGTCGAAGAATCGACCAAGGTAATGGTAAGCGGATCAAGTGTTTCTTGCACTGTCACCTATAGGGAAGGATGCCCTAGTTTTGGCCACTAAAGTACCAGCGTCCCACGTGAGAATTCGAGTCTTGAGCTTCTTGGTATTCAACTACCAGTACTGAGCACTAGATGGGTCAGGTAGCCCCAAAAAGTACCACACACACTGGGCCTAAGCTTAACCCCCTCAGAAACGGGTCTCTAGTAATGATCGAGTATTTGTTCCATGGGAGGATAGATGGATTTGAAGCTCCCTAAAAAGTCAAAATATATGTTTCAAAATATTATGACCACGACAGCTTATTGGATGCCTACCCCTGATGGTCCTAACCTAAACTATAATTTATTTTTTGGCCCCTGTGGGGAGAATTTGGTGAGTTCGATTAGTGATTATTTTTAGAGAGTCTCAATTTTCTTGGGGTGTGCCTTGGTGAAGTGACTATAAGAAGAGGATAAAGGTCCCAACACACTAGGTTCCTTTTGGTCCAATTCTTACTGATGCTTCGTGTGTGCTTTGGAGTGTACAATAAAAAGTGTTATGATATGTCGATATGCATCGATCCTTTACAATCCTTTTCTAATTACCTTATGTGTGATTGTTCCTTGCAAAAATAAATGATGTGCCTAGTTAGAATAAGTTTTCATTATAGGGAGATGGAAAATTATCTTAAGGAAGCATTCATGTGCATACCCAAGATCACCATGAGGTGCAAGGGTGGCAGAGATTACTTGCTTTATTTTCGACAATTTTGTCCTGGTCCTGATTCTTAATGCAAAATTGAACTAATCTAATGAAAAAATTGAAAAAAATTGAATTTTCTAAAGATATGTGGATATATGGGCCACTTAATTTTATGCTAATTACACTATGTGTCACGTATCTTTTATCAAAAAATAGTTTGTTCAGACAACATATGTGCATTGAAGGCCACTTACTTTTTCCTACTTAAACTATGTGTGATTTGCAAAAATAAAATACTTAGTTTCTAAGCTAAATTATAGAAAATATGAGTCCTAACTAGTCATGAAATACTAGAACACAGTGATGGAAAATTTCTTATGGGTTTCCAAACATTTTACAACTGCAAAAAATGAGAAAAAAAAAGAAAAAATGGGCTTCTTGCCTACCACGCGGCTTATCCACCCACAAGCGCGAAACGCGCATCTGTTTAAACATAATGCATGCGGTTGGGTAGAAGCAGAAAATTCCTCCTCCTATGGGAAAAATTTCTCTCTGGGGGTGACTGAAGGTGTTGAGAGGATGCATGGGTGATTTTGCAGCAAGATGAGTAGCAAGAAAGACCTGCATCAACAACCATTATCTCAAAAGAAATACCCCAATGGAGTCACCATTCTTGTGGTAGTGTATTTGGCGCATGGGCGGACGAAATACAATTTTCTTAGTAGGGAGGCTGCTTACCTACATACAAGTCAGAGGTCGAAGTGGTTTTTCAAACATTAGTGGAACAAGTTCAACATGTAATAAGATAAGTTAAATGGAAACATAACATGCTACATAAACAATGAAACAAAAGCAAAACAACATGCACAAGAAACACACTCAATAGAGAAAACATGCTAATAACTGAACATTGGAGAGATTTCTCCTTTTATTAGGTGCTGGTAGTAGTAGAATATAGAATGCTAAATCTCTTGTAGTGGATCCTTTGAGCTACGGAGCTCTAATATACTAGACAAGGGGGTCTCTTCCCCTCAATTTTTTAGCAAGCCTCTCTTCCCTCTCAAAGGATGGTAGATCGATGAGAAAATGGTGAACTCTTATCTCTTGGATTGATGTGTTGAATGGAAAACAAAAGAATCCTTCCAATCCTCTTACTGTTGCACAACACAAGCTGGTTTTCTAAGGAGCAATTTGGATAGCATAACAATGTGTCTCCTATTTATTTTCCCATGGCTGGCTTTTATAAACCATTTTCAATTTTCCCTTCCTTATCTTTGTCCAAGATGGATGGTGACACAAGAGTGTGGGTATGATTCCCTTGTGTGCTGCACTAAAGCCTCAAGGTGGCTCAAAGGCGACTGTACTTGGTTAGGTTGAGTGATAATATTTTTCTCCAAGTGTGCTAAGTGGTCTTGGATGGTGACATTCGACATCCCTAGGACTGCGCGACTATCGAAGGGATTTCTGCGCAGTGCGGGGCTATCGAAGGAAAATCCACACCGCACACTCAGATCTAGTGCTTCCTATGCGTGGTCCAAATTTTTTTCCTTTTGAACTTAGGAAAATTTAAATTTTTAGCTCCTCTAGTATATTTCTTCCCTGTAAATACTTATTTGTACCTTCTGCTTGACATTTTTTAATGTCTTCTTCTTGTATGATTTTTTAGTGTTAACAACTACTATTCTAAAGTCGATCTATCAAGGCCTTCCACATAGCATGTGGAGTCTCCTTCTAATGGAGATGCAAGACAATATGATCTTGAAGTCCATTTAATAGGATCCTTCTCGCCTTTTCTACCTTCTTCTGCTATGCATCAAGATTTTGAGCACCTGCTATTGCGGGCTCAGGAATATCACTGTATATGAATTAATTCAGTCTATTTTCCTCGAGCACTGCCTCCATCCTATCCTTACATGCTATGTAATTTGAATTTCCCTCAAGAGCATATTTGAGTCTCATGCCATTGAAAGACATCTTGATCCATTGCTAGATCTTGAAGAAAAAATATACAAATTCAAACTTGTCCAAGACAAAAATATTTTCTTCTCTTCTATTTTGATTCTTGGTGCTATGATACCATGTAGAAAAATATACCAATGGGATTCAATCTGATATTATAATTTACTAAAACAAGATACCGAACCCTTCCTACAATTTACGGAGACAAAACACGAACGCACAATCACATATAAGAAAGAGAAAGAAACAATCAATTGCACAACACAAGATGTATCTTGGGAAAGGAGCTGCGCTAAAACCATCTATCTCTATATTTCATATGGTCAAGATCATGAAACAATAAAATTCTTTCTCACACTATTGAAACTTCTGCACTCTATTGAATGTCTCACTCCAATCCTGCTCGAAACTGGCTTTCGATCTAAGAAAAATCGGTCAAGTATTTAACCTTTGTTAGAAAATTATATATTATAGAGAAATGCAACACATAAAATATGTGGAAAACACAAACAAAAGAAACACATAAAACCAGAGAGACACATATATACGTGGTTCACCCAGTTTGGGCTACGTCCACCTCGAACAACCAGTCCTTCCTTTCTATTATCCAACAAAATGAAGAGACAAAACCTACAACAGATCCGCTGTAATCGTATGTTCTCTCTCACAGTCTCTCTATCATTTTATCACTCTGAGAATACACATACAATACACAGCTACAATACAATAGCCTCATACAAACAAGGGGTTGCCTTCTAGGGAAAAAAACCCTAAACTAAACATAACTTCTACCGTCAGATCATCCACCTAATGTACGAACCAAATTGACTAGAAATTACTATACTTTTACAAGGAAATTTTACATTTGTTTTTAGGGGCTCCATAAAGTCGCAGCTGCCCCCCCTGGACCCCCCAGGTAGCGTTTAATTACGGGCGACTTTGCCGCCCCATTAAGGTACATGGGTCCAACGATGTGATACAAAATAAACACGATAATCAGGCTCCACATCCAACACCTTTTGATTTCCCCTTCCTAGCCTGACTTTCTTATGGATTGTAGGGATAATTGAGCTCCTATTAATTAGGAAAATACCAATTAATGATTGCGAAATCCTTCAAGGAATTCTCAATGACCTCATGGATGACTTGTAGAATTTTCTAATAGTATAACTGATAGATCTCTTCCCTTTAACCTCAAACTCAACTGGGTCTTCCTTAGAACTAACATGAAAAATATATTTGTAGAAAATTATTAGTTAAATAATTTATTAGTTAGAACTAGTTAAACTGATTTTAACGCAATTAATTGAGTTAACTAATTACAACTCACAAATAACTCAACCAGGGGTCGTAAAAAGTAGATCCATTTGCATGCATCCTATTAGATCTCTAACTTGAATTTCCTAAGCTAATGAAGTCTTCTTGAATCTGTTAACTAATACAAGTTGTCATGAGATGAAATTACAATTTTTATTTCAATTTAATTAAGGGAAAATTAAATCAAAAGCCTCATATGGTAGTCGTTTCTAGATTTCGTGTATGGTTGCAATTTTGAATGTGTCTTGTTGAAAATTTAAACAGACTTGGCATATGACAGGGTTTATGACATGATTCCTTGATACACTGAATGTATCTTGTTGACATTTGACAGTGTTGGTCAGGTACGGTTTGACATGGATCTTGACAGGATTTGGCTTGATATGGCTTGAAAATGTTATATCTTGGTTGATTTTACATTTGATAGGATTGATTTGGTTGTGGCTTGGTATATTGGTTGCAAAGTTGTAATTGGTATTCATTGATTGAGTGATTGGTATTTGGTATTTGGTATTCAATTATTCATATTTTTTAGTTTTGTGTAGCTTGGTATTCAATTTGAGCATATGGTTGTATGGTCTATAGGTTTTGGTTCTTGATAGTTAATTGATACAGGTGGATCCAATATTAAAATTTAAAAATGTGGTCCATAAAGGTGCTAATGGTCGCAACCTTCACTGAGGGAGTAGGAGATTCCTTCCAATGGAAATCGGTAAAATTTATTAGGAACTAGTAGCTTCCTTCTAGTCAGTGCTGGAGAAACCAAAGGTGTTAGCCTTGCACAGGTAGGAGTCTACATGCTAGTAAGAGTCTGCACCAATACAATATGTAATGAATTTTTTTCTTCATAATAAGAAAGAAGAAAGATATGAAAACAACAATGGTTTTCTCCCACATTAGTTTTCCACCTAAAAAAACCGGTGTCCCTATGTGTCTTGTGTTGATGTGTTGACGTGCTTTGCATTTTATGGTTTACATGTTCTTATGATTAATGTTGCTCATGGTTTACTGAATAAGCTATATAACATAGTAATGAAATATTTATTCAAGATAAATCTGAAATAAATGCATAAACTAAGTAAATTTGAATTGGGAATGAAATATTGATTCACCCCTCCATCTCGGTATTTATAACATCAAGTTGGAACTTGGACATCTTACCTTAAAGTGATTTTTTTGATGCATTAGATTTTCATATTCAATATGGATGATTAAATAAAATATGGAGCGCTAAAATAGGCTGTAGACAATAGGTTTAAGGTCCCAACAATGAGCACCTTTACCTCACAATGTAGATACTTCAAAATTATTAGATGGATGAATGATAAAAAAATGTGAATGAGAATAGAAAGAGTATTCTTTGGCACAAAGAAGCACAACTATATCAAAACTCTAATAAGGATAACATAAGTATTACTCAATAATATTCCTAGAAATGTATTAGGTGAATATTAATAAATTTCATTAAATATGTGAAAAAAAAATTGTCGTATGAACCTAACAACTCACAACACCAACCTGTTGGGTGTGGAGCCTGATTTTTATTATGATTCAGAGGTCTTTGTTTCAGCCGGAAGTATACCCCAGGAAGAATGTACACCCCTCCACGCAGGGGGACTTGTCCCCCCTATGGGGGTTCGGGGGGCCCAACCTTGGTTGGGGAGTCTCTGGGGCCAGTGGTTCCCCGGCGGGGGTTTCAGGGGCAGCACCCCCGAAGCTAAAAACATATGTAAAATTTCCTTGTAAAATATTGTAATTTCATAGTCAATATGGGCTGTACATTAGGCGGATGATCTGACGGTAGAAGTTATGTTTAATGTAGGGTTTTTTTTTCCCTAGAAGGAAACCCCTCGTTTTGTATGAGGGTATTGTACTGAGGCTATGTATTGTATGTGTATTATGAGTGAGAAACAGAAAGAAGGACTGTGAGAGAGAGTATAGGATATGACAACAGATCTGCTATAGGTTGTGTCTCTTCATCTTGCTGGATATTATAAATGAAGGATTGACTATTCGGGGTGGGCATAGCCCAAATTGGGTGAACCACGTGTATCTGTTTCTCTCTTGTTTTATATGTTTTCTGTGTTTGTGTTTCCGCATATTTTATGTGTTCCATTGCTTTGTAATATATCATTTTCTAACAACCGGTATCAGAGCCGAAGGTCTATTTGTTGATAAAATCGCAGGAAAGAAGGGTTCCTGGTTTGAGTGGGAGAAATGGCGGAAGATGGTAGGTTTAGGTTTGAGAAATTTAACGACCAAAACTATCCACTGTGGAAGATGTAGATGGAAGATTATATGTATTAGAAATATCTGTACCTACCATTGAGCAGAAAAACAAAGAATCCGTCGAGTATGATAGACGCAAATGGGGGATTCTTGATAGAAAGGCACTTGGAACAATATGGCTATGCCTCGCGACATTGGTAGGCTTCAATATTTCAAAGGAAACAATAAAATAGGATTTAATTAAGGCATTGGAAAAACTATATGAAAAAACCTCGGCCTCAAATAAGGTATTTCTTATGAAACATTTATTTAATATGAAGATGTCGGATGATGGATTTGTTGCTGACCATTTAAATGAATTTAATATGGTTACCAGTCAATTAATTTATTTAGGGGTAAACTTTGATGATGAATTTAGGGCTCTTTTATTTCTCTTCTCATTGCTAGAAAGTTGGAATGGTTTAGTTATGGCCATTAGTAATTTTGTCTTTGGATCTAGTACTTTAATGTTTGATGATGCTGTCGGTGCTATCCTTAGCGAGGAAATGCGACATAAAAGCTCCGGTGAGACATCGGGTAATGCTTTGAGTGCAAAGACTAGGGGAAGAAAAATATAAAGAGGAAAGAGCTCAGAATATCATAGTAAATCAAGGAAAGGAAGATCCAAGTCCAGATCGGGGATAGTGGGCTGGAAATGCGGAAAGAAAGGACACCTAAAGAAAGACTATAAATATTGGAAGGGAAAAGGATACACACAACAAGAAAACAATAATGAAGCAAATGTGACAGGTGATGTGTTACAATATGATTTGATTCTTTCTTTAGAAAATGTTACTGATTCCTGGGTGGTAGATTCAGGGGCCTCATTCCATGCCACACCTAATAAGAAATATTTTCATGACTATGTTCAAGGAGATTTTAGATAGGTTCATTTGGGTGATGATAAACCCTATAAAATCGTTGGAATGGGTAAAGTTATTGTAAAACAATACAATGGAAACCAATGGTTATTAAAGCATGTAAGGCATGTTCCAAATCTGATTTCAACAGGGTAGTTAGGTGGTAAAGGTTGTGTGACAACTTTCACAGATAAAACCTGGAAGGTCACTAAAGGAGCCTTGGTAATAGAAAAAGGAGAAAAGGTTGGTACATTGTACTTATGCAATGGTATTTCTAACTTTGTTAATGCTTTAACTTCAAAAGGAGAATATGCAGCTTTATGGCATCATAGGCTCGGACACATGAGTGAGAAGGGGATGAATATTATTCACTCAAGAAATTTGTTGCCAGGTTTGAAGAATATTGATTTGGATTTATGTGAGAATTGTATTTATGGAAAACATAAGAGAGTCAGATTTCTTAGAGTTGGGAAAGAAAATAAGAGCGAAAAATTAGAGCTTATGCATACAATGTATGGGACTTGCTCAGGTATCATCTCTCGGTGGCTCTCGTTATTATGTTACTTTTATTGATGATGCAACTGGAAAAAAATGGATTTATTGTATTCAGAATAAATCTGATGTATTTTATACTTTCAATAAATGGAAATCTTTGGCTGAAATTGAGACAAAAAATAAGTTGAAGTGTCTGAGATTAGAAAATTGAGGTGAATATTGCAACAAATAATTTGATAGGTACTGTTCAAAGCATGGAATTTGCAGAGAGAAGATAGTTCCAAGAACACCACAATAAAATGGTGTGTCAGAAAGGATGAACAGAACAATCATGGAGCATGCAAGGTGCATGAGATTGCATGTAGGATCGACTTTACAATTTTGGGCAGATGCTGTAGATACTGTTGTTTATCTAATAAACAGAGGGCCTTCAAATTCCTTGGATGGTGGTATTCCAATGGAGGGATGGACAGGTAAAAAGTTAAACTACTCATTTTTAAAGCCTTTTGGCTGTGAGGCCTTTGTCCATTTTAATAAAGAAAATAGAACAAAGCTTGAGGAAAAATCAAATAAATATACCTTTATTGGATAGGATGTTAATGATTTTGGTTATTGCTTATATGATTATTAAAATCACAAATCATTAGGAGCAGAGATGTAATATTCAATGAAAAGGTCTTGTATAAGAATCAGTTGCAGGAAAAGAAAAAGGAAAAAGAAAACAAATAATACATATTTCTTGATGAGATCATAGAAAAAGTAAAGGTGCCTGAAAATAATAATAATCAACAACCACAACAAAAACAAGCACCATAACAACAACAAACACCTGAAAGTGGTGTCACAATATCTACCAGGATAAGTAGACCCCATGAACGATACTCTCTCTTATCACCAAATTTATTTTGATAGGCTGCTCATCAATCAACTTAATATAACTCTTTCAAACCACTTTTAACTGAAGATTAGCCTCTTCAGTTTGAGAGGGCTCTCTCAAAAGGGATTTATGATTTTCAATGGGAATTCTATTAGATGGCTAACTTTATGAACTGTGACTTAATTTTGAATGATTGCAAGTTGAAAAAATGAAAGACTTGCTACCATTGGGCTATGGGGTCAACATTAGTAAACTCAATGATAATAATTCTTCTTATGGAAGCTGAGGAAAATAGAGGTTTCAATAAAAGGTGGTACACACACAAAAAAAAACACAATAGTTTAACCTCTAAAGGAAGTTAGAGCATGTTACCATGAGTTCTGAGTAATTAGAGATAAAACTCACTGCAGATGATTAAACATGAAATATATATAGCATACAAAACATTGAACACCTCATTCAAATCCCAGGTTTAGAAGTAAAGTATCACTGTATATTACTGAAACTAAAAAAACATAACAGAGTAGAAATTTGGTACAATATTATCCAACCCTTTGATCTTTGATGTTCTATCTATAAATAGACTCTTTTACATTGCAAATGATCTTCCCAGTTGGCTAGATCCTCGAATTATAACTTTGACACCTAACATAACTGAAAACTACTTTCTTGGAACAGAAAAAGACAACTAACCTTTAAAGGCTCATACTTTTAATAGGAACATTCAGTTTTTTCAACAATAATACAGTTACATTTTAAGTATCACATGCTCAAGAAACATTCACCATCACTAAGACATTTAATGTGCCTCCTAAATTTGTGAAACATAGTCCTACTTTTCAAGAAAAGATAAAAACCCCACTTTAATCTTGGTCTTCATGCTGAGCTGGATTAGTGACACCTATGTCGAGTATTGAGTCTATGCTGGGATGGCCCACTGTCATGTTGGATGTCTCCAGGTGGCTGACTGATCTTCTATGTGCTTTTTGATCCTCCAAAAATCCTTTAAAAATCTTTCGCTACAAAA
Organism: Pinus albicaulis; assembly: GCA_034641835.2. Lineage (NCBI taxonomy): Eukaryota > Viridiplantae > Streptophyta > Pinopsida > Pinales > Pinaceae > Pinus > Pinus albicaulis. Next base: position 422,954,635 of record CM076572.1, read on the forward strand.
CATAGTAGTTTAGGCAGTTTCGTAGTGTAGTTTCATAGTGGATTGATTTCTATCTTTTCACCCATATTTCTGCCACCTTTGCTGATCAAAACCATTTTTTATGAAAAAATACCTAAATACAGCCAACCTCCCTCCTTAATTCTTCATAAAATTGATTTTAAAGGCAAAAGAGCATCTTCAGAAATTTCGTAGAGTTTTTTGGCCTTCAAGCCTAGAGCACGCTATGAAACTGCCTAATAAGGCAGAATTTGTATTTTTTGTGATTTTCTTCAAAATTTGATCTTCCGACCAAAATTTAAGTCCTTTGCAAGCTATGAAACTTATAAAAAAATTTTCAGCTCAACTCTTTAGTCTTTGGGAGTTTTATCTTCATTCACAATAGGTTGACCTATAGGTTCTTCAACCACTTTCATCCTCAACCCTTTCTTCTCCAAATTCTCTTGAATCAAGTCCATTTTTTCTTGAAGGTCTTCTACTTGATTCTTTAATGATCCATTTTCAGCTTGCAAGTGCAAGTTCATCTTCTTGGTATGTTTGATCACAAGTCTTAGCGGTTGAGTCCTTTTCAAAACTCTTTTGGCATTATCCATAGATTCTGAAACACTAGAGAGTTGACTGTCCCATTTTTTCATCATCTAGTCAAATTCAGCCTTTTCAGACCTATGCGTCTCTACCTCCAACTTCAATTCAAGTATTCCTTTACTTGCTTCCTTCAACTATTCTTTGAGGAGTTCTGTTTCTATTTTTTCAATTATCTTCTCCTTTCCCTTTCTCTGCCTGATGATGACTTCTTCTTCTGCTACTGGAGATAAATATATGATGTTCTCTGGCTGCATGACTTCACTGACTTTCTCTGTCCCTTTTCTCTCCATGGCCTTCTTTGCAAACCTGGTTATTGGCTTCCTTGGATGAAATATAAAGCCAACATCTTCTCCTGCAAAATCCAATTTATTGATAGTCTTACCTTTCTTCAGTTTCTTTCCATCACCTTCAATGTATTATGCTTGCACTATTGGAGACTCAATATCTATTCCATGAAGTAGATCTTCCAGATTTCCTTTGGCCAATGTCTGACTCCTAGTTATCCTCTTACTGCTTTGTTTGCTAATCTTCTGTTTTTGTTTTGCAGGTGCTAGTTGAGGGATATCTTGCAGAGGTTCTTCTTCTATGTCCATTGGTTCTATAGGAGAATGTATTATTTCTTCTTCAACCTCTTCTATTGCAGTTGGGAATGTAGTAGTTCTATATTTTAAGATTTTGTTTGGAGTGACTACATCTATTTCATACCCACTCATAAACAGAAAAGAAGTCCAATCTTTGTTTAACCTTCTCAACTCTTCCAACACTAACAATTTTATCAGACCATGGTGAAATGATGATGTCTCATTACCTTCTGACTTGACTTGAACTCTATCTGACATCTTTCCCAAACTCCTGTACAAAAATAAGGGTAAGTCAAATGATTTCTTACCTACAAAGTGCATAAGGAGTCTGATATGGTAAGAGTAAACCATGTGGAATATTCCCTCGCCGTTGAAATATTTTTGGATCACCAACAGCAAATTTTCATAATTTTCCTTCATATAACCCCTAAGGATGCCACTGGTCAGATCAAATCCTCTGTGCTCCTGCTTGAGAAACTCCTCACAACCCTGCATTGTAAAATTTGTGCCTTTAAACTATTCTTCACCACCTCTAGGGATTTATGTAGCTTGTGATATGATTTCTAGTGATACTGTGAGATTCAAAATCCCAACCTTTTATGTTGTCCTTGTAAAATTGGTGGCAAATTCCTTTGAAATGTGTGAATGGAAACCCTACAATTTCTTGCAGAATTGTAGGCAACCCGTTCTCCTGATAACTTCCATAACAGTGAGGTATTCATTCAGTAGTTTCAAATCCATGGGTTCATACCTGAGACAATGACCACCCTTGTTTGTTTTCTTTTTCAATGACATGGATGATTTTATACGCTTTGATGCCTCGCTTGTTGGTGACACCTGCAGAACCAAATTCGACAGCAACCTGCTTGGTGTGATGAAGCAACTCTTGAAGAATCAATTCACATGCAAGCATTACACAATAATATGACAAAATTCAGCTTGGGGTAAAGTTTAAACGATTATTTGACAACTCAGATTTTGGTAATAGCACATGATACCATAAAAGCTAATAATTACAACAAATACAGCTATGCATGTTTGAAAATCATCACAACGAAATCAAAAGACCTTACCCTTTACTTGTCTTATCAAAATCTGACACCTCACACCACTCTAACACCTTTTGCTGAAAAAACCCAGTTTCATAACGAAGATAGTTTGGCTGTTGACATATTTTCTACGGAACTATTAGGCCGTTTTGTAGAGAAATCTGCTGATTTCGTTTGTAATTCACTATGAAATTTTGAAAAATTGGCAGGTGTAAAATTTTGTGATTAAATGCATGGGAATGAAAAATTATATGATTTGAGGTTGATTTGACTAAAATGATATTGCTAGAGGTGAGATTTAAACTTAAGGTAGACATCATCAAATGAAAAAAAAATGTAGACATCTCATAAAAATGACTTAGGAGACCACATCAATTTTGGTGAATGACCTGCATGAACTTATCAATGAAAGTTTTAAAAATTAATGAGTGATAACACTCTCCTTCATTAAATTATTTATTGTTGACTGATTATGGTGAACCCAAATGTTATGAAAAAGCAATGTAGGTAGAAACCAAGAAGAAGTGGGAGCTAGCCATGAAAGAAGAGATGGAATCCTTAATACATAACCAGACTTGGGACTTAGTCAGGTTGCCTGAAGGTAAAACAAAATTGAAAATAAATGGGTTTACAGGTTGAAGGAAGAAGATGGAGGAAAACAAAGGTACAAAGCTAGACTTGTGGTGAAGGGGTTTGCATAGAAGACAGGTATTGAATTTGATGAAATATTTTCTCCTGTTGTTAAGATGACTTGAATAAGAACTATTTTAAGTCTTGCAGCAGCGTAATATTTGCATCTTGAATAGTTAGATGTAAATACACCATTTCTCCATGGATATTTGGAGGAAGAGATCTATATGCAACAACCACAAGGATATGAGGTCAAAGGGAAGGAAAAATTAGTGTGCAAGTTAAAGAAGAGCTTGTATGGCTTAAAATAGGATCCAAGGTAGTGGTATCTAAATTTTGACAAGTTTATGTCTGAACAAGGTTATACTAGATGTCACTCTGATCATTGTGTTAATCTAAACAAGAAAAATGATGAAAACTATATTATATTGTTATTTTATGTAGATGACATGCTTGTTGTAGGGTCTAACATGTAGGAAATAAATGTGCTCAAAATAAAATTGGAAAATTCATTTGTAATGAAGGATTTGGGAAGTGAAAAATAAATCCTTGGTATGAGAATAACTAGAGACAGGAAAAATTGCAAATTAACATTGTCTCAGAATGAGTACATACAAAAGGTGCTAGAAAGATTTAATATGAAGAATGAAAAACTGTTAGTACACCTTTGGCTAGCCATTTCAAACTAAGTAAGGAGAAGTGCCCCAAGGCCCAAGAAGAAATGGATTATATTTCTAAAGTTCCATATGCATCAGTAGTTGGAAGCTTAATGTATGCAATGGTCTCCACAAGGCCTGATATTGCACATGCAGTGGGAGTTGTAAGAAAGTACATGAACAATCTAGGAAAAGAACATTGGATGGCAGTGAAATGGATTCTCAGATATTTGAGAGGTACCACAAATCAAGCATTATGCTTTGGTGGTTTAAAAATTTCTCTACAGGGATATGTTGATGTAGATATGGCAGGTGATAGAGATAACAAGAGGAGAACTACATGGTATGTATTTACTGTAGGTGGGAAAAATGTTAGTTGGGTTTAAAAAATGCAAAGTCTTGTTGCAATTTCAAAAACAAAAGCAGAGTATGTTGCTGCTACAGAGGCTAGTAAAGAGATGATTTGGTTACAAAGGTTTAGGGATGAATTGGGTAAGAAGCAGGGGATGGGAAGCTTATATAGTGACAACCAAAGTGCCATTCATCTTGCAAAGAACTCAACATTTCATTCCAAGACTAAACACATATAGCTCAAGTTCCATTTCATACGATCAGTGTTTGAAGATGGATAGTTGAAGCTAGAAAATATACACACTAGCCAGAATCCTACATATATGTTAATAAAAGTTGTAACCAGGGAGAAACTAAGATTCTAATAAGTTTCAATTGGTCTTCAAGTATTATCATGAAAATGAGAAACAACCAGGTCCAAAATGGAGTCATTGTCCAACAAATGAAGTAGCGGTGGAGTTTCTACAATCAATCTCCAAGTGGGAGATTGTTGGGTGTGGAGCCTGGTTTTCATCTTGATTCAGAGGTCCTTGTTTCAGCCGGATGTATACCCCAGGAATAATATACACCCCTCCACGCAGGGGGGCCGATCCACCTCGGCTGGGGGGTCCAGGGGCCAGCAGTCCCCCTACGGGGGTTTCAGGGGCAACTCTCCCAAAGCTAGAACATATGTAAAATTTCCTTGTAAAATATTGTAATTTCGTAGTCAATCTGGGATGTTCATTAGGCGGATGATCTGATGATAGAAGTTATGTTTAATGTAGGGTTTTTTACCCTAGAAGGAAACCCCTCATTTTGTATGAGGGTATTGTATTATGACTGTGTATTGTATGTGTATTATGAGCGAGAAATAGAAAGGCGGACTATGAGAGAGAGTAGAGGATATTACAATGGATCTCCTGTAGGTTGTGTCTCTTCATCTTGCTGGATAATATAAAGGAAGGACTGGCTGTTCGGGATGGACATAGCCCAAATTGGGTGAACCACATATATTTGTGTCTCTCTTGTTTTATAAGTTTTCTGTGTTTGTGTTTTTGCATATTTTATGTGTTCCGTTTCTCTGTAATATATAATTTTCTAACACAACCATGAACCATTGAATAATTGGTTGATTTATTATTAGCATACTCTTTATAAAAAATAAGAAATAATGAATGTTTGGCTTATTTTAAAGTTTCAAAATAAATACATTCAGTTAGAACAAAAATAATCAACCGATATAAACTCATGAAATAATACATTTTCGTTAAAAATAAGTTGAAAATATTATATATGTCATCATTAAATAAAATAGAGTGATACACACAAACACACACACACACACATAGTAGAATGGTTTAGATAAGTTAGAAGAAAAAATGGTGAGAGGTCATGGATTTAGTTCTCTCGACACTCTTGAGGTTAGGCTCTATGAATGAGCTGACATGAAGTGCTCCCTTTTGTTGGATCTCTCGTAAAAATAGTCTATGGATGTAACAATCATTGATTATAGGGTCTGTGAACCACATATAAAAAAAGTTAGAAGAATAAATATTTTGAACTACATAAGAAAGATGTCGCTTACATAAGAATAAGAATGAATCTACAATGCAAGAGGCAAATATACTAGCTAGTTGATGATTTGTTGCAAAAATATAGAGACTTGGGATACGCTGAGAATTATGTCTCCATTTTTGTCCAAAAGCTACAACACCTACATTGTCTTCAACCATACATTTTATTTTCCTCTAAATTTTTAATTTATAAGCCATCATTATATAATAATTTTTTAAATGTAAACTTTAAGCTACATTGATTTGAAATAATTAAATTCACTTGTTTACTTGTTAATACTTGAGCATGAATTTGTTATTCGTTGAACTTGACTTCACACTAATATTTGATAAGAAGTAAAATATTATTGTTTTATTGGAATAGATGATGCCCTAGAATTGATTTCATACACAATGTTATTCAATAACATCATTGAAATTATCTCTCATTTTGTTTCTCCACCACTCAATTTCAAGTGTGGATAATAATACATGGGTCACTAGTCACACATCATCAAAGGATTATAAGATAAGATGAAGGGCCGTCATGATTAATTTGTATTTGTTGAATACTCACATAACACTTCCTTGTAATTAAAAATTTAACATATTTTCATCAATCCTTATGCATAAGGATTCATCCTTTGTCTCACATTCATTAATACCCGATTTTTTGGTCTTGTGATGAGTTATGGTATAAGGATGGAGATCTAGTTCACTATAATCTCTACTGTTTACATGGAGAGAATCACCATAATATCCCAGAGATGAGTCCAATTTTAAAAAATTAAAGTTGGGAAATTATATCAATGGGGTTTCATATTCGAATAACAGTAATTAGAGGAAAAAAATATGTAGAAAATATGTAACATTGTAATATTCCAAAATTTTCCTACAATAATTTGGAATATTAATTTTTGCTGATTTCACCTAGGAGGAGAATAAATGGGTAAGGAGGCCCATGCATAATGATAATCTCAATAAAATCCCTCATAGTATGAATGGGGATCATCTTTGGAGCTGGTTTTCACACCCTCATGTGTGAACAGGGATATTTGCAAGTGGACAAGGTCAAGTTTGACCAAGTCAACAACGTTGGGATTAGAGGTGGAGGACACTTAGAGAAACAACGCAATATGAATAGGAAGGGGGTTATTTGGTGGAGGAAACCATAAAAGGAGTGGGACCCATGGAGAGGGGGCCTTCAATTGTTTAAAAGGGGGGCAAGGCAGCCATTGTTTCTCATGTTATGGATTATGTTAGGGATCTGTAATTTATTGGAAAGATTGGCAAAGTCCAATTACAGAAACAACATCGTTTCAACCAACTTTGGGATTCTAGGATCTAGCCCTCTTGAATCCGGAGAGGGATCTCTCCAATAAGTGAAAATATGGATTTGTCTTTGAAGTTTGGGGTAATAATATTAGGCTAGTTATGAAGACCAAGGGTTTTGTTTTGTTTTTGGATGGTTGAACATAATTCCTACTAGAGGTGAAGAGTTCCAAATGCAGAAAGGTTCAAAGGTGAGAAGTTGCAAGGAAAAGAGTAAGCTTTGATCAAGAAGAAAAATGATGGCAGGTTTTCAGTCCATTGGGCTATGGAGTCATAATAGGATTTAATTGAAACAAAAGTTCAAGAGTGGTCTATGGGGAAAGTCATCTATGCCTGAGGATCTCTTTAAGGTTTGATTTATGGAATGGAGTGATACATCAAGAAAGGGAAAATAAACAGATGCAGAACAAAGAGCAGCCCAGGATCTGGTAAGTACTTTGAAACTAGCCAGCCTTTGACCAGGCACTTGAGAAAAACATAGAAGCAAACTAGGATCTGGTAAGTACTTTGAAACTAGCCAGCCTTTGATACACTTCTAATAGAAAACATATAAAAAAAACTAAGGGAAACTTGAAAGGCAACTTTTGGAGTAGAAATAGCGGGCCGGGCTCACCACAAATCCTCTCCTAGCTCTCCTTTACTTAATTACTTCCAAGGCAATCACAGAGATAACACAGAATGGCCTAAGATCTGGTAAGTGCTTTGAAACTATCCAGCTTTTGACACAGTCTAAGGGAAACAATCAAACAGTCATGCAAACAAGACTGGGACCAGGGCTCACCATATCTTCCTTAGTTCATCTCCACACAACATATACTGAAAGTAACATTCAAAAATAATGTTCAGCCAAGACAATAAGACGAGGGAACGCCAGCATTCCTATGCTTAAACTGAATTAAATCGTTTTCAAATAACACAGTTGAAAGAAAACATTTAAATAAAGATTTTTCAGCCAGAGAAGGTTAATGGTGTGCAGTAGGTCCTAACATTGTTTAAACTGTTCTTTACAGAAGAATATGAAACATAATGAGAACAAAATTAAAATAACAAGTTACAATGAGGAAAACATCACCGTCAACATAGACCAAGATCCCATAATAAGCTTGTATTGATGCTCCAAACCAATTACAATCTTCACATCCAATGTGTTAGTTCATCTTTCTTTCAAAACCTAACTTATCTGTTACAAGCAGAGCTCCAAGAGCCAGTGAATCACTATTTACAATCAGGAGTCTTCAGCTCAGTCACATACAATTCTTCAGCAATTACATCAACTACCAACCACTCACTCATCTTCTATTGAAGTATTTATAGAAGGATGAGGAGGTGAGATCTGATAAAGATCTCAAATAAAATTAATACAAAATTAATGTTCCTCGGACCTTGGGCGGCTCAATGAAGAAACTGTACAAGTGTTTCACTGCATTAACTGATTTACACTTATGATTTAAGCTCGGTGAGAGATTTTGTTGACCTTTGAGGCTCTGTGCATGCTAGGGTTACTCTGCCGACATTCTGTCATTAAATTCCTGGCAAAATTTACCCTTTGCTGATGATGTGAGGCAGATATTTGATTCTGAGCAATAACTTCGGCCCCTGATTGAATACTTTGAAGAACAGGTGGCTCTGGGGTGGTTGAGGAATCAAATTGCCTCAAATGTGGTGGTGGAGACTTTCTGTCTGACAAAAACACTTTAGGTTTTCCTTTCAACTGTGTTTTAGATTGGGGATTAAGTGTTTGATAACCGTCTTAGCCATAATCCCCGCTGATCTGTCCATTAATCTTTTGTCCCGGTTCAGCGTGGTCTTCGACACTGATAATATTCAACTATGCTTGTTTCATGATTTTCTTGTAGTCGTGCAGGGCTCTGCAGTGTTTGTAAGGCACCAATGCCTGTGAAAACATTAATGAAACGTGTAATTCAACTCTGTGGGTGAATTTCTTTGACGGATCGAAACAGGAGGATCGTCACCCTCCTTCTTTGGATCTCCTTCGAAAGCCACGAAAATGATTTAAAACCCTGCCAAAATAAATGAAACGTTATAAAATCCATGCATTCATGGTTTAACTGCTGCAGAGGCATATGGAGGGAGCGTGGCCGTCGGATGGCATCATCCGGCGGTCAGGATTGATCGGGGAAGATTATAGAATAGGCAGTAGAAGATCAAATTTAAGTCGTTGATCGCGCATGATTGACGGTCAGGAGCGGATGTTCGAAAGTCAAGCAGAGGAATCGTTGACTCGGCCACAGAATCGAGTGATGAAATATGGGCCGTTGATCTGCATATTAGATCGACGGCGGGGATGCGATTTCCGCTGCACGGAGACCTGAGTTATTGCGCGGGCAGTTTGGTTTAAACATCGGGTATTTTGGGTGATCAACAACTGTTGGATCAGTGGGCCCAGATTGGATGACAGACATTCATTTCGTTGGGTGTCCATGGTCCTGACTATAACGCGCGGGGGATGATAATTACGCGGCGGTTTTCAAACAGTGCATGGGACGCATGTTAGGCGGGGTATGGAATCGCTAGCCGTTGGGTTAAAACCGCCTTTGCCCGATAGGTGGTGCGAAAAATACCGCCGGGTTTGAGAAAACGGCGCTGGGACGGTGGGGACCACATGGATGGCGCGCTCCGTTCCGTTGATCTGCGGAGCAGATCAATGGTCACGATCACTCCAAAATTTATATGGCGGAAAATTTTGAAAATAAAATTTAAAACCGAAAAATATGATTTACAAAGGTTTTTTAAGGTTTTGGGTGGAGAAAATTAAATTGAAAGGATAGCGCCCGACGGCCTTGGTAGTCGGTTTCTGGCGCTTGGGCGTATGGAGGAAAATGGGTTAGAGGCTTAGCTCGAGGGGGATTAAGCCTTATACATAGAAATATGTATTTTTCTATGGTTTTTTGAATGATTTTGAAAAGAAAAGAAGGTTGCGGTAAGGTTAAAAAGTGGGTTTTTAACCTTATAAAATGAATGGTGATGAGGGGAAAAAGAATATATGTGGAAATGAGGGATTTTCGTGGGAAATGGAGGGATAAAAAAAAAAGGTTAGTTAGGAAGAATAGGAAGGGAGAAAAGGGGGCTGCAGCAGTATTTGACTTTGGATTTTTTGTAGGATCTCAGAGGTTTTCAGGATGTAAACAACAATATGGGATCTGGACAGAGGCATGAGGCCTTCAAGAGTCTTCAAGAGCCAAAAATTTTATAAGGAAAAAACTGTTCCTTGAAGGCTCAAAACAAATTTAGCCACCTTTGGTATAATCAAATTTTACAGGTGGCTAACAGTGGCTCCACTTGGGGATGGTGCCTTCTTGAAGGCATCAAGAATTCAGACTTGATTTCTCTGGGAGGCTGACTTGTGCCTCATCCCTTGGATTATTCTTCTTTTGCTGGATGATCTTGCTTTGCTTTTGAAAAAATAGTATCAGTCACAAAATAACAATGGATTTCATCAATACAAGCTTCTACCTACCCAATCCTACTAATCTAACATTTTCTCTTCATCAGAGTGCACTTAGATTGGAAAAATCTTTTTCACAACATTTTATTCTTTTGAAAGCAAAAAAACTAATATATTTCTACTGCTTATTTCTCCCTGAACTCAGATTAAACAATTGAGCTCAGATATTTCTCTACCTATTCTACTATCTGTTGGGATTAAACTGTCCAACAGACTTTCATTCTCTAAATTCTACAAAAAAAAAAAAAAAAAACAGCAAAGTCAAGTTTAAGCTGTTTGACTTGCTGTGATCTATGGCATAAAAACAAGCTGCACATAGATTATTATTTGCGGAGAATTAAAATTAAAATGAAAGGCTTAAGATCTGAAAGTCTCTCATCATGGCCTTCTCTTTTCTTCACATCTCTATTTTTGCTCTTGTTTGAGTTATCTCTTCCTTGTTCTCTGATTCCGATTTTGGGCAAATTAGAACCAGTTTTTCTCTTTTTTGACTAAGATGATAAAATAGTTTTGAGTCATCTCCTTTTGGGATCTTTGGTTCATATTTTGAGTTTATTTGAACCTTCATTTCTATCCTAATCTGTCTACTGATAAGCCAAGATTGAACAATTTGGCCAATAGAATTCACTATCCTATCAGCAGAAAAATTTAAAGCTAATTAGTCAAGATTAAACAGTTTGGCTAACTAGAAGTGTGTTTTTGAGGAGTGGAATTTGAGCTTGCACACTTTCAGATTTGTTTCTCTTTTTTGGCATGGGGCTTTGCCTTTCTGGTTTTCATTTCTGCCCTCTTTTCATTCTTTTCTTTGTTTTTGTATTTTTTGATTTTTCATAACTTTGAATGCAATGATGGATGGAATATTCACAATGAAAAAAGATAAAAAGACCTAAAAACATAAAATGGATCAAGAGAAGTAATGCTTAAGCATCCTGCCATTGACAGGACCTCGAAAAAATTCTGCTCCATCCAGCTCCTGTAAGAAAAATGCATTATTACCAGCAACTGAATGAATAGAGTAAGGGCCAAGCCATAGATTGTCAAATTTTCCATGCTTGCCCTTTTCTTCCCTCCTTGAGTCCCACTTTAAAAATTTGTCCCCAATTTTGAAATTGCTGGCCTTCGTTCTTCTGTCAAAAAGCTTTTTGATGCTGTCTTGTTTCTGCAATGCTTTGTTATACACTTCCTCCCTGGTTTGCTGAAGATGAATGGTCTGATTTATTCTTCTGGTCATATCATTTTCTTTAGTCTGTAATTCTTGGACCAACTTCATAACTGGTACACCAAGGCTGTTAGGAAAAATTGCATCTGTACCATACACAAGCTGGAAAGGTGACATACCAATAGATTTCTTCAGAGTTAATTTGTCAACCCAAAGTGCATGGATCAGCTTTGTGTGCCAAGAATTTTTGTTGTCCTCCAACAGTTTCTTGATTATGTTTACTAAGCTTTTTTTGGAAGATTCTGCAAGTCCATTACCTTGAGGGTAATAGGCTGTGGAATGTCCCAATGTTATCTGATACTTGTGACAGAATTCAACCATTCTCTTTGATCCAAATGCTGCCACATTATCAGTGATAATTTTGGTAGGACAGTCAAATCTGGAGAGAATGTTAGTCTCCATAAATTTTATGATAACTGAATAATTGGCTTGCCTGCAAGGAATGGCTTCTATCCACTTAGCGAAATAGTCTGTGGCAGTAAGGATCCATCTATGATGGGCAGAAGATGGGGGGTGAATTTCTCCTATGAAGTCAAGTCCACACTGTTGAAAAGGAGCTTCAACAATGATGGGATGCAGAGGCAGGGGTAGCAGTTTTATTTTTCCCTCAAACAGTTGGAACTTATGACAGGCAATGATCATCTTGTGTATATCAGGAAAAAGAGTAGGCCAATAGAAACCAACCCTCAAAATTTTGTTAGCTGTTGACTTCCAGTACAAATGACCCCCACACTCTCCTTCATGGAATTCCTGCTTAACCTTCTCTGCATCAAACTCAGGCAAACATTTAAGCAATAGACCACTTGCATTTTTCCAATAAAGACATCTATCTATAATGCAATAGTTTACTGCTTTCAGCTTTAAGAACCTTGCCTTTGTTTTTGTCAAACCAGGAGGTGTATTTAAATTGAGCAAAACATAAACAATATCAGCATACCAAGGAGAATTCATAAAATGGTCCTCAACAACGGGAGTTGAGAGTTCTTCTTGGTCATCTAAAGCATTAATCATATGAATATCAAGAACTTCACAATTTGACTCAACCATTAATCTAGCTAGACCTTGGCCTTTGATGAGTTTAGTGGGTTTTATCTCTAAATCATATTCAAGAATAACAACAATCCACTTACCTCTCTTACCATCTGGGTCCTGTGTTAGAATGTCTTTAACAACTAAATTTGGGACAAAGGCAATGATGTGTGAATGAAGAATGTAAACCCTGAAGTCCTTTAAAGCCTTAACCAAAGCAAAAGCTTGCTTCTCCATAATGTTATACTTCAATGGGGCATCCCTCAATGCCTTGCTAAAGAATGCAATAGGCTGCTCTTGTCCTTGTGGGTTTTTCTGTAAAAGAACAACAGCTATGGTATGTTCTGATGCAAATGAGAAGATATAAAAATCCTTTGAAAAATCAGGACTTATCAGAACTAGTGTTTTGGTTAACGCTTGTTTCACTAGCTCAAAGGATGTCTTTGCTTCCAAGGTCCATTTTACCCCTTGCTCCTTCTTCAACATATTTGTGATATTCCTAAGGAGCTCAGCTAAGTTAGGGATGAACCTTCTCAAAAAGTTAATCTTTCCAATGAAAGACTGCAACTCTTTGATGTTTCGAGGATGAGAGATTTGCAATATGGCCTCAATCCTTTTTGGATCTATCTTTATACCCTCCTCAGAAATAATGTACCAAAGAAGTTTACCTTCTTGGAGACCGAATAACGTTTTCTTAGGGTTTAAGGATATTCCAAACTTTCTGCACTTCTCGAAAAATTTCCTCAAATGTTCTAAATGCTCTTCATCTGTTTTTGAAAACACAGTTACATCATCAAGATAGATAATGATGAAGAAACCCAATTCTTCCGAGAATGCTATGTCCATGGCTCTCTGAAAGGTTGCTTCAGCATTCATTAGACCAAAAGGCATTTTCACAACATGAAAGTGCCCCATGGTGTAGTAAAAGCTGTCTTTAATTGATAAACAGGGTGAACTAAAATCTGATTATACCCTGAATAGCCATCAAGCAAAGAAATTCTTTTGGACCCTACCACCCTTTGTAAAATATGATCCATTTTTGGTAAAGGGTAGTTGTCTTTCAATGAAGCTTTGTTTAAATCTCTAAAGTCTATACAAAGTCTGATTTCTCCAGTTTTCTTCCTAACGGACACCAGATTAGATACCCACTCAGAATATCTAATAAGGACAATAATACCAGCTTCATACATCTTCATGATTTCCTTCTTAACCAAAGGAAACTGTACAGGGTTTATTCTGCGCAGCTTCTGTTTAAATGGATTGTGGTTTTCTTTAAGAGGGATTTTGTGCTGTATTATTTCAGTGTCATAGGAATTAATATCTTCATAAATCCATGCAAAAATATCAGAAAATTCTTTGAACAACTCTATGTATCTGAGTTTAATGTGAGCTGGCAAAGTTTTGGACAGTTTGATCATTTTCGGTTTCTCCTCACTGCCTATGTTGAACTCTTCCGCTTCAGTCTCTACAGGTTATAGTTTAGGTTTTTTGGCCACATCATTAAGATCAAACAACTCTTCTAAAGGTGCTAGACCGCTTGGCAAACTGTCATCTTTAGAATGCAGAGTTTCTAATTATTCTGTTTCTGATTCTGCACTCCATTCTGTTTGGTTTCTAAGTTTGCTAGTCTAAAGGTTGATATTGGCAAGCTTAGGAGAAGGTTCTTCTTCACCAAGAAAATTTTCTTCACTGCATTCTGTATCATAGTCTGAATCTGAGCTATGCAGTTCAAATTCATTTCTGAATTGCATGAAGTCTTCTATTTGTTTATCTCCATCAAACACCTGCCAGTATTTTTTATTATCAGGTACAGCTGGTCTAAATTTTATCTGAGTTGAGCAATCTTCGGTCTCATATGGAATTAGACATGTCCTAGTTGCAAAGGCTAAATTGTGGGCGATAAGATTTTTTTTTCTTGGGACAAAAATTAGTTTGGACTCTTCAAATGTTTTCAAAAGATCCATGACATCATTCCGATAGGCCCTAAGTTTGGGATGATTTGCATTATATCCCCCATTGACTTGCCTAATGATTAACTCAGAATCCCCATACACATTTATTTTCTTGGATCCTATCTTTTTCAAGAGATGTAAGCCTAAGAGAAGGGACTCATATTCCGCTATGTTATTGGAACATTGAAAGTTTAATTTGCATGAAATGCATTCTGTGTGTTGACTCTCAGTGTTAGTAATCCAGACCCCTGCACCAGCATTAGTTTTAGTGCATGACCCATCAAAATACATACTCCAGAGAGGATCCTTTTCAGTTTTATTGGTTTGGTGAATGTCCTCTGTATGATCTGATTCCTCAAGTTTTTCAACATGTTGAGGAATGTTTTCTTCATTGTCAATTTTTAATAGCAATGGACCGATGACTTGTAAACCAAGACCTGTGTTTTGTTTGCCAATATTTTCAAGTGCAGCAAACTATTTTGGCACTTCAGTGTTGTGCTCCTCTTCATCCGTATCAGCCATTAATTTTTTTGAAGTGATTTGTTCGGTAAGTGTTTCATAATTAAACATGACAAAAGAATCAAGGCTTGTGCTTATAGAATATAGAGGAGAGTTTTGAGGCCTGTCTTGACTTGTAACTATGTATTGCATATGGGACTCCCTATAAATTCTTCTAGTCTGATTGAAAATAGGGATAGTCGCATAGGTCATGTCCATTTGCATAGTCCCCTGTAACTTAGCCCCCCAAGATCTTGATAAAAGCATTCCATACTTTGGGGGCACATCGGCCACAACAATATCCATAACTAAAGACTTGGCTGGAATCTGGGCTAAGTTAACACAAAGGTCTTTGATCAACCCTAGACATTTTACTCTGCTTGAATCAAAGGAGTATAGGTCTTTGTAAGGTCTGGTGATTTCGAGACCCAGGCTCTCCATTATAGCTTTTGGCATTAAATTATGAGAAGCCCCTGAGTCATGCATAGCGTTGTGTAGAATCTTGTCATGAACATTTAAACTCACATAGAAGGGGGGAACCGGCCCCTCTTGATATCTTCCTTCAATCTTTGGACCAAAAATGAGCTCTGGTTGGTCATCATTTAGATTGAGAGTGTCTTAATTTTCTTCTATGTTCAAAGGCTTCAAAATTTGGGTTTTATATACATGATGGGTAGCTAACTCAGTCAAGGGAACAAAAATTTTGATCTTTGAGATTTCCTGTTCCAGGCTGAAAGGGTTTTGATTCTTTAAAGCACTTGTTTCAGCCTTATTAGCTGTCACTTTATCAGCAACAAAAACTTGCTGATTTGTTTTATCTACACTGGACACAATGGTTGTAATAGGAGTACTAGCTGAAGTGTTAGTACTACTGATGTTTACACTCTATTTTTCAAGATGTTGAGTGTTTTTCTCTTTACCTTTACCAGAATTATCAGCCACTATTTTATCCTTTTGTTTGACTGTTTTAGGCTTGGTTGCAGTGCTGTTTTGAGAAGGTTTGTGAGAGGTTTTGGTGTTGGGGGTTTGTTAAATCGATCTACTTCTGAGTTCATATTCTTTTGAAGGTTCTGTGATGGCATTTTCCATGTCTTGACAACAAATTTTATTATCATCTCTTTTGTCATCATAGGGTGTGTAAAGACCCTCTTTTCTATCATAATGAACCTCGAAGTTATCATCATCTACCCCAAATAAGTTCATATCATCCTCCTCTGTTATTTGATCTGTTTCCTCAACCTCACTTACATAGTTTTGATGAAAGGGAGGAGTGATCTGCTGATCATCTTCCCTAGGTCTGTTAGGAGGTTGGTTCCTTCTAGCATTCTGATTCTGGTTTTGGTTTCTGTTTTGAGGAGTAGTTTGGTTTTGACTTGCTTGTGCTCTCTCAAGAATGCTCATTTTCTTCATCATTTCTTCCATCATTCTTTCCATATTTGAGTTTGAGGTAGTAGGTGTGGATTCCTCTCTAAAAGATACTCTCTTTTCAACTTTCATCCTTGCTCTCTTCTCCATTAGGTTGACTTCCACAGAAAGAACACCTCTTTGCATGCCTTCAAGAGTTGCAAAATCTCTTTCTCTCAGCGAATAGGTCATATCAGAGTCAAATCCTTCAGGAAATTTGTTTAAGGCCGAGCCCTGTGGAGGTTTTAGTTCTGGGGAAAGTGCATTATACACACTGTTAAATCTGGTATAATAAGCTTGTACAATTTCCCCTGGATTCCTATGGAGATTGTTGTAGTCGGCAAGGACTTGGAGAGGATTCTTCCTTACTTCCCATATGTTTAAGAATGTCTGATGGAAACCTTGGAGATCATTGATACTTCGGGGGGTTAAGACTTTAAACCATTTTCTTACTTCTCCCCCCAAACTCTGAGCAAATAGTCTAATCTTGATAGAATCATTATCAATTTCGTTTATGTCAAAGTAGCCATTCATCTTATCCACATGTTGTGATGCAGTTATCGCGTTGTTAGCATCATACAATGGGATTTTGGACTGATAATCCTATGGAAGATTGACTAGTGGTATAGGAAGGGCTAATGGAGCATACCATGCTGCCATGATATGTGGTGGGGGTGGGTTTGCAAGGGGCAGATTGACAAGAGGGGGTGTGGGCTGAAATGGAGTGGTTTGAACAGTGGATGAAGGATGAACAGAAGTGGATGGAACATTAGTAGATTGCTGAGCTGATCTTGGGTGAGAGACACCTAAGTTAAGAAGAAAATGTAAATCAGGAGGTGTTGTTTCTCTTCTCCCAAGATGTTCACTTGTTTCAGGAGATGAAGGAGAAGACTCAGAATCTAGCTGATCTAAATCACCAAATGACCTAGTCCTAAAGGGATTATCTAAGTCAGCTTGTGATTGTTGTAGAGCTGAAAGATTTTCAGGGACTGAATTGGCTCTTAGGGGTGATTTGAAAATAGTTGAAGATTTTGTCTTAGGAGAATTCCTAAGGATTCTTTGTGGGTTATCAACTATCTCAGGGATTAGGGTTACGATGGGCTCTAGTGTGAATCTTCCTAGGAGCCACTATGCTGTGTTTTTAGACCCAAAAAACAAGAAAAGTTCAACCAGGTATGACAGTATTTAAGAGCTTAACTAATCTGTTTTCACAATTTCAATCCAACAGTCCTCTAATTGGATTTGAATAATATTATAAAGGTAAGGGTTCTTCCCAGTGGAGTCTTAAGGTCTGTTTAGGATTGTGGAGTCGCCAGGTGGAAAGTTCAGAGTGTTTTCAAAGAAATACACTGTCCACCACAGTGCTTGTGAAACATCCTTTTTCCAGGATATCCTGAAACACAACAAACTCTAACCAGAGATTGACTGGGAGGGCATTCACCAGATATGTCACCTCCTAAAGAGGATGAGATCCGGAGGCTACCTGGCCCTTTCCAGACTCTGTCTAAGAGTATGAGGTAAAACACAATCAACAGGTAAGTGAAATGTAAGAGTAAGTGTTTTACTACCAATCTGAAATTTTTTTGGTATTTTCTGAGTTAGTTTTTTATTTGTGGTTTCTAAGAATGTCCTAACTTCGTTTCAAAACTTAGCTACGGTTATGAGACAAAGAAAATCCATTCTTATGGCTAAGCTAGCTGATTTTCCAAGGTTAGATAAGTCTTATGAGAATCTTAGGGTCGACCTCGTTTGTAACTGATTCAAACGAGTTTCATCATGATTACCATTTATTGGTAGAGCTTGGAAAGGCTTCCTTTTACTCACAAGGTCTTATGAAGATTCTGGGTTCGGGTTCCCCAATGGAGTCGCCAGAAATGTTAGGGATCTGTAATTTATTGGCAAGATTGGTAGAGTCCAATTACAGAAACAACATTGTTTCAACCAACTTTGGGATTCTAGGATCTAGCCCTCCTGAATCCGGAGAGGGATCTCTCCAATAAGTGCAAAGATGGATTTGTCTTTGAAGTTTGGGGTAATAATATTAGGCTAGTTATGAAGACCAAGGGTTTTGTTTTGTTTTTGGATGGTTGAACATAATTCCTGCTAGAGGTGAAGAGTTCCAAATTCAGAAAGGTTCAAAGGTGAGAATTTGCAAGGAAAAGAGTAAGCTTTGATCAAGAAGAAAAATGATGGAAGGTTTTCAGTCCATTGGGCTATGGAGTCATAATAGGATTTAATTGAAACAATCAAGTTCAAGAGTGGTCTATGGGTCAAGTCATCTATGCCTGAGGATCTCTTTAAGGTTTGATTTATGGAATGGAGTGATACATCAAGAAAGGGAAAATAAACAGATGCAGAACAAAGAGTAGCCCAGGATCTGGTAAGTACTTTGAAACTAGCTAGCCTTTGACCAGGCACTTGAGAAAAACATAGAAGCAAACTAGGATCTGGTAAGTACTTTGAAACTAGCTAGCCTTTGATACACTTCTAATAGAAAACATATAAAAAAAACTAAGGGAAACTTGAAAGGCAACTTTTGGAGTAGAAACTAGCGGGCCGGGCTCACCACAAATCCTCTCCTAGCTCTCCTTTACTTAATTACTTCCAAGACAATCACAGATATAACACAGAATGGCCTAAGATCTGGTAAGTGCTTTGAAACTATCCAGCTTTTGACACATTCTAAGGGAAACAATCAAACAGTCATGCAAACAAGACTGTGACCAGGTCTCACCATATCTTCCCCAGTTCATCTCCACACAACATATACTGAAAGTAACATTCAAAAATAATGTTCAGCCAAGAAAATAAGACGAGGGAACGTCAACATTCCTATGCTTAAACTGAATTAAATCATTTTCAAATAACACAGTTGAAATAAAACATTTAAATAAAGATTTTTCAGCCAGAGAAGGTTACTGGTGTGCAGTAGGTCCTAACACTGTTTAAACTGTTCTTTACAGAAGAATATGAAACATAATGAGAACAAAATTAAAATAACAAGTTACAATGAGGAAAACATCACCGTCAACATAGACCAAGATCCCATAAATAAGCTTGTATTGATGCTCCAAACCAATTACAATCTTCACATCCAATGTGTTAGTTCATCTTTCTTTCAAAACCTAACTTATCTGTTACAAGCAGAGCTCCAAGAGCCAGTGAATCACTATTTACAATCAGGAGTCTTCAGCTCAGTCACATACAATGCTTCAGCAATTACATCAGCAACCAACCATTCACTCATCTTCTATTGAAGTATTTATAGAAGGATGAGGAGGTGAGATCTGATAAAGATCTCAAATACAATTAATACAAAATTAATGTTCCTCGGCCCTTGGGGGGCTCAATGAAGAAACTGTACAGGTGTTTCATTGCATTAACTGATTTACACTTATGATTTAAGCTCGGTGAGAGCTTTTGTTGACCTTTGAGGCTCTGTGCGATGCTAGGGTTACTCTGCCGACATTCTGTCATTAAATTCCTGGCAAAATTTACCCTTTGGTGATGATGTGAGGCAGATATTTGATTCTGAGCAATAACTTCGGCGCCTGATTGAATACTTTGAAGAACAGGTGGCTCTGGGGTGGTTGAGGAATAAAATTGCCTCAAATGTGGCGGTGGAGACTTTCTGCCTGACAAAAACACTTTAGGTTTTCCTTTCAACTGTGTTTTAGATTGGGGATTAAGCATTTGATAACCGTCTTAGCCATAATCCCCGCTGATCTGTCCATTAATCTTCTGTCCCGGTTCATCCTGGTCTTCGACACTGATAATCTTCAACTGTGCTTGTTTCATGATTTTCTTGCGGTCGTGCAGGGCTCTGCAGTGTTTGTAAGGCACCAATGCCTGTGAAAACATTGATGAAATGTGTAATTCAACTCTGCGGGTGAATTTATTTGACGGATCGAAACAGAAGGATCGCCACCCTCCTTTTCTGGATCTCCTTCGAAAGCCACGAAAATGATTTAAAACCCTTCACAAAATAAACGAAACGTTATAAAATCCATGCATTCATGGTTTAACTGCTGCAGAGGCATATGGAGGGAGCGTGGCCGTCTGATGGCATCATCCGGCGGTCAGGATTGATCGGGGAAGATTATAAAATAGGCGGCAGAAGATCAAATTTAAGCCGTCGATCGCGCATGATTGATGGTCAGGAGCGGATTTTTGAAAGTCAAGCGGAGGAATTGTTGACTCGGCCACAGAATCGAGTGATGAAATATGGGCCGTCGATCTGCAGATCAGATCGACAGCGGGGATACGATTTCCGCTGCACAAAGACCTGAGTTATCGCGCGGGCAATTTGGTTTAAACATCGGGTATTTTGGGCGATCAAAAACTGTTGGATCAGTGGGCCCAGATCGGACGACGGACATTCATTTTGCTGGGTGTCCATGGTTTTGACTATAATGCGCGGGGGACGATAATTATGCGGAGGTTTTCAAACAGTGCATGGGACGCGTGTCAGGCGGGGTATGGAATCGCTGGCCGTTGGGTTAAAATCGCCTTTGCCCGATAGGCGGTGCAAAAAATACCGCCGGGTTTGAGAAAATGACACTGGGACGGCGGGGACCACATGGATGGTGCACTCTGCTCCATTGATCTGCGGAGTAGATCAACGGTCACGATCACTCCAAAATTTATACGGTGGCAAATTTTGGAAATAAAATTTAAAACCGAAAAATACGATTTACAAAGTTTTTTTAAGGTTTTGGGCGGAGAAAATCAAATTGAAAGGATAGCGCCCGACGACCTTGGCAGTCGGTTTCTGGCGCTCGGGCGTATGGAGGAAAACGGGTTAGAGGCTTAGCCCGAGGGGGCTTAAGCCTTATACATAGAAATATGTATTTTTCTATGGTTTTTTGAATGATTTTGAAAAGAAAAGAAGGTTGTGGTAAGGTTAAAAAGTGGGTTTTTAACCTTATAAAATGAATGGTGATGAGGGGAAAAATCATATATGTGGAAATGAGGGATTTTAGTGGGAAATGGAGGGATAAAAACAAAAAAAAGGTTAGTTAGGAAGAATAGGAAGGGAGAAAAGGGGGCTGCAGCAGTATTTGACTTTGGATTTTTTGTAGGATCTCAGAGGTTTTCAGGATGTAAACAACAATATGGGATCTGGACAGAGGCATGAGGCCTTCAAGAGTCTTCAAGAGCCAACAGTTTTATAAGGAAAAAATTGTTCCTTGAAGGCTCAAAACAAATTTAGCCACCTTTGGTATAATCAAATTTTACAGGTGGCTAAAAGATTATTGATCTCATTGTCTATTCAGACATTATGCATTCTTTGTTGTTTAGCAAGAGTTGCTGGGGGAATTCCTGTTTAGGATTCCTTCTCCTTCTTGATAGGCCTCTTGAGGGATTTTTCTTCATTCTCCACACTTCTTGGCTCAAGGCCAAAGCTACTCCTATAAGTTATTGCGTTATTTCTGCTCAAGTATAATGCAGTGTTGCTGGGTGTTGCAGTGAAGGACCTCAACACCATTTCCGAAGTTGATTTTCAGAGGAGGGAGTCTCCATTCCTTTGGGAAGCTAGTGAGGAAGGTTTCTGGACTTATTTCAGATATTGGCATCATGCCAACTCATTCCCATGCCCCTACAACGCGGTTTCATCTAGTGACTGCGTTATTTTTGGTGAGCATTTGCTGTGGGGCTTTGCAGATATGTTTGGAGGGTGAGATCTTAGGTGAGAGGATAAAAATTTCATCCTAGAGATCCATTGGAGAAGATATTTCATCGGATGCAGCACCTTCAGCCTTCTCCATTGATTTCCAGTTCTTGAGTTGCTGCTGCTACCCATCAACTCCGACATTTTGCAGATTTTGCATTTTATAGCCAATCCTTCCAGGATTGATAGGAGGTAGTCTTTGGGAGTTGAGATCTTCACTCCCAATGTTGTATGGGCCATATATTTGTACATCTATGTATTTTACATATGTTAGAATGCAGTTGCTTTATAAAACTGCGCTGTCATAGCTTGGGCATACATGTGTAGCAGTGGTTTTATCATGATTCATGTACTAGTCTCTTGAGGTTGAGCATTGCCTATCTTGTGTAACATTTCCACAAGATCTTGTATTCATTTGTTACTGCTATTTCTTAATAAGATGGCTATGGATTTTTCTCATGTTTCTATGAGTTGAGTGTTACTGCTGCTCCATTGTTGTGTTTTCATATTGCTGGGTATCCAACTTTAGAATATCTTGAGATATTCTCATTGTTGTAGCATTTTCCTGATTTGGAATATTAAAAACATATTAAAATTGCATAGGTTCTTGGTATTGCAGCACTTTTGAAATATTAGAGAGTGACCATCTATTGGTAGCCAACACATGACATGAAAACCTCTTCCCTCTGATGCCCATAATTTGTCTTCAACTAAAACCCCCATATTTATTTAAATGTTATGGCATGCACAAATAAATATAAAATCTACTTCAAAATTAGCAATGATGCAAACAATGAGATGAAATATATTGGAGAGTCCATATTATACTTCCATGGATCCAATGATATCCTCATCTATTACATAGAAAATTCTATATAATATGTACTTTACGGAAATGACAATAATATTAATTTTCATGTCATCGATATAAGTGGAGATGTGAAAATGATTTGTAAGCAAGGTTGATTGAATGAATTACTCCAAATTCTGCACCACAAAAATATTTTGGTAGATCTTAAAATATATGTTTCTCTATTATATCCTTGGGTGAGTGGCGACTATTGAAGAATTTTTAAGGTTTCTTTAATCTCTTAAAAAATGCAATCATTGGTAAAGATGCTAATGGAATAATTTTTTTATGCAATATATGGGTTTCCATAACATTTTATGTTCATCAAAATTTGTTATATGATTCACTTCCAACAATAATGATACATGAAGAGGTAATTGATGTTGATCACTAGTTAGATGTTGAAAAAATGATGCATGCATGGATTGAAAAATCCTGACATTACCAAATGTGTCCCTAGGGTTTTGATAGTTCACATGATCTTATTGTCAGGTTCTATTATTTATTATTCACTTGATATTCATTTATATTCATGTCTTGACAATGGACCCAGTTGGTGGCTCCAAAAATTCGATAACAACAATAATAACTATGTATATTCCTTCCTCAATTAATAACTCCAATCACAAAAACTTAAAATACGATAACCACAACTTGATATGGACATGCCATTCATGAGGAAGTACATTTAATTGAGAATCTAAGAACTAAGATCAAAAGAAGAGTGGCATA
This sequence comes from Pinus albicaulis, assembly GCA_034641835.2. Classification (NCBI taxonomy): domain Eukaryota; kingdom Viridiplantae; phylum Streptophyta; class Pinopsida; order Pinales; family Pinaceae; genus Pinus; species Pinus albicaulis. The sequence goes on from CM076572.1 coordinate 422,978,169, forward strand.
TATGGATTTCTTGAAAATATACAGAGAAAAAAATTATTCCTAAATGTGGCCCTAGGGTTTTTATATTTCACTTGCTCTTATTTTTAGTTATATTATTTATTCTTCACTTTTTCTTTATCTACATTCTTGTCTTAACAATGGAACTAGTTTGTGGATTTGAAACATCAGCAACAACAATAATACCTGTGGATATTCCTTCCTCAATTAATAGTTTCAAATCCTCTTGAGCATCATGCAATCACAAAACATTTGAACAAGATCATATTTACTCATGTTATTAAGGTTCAAGTTTATCTTTTCAATTCATCCCTTTGCATATAATCATAGCATTTTGAAATCACCATAACTAGAATATCCCTTTTCTTAAAACACCCATTTATTAGAATATGCATAAGAAAAACATAAAAGATCCTTCAAAAATGTCCATCATGATTTTGTATTGAAGCATTATTCTAATTTTCAAGAATTTCTTTACCTATGTAACTCAAGCAAAGGTAATCATAGATCCCGTAACTTAATACAACATCCAAACATAATCAAAACTCCCATAATAACTACTTTGATAAAACCATACAATAATTAGTATACCAGTCATAATACATGATATAGTGGAAATGAGATTTGTGAAATTTTTGTGGCATGATTAATATTGCTATTTCCTATGATCACAACTTCCTATTCCAATAATTTTTTTATTTGCAAGTTCACATTGAACTTTACCATGTCATGAAACCCGATATTATATGTAAAGTAATTTGTTTATGAGTTTCATATTGATGATTAATATAAGAGCTATTTAATTATATTTTGATGATAACAATTTTCAACCAATAATTATGTTATATAAAGTATATGCTCACTTGATTAGTTTTCATGGTAGGTTATATTTGAAATCGATACAACCAACCCTTTCTACTATAAAACTATACAAGTGTTTTCTTCCCTTTCATTCCAAAGTCATCCTATTCATACAATTCATCAATTTGTAAAAACTACTTAGAAAAATATCACTAGGGTTGATCATCCTTAGCAACTGAACAAACAAATACAATTAAAAATAATATTCTATTTAACTATTTCTAGACAATGTATTCACTACCTATGGGTAGACAAACTTCAAGAATAATTGTACATGATTAAAGGACTTGACTGCCTCATTGGTGATCAACTACGATCCTGGTCATGAATGGGGCTTACATTTCTGTCATAGTTAGGACTACAACTTACATAGATGGCACATGGAATACATTCTTCTTTTTCATAATCCTTGTTCAAATATGTTAACATGTAATAGGACCTTTAAGTACCTCCAACCGAAACTATTCTTAGGTTGTACAATTATTTCTATAAATGCATATGTTGAACACAATTTTTATCTTCATAATGCATGCATTAAATGAAGCTATGCAATTACAATTCTAATAATTGATAGAGCGATACTGTTTTTCTGACTTATTCATAAAAACATCTAAAATGGTTGGGAGATCATAATAAATAACCAAATCAACCCTAACCATATAAAAACCATAAGAAGCCACATGAATAACAACTAGAATGTTAAACGTCCCTCATGAAATCCCACAATAGTCTATTATTTATTGTTTGAGATAACACTATACAAAGGTTTATATGCAAGGACCCGACCTAGTGACACTAACAATATATCCACCTCACACTTTGTTTGAGTGAAAATAATAAATTTGTAGAGAGGAACTAACCAATATAATATACTATTAAATAAAGTGTGTTTGGGACAATATTGTACTCCTCTCATATGATATTCTTATTTGTATTGGAAGCTAGTGAAAAGGATGTGTTGTCGCTGCGAAAAAAAAACCTCCAAAATTTAGCCCACACTTGAATTTTGGAGCCTACTATGGATCCTACGATATTTCATTTCATAGTCACTTCATGGCCGATTGATGTTTTTCTAAGCACTCAAGTCTTCTTCATAGATTCTAAGTGTCAAATTCGCTTTACCATACATGCTCGGTCCTTGAAAAATTTGTTAGTATGAATCTTAATTGCAAGTGTACGAAAAAAGACCAGTTTAGCTGTGCATAAAAAACAACCCTAACAGCAAAGATGGCTGCCAATATCTTTAGATATGTAATTAGTTGATCAAGATAAATGCTGAAAAATCTAGATCTATGCATCAAAAGACATTAAGCAGTAAATAAAAATGAGATTTACTCCATGTGTCCAATATATAAGACAAGAATATGTTGAATGAATTTTATATTAAGGGCACATAGGAGGAAAACATAGAAGGATGTTACCAGTTCTCCTCAATGGGATGGGTTCTTGTAAGCCCTCAGCACTTCAGATCTAAAATTCCTCTCTCCTGATGGTGTAGAAAACCCAGACAAAAAATGGAACTCAAAGGGAGCTCACAAGCAAAAAGATAGAAAAATATGACAATGATGGTGGATCAAAGTCAGACAAAAAGTATAGATTTAGAGTGATATTTAGGCAACAAAATGTAGTGAATGAATGGAAAAACCATTCTATTTATAACAAAATATTGAGTTAGTCTAGATATTGGTGCATAATTAAAATACTATTAACCAAATCAAGATCCAAATTTTATGGAATATTTTATTATATTTGTTGGAGGGAAAAAGAATTTGACTTGGGTCAAATCCCTTTATTGGTAAATAATAAATAAATAAATGATTTATTTATCATTTTAAGGATGTGGTCGAGTAATAATCAAATAAATAATGATTTATTTAATTATTAATGGATGATTTAGTCAAATTTAATAAGGAAAATTATTTAAATAAGGTTTAAATAATTATTCCTAGAAAATAATAAGATAAATAATAATTTATCTAATTAATTTTCCTGTTTTGGGTTAGATATGACTAGGAATATTAATTAAACTGCTGTTTAACTAATTATTCCTTGAGGAAAATCAAACAAATGTGGATTTATTTAATATTTCCTCATGGGGTTTTCTGTTTAAACCATAAAAAACTAACACTGTTACCGATGAAATAGATAACCTGACCTCAAAACGAGAACTCTAGCCCAAAAAGACTCAAAAGCATGAAAAAACACCTCAAAAACAAAAAAAAATGTATTCCAGAATGCACTGGGTTTTTTTTGAAGGTCAAATTTCAACATTTTATAAAATTATGCTCAAAACAAAATTGTTTCTTGAAAAAAGGATTGAAAAAACACCCTCAAAACAAAACCAGTTGATGCTGGAATAACAAAAAAAAAAATTGTGTCATATTTTTGACATTTTAAAAAATAGAAATAACATTTTTTAATTTTTAAAATTCAAACATTAAAAAAAATCTAAAATTTAAGAAAAAAATAAATTTAAAAAATAAAAACATTTTAAAGCTTAAAATTTAAAAATATATAGCAATAAAAATAAAAACGAAATAAATTTTTTAATTCAAACATTAAAAAAAAACCTAAAATTTAAGAAAAAAATAAAAAATAAAAAATAAAAAAAATTTAAAGATTAAAATTTCAAAATATATATATATAAAATTAAAAAGAAAAACAAGTTAAAAAATAAAGAAATTATAAAAAATAAAATATAGAAATTAAATTTAAAAAAGAAAAGAAAATGTTTATTAAATTTAAAAAAAGAAAAAAAAGAAAAAAAAGAAAATTTAAAGAAATATATTAAATTTTAATAAATTTAAAACTTAAAAAAAAATAAAAAATAAAAAATAAAAAATAAAAAACATTATTGAAATTAAAAGTAAAAAAATGAAAAATTAATTAAAAATAAAAAAATGAAAAATAAAATATAATAAAAGTATTAAATTTAAAAATATATATATTAAAAAAACAAATAGATTTTAAAAAATAAATTAAATTTAAATTATAAAAAATAAATTAAATTTAAATTATAAAAAATAATATATATATATATATATATATATATATATATATATATATATATATATATATATATATATATATATATATATATATTAGATTTTATTAAATAAAAAAAAAATATTAAAATAACAAATTAAACTAAAAAAAATATTAAATTTTAATAAATAAATGAATAAACAAATAAATTTTGAAATAAAAAATAAATTTTAAATATAAAGGAAAAAAAAAAACATTGTTAAAATAAAAAGTTAAAACACTTTAAAAATCAATTAAAATTGAAAAATTGAAAAAATAAAAATAAAAATAAATTAAAAATAAAATAAAATAAAAAACAAATTAATTTGAAAATACTAAGTTTAATTATATATCTATATATATATATATATAATTAATTAATTAATTTTAATTGAAATAAAAAAAAATATAAAAGTTTTATGTAATTAAAAAAATAATAATGAAAAAATATAAAATTTAAAAAAATATTAAATTCAAATAAATTAAAAAAATATAAAATTTACTAAATTTTAAAAAATTAAATGAAAAAACTAAACATAAAATTTAATAAAAAAAAAAAATGAAAATTAAAAAAAAATCAATTAAATTAAAAAAAACTACAAAATTTAATAAAAATTATTAACAAAATTTAGAAAAAAAAAATTAAAAACAAAAAAAAATAAAATAAAAAAAAATAAAAAAAAAACAAAAAAAATTAAAACAAATTAAATTTCAAAGATAAAAATTAAATTAAAAAAAAAAAAAATTTGGAATTTAAAAAAAAAAAAAAAAAAAAATATTAAAAATTAAAAAAAAATAAAATAAAAAGAATTTTTTGATCATGGTGGCGCCGCCATTTGGCCTCCCGCCCAGGTGGCGGCGGAAGCCGACCGCTGGGCAGGAGGCCGATTCCGAGAATCAGCCTCCTGCGGCAGGAGGCCAATTCCGGGAATCACCTCCCACGGCGAGAGGCCGATTCCGAGAATCGCCCTGAGGCCGATTCCGGGAATCGCCCTCCCGCGTCGCGGGAGGGCGATTCCTGGAATCGACCTCTCGTCGCGGGAGGGTGATTCCCAGAATTGGCCTCCCGTCGCAGGAGGCCGATTCTCGGAATTGGCCTCCTGTCGCGGGAGGGTGATTCTCGGAATCGGCCTTAGGGCGATTCCTGGAATCGGCTTCCCGTTGCGGGAGGGCGAATCCCAAAATCGGCCTCCTATGGCGGGAGGGCGATTCTCGGAATCGGCCTCAGGGCAATTCTCGGAATCGGCCTCCTGCGGCGGGAGGGCGATTCCCGGAATCGGCCTCCCGTCGCGGGAGGGCGATTCCCAAAATTGGCCTCAGGGAAATTCCCAGAATTGGACTCCCGCCACGGGAGGGCGATTCCTGGAAAAGGCCTCCTGCGGCGGGACCTCTTGCCGCGGGAGGGCGATTCTTGGAATCAGCTTCTTGCGGCAGGAGGGCAATTCCCGGAGTCGGCCTCTCGCGGCAGGAGGGCGATTCTCGGAATCAGCCTCCCACCTAGGTAGCGACGGAGGTCGGCCTCCGCCGCCACTTGGGCGGGAGGCCGATTGGCGGCGCCACCACGATCAATTTTTTTTATTTTTTATTTTTTTTTTAAATTCAAAAAATTATATATATATATATATATATATATATATATATATATATATATATATATATATATATATAAAAAAAAAAATTTAAATTTTTATTTTAAATTTAATTTGTTTTAATTTTTTTTGTTTTTGTTTTTTTTTTTTTAAATTTTGTTTTTAAATTTAATATTTTAGATTAATTATTTTTTAAAATTTAAAATTTTTTTATTAAATTTATTAAATTTTAATTTAATTTAATTAATTAATTATTATTATTATTATTTTTATTTAGTTTATTTAGTTTTTCATTTTTAAAATTTATAAATTGTTTCATTTAAAAAAAAACAGTAAATTTATGGATATTTGTCTTTTAATTATTTGCACGTGGTTTTTTTCATTTTTTTGTTTTTTAATGATAGTTTTTTTTTTAATTTTAATTCTTTAATTTTAATTTTCTTTTTCAATTTTCAATTTTGTTTTTTTTTTTAATTTGTTTTTTTTTGTTAATTTTAAAATTTTTATTTTCGTTTTCTTATTATTATTATTATTTTTTAATTAAAATTTTTAAATTTAAATTTATCTTTTTTAAATTTTATTTTTTTTATCTAAATTTTAATTTTGTAATTTAAATTATTTTTAAATTTTCTATTTAATTTTTTTTTTAATTGTATGGTTTTTTTTAATAACTTGGAAAAAAAATGTTTTTGATGTTTTTTTTTGGGTTAATTTTTGTTTTTTTCTTTAAATTATGTGTTTTTTTTCAAATTTTGTCATTTCTTTTGATATAATTTTCGAATATTTTTGTTTTTTTAAATTTATTTTTGTTTAAATTTTTTATTTTTAGGAGTTAATTTTGTTTTTTTTACATTTTTATTGGTTATATATATATATATATATATATATATATATATATATCTAAGTTTTGTGTTTTATTACCAACATGAAAATCACCACTCTAAAAAAAAATGGTTGACACTGCATCAATACGTTTCAAAATTAGCATGAAAATTACTGCTCTAAAAAAAAAAAGTTGATGCTGCATCGATACGTTTCAAAATTAGCATGAAAATCACTAAAATTTTAAAACAAATATTCATACTTCATAAATAAAAATATTTGAGTGTAAAAAATGTGCTAAAAAAAAAAAAGGTGATTCTGCATCACCACTTTTCAAAATCGGGTGCTTTTTATGCTACCAAAAAAAAATAGGTAACAATGCGGTTACCTATTTCATCAGTAACAATGTTAGTTACTTAATAAAGGTGTTTTACTAAGTTATTTTTCATAGTGAAAGAAATTTTACTTAGGGTAAAATTGGTCTTACATGGTGTACTTAGGTCCATCTAATAGTAAAAGGTCAGATGTCCAAAAAATGGTGTAACAGATTGCCCCCCAGCGTGCGAGCATTAGGAGCTAATCGTATGACCGAAGTACGTTGTAAGAACTCAATCACTAGACATTGAAGGGGAAGTCAAAGAGAGATAAATATAAGGTAGACCAAAGCGCTAGAGGACTAGACCCTGAGGAGGCGAGACTTACCGGTGCGACAAGTCTCTTTTATGAGTGAGTACCTGTGCTATAGGCAACGGGGGAGGCATACCTATGCCTGCCGAGACAAAGTACAAAGAATAGTGCGTCTAGTAAACAAGGGACTGAACAACATAGTACATGCTGGCATAAACATGAGCCAGGTAAAAACATGATAATGAATCCTAAATACATACTGTGCCTGGGATAACAGCCAGGACTTATATAATAATATATGAGTACATGAGATACAAATACAACCCAAATGCCCCTATAAATAGGAAAGGGCTCTGAAAATCTGATTGATACATGCAAAAAAAAAAAGCGCTGCAAGCAGCTGAGGCCGATATCATCAAATATATGGAGCTACATCAAAGGTTGTAATGAAGAGATCATCTGGGCATGTGGGGGGATCCCTGTAGGGCCACCCCCTCATGAGGGCTGAAGCATATCACACACACCTGGGAATCACTGGTATCATCTGCTGCATCACTGAACCATCAAGTATATAGATCTCGATCATGCTGAAAGGAGCTAGAGCTGAGAAACAATCAAGTCAAAGGGAAATAAGGAGTCCCTTTTCCTGATCCGAGGCACCAAACAAGAGTGGAAGCTGGAACCAAGGTACATCGCCCTCTAGACCTGTCTTTTGGAATGAATGATCTGATGTCGACAGAAGAAGGTCCGCCATAGGTGAGGCAATAAGGGATCCTCAACTAAGGCACGAGAGAACATAGTAGAGCAATTGACAGACTGACACTAGGGATGATGATGAAATGGGGGGTACTGAGTAGCGAACGAATGACTTCCCTTGTTAGAGCATAAAGGGCATGGATGACCTAGCAGCGACTGAAAAAATATCATAAGGGAGAGGGGATAGTAGGTCTGAAGGCCATAATGTGTGACACGAAAGAGGAACCAAGAAATGAAGGATGGAGGACTATAGCGGGATACAAAGGGACTCGGGATAGACTCCATGAATGCGATGGTGACTCAACTCAGATGCACTAACCAAGGGCGACTCGATGATGCTACCACACAGAAAAGGTCTAATGGGGAACATAAAAACATGAGTACATGATGGTTACTCACGATGAAAATCGACACGAGCATGGACAAGTACGAAGGCAAAGTGGTGCCCCAAGTACAAGTGTTGCGAGTGAAGAAATTCGATTTTGAGGAGTGGTGAAGTGACCTTCTTGGACGAAATTTTTCTTGGTGAAGTATCAAATCACAAAAAACTAACAGATACCCATTTGAGGGCTCAGTGAGAGCTTTCCAACGGTACAGACGGGTTGTCAATCTGAGCTACAGTTTGGTGGCAGCAGGCGAAAGAAAAATCAGGGGTTTCTCTTTTAATAAGGCATTTTCCCTCCAAATCTACTCATTTGCAAGTGGAGTTGTGGCGAATGTAGAGAGGAGAGAAGGCCCTAAATCTTGCGGTGATCATAGCGGACAAAATAACCGATGGAATCGAGATCCGTTAGTTGCAGGTAAGAGGCCTAACCATACTATTTCAATTCCAGGGATTAAAGTTTCAAATTAGGCACCTAGAGCTCATGAATAGGCAAGGTCGTGCTTTTTGGGGTCTGATCAATGACCTGGGTGGCAGGTACTGGGTAGAAAACTGTGACTTGTCCTAGGAAATGACCTGAAAAGTGTGACCTATCAGAGAAAGGAGGTTTTAGTGCTATTTTTGGCTGAGATCTGGGATTTTTATGGTTGAGGGGCATAGGTTTTCGCAAGCATGTTGTGGTCATGCCAAAATGTATTTAGAAAGGGGGAATCTAAACACATTTTATGATGTGGTGTGCCATTTGTTTTCGTTATGGTTATGCAGTTTGAGAACGGGAATGGGGGATTACTAATCTATTTTTGTACTACATATATGAAGCAAATGGACTTAAGTTTTCGGGTTGGCATACATGGTATCCCTATCCCAAAGAGAGGATTTGGAGATAACGAACTGGTGCTCTTCTAGAAAACCCATAGGTTGGTCAAAAACAATGTCTAGGGGACTGGGTTGCTGATGTAAGATGAAGGAATGATGAGGGGTATCATCCTTAGAGTGATCTGAAGTGATATGGGACTCCAGAGGTTCTTCTAAATGTGGAAGAATAATGGTACTAGAGTCGACACGACCAGATACACTAGGAGTGTTGTGGAGAATTTCTTCTCCTGGTCTCTCAAATATTGGTGCCCCCTTACCCAAACATTGGGTGTCAATGTAATGGCCACAAGGTGTATGTGGGTCGAATGCATGGGTTCGATGTAAGGGGGGAAAGATAAAGTCAGGGGTGGTAAATACTTCCATAATGTTGTCATCGTAATAGAAGATGGGGTGACTGGTGGAAGAAAGACCACCTGAAGCGGCGAAGCTACCTTACTCATCATCATGAGAAGAGAGGTTCACATGTGCATCATCACAAGGGGTGACAGAAAAAAAAGTAGATGAAGGATCCACTGATGTTGAGCACAAGGTGATCACTGAAGGGAGGTCAGGCGAAACGTAAGGGGAAGTCCCAGGGGGGTCTTCCATCGAGGATCTCATAGATGATGACAGGTAGTGGATAGTGGCTGAAGACTCTGTCATTTCGACATCCGGAGGGTGAATTTCAATAGGAGTGGATGTGTCCTCTGGTTTTGCTGAAGAAAAACGCACAAATAAGGGAGCGGTGGGCTTGTTGCGCTTTGCCTCGAATTGGCGAACTACCGCTAGAGAGGTGCAAAATTCCTCAAGGCAGGGGAAGAGGTGGGTATAAGGGCCATGGAGATCACACAAAGTGTAGGTGTGGTTGGTGTGAATAGTCTTGGGGTTCTTGGCTGCAGTCGAGGAATGAACAGAGGTTTTCGGGACCGTAGACTCAAGGAACACGACGTTAACCATGGGCTTGAGATGAGGCAACTTCGGACAAGTATGGGTGGCATGACCAACAACATCACACAAAGCACACTGGATGGTATGATTTGGAGGTCGCGGAGGGGTAGGGTTTGTCAGGGCAACCTTGTCTTTAGATGCCTTCTTGCGAGCTTTTCCCTTCTTATCCGAAGTGGTCGTAACAGGAGAAGGTTCCTGTTGAGGTGGCTGAGGCATTGTAGCAGCGGGAGAAGTCATGGGGACCAGTTGAACCAGGGTCAAAGCAAGATAAAGTTTAGGTTGACCAGGTGGGGTAGCGGCTGGGGGATCGAGGTACTAGATGGGAATCCCCAGGTTCAAGTTAGGAAGAGAGAGGGTAGCCATGACAGGTACTGAATACACTCTAGGAGGGGGATCTAGAAACGGTATCTGACTGGAGGGGTAATGGCTAGGTAGGACGGCTCCAAGATGGTTAAGGCCTGGAGGAACCATTCCAGGAGGGTAGAAAGGCTCATGGACACTAGATGTGGGTGAAGGGCCAAAAGGAGGGGGTCCAGAAGGCTGAATAGAAGGGCTAGGAGTAGGCTGCAAAGGGCGAGGTTGCTGAATAGCCAAACCGGACCACTTGAGGGAGGCCCGAGACGGTTTCATCATGCAAACATTCGATGAGTTGGGATCAAAGAATGGAGGAGGAAGACCAGGGAATGTACCAAAAAAATAGGAGTCTTTATAGACTCCGGGTGAGACACTGGTCAAAGGATCGATGATTTTCTTATTGGCCACCAAAGAGATGATGGACTCAGGGGAGGTATGAGACTTCGACTTGTAATATGTAAACTGGTCAATGGTGACTATCTTTCCATTATGAGGGAAGAACATCTTGCGGTGAACCACATATGGGACAAAATACATCGCATAGGTGTAGCTACGATCCAATAGAATGTTGTAATCTAAGGGGGCATCTATGACTTCTATGTCAACGCAAACAGTCTTTCACGCAAGAGTAATAGGACAATTGTAGAATAAGCCAATGGGCTGGGAGGCGTGGCCATCCCACGCTCAAAGAGTGATCGTGGAAGGAGCCAACTCAGGTGATCCGAGTTTCTTCCAAATTGAAGCAGACATCACACAGGTGGATGCCCCCTCAATAATGATACATCAGGAAACGTTGGTGTTCTGAATCTTGACTGGGATTTGGAAGGCGGAGGAAGCAAGAAGAGGAGGATGTTATAACCAGACAACATCGAAGATGATCAATCAATCATCGGAAGGATGTACAGCGCCCATGACAGATAGTAGAGCTTTTCGTTGTGAAAGGCACGACAGGAGGAGTTCTAGCATTGAAATGGTAGTAGGAGATTGTGCCAAATCATCTACTATGCTATACCAATGGGCAGCTTTTCTAGAAGTAGCATTTCGGCGTAGTGGTCCCTTAGGGATCTTGGTGTGAATCTCTTCCTTAGGCTGAGGGATAAGAAAGGGACCATTAGGTGTCAAAAGAGGTTCTATAGTGACTGAAGGAGGTGGCTCGGGGACAGACGTAGCGGGAGGCTTGTTGTACTGACAGGACAGAGTCTGAAGATTGATGTCTACGGTTAGAGGTTTTTCATAATTCATCATGAGAATCTGGTAATCGGGGGTATCGGATGGAAGAGGTTGAGTGGCCACCTGACCTTCAGGTGATTGGGTAGCCACAAATCCTTGCTGAGGGAAAGGATTAGTAAACATAGCCGACTGACTAGGCGTAGCACTGGGAGGGACGAAAGGGGAGGCTTACTGTCCTTGCAATGTTGCTTGAAACTCCCACATCTGCTTCATCTATGGTAAAAGAGGACAATCACGCATGTAATGACCATAAACACCTCAACAAGAATAAGTCTTCTTCGTGCGAACAAGCCTGTCTTGCTTGGGTTGAGTGCCCTATTGCTGGTTAGTAGTGTTAGGAGCATTATTTTGAGGATTAGGTCCAGGATTACTAGGAGCAGATTGATTTTGAGTGCCTTTCCTCTTATTTTTGTAAGGAGGAGGATTAGTCGTGCCCTGCTATGCATACACTTGCCCCTAAGGGGGCGATGGCTGCTATTGCAGGGGTTGAGAAGGCAAGGGAGGAGGAGGTGCTAATGCTGGAGGAGATGGAGCACCAGGCTGTGGATACAGATAATAAGGAGGTTGGGTAACAGTGTGGTAAATAGGAGGTTGGGAAAAAAGAGGAAGCATGCCGTATCCTGGATACATGCTATCGGGAGGAGGAAAAGTGCAGAAGGTGCTGGCCCCCCCCTGAGGAAAACCATAGCCCATGGGAGGCTGAGCATATGGATGAGAGAGAGTTCCAACGATACCGTCAGTGGCATGAGGTGCACTCGATGCGTTGGCACCACCGAGTCTAGGAAGACCAGGTAGAACGGTATAAACATAACCCGACTGAGTGTAGATCAGGTCATATTTTAACGCAATTTGGAGAGCAGCTTCTTCGGTTTGAGGGAAATGTGATGCAACATCTTTACCGATAGCAGGAAAGAGAGATCTAAGGAACCATTCCATGTATACACAGTCTTCAAAGGTAGGGGCTCGACATAGGCTCTTTCTTCTCTGCCATTCCTGGACATGATTGGATAGGTAGGTCGCAGACGATTGACGGAAAGAAGTCAAAAGTTTGGTACCAGTGTCGTAACGAAGGGGAAGCTGGAAATAAGACAGAAAAGCCCGAGCAAGGGTCACAAAGGTGGTATGAGAGGATGAGTCCTGATCAACCTACCACTTAGAAGCTTCACCTGTAAGCATACATTGGAACAACCGAAGACGGACAGAGTCATCGGTAATGGAGTTAGACGAACACCACATGTGGAAAGATCGAACATGATTTGTAGGATCTTCTCCAGCAAGGCCTTCAAACTTGGGGATGTTTGAAGGGAGCTTGGTCGGCATAACAGGCCAACTAGCGTCATGGTGTATAGGGTCATTGATCAACTGGTTAAAATCGGGAAGACTGAGGCCTGCCATATAGGGGAGCAAGGGAGCAGCCGGAGTAGTTCCTGTTGCGGTCCCACTAGTAGTATTTCCAACATTAGGGCTAGGGCCCCCACCAGCATTAGGTCCCGAACTAGACATGGTGAAGGTGATAGGAGGAGAACTGGGGGTGGAACTAGAAGGAGAACCCAATGAACCAGAAGAGGAGTCGGAGTGCGGACTCGGTGGAGGACTAACTCGAATCCTACGCGGAGGAGTAAGTCTTCCTATTGGAAACTGAGGATGAAGGCCAAGAAGTCTCCGAGATAAACGCCTTGGCAACGTAATGATGATGATACAAACATGACACAAGGGGAAGAGAGACCAACAAGGGCGGAAAGGTGTAGGATCAACTGATTACAATGTCAAAACAAGGGTAGAGAGGTGCAGGATCAATTTATTTCAATGTTAAAGTCTTTGCTTGGCGGTGTTAACCAAGCTCTTCTTTACTTAGGGTGTGTGTGTAAAGTGTGTAAATTTTAATTTTTAAACCCAGACATTTGTAGAGAAAAAGAAAAAGTGTGATGTATAACTATAAATAAGCCTGCAGATAATAGTATATGAAACTGAAATAACAAAAAATAAACAACTAATAATGAAATAATATAAACCCAAGGAGGCAGGCCTCTCAACAAGTAGTCCGTAGGTGGGAAAAAAACTAGTCAAAACACACCTAAATAGCCAATAGATCTAAGGTCGGGAGGGATAGGGATCTAAAGGTCATATCTTTTAGGAATTGGTGCAGAAAAACAACAACAAATCAGAGGAAAAATTGCTGTAAATGAGGTGGCGAAAGGCTATCTCCTGGAGGGAAATGGAGTGGACCCTAGAGGAAAACCCAAACAAAACTAAATGAGGTGATTTGGATGGATAAATAGCCAATATGAAGAGGATCTGAAGGTGAGGTATCAGATATGAAAAATGGCTGAACACTTTGAAAATTTCAGACAACCTGCAGCAACTAAAATCCTTCCATAAAGTGTGGAGGGTACTGAAGCCCTAAGGGGCTAGGTTCCCACTTATATGAGTAAAATAGAACAAGTACAGGTCCAAAATGGGCAGAGACAGAGGTCAGACAATCCTAAACAGAGGCCCAGAAAAATGCAGAAAACTTTCAGAAAAACTCCTGCAAAAAAGTGAGGTCGGAGTTTTTGACCTGTTTCTTGCAGAGGTCACAATTTTTGGGCTGAAAAGTGTGTCCTGAAGCTCTAGGTCGCAGGTTTAGGGCCAAAAATTGTCGTCTCAGCTGCGGCTAATGTCTGCCACCTACGCAATAGGTACGAAAACACACAGAAGTTATAATTTTTAATGTTTTAGGGTTTTATAGGTTAAAAACAACATCAAGAAAAGAAAAACAAGAGGCTAAAGAGAAATCCCAGGGTTTGAAGCAGCTGGATATGCAGGGATCAGAAAAATGAGAATGGTCGTAATCGTAAACCCATGTGGAGTCTCTAGTTGTTAGTATGAATCTTAATTGCAAGTGTACGAAAAAATACCACTTTAGCTGTGCATAAAAAACAACCCTAACAACAAAGATGGCTGCCAATATTTTCAGATCTGCAATTAGTTGATCAAGATAAATGCTGCAAAATCTAGATCTATGCATCAAAAGACATTAAGCAGTAAATAAAAATGAGATTTACTCCATGCATCCAATAGACAAGACAAGAATATGTTGAATGAATTTTATATTAAGGGCACCTGGGAGGAAAACATAGAAGGATGTTACCAGTTCTCCTCAATGGGATGGGTTCTTGTAAGCCCTTAGCACTTCAGATCTAAAATTCCCCTCCCTTGATGGTGTAGAAAATCCAAACAAAAAATGAAACTCAAAGGGAGCTCACAAGAAAAAAGATAGAAAAATATGACAATGGTGGTGGATCAAAGTCAGACCAAAAGTATAGATTTAGAGTGATTTTTAGGCAACAAAAGGTTGTGAATGAATGGAAAAACCATTCTATTTATAACAAAATATTGAGTTAGTCTAGATATTGGTGCATAATTAAAATATTATTAACCAAATCAAGATCCAACTTTTATGTAATATTTTATTATATTTGTTGGAGGGAAAAATAATTTGATTTGGGTCAAATCCTTTTATATGTAAATAATAAATAAATAAATGATTTATTTATCATTTTAAGGATGTGGTTGAGTAATAAGCAAATAAATAATGATTTATTTAATTATTAATGGATGATTTAGTCAAATTTAACAAGGAATATTATTTAAATAAGGTTTAAATAATTATTCCTAGAAAATAATAAGATAAATAATAATTTATCTAATTAATTTTCCTGTTTTGGGTTAAACATGACTAGGAATATTAATTAAACTGATGTTTAACTAATTATTCCTTGAGGAAAATAAAACAAATGTGGATTTATTTAATATTTCCTCATGGGGTTTCCTGTTTAGACCATAAACAACTTAATAAAGGTGTTTTACTAAGTTATTTTTCATAGTGAAAGCAATTTTACTTAGGGTAAAATTGGTCTTACGTGGTGTACTTTGGTCCATCTAATAGTAACAGGTTAGATGACCAAAAAATGGTGTAAAAAAATTCACAAGTGCACTTCTTTCGATGCAAGCTTACAAAGGCATTGCACAACCATTGAAAGTAAGGATTGCACAATTAGTATTGATAGTGGCTACACAGTCCATAATCACATAGACTGTGCAACCTATGTATACAATTAGTGCGTACTCTCTATTGATAGTGTCCCTCTCACTTTGTTGCATTTGTAGTTTTATTCATGTGAGTTTTCTCAACTGTCACTCTTTTGCACTTTGGTTTTCATTAGTATCATTTTCACTTTTGTGATTGTCATTTTTTCTTGCTTTCACTTCTACAAGTGGCACTTTTGTGTTCTATTTTCTATAACATGTGTTTCTTTCACTTTCTTTAGTTTTTTCAAGTGTCGTTTTCATTTTTATTACTATCACCTTTTGGTATGGGAAGTGTCACATATAGTGAAAGGGAGTCATATATACACTCTTGAAGGGAAGAATTGATGTAGTCCCTTATACTATTGTATTTTATCTATCATAGGGATATGCATTAGACTCAATCCCAAAGTCTTGAGCACTTTTTCATTAGTGTCATCACTTGTTTCAAAAGTGTAACTTAAGTGTCACACTTGGAGCTAAGTGTTTTTTTGCTATTGTTTCAATGAGGACATGCTGATTTTGGGTTTTGAGTGTTCATTGTTGTGTCAATGATTGCTCTGAGTGTGTGATCATGTTCAAGTCCTGTCCTAGTTTTATCTCTACCTAATTGATCCCAAACTTATCCATTTTCTAAATATTATCCTTCTGTAATCAACCTCCCTCCGGTCTACCTAATTGTGCAACCTCAAGCCTCAATCATCCTGCCCTACCTCTTGGAACTACACACTATGCATTGTGTAGTCACTACCTCCAAGGACTCTGTAGTGTGTAGTCACAGTGCTCAGTCAATATCCTTCCCTCAGAAACTGCATAATTTTCCTCTCCATTCAATCTCTTTCTGTGCACTAATTTTTTTTTTGTCAACATTATAGCCTCTCTGCCTCACTAAGTTTCTCAAATACATAGTCATTGGACTTCTAGGACTGTGCAATACATAATCAAAATGAGCAAGCCCTTCCTGTCAACCTCTTTGACTTGCTCAATTGAAAAATCCTCAGTCACTGGTCTCATAGAACTATGCATTTCACAATCACAGTGAGCAAGCCTTCATCATTATATCAATAACTTTCCAAAATACACAATATTGTGCCTTCCTGCCTCCCAGAACTGTGCACTGTGCAACTTCAGTGAGAAATACCTCAATGCTATCTCCTTAACTCCCTCAACTATGAAATATTGATTTTTAGGCCTTCGATCATTGCACATTACACAATGACATTATTCAGTCCCTCACTCCTACCTCATGGAACTAGGAACTACGAAATCCTAGAGCCTCACCTCTATCTAGTACTCAGTTATGGGATGACCCATGAATTGCACCAATAAATCTAGATTAGGATATTTCTGAACTAATGTCATCTTGTCATGAGTGAATTTCACTTGCATATACTTTATCTTGACATGACATGATGTTTTTAAAGAAGTATGACAATGAGATCATGCATGGTGACACTAAAAAAGACTCCAAAATAAGATGATCACTGAAAAATATGATGAAGGGACACTAGATCATGAATTTTTTGGAATATCCAAATCACATAAAGACTCCATATCAATCAATATCTTGGAGGATGAAGATTAAGCACATGCAATATTAGTCATGAACATATGAAGGAATACACGAGAAAAGAAGCTTGATATTGACACATTATCATGGAGATCCATCTCATCTTTTGCGAAGTCATGGATTGTACAAGTGCCAACAAAATGTCATATGTGTGAAATGGGTCACATGATGTGGAATGTAATTACCTATTTTCAAGAAAATTTAAAAAATGTGAATGTGTGGAAGTCCAAGAGTCACATCTAGAATATGAAAATTCACATGTAGACTAAAGAGTCACTAGGAAACGTCCAAGAGTCTTGTATAAGTTCAAGAGTCACTTGTAATTCCAATAGTCACGAGGGGAGCTCAAGAGTCATGAGGATATGAAAGATCATTCCTCTTGTTATAAATACACCCTCATAAATCAAGCAAAGGGTTTTTGGAGTCAGATACTTTGGAGAGCTAGCCTTGGCTTCTCTAGCTTGGCATAAGAGAGAAGATTGTTCTTTGGAGAAGCAAGAAGTGACTTAATGTTCAACTATTGGAGCTAGTGTCTCACCATTGTTACAATGTACTTATAAATTTCACCTGATAATCAAAATTTCAGTGAATGTATCGTGAATACTATAAGAATATGTTTTGGATGTTTGCGGTATATCTTATGTTCACATGTAATAAATAAATTGAACTATTTCATTGGATATGGCACTTATCTTGTTGAATGTGTTTTGTATTAGTTTTAATGATTGTTTAGTTTGTGTTAAATAATTCTCTAGATAATGAATGGATATTTATTTGATATCGCATGCCTCTCTTAAGATAGTACTGTTACATTCCTTCTAGGGACTCACTCTTTACTTCCCCTAGCATGAAAACATCTTTTTACACATTGCAATTGGTGTTTCACAGTGTCAAATTATTTGATGATTTCAAAGGTTATGTGCATACTTTCTTATGTTATTCATTTTAGCTAAGGAAAACCTTTGAGTTATGGTGGCTGGGGATCCTACTCCAAATATTTTGAGGTATAACTGGGAAATCACATTGGGAAGACACCCTTTGTTATGGATTTCTAGCACTGTCAATAGTTGGCGCTAGAAGGAGGTCGAAATGACAAGATGAGCCCATTGAGTTTGTTTTGAATCTCGTATCTTGAATGGATTTATTCCAAAATCAAATTTTAAAGTTCCCGTGGAATTAATTGGTGAATTTTCTCAATTGAAATCATGATGGCAACGGTGAAACATTCATAGCCGAGCACATATCCTTGTTTCTCAATTTTTGTGAATACTATGAAATAAATTGTGAATATGCTGCTAGTATTAGGGGAACTTTGAGGTCTAAAATGCGTCTCCTAAGAAAATTATAAAATAATAGTGGAAATAATAAAATAATATTTTATTACATCATTAAATTTTATAGGGAGAAAATAAAAAAAACTACTTTTTCAACTCGTATTTTCAACTTATCTCCCAATGTTTTTACTCAAATTTCGAGCGGGACTACTCGTTGGATGAAAAATTTAATTCCTCATCCAAGGAGTACCCATGTTGGATACTGTCGATGGGTCCTGCTACACGAAAAAAGAAAATACTTGAAAAACATTATTGTAATCACGTATTTTTTTAATGTATTTCTCATTTTTCATGTAGCAAGGTCCATCAAAAGTATGCAACATGGGTACTCCTTGGATGAGGAATTAAATTTTTCATTCAACGAATACTCTCACTCAAAATTTGGGAGATAAGTTGAAAATACGAGTTGAAAAAATAATCATTAAGGGAATTTTCAGGTCTAAAATGGGTGTCCCAAGGAAAATGTACAATAAAAATTCACTTTATGAGAACCAATCACATTTTAGGGGATGACATCATCCCTAATGGTTGAGGTGGCATTGTTTGAGTTAAGGGTACTTACTTGTCACATTCTCAATGGTGGATAAAACTCATGGTTAACCATGGTAGTGCTCTAAGTACTTTTAAAGTCAAAGTAAAGTACTCATAATAAATGTTATTTCACACTTTTTGAATAAAAATATATTATTGTCATTTCATATTTCTTGAAAGAAACAATGCATATCCCTATACATTTATTATATTATATTATATTATTTTATTTTTATATAGTATATTAATTACATGTTATTATACAATTTAAATAATATAAATTTTAATTAATAGAATAGAGTATAATTAATAATTTATAGATTTATATTTGTATTTTATTTCAAGTTATTTAAATACAAAGGACAAATGCATTAGTTGTTCAATAATAATGTTTTTTTCTTGAAAAGCTCATTCTTATTTATAGTCACATCATTACAATTTTTTTTATTAATACTATTTTGGTACAACTTTTGAATTGAATTTAACTATGGTTACATGGATTGTGGTGCAAAAAGTGAATTGAAAATTCATAAATATTATTTTATTGGTTTAACTATTATTTTATTATTTCCTTAGGAGGCCCATTTTAGACCTCAAAATTCCCCTAATGTTTATTATTTTATTATTTTTTAATCGTTTTACCCTTTTACTCAAAAAATGGTGAATCATCCCCCATGGTTGACATCATCATCTTGAATCCTATTGATTCTTATAAAGTTTATTTTTGTTGTACATTTTTCTTAGGAGGCCCATTTTAGACCTCAAAATTCCCCTAATGGTAAATTATTCACCCTCAAACTTGAAGGTCGAGTTAAGAAATGGTGTTAGACTTTACCAACTACTTCCATTCATTTATTTGAACAAATAGTTATGGATCTTGATCAAATCTTTAAAAAGTATGATTATCAAGATGTTTTTAAAAGGATTCATTTTCTTAGAATGAAGCCTAGTGAATATATAGAGGATTTTCTTAATCATTTTCTTCACCTTTTCTATGAATTTATCGAGGGAGTGATTGGTTTAGATTTCATTAAGGAAAAATTTCAAAGTTTGATTCTACTACCCTTGAAATATTTTGAATCTGAACCCCTAGATGATTATGTTCTCCCAGATTTTGCAAACCATGATACACCTCTAATTTTAGAGGAGGAACCTATGATTCCTTTTTTTTCCTTGTCCACTTCCTTTCTCAATACAAATTTGGGCGTCTCCTTGTGATGTTGTTGCAGTTGGGAAAATGCAAAATCAAATCCATGATATACTTCTTCCACCTTCACTTTATTTTAGTGAAATACTTATCCAAGAGAACTGTTGTAATCATATGGAACCTAAGGTGAATATTGATCCCTTGATTTTTAAAGAAGACATTGACATGCATAGTGGGAATCTTAAATTTAATCCAATTGAAAGTATGGCTTCTTCAAGGTATACCTTTCAACCTATACCATCTATGTCTCATATTCCTTGTTTCATTATTTGCTTGACCAACCTACTTCAAAATCTATATATTTTCAAGCTATTGTTTTAAGCAGTAATCAAGAAAAAGGTAGTTTCATTTCACATGTAGAGGATAAAAGTAATGAATATATGTCCTATATTTCTTCCATCTTTCAAGATCATCTCACATTTCCGGTAGATCACCAATCTTGTAATATTGATAACTTGTCAAATGTTTTGAAATCCTTCATTCTAGTTGTATACAACCATCACCTTAACATCCATGTTTCCACTAATGCATGTGGTGGTGAATGCACAATTATATTGAATGCTATTTTTTCTTATTTAGAGGAATTATATTTGTAAGGTATTAATATAGAATATGTTTCACAAGGTTTAAAATATTCATCTATGGGATGGGATACTCTTTTGATTCAGAATGATCCTAAAATTTCCGTGATCCATGCATCTTCAAATGAAAAGCTTGAATTGGTAAATTTTCAGGCTTTTGAATCTTTGGTATATCTTGTTGAAGAAAAGAAAAGTCAATTTGAATGTAAAATTGTTATGCTTTTCTTTGATCATTATGATAATGAAAATGATGTTGATCCATTTTTCTTACAAGCTCGATCAGATTTAGTTATAGATGGTGTTTCTCCTCCTGAGTCTTTTCATATTTTCTCACCTTTGACACACTACTCATTATACCCATATATGTTTGATAAGTTTGTTATACCAATAGTACCTATAAATCCTTTAGATATTTATCTATATTTCCATGATTGCAATTAGGTACAAGATGATGTAACCCTACAATCAAAGGATCAAAATATTGAATCTATTATCATAAGTCAGGAGGAAGATGTTACAAATCTAAATGATGAAGGGGATTTTCTGATTGATTCATCTAGATGTTCTATCCATCAAGATTATGATATGATTAATCTTAAATTTGATCAAACTAGTGGCACTAACAATGTTTTCATTAATACATTTGATGATAGTGGTGCATATCTACCTGTTTATTTTTCTAAGCCACCCAAATTTGATGATCCACCATCAGAAAGTTCAGAGACCTATCAGGAAGTTAAGACATTTTACCCCTGCTGATGGTTATGTTAGGTTCTCACAATCCTGTTGATATATCTGAAGTAATTTTGATGCATATTTTCACACATAATTCTTTCCTTAACATTCATCCACTAGATGTGAGATCATTCTTGAAGGACTTTCATCGTCTTTAAGTTAATTATCTTAACTGTCAAGTTAGAGTTTTTGATCAGATGGAAGATTATTGTTTGGTTAATTATTCATGATGTTAATCCCTTGCATCAAACTTAGGGTTGGAGAGCATATATTATATGGATACACACAATTTCAAAACCTGTTATCTTGATTATCAAGACAAAATTCATTTTTTGTTGGGAGATTATTCACTATCAAACACTTCTGTGATTGATCACATTCCTATTCCTTTTGTGTATGTCATGAGGTTAATCATATTTTTGGAACAATATCTATTCTTGAGTGACAGTAAAATACTGAGTCATTCAACGAATCAAAACCTTGGTGTTGATATGAATACTTGGTTAGATTTGTGGCTTTCTTCCAAACTTTTTCGAACCTGGTATCCTAATTAGTTTCCTGAATTTAAATTGTCAGTGATTGTTTTAAATGCTCTAAGCTTTCATATTGTTGGTGTTTAATGTGATCATGTACAATGGGAACCTATAGGGAATAGAGAATCTTATGTGCTAATCGACTAATCCGATCATAATACTGGTTCTAACAACTATCACTCAATTAATCATTTTCCCATTAGAATACCTAATGATAATTGTTTTACATTAATTTATTTTATTGAACCCAATGAAATTTATGATTCATCATTTCACTATTCAAATGATTTTTTAGGTAGCATGAGTTGATGGTTATGTTAGGTCCTCTCAATATTGACGATATTATTGGACAATATCAAATCAAATTCCTTAGAAGTTTCTCTTTGTGATTCAAATGCGTTAATTAAAAATCTATTCTCATAAGTTTCAGGGTTTTCAAACTGGTTGTTTTGAATATCAAGATCCAATCATAAAATTATTAGAGCAATATTATCTGGCAAGCTCTAGTGAAAATAATAAGTTTTGATCTTTCTTGGTGTTTGCAAAAACTTAAAACACATATGAATGTACACTCACGAAAAACCTTAAAGGTTTGTATAATCATCATTTCAATCAAACATTTAAATATCAAGACTAGTTAAAGCTAGTTATTATGGCACATATTTTTGTTGATAAGAAAGACCTTCAATTCATTATGCACACTTTTCAAGTTTTTATATTTACTTTTTTCACATTTTTTGTATATGGTTTTTAATCACTCACATCTTTCTATTTGCAGGTCGAGAGGAGTTATTGTGGGTACATTGGAAATTCCATTACACTTAACCCTGACCTTCTAGATTGTTAGGTTAGGAGTAGTTCTAGGTGAATTTTAGCTCTGTAGTTGCAATTGCATGATCCTCCATTTTACCCTTATTTAGCCCGTGTGTTTTGTTTTTTTGGTTTGTTTGTCTCCCATACCACATTCAATTAAGGTTTACTTATGCTCTTTTTTTTTCTTTGGTTTTCCTGTTATTCATTACCTTTTCTTTATTAATTTTGTTTAATAATACTTTTCATGAACATTCTCTTGCTTGTCTTAAAAGACAATGTGTAAAAGTTTGAAAAGGGAAATTGTGATGATGATCAACTCTTGGATTATCTGTATTCCTCTTCTTTGTTTGGTTTACAAATATTTTAAGGACAATGATGCATGAATGGAAAATACAATCCATTCAAATGGAAGTCCTTCAGTTGAACTATAAATCCTGTATATATTCAGGATCTTCATTCCTTGACTCGTATGGTAATTTAATGGTGTTTTTGTTACCGATCCAATCTAGTAGAGAATGGAAAGGGGAAAATCAATAAAAATAAAGTAATTTTCAATGATATCTATATATATATATATATATATATATATATATATATATATATATATATATATATATATATATATATATATGAGTGTACGAAGGAACAACCTCTCCCGCTCTCAATAAGTCAGGATCCCTCTTCCACCTAGGTAAAATAATAAGTGTGTATGCAAATTTAACTAGTAAAATAAATTAAAGGGTGAAAGAAGAGAAAGGCTTCCTGCGTAGAGAGGTGATAGAAGTAACTTTGCTAAGGTACTGAACATGCCTTCTAGCAGTGATTCAATGCCCGTGTTCCTGTAATTAATCCACCAGGGTATTGAATAGCATTACTGGTAGCAAAACAACACCGAATATGAAAATTAAGACTTTGATTATCTTAAACTTTCAATTACATAATTCCCTTCCGCTAGATTGAAACAATTGCAATATGGAAAGATTTGTGAATGCATTCAAACAAGAAAGGGAATATAGGAGACTATACCAATAACCAGGAAAATGAGAAATCCAAGGAAATTTACATGATGAATCAATACTTCCTGCACTTAAGGATACAAGTTTAACAAAGAACCTGGAGTTCTACTAGTGTGTCACAAAGCATTGTTGATGTGACAAACACCCTCCAAAATTTGGCCTATATTGCTTGAATTTTGGAGCCTACTATTGATCTTGTGATATTTCATTTCATAGTAACTTCAAGGTCGATTAATGTTTTGCTAAGAAGTCAACTCTTCTTCATAGATTCTAAGTGTCAAATTCACTTTCTCATACATGCTCGGTCCTCAAAGAATTCACAAGTGCCCTTCTTTCGATGTATGCCTACATAGGCAGTGTGAACCCCCCTAA
The DNA here is from genome assembly GCA_034641835.2 of Pinus albicaulis. Taxonomy (NCBI): domain Eukaryota; kingdom Viridiplantae; phylum Streptophyta; class Pinopsida; order Pinales; family Pinaceae; genus Pinus; species Pinus albicaulis. Next base: position 423,002,374 of record CM076572.1, read on the forward strand.
GGTAAGGCTTGCAAAATCACTATTGAAAATGATTGTGAAGTCCATTAGTAAATGTACTAGACAACCTAAGTTTAATTTTAGTGCACACTCTCCATTGATAGTCTCCTTCTCACTTTGGTTGCATTTGTAATTTTATTGTAGTGAGTTTTCTCAACTGTTTCTCTTGTGTGCTTTGGTTTTCATTAGTGCCAATTTCACTTTTGTGATTGTTGTTTTGATTTATTTCACTTCTACAACTGGTGATTTTGTGTTCTCTTCACTATAGCATGTGTCACTTTCACTTTATTTAGCTTTTTCAAGTGTCGTTTTCACTTTTCTTACTATTTCATTTTGGTAAGGGAAGTTCCACATCTAGTGAAAGGGAGTCATATGCACACTCTTGAAGGGTATCCTTGATGAAATATCTTGTACTATTATGTTATATCAATCATAGGGATATTCATTAGACTCATTCCCCAAGACATGAGCACTATTTCATTAGTGTTGTCACTTGTGTCGCAAAGTGTATCTTAAGTGTCGAACTTGGAGGTTTGTGTTGTTTTGTTTTCGTTTCAATGAGTACATGATAATTTTGGGTTTTGAGTGTTCATTATTGTATCAACTATTGTTTTGAGCGCGTGATCATGTTCAAGTCCTGTCCTGGTTTCAAATATGGCTCATTGATCCCACACTTAGTCATTTTCTGAAAATGATCTTTCCCTGAACAACCTCCCCCTGGTTTGCTTCCCTAAACTGCACATTATGTAGTCTTAGGCCTCATTCATCCTGTACTACCTCTTATAATTGTGCAATTCATAGTCACTAGAACCAAGGACTACGTAGGGTGTAGTTACAATGCTCAATCAACCTCGTTCCCTAAGAAACTACACAATTTTCCTCTCCAGTTAGTCTCCTTTTGTGCACCACGTAGTTTTAGTCAGCATTCTAGCCTATATGTCTCACTAATTTTCCCAAATTCATAGTCAAAGGCAATAGCAGTGAGAAATCCATTCTTGTCTACCTCTTTGACTTGCTCAAATGTGTAATCCTCAATCACTAGTCCCCCAAAACTGCACATTTAAAAATCACAATGAACAAGCCTTCATCTCTATCTCACTAACTTGCTCAATTGTGTAGTCTTGTGCCTCCTTGTCTCCCAGAATTGTAAACTGCACAATTTCAGTGTGCAAGCCCTCACTACTGTGTCCTTAACTCCTAAAATATTCAATCTTGCTTCTCAGGCCTCCAACCACTACACATTGTGCAATCACAGTCTTCAACCCCTCACTGCTACATCATAGAACTATGTATTGTGCAATCCCAAAGCCTCTCCTCTGTCTTGTACTCAGTTCTAGGATGATCAGTGAATTTCACCAAGAAGTCTAAAAAAAGATATTTTTAGATTGATGTTATCTTTTCATGAGGGAATTTCACTTGCAGGTACTATATCTTGACATGATAGGATGTTGTTCAAGAAGTATGACAAGGATACCATGCAACGTGACACTTAAGAAGACTCTAAAATAAGATGATCACTGAATAAGAATATGAAGGGACACTAGAGCATGATAAAAGTTGGAAGATCCATATCACATAAAGACTCCATATTAATAAACATCTTGGAGGATGAAGATGAAGCACACGCAAGATCAATTGTGAAGATATTAAGGAAGCAACAAGAAGAGAAGCTTGATATTGGCACATCATCATGAAGATCCAAGTTATATTTTTCCAAGTCATGGCATGTACAAGTGTGAATACAAAGGATGTATATGCTTGGTGGTTTTTCAGGTTATAATCAGATTCTTGTGCATCCAAATGATCAAGAAAAAACAACCTTCACAACACCATGGAGTACATTCATGTACGCTAAAATTCCTTTTGGTCTCATGAATGCGGGAGCCACTTTCCAAAGAGCAATGGACATTGCTTTCTCTGAAGAAAATGATAAGTCGGTAGTTGTTTATCTTGATGATATCACAGTCTATTCAAAGAAATAAGAATATCATTTGAAACACCTAGAAATTTTTTTGCTGAAATGTAGAAGGTTTGGTATTTATCTTAATCCTACTAAAAGCATCTTTGCTTTAACACCAGGAAAATTACTTGGTCATATTATTTCTAAAGAAGGAATTAGGATTGATCCTAATAGAGTTAATGCAATTCAAAAGGTAGATTTTCCAAGAAGTAGGAAAGAGATTCAATATTTTCTTGGGAAAGTGAATTTTGTTAGGTGTTTCATTCCTAAATTTGCTGAGATTGTCAAAGATATAACAAGGATGTTAAAGAAAGGAGTTGACATTAATTGGAAAACTGAAGCAAAGAAATATTTTGAAGAAATCAAGAGGGCACTCACACAAGCACCCGTACTCATCAGTCTAGATTTTTCCAAAGAATTTCTAGTTTTTACATTTGCTTCCAAAAACACAATTGCTGGAGTTTTGCTACAAAAGGAAAGCAAGGTATTTAACAACCTATTTATTTCTTTAGTAGGACATTAGAAAATGCTGAGCTGAAGTATACTATTCTAGAGAAGCAGGCCTATGCTTTGGTGAAAGCTATAAAATATTTCAGAATTCATGTTTTGCATTCACACATCATAGCATATGTTCCAAGTGCTGTGGTAAAAGACATTCTAACCCAGGCAGATCCAGATGGCAAGAGGGGAAAATGGATCGCCAAATTGCTGGAATATGATATAGACATCAAACCAACAAAGTTAGTGAAGGGACAAGGCTTGGAGAAACTAATGACTCAGTCAAATCTGGACTGTCTTGACATAAATCTGAATGCAAAAATATCAAAAATTTCTGAAAATGAAGAAGAATTGGTCTAAATTGATGAAAAATTTCTTACTTCAGAATGGTATAGGGATGTCGTTTTTGTTCTACAGCATAATAAATCTCCCGCTGATCTATCATATTCCAAAGCAAGGTTTGTTAAGCTGAAATCATTGCGATATTTTGATGATGGCAGAAATCTGTTTTGGAAAGATGTAGGATGAATTTTGCTGAATTGTCTACTTGAAGAAGAGGCTGAAAAGATCATTGAAAAATTCCATAAAGGTGATTGCGGAGGACATCATTATTGGAAAGCTACAGCAAAAAAATCCTAAGAGCTAGATATTTTTGGCCAAAAATGTTTAAAGACATTTACAAAAAGATCGCTGCATGTCATGAGTGTCAAATTTTTGAAGGAAGAAGAAAACTTGTACCTCTACCTTTGGTTCCTATATATGTTGAAGCTCCTTTTCAACAATGGGGGTTAGAATTTGTTGGAGAGATACATCCATCTTCATCAGGGCAGCATCGCTAGATTCTTACAACAATGGACTACTTCACCAAATGCATAGAAGCAATACCAACCAGGCAAGCTAATGACTATGTAGTTATTTATTTCTTGGAGAATAATATATTGTCAAGATTTGGCTGTCCCATGAAGATTATAAAAGATAATTCTCAAGCATTTAAGTCCAAGAAGATGATAAATTTCTGTTATCAATATCACATCGCTCTTGGACACTCTATAGCATACTATCCGCAAGGTAATGGTCTTGCTGAATCATCAAACAAGAGGATTGTAAGAATCATCAAAAAGGTACTGTAGGAGACCAAGAAATCTTGGCATTTAAATATGAAGTACGCCTTATGGGCTGATAGGATTTGTACAAAGAGATCAATTGGAACTTCGCCATATGAATTAGTCTATGGGGCTGAAGCTGTTTTCCCAACATCACTTGGGGTGCCTGTTATGAAGTTAATTCAAGGACTTGAAGAAGAACCAAATGCCATCCAAAGGAGGATAAACTAGTTGATAGCCTTGCAAGAAAAGAGAAATGAAGTTTATGATAGTCATTAGCATGTTCAAAATAGAATTAAGAATACATTTGATAGGAGGATTAAAGAGGACAGTTTTCAGATTCATGACAAAGTGCTGAAATGGGAGGCCAAAATTGAGGAAAAGGGCAAGCATGGTAAGTTTGAGAATTTATGGAAGGGTCCTTTTCAGATTGCTGGTTTTCATGGAAACAACACTTACATATTGTAGGAAATTGATGGCGGATCATATGCTGGAGGGCCTGTTAATGGCAGGTTCCTAAAGCATTATGTTTGTTGAAGTATTATATGTCACTCATGACATTGTATATATTCATCTTTTTCAGTTTTTGATAATAAATGACAAGCTGAAACAGAAATATTAAGCCCGAGGTGAAGGCCCTACAGTTTGAAGAAGATGCTTGTCAAAATTTTTTCTGTTTTTATCAAAAAATGGGTAGCATTGGAGCTATGAGTTCTTAGTGTACCACAGGGGCACACTATCCCAAGTGGAGCCACTATTATCACTATTAAAATTCTCTAAATTCAGTCAGTTCATACTTGTTCCTAAGTCATGGTATTAGATAGGGTTTGAGTCATTTTTATGTTTTATAGGGTCTAATTCATAGGTTACAAGTCTTATTTCATCACCAAATGAAGTTCATAAACCTTGCTTTATTCCTTAGGAGTCTCATGCCACGTTTTGAAAACCATATTTTAAGTATTTTTCAAAAAACTTTTAAATAAGCCATGAAACCACGTTTTCGTAGCACACTCAGTGTAAAAAACTGCTTCTGTGCTATGAAAACGCTGGTCTTTTCGTAGCGCAAAATCCCAAAATCACACTACTAGCGCTACGAAATAGGGGTTTCAGAATTTTCGGTTTAATTGTCACATCCATCAACTTGGGGGTTAAATTTTCATGATTATGTTGTCAGTTCACGATTATGGTGTCAGTCCACGAATCCTCCTTCACGCATGCAACCATATAAAGAAGTTATGAAATCATTATGAGATTCATTAGTGGTCATTTGTCATTGGTCCTTTGAAAATTTGAAAAGGGGGTTGGTTATCATTGATTTTATCTCATGCAAAGAAAACAATGCATGCATATCTATTGTTGAAAGAGAAGCTCATGATGAGAAACTAGAGCTCTCTTTAAAATTTTCAAGCAAGGCTGAATTTTGAATCAAGCGAGGTAGAATTTTAAATCAAGCGAGGCTGAACCCAATTGATGTTACGTTAGCAGTTTCGATACTTGCTAATCCAGTGAGTTTGAAAATAATTGCTGGCTGAAACAAGGTTTCTAATCAAGCGAGGCAGAACTTCAATCAAGCGAGGCTGAAACAAATTTTTAAGCTAGCCAGTTCATCCAACAAAGAGATTGATTACAGATTTTATGAAGACACAAGGTTTTAAGGAAGAAGATGACAGAAGAAAAAAGACATCACCGGTCTAGTCACTTCTTGAGGACATAACCTGAAGGTTTAGAAACCCTCACAAGAGATAAATCTATTGAAGAAGCCTTTCAATAGGGTAGGGTGCTTGAGGTTCTGTGAAAAGCTTCAAGGAGGGTATAATCAGGTTACCAAAGAATTTGCTACCAACTTCACAGGGTCAAACACAAAGGTTGGTTTCTCAAATTTCCAATTTCTCTTGAAGTCATATCAGCAGTCATAGAAATTCCAAGAGGGTAGGAGAGATGGTTTAAGAATTTTAGGTTTGAAATGAAACCCTGCAAAATCTTTTTGAAACCAGAGTTTATGGATACTGATTTGAACAAAGCTGTGCCTCGAAGTTATGTCAAGGATGCATTTGCTAATATGCTCTACAAAATCCAAACATACTTCACTTGTGAAGGGAGATACTGTTAGGACCTCACTATGTACCATTTTTCACTATATATTTTGACACCACCTTATCTTTATAACCATGTTTAAAAAGGATTCCATCATCATTTTCATTCATTTTATCCAAAGGTATATAAAATCCTCTTCTTTACTATATATTTAATCTGTTTACATATAATTTCATATTACTCTTATATTTCATCATTAATCGAAGGTAGATTGTTGCTAACATAAGTCTAAAAGATCGAAGATAATTTATGTGCTGTGCTGGAACAATCGGCCGTTGCTGAAACAGTCGACTCCGTTGCTGAAACAGTCAGCAAGCACGCAAATTCCGTCACTACTCGTAATTTGCGATTCTGGAAGAGTATTTTTTGGAACAATGGAAACAACATGAAGATGAGCAAGGAAGTGGTTACACGGATTATTCTAAAGATAGTACTCTTTTTGTATTTGTTGTTACAATATATTTTTATGGAAGAATAGAATAGCTCTGTTTTAAGAAAGAAGAACAGATTTGGGATAAACATAGATTTGCTCTAATGTAATTGTAAGAGATGTCTCCTCTTTAAAAAGAGGAGACATCATCATTAGAAGGGAGTTCGAAAACTACAGGAGAACATTGTGTTTGAGAGGACAGGAGCTAGACTCCATTTGTAATGTATCATTTCTTTTGACAGATGAATAAAAGTTCCTTTTGAGCGCTTCAATTTAATTCTTTCCCTGGGGAATCTTGTGAGAAGGAAAGGGCCCGCCTTCATCACAAGATTCGCCCGACTGTTCCTGTAGTTTGTTAGATTTCTTTATGATATTCACACTTTACTTTAATTCTGTTTGCTGAAACACCAGTTACACAGTTCTGTAGTTTATTGAGCATTCTGTTTCCTTTAACGCTGCATGTGTTTAGTACATTCATTCTTAAGAAGTTAAGGGATCCTTTTTCTGATTATCTGTTTGAATGTATGATTGATGCTGGGAGCAGGTGCTGAAGATTCCTATTGAAAGGAATAGGGTCCTGTTCCCATTAATTTTACTTTCTTTTCCTGCAGTGTGATTAGAAACAAGAGACAGGTGCTGAAGGTTCCTGTTCATGGGAATAGGGTCCTGTTCTCTTGAGTTTATCTTTTCTACAGAGTGATTAGTGTCAGGAAGCAGGTGCTGAAGTTCCTATTGAAAGGAATAGGGTCCTGTTCCCTGTTATGGTTGATTGGTTTCCTTTCCTGCAGAATGATTTTCCTTTATTTGGATTCTTAAAAACTGCAATAGAGGAATTGCTTCTACTATAACATAAGTAACTTCAGCTTTGATTAAACAGGGTGTGAATAATTAGATTTGTATGATTAATAATTGTGTGACCTTTTACTACAACATTATTTTTGCTTTTGGAATTGAGCATATCCAGTGCGTGATTGTCTTTGGAATAAACAGACCTTCTCGGGTTGACAATTTATGTGGAGCTTGAATTGTTAAAACAATTAAAGCGACCAACATTTTGGCGCCGTTGCCGGGGAAGGAAATTATAGATTTCAAAAGCATTAATATTTTCTTTCTAGATGTGCAAATTGTATGAGAGGACGCAGAACCCAGAAGAAAACTAATCCCACAGGTGGCAAAGGCAAAGGAAGGGGAGGAAGAAAGACTTTCATTGACGAAATTGTATCAAAGGCTGAATCATCACAAAGATTAAGTTCTCGAAGACCAAAAATTCGGCACTCCCCTCAATCAGATTACAAAATAGAGGAAGTTGTGGGCCCTGAAAACATAGAGGAGCCGGTGATTAAATAACCAGTAGTCAGTGCTGGAGAGTCAGAAGAAAGTGCTAGCAAATCAGCAGAGCACGTTGAGGAAATAATAAAGAGTATTGGACGACCATTGGAAAAAATTGAGGAGCCAGTAGAAGATCTTGACGATCGAGCAAGTGCAGTAGGAGAACAGCCAATGGAAGGAAACAATGAAGACTTCTTTGGTGGAGGACATGTAGATCCTGAATGAGAAGGAAAGGATGAAAATTCTCTCTCTACCTTGGGATTTCCTATTAGTGATCTCCCTAGAGGAACAACTCCTATGAAGAACATTCCATTGTCAACTTTACCTAACTTCCATGGTTTATCCTCTGAAGATCCAGATGAATTTATTTTTGAATTTGATATATTATGCAGAAGTTATGATTATGTTACTAATGCTCAAAAGTTGAAACTGTTTCCAACAACATTAAAATGAAATGCTTTAAGATGGTTCATGAGCCTTGGGAGTCAGGTAATCAAAACATGGGAGCAGATGAAACAAAAATTTCTGCTTAAATATCAAGACTACTGTCGGACGAGAGAAAAGAAGGACGAACTATTCAATATGGCACAAAAGCCGGACGAGAATCTAGAGGACTACGTAGAAAGGCTGCAGTACAATATACAGAGATCTAATCATCCGAATATAAGTAAGGAAATTCGTAAAACAATATTACTCAGAGGATTAAGGGATGATTGTTTAGACATGTTAAACATGCTTGGCAAGGGAGATATATCTAAAGAATCATATGATGAGATTGTTGAACTTTGTAAGAGGTGTTCAAGGGGAGCTGCAAGGAACAGAGTAAGTAATAGAGATCCCACCTATTCAAGAGTGCAAAAATCAGCCAGTGGGGGAGCAACAAGAGCTGAAATAGGTAATTTACTTGAAGAATTTAAAACTGAGATGTTAAGTTCTTTTGCTTCACAAATTGACACTTTGCAGGTTAAGAAGAAGCAGGCTGAAGCAGAAGCAACTCTGGTTGTCTTTTGCCCGAAGTGCAGAGACAAACATCCACTAAGGGAAATGCCCAATGGATAAAATACCAATTTGTACCCTTTGTGAGAAAGATCATGAGACAAAACAATGTCCATCTCTACCAGGAATAAAGGCAGCATTGCAAGCACCCGAAGAAGAAGTCAAGCAAGCCATCGCTAACTCAAAGAAGACAATGGAAACCAAAAGGACAAGGTATGAACTCTAGTATGCCATTTAATCGTTGGAACAATTATTCGCTTTGGTCAAACAAATTACCCTCCCTTCAATCAAATGCAATACCCACCCTTCAATCAAATGAATTTCCCACCCATGCAAGAATCAAACCCACCCTTGATCCTTCAATGTGGACTCCTTGGCCTCTGATGCCATCATCTTCTTTTAACCCTTGGAATTCAAATTGGAGAAGTCAACCACTCCCGTATCCAAATCAATTGCCTCAATTTCAACAACCACTTCCTCTCGCCATCAAATGCTCCGCCAAATAACCAAATGAGACCCTACCCGTGCAACCAAATCCTAACCCCAATAATAAAGTTGTGCAAGTTATTGATATTCGAACCGCCTATATTTCCTACTATGCAATGTAACGATATTCATTTGAAATCCGGAAAAATAGTAGAGCCTATTATTGATGACATAACTTCTTCTCGATTCGATAAAGAGGAACCGAGAAACATAAAGAAGCACAACCACCTCCTAACAAGAATGTGGAAATATCGTAACCACCATTCCTCGAGCGTTTGGTTTTAACCGTAACAATTAAAACACCGCTTTTTAATCTTCTATGGGAATTGCAAAATTTGTATGTTAAAATTCCACTTTTACAAGCATTAAGAGATGTACCAATTTATGCCGTAACATTAAGGGATATTTCCGTGTTAAGAAACTCCGGTAGGAAAACTAAGGACCCCTTACAAGACATGTGATGGGAGACTTGTCCGCATTAATGTCCTGAAAAGCCCCTCCCGTGAAATATGGTGATCCCTACTATCCTACAAGAATAGCCGTATTGGTAAAACAATGATTCCCCAAGTTCCGGTAGATTTAGGTGCCGCAATTAATATAATGACTTTTGAAACTTCACAATTGTTACACGAATAACACAATCGTAGATACACCCAAATTACTCCCAGAGTTGGTCGATCGTTCTACAATTAAACCCGAAGGAGTCGTTGAGGATCTACTTATTTCAAGCTTGAATCGGAAATACCCAAATGATTTGTTGTATTGCGTACCAAACAAAGCTTCGGGGGGACATCCCTTAATTTAGGAAGGCCATGGTTGGCCACACCATGCTTTTACCGCCGTATCCGGTTCAATGACAATTTCTAATGGTTATGAAACAAAACAAATTACTCTTTATCCTCATGCTACACCAATAATTAATAATGAAGATTCTATATGGATGGATTATGATGATAATGTCGTTTCACCTATTCTAACTATTGGACAAAGCTTTAACTCTTGAAGACAATACGCAGGATGAGATAATTAATAATTTTATTTGTGAACCTTCTGGCTATTGCCGAAACACACAATCAATTAACTCGCAATTTTTGAAACTCGATACACAAGAAAAGATTGAATCAAGACTCATCTCGACTTTAACCACTATCCTATCTAAAAGCATACTGCTTGAAATTGAACCCGCAAGACATTAAACATAAATCCCGATCTAACAGACAAGCCGAAACACAACAATTAATGAAGTTATCAGATGAATATAAGGAGGCATTTGCATGGGATTATACGGATATGAAAGGTATTTTCCGAATTATGTACTCATCGAATTTACATTAAAGAAGGATGCCGACCGTTTGTCAACCCCAAAGACGAATGAATCCTAATTTACGAGAAATTGTTAAGGAAGAACTTCAAAAATTGCTTAATGGCAGGATTTATATACCCTATATCCGACGTTGAATGGGTTTCCCCATTAGTAATTGTCCCTAAGAAAACGTAAAATGGAGAGTATGTGTTGACTACAGAGCCTTAAACAAAGCTACTCAAAAAGATCACTTTCCTTTACCCTTCATCGATCGTGTGTTGATAGTCCGGGCAGTGGAAGAAATTCTTTTCTTTCTAGATGGATTTAGTGGGTATAATCGTATAAGAATTGCACCCCAAGACCAAGACAAGACCACTTTCACCACCCCTCGGGGAACTTTGCCTATAGAGTTCTTCCATTTGGGTTATGTAACGACCAAACAACTTTTCAAAGAGCCGTTATAGGAATTTTTCCGATATGTCAATGATTCTATGGAAATATTTATGGATGATTTTACTCCTATGGTGTGTCTTTTGAAGATGCATTACAAAACCTTGAGAAAGTACTTAAAAGATGTATACAAGCTCACCTCTCCCTAAGTACCGAAAAATGCCATATGATGATGAGTGAAGGAATAGTGCTTGGACATTTTATTTCATCTCAAGGTATACGTAGATCCATCTAAAATATTGGTCATTCGAATCTTTCGTTCCTAAAACCTCAAACCGATGTGAGAAGTTTTCAGGCCACGTCGGATACTGAAGATTTATTAAAGATTTTCTAAGATGTACTTTCTCCATTATTTGTAAGCAGCTTATGAAAAATGCCGAATTTAAATGGACTAATTCTTGTCGTAAGCTTTTGAAGAACTCCAAGCATCAGCTTGCTCATCGTCTTATTTTGAGGGGGCCTCGATTGGAATCTCCCTTTTCATATATCTTCTCGATGCTTCGTACACCGCAATTGGAGTCGTCTTGGGACAAGAGGAAAATCATCTTCCTTATGCTATATACTTTATCGCAAGAATATGACCCCCGCCGAGCTTAATTATACGCTTACCGAGAAGGAGTTTCTTGCAAGAATTCATGTCATTAATAAATTTCGACACTATATCACCGGTTATTCTACTTTTTGTGCACACCGATCATTCAAATTATTAAGTATTTAATGAATAACCGTCACAAATGCTAGAGTTACCGCATGGCTATTATTGCGTGTGAATTTGATATCACACCAGTAGATCTACTGGTAAAGAAAATGTGGTGGTCGATTTCCTTTCACTAAGTTAAAAAACCGATAATGATATTCCAAGAGATGATTCTTTTCCGCGAGTACTGCTTGCGCTTCGCTCACTCTCCATGGTATGCAGATATTGCTAATTATTTGGTTGCGTGAAAATTACCATCACACCGTCATACAAAGGAGAAAGAGAAAGATTGTTCAAAATTGAAAGTGCTGGTGCATACCGGATAAGCGGGGTGTGTCTTTTCTACACCGGGCTTGATCGTAGATCCGACGATTAGAGAGACAGAAGTGTATGACATATTGAGCTTGTCATGATGGTTCGTGAGGCATTTTGTCGTATAAGAGAACATCACACAAAATTCGAGGATGGGTTACTATTGGCCCTCATTATTCAAAGATGCAAAGAAGTATGTAAGGGCTTGTGACAACCGCTAGAGAATGGGTCAACCCAATCATAGAGACCAAATGCCATTAAACCCCCAGGTAGTTTCGAACCATTTGAAAGATGGGCCTTGGATTTCATAGGACCCATTAACCCTCCATCCAATCAAAGAACTTATATATTAGTCCTACGTACTCATATGACTAAATGGGTGAGGCCAAAGTACTTATTAGAGCCAATGAAGAGGTCGTCCTAGCTTTCTTATTTGAAGAAATCTTACTAGATTTGGAATTCCTAGAGAGCTAGTTAATGATGGAGGACCTCCATTTAATTCTCATGGTTTTAAATCTACCCTTCACAAATATCATATTCAACATATAGAATGACTTACACCATACCACCCCTGTGCCAATGGGCAAGTGGAAAGCACAAATAAAGTTTTAGAAGCCATTCTAACTAAAACAAGAAGGACAACCTAAGGATTGGTCCCAAAGGCTCCCCGAGGCATTATGGGCTTATAACTACTTGGAGAAACACTACAAGCTCATGAATCAAGCGCCTATGGTAAAAATGTCAAGCCCCGTGAATTTGAGATTAAAACTCTAAGAACCGGCTTAGCCGTTAATCTTGATTTGACCGATGTGCGGCATTAGCCTAGGTTGCACAGCCTTTCCGGAGTTGGATGAAAAGAGATTAGATGCCATCCATCAAACAACCATGATACAAAGAACAATGATGAAGTGGTATGACAAAATTATCAAACACAAGTGCTCCAAAGGTAATTGGGCCTTGTTGTATGACTCTCGCTTTGAAAATTTTCGCAGTAAGCTACGTACACGCCGGCTTGGACCATATGAGGTAGATGTCGTTTTTCCAAATGGAACTAAAATAAGACTTTTAACAATTGATGATTCTAAAACACCTCTACTAGTCAATGGTCATAGGCTCCGTCTATATCAGCCTCGTTTTCAAAGAGGATTTTAAGACTCGCTTTGCATGATCGATATTCATTATCTTTTTCTAGGGGAGTCTTCGTCTTCATAGCATTTAATTTTTCTCGCATCGTATTTTTAGTATTAGATTAGATTTAGCACTAATAATCCTCGTCAGATTGGAATATTACAATTGAATTTTGCGTATTCTCGGAAAGCTCATTAAGGAGAGCCGCATTCATCAAGAGAAGATCTCAAGCTTCAATCAGCGTGCTTGTTCCCATCATTTTACCCCATTTCCTAGCAATATCCCTTCATACCTATCTCTACATTATTCCCATTTTTTCATTTTTCCCACTCCCACCATCCCCGAAATATCTTCCTTCAAATAAGATTTTCCCATCCCTTATCGCCGAAATTACCCCCTATCAAATATTTTCCCCACTTCATGCGTACCCAAGTCATTTATCCCATTTTTCTCTATTTTTCCCGTTGCCGAAACACCCGTTTCAGCAACGTATCATTCATTTATTCGCGTCGAAACACCGCCAGCAACCCGATTCTTTAAAGCATCATTTCTCCTCACTCGTTATATAAGCTTTTTGGTTCTCCACGTTCATACTTCGTATCCTTTGGGTGAAAAATTATTCAAATATCGCAGCAAGATCCGACACTCCCGTTCTAAATTTCGCAGAAATCTACAGATTCTTTTCCATGTATACTAAGCCATTCTCAAGCACTCGACACTTCAAATTATTAAATCAAAAGGTGAAAATGTAAGGTATGAGGTTTTAATGTAATTCACAATTATATTAAAGAGAGTGATTTCATTCATAATGATTACGCATCTTTACACGCCCAATCATCATTACACCATACGTAGGGGGGATTTCAAAAATTGAAAAATCATTTCGCATTAATCAAGCCTCGTCCCTTGTCATATCTACTTCCGCCTCGCTATTTAGACCTTGGTGCGCTCGTTGCAACAACTAGCGTGATCGTGTCCGTGTTTACCGTGTTCGTGCCTCACAGATAACTCAAAGCTACGTACCATGGGAGGGCTCGCCATTAGACATGAGCCCGCTCCATAAATCTTCTTCAATTGTTTCCCGGCTTCCACGTATTTTCCAACAAGCGGATGGATAGTATATTTTGAAAGATCGGGGTGAATTCGACTCGTGAAATGTTGGTAGTTGCACAAAACCTTCAAGGCGATTTTTCGCTGGTTCAAGGGGTTCGTATTCAAAGAACAGAGGAGGACATAGTTCAGCATCGTGTTGCCGCCTATTGGTACTGTCTCGGGGTTATAGCGTGTTATTCTCAATGTATACAAGAAGATTTTCTTCGTCCAGATGAGCCAACAACTCAAAGGCCGCTAGGTTAGTCCGTACCTCACTCTCAACCATGGCCACTCTGCGTGGCGCAGTTCATCAAACACTACTTAACGGTGAAGGGCGTTACCAGGTAGTGTACAATCACGATTTTGTCTCGATGAATCATTCGAGAAATGGACGACCGATTAATATCCCCTATTATCCGCTTGGTTGTATTAGAAACATGTCTTAAGACAGACGGTCGAAATTCCCAATGTTATCCCTCACCCACCACCGTTTATGCCAGCTTGTTGACAGAGGGGTTTTGTCAGAAGAAAATCCCCTCTCGCATGTCCCACTCCTCGTTCCCACCGCCCGAAATCTTCGCCACAGCAGTTCAAACGTCCCAACAACCCGAAAGTTCTCATGATACTCGAATTCCTTATGAAGGACAAGAGATCGATATTCCATATTCCCGCCCAACCCCGAGCTCGCCCACTTAGCGCAGTCAACTCCGTCCCCACTATTTCGTCCCTAAGGACGACTCTCTAACACCCCCTTCTCCACCCACTCATAAAAGAAAGAACCCCAACAAGCCTCGCTCTCCAAACGACGACAAGGGCTAAATTTCAAATTCTCACTTCTTCCGAAAGCCCCTTCCCGCAGGAAAACTCCTCCCCGAAAGAAAGGAAAGGCGTTGACTTCACGGCTTCTCACCAAAAAGAAAAATGAAGATGATCGTTGAAACAAAATCGACCTCCATTTCCCCCGACCTCACTATTCTCGTTAAAACTCCAATCTTCATCCCCATTTCAAACCTCCCAACCCGTTCCCGTCCTGGCACCGCCACACAAGAACCAAGGCCCCCAGATAATACGACATTGTTTATGGTTCTATGACCGTCACACAAGAACCAAGCCACTTACCTGCAGGTCAAACACAAGAACCAAACCTGCACTGGTACAAAAATACACTAAGCATGATGATAGTGGAGGTGATCGCGTAGCCGTCCCACAAGAACCGCCTACGACTGCATCGACAGACTACCCCACAGAGTCAACGAGCGCACAGGTTTACATACTATGACATCTTTATCGGAGGAGAATGAATTCTGAAGTCCGAATTGGAAGCCTACAAGAATGAATTAACCTTGGCACGAGAGGCTTTTGATAAAGAACTGAATTTATATGTTAGCACACACAAAATTTCAACGCAAAATAAGGAGCTATGCAAGGAATACATGTGCCATGAGTGTGGCAACATGTTTTGCAGAGGCAAGCGACAAACTAGTTAAAATTCAATTATCCGAGGCATCTGCATCACTGAATAAAGAGGATGCCCCATCGCTCCACAAGAACCAAGAGGGGCTCTCTATAAAGGAAGAAAAGAAATTAAACCTCGATATCTCGTCCCTTGCTAGTTAAAGCAATGTATTCAGATATGGCACCAATTACGTATACCTCACCCCAGGCTGTGCTTAATGGGCCTACCTGTATTTAAGGCACCACTTGGCGCGTATATCTCTACTAAGTTAGTTTCAAGGTAGCCATTCAAACAACGTCCCAACCCAAGCATTTCGATGCCAGGACATGCATCTTTACAGAATCAATTGGAAATGTATGAAAATGGAAGAAGCAATATGTCAAGAACAAGATACAATATTACGCCAAGATAAGCTAGCATGGCAGTAACCACGTATATGCCAATCGGGATAGTTGGGAACAAATGATGCAACAGCTCAAGGACTCCAAAAGGAAGTCAAGGAATCTAAGGAAAAGATGGCCTTGATGTTTTCATTAGTCCAGAGTTTCGATGGCTACGCGCAAACCCTCCGTAAACTACTCTCTTTCTTTCGAACGATTAGTTTATTTTCAATTAAAAGAAATAAAAGATGGCGTAACGTATGAGTTAATTACTTCGTAGAAATTTAAGCGAGACTTTTAATGAGGCCCCGCAGAGTGATCAGCATTTGCTATGCGAACTCTACCTTCATAATGAGGCCATTCCCGACAATAGAAGAGTTAATCTTATTCCAATTGCGGTGAGGAGATATACAAATAAGGGCATTTTGTTTCATTTTTTGTCTAACCAAACAATTTCGCAACCGCGTTCATCGTGTGTTGGCCATAATGAGGAGAATAAACTCGTGGATCGTACCGTAACCTTTAAGACCAGCCATGTTCATAGCACAATATTATAACTCCATGCATGAATGCATGTATATATTAACAATTACAAAGCCCAACACTTTCTAAGTGTCAACAAGAAATTAGAGTAAAGGGTACCGCATCAAGGCCAATATTACAGCTTCTAAAGAACCATGTAAAGAAAGATAGGATTTACTTTCCACCCTTTTGTCCCTCATAATCTTCCCAAGTCGCATTATCCAGGGTTCCTAATTACATTGGTTGCATTCAACATCATGGAGTAAATCGGATTGGGTATCATTTTCATTTTCCAATTTTATGGCCGCCTTCAGAGAAATATCGTTAATACACAACATCGACGTAGATGAAGGCTCGCGATGGCAACACTTCGTTAACAACGTAGGATTCAGAGTCTTGACAGATGCCACCTTCTCCAGCCTATTGCTTGAGTAATTTGCATGTCACCCCGCATCGTACCTCCGATTCGTATCAGGGGTTGCCTCGAGGACATGCAACATTTTTAGTCAGATGCTAGGACTCCCACTATGTATCATTTTTGCTATATACTTTGACACCATTTTACTTTTATAACCATGATTAGAAAGGATTCCATTATCACTTTTCATCTACTTTATCCCAAGGTATATAAAATCCCTCTCTTTATTATATGTTTAATCTGTTTTACATTTAATTCCATAATACTCTTATATTTTATCATTAATTGAAGTGCATCATTGCTAACATAAGTCCAAAGATCGCAGATAAGTTATATGCGTTGCTAGGAACAAGCGGCCGTTGCTGAAACAGCTGACTCAGTTGCTGAAACAGCCGTCAAGCACGCAAATTCCGTCATGCGTAATTTGCGATTCTGGAAGAACTTTTTGTGGAATAGTAGCAACAGCATGAAGACACGGTTACCTGGATCATCCTGAAGATAGCATTCTTGTTGTCTCTATTGTAACAGTATCTTTTTTTGGAAGAACATAATAGTCCTGTTTTGGGAAAGAGAACAGATTTGAGATAACGTAGATTTGCTCTCATGTAAATTGTAAAAGATGTCTCCTCTTTAAAAAGAGGAGACATCATCATTAGTAGGGAGTTCATTGTTGTAAAGCTACAGGAGAACATTGTGTGAGAACTGGAGCTAGTCTCCATTTGTAATGTATCAATTATTTTGACAGATGAATAAATTCTTCTTTTGAGCGCTCTAATCTAATTATTTCCCCCGGGGAATCTTGTGAGAGGGAAAGGGCCCGCCTTCCTCACAAGATTCACCCTTTGATTTCTATAATTTGTTTAATTCTTTATGTTGTTTGCACTTCGCTTTAATTCTGCTGTCGGACATTAGTTACACAGTTTAGTAATACTCTGTTTCTTTAGCACTGCATGTATTGAATGCATTCACTCTTGGAAGTTGAGAAATCCATTTCTATTGATTGTATGAATGTATGATGTTGGGAGGCAGGTGCTGAAGATTCCTGCATAAAGGAATAGGGTCCTGCTCCCATTAATTGTTTTCCTTTGCCTGCAGTGTGATTAGAAACAAGAGAACAAGTGCTGAAGGTTCCTGTTCATGGGAATAGGGTCTTGATCTCTTGAAGTTACTTTTCCTACAGTGTGATTAAGTGTCAGGCATCAGGTGCTGAAGTTCCTACTAAGGAATAGGGTCCTGTTCCTGCTGTGGTTGATTGATTTCTTTCCTTGCAGATTGATCTTCCTTTGTTTGGATTGTAACTACAACATAGAAATTATTTCTGCTATAACTTAATTAACTTCAGCTTTGATTAAACAGAGTGTGAATCAGTAGATTTGTGAGATTGATAATTGTGTGGCTTTTTACTGCAACATTGTTTCTGCTTTTGAAATTGAGCATATCCAGTGCGTGATTATCTTTGAAATAAAAAGACTTCCTCGGGTTGACACTTTATGTGGAGCTTGAATTGTGAAAGCAATTAAAGCGACCAACACCGGTGACATGACACCAACTGACAGAGATACTGTACTCACGCGTGTGAACATCCATCTGGAAAAGTTGTTGGCGAAGGCCAATCGAGACAAAGACATGCTTCGTCACATGAAAGGCCATTATTGGGCTCGCATGCATGTCTGCAAAGCGAGAATGAAGATCATGAAGAGGAGGTTGCGCAAAGCACTTAGACGGCGGAAAAGGCCTAATCCACTTCGGATTTTGGCCGAGGCTTCATTGACTGGGCAGGTGTTGTGTAACCAACTCAAAAAGAGAAGAAAAGAGATATAAACGCCTTAGAAATGAGCCACTTCGAGGGGGAAACCTCCAATACATTACATAAATGAACAATTCTTGGATGATACAATTCAAAAAACCTCCTTTCTATATATAGGAGTCCATGGGGCCATAATGTAATCCTAGTGGGCCACAATGTAATCCTAGCCGACCTAACAATAATAATTTAAGGGCACAATAATAACAAAAATGGGGGTTACAAGGGTACAATAATAACAATAAGGGGTTTACACTAACAATAATAAGGGGCTATACTAGTGATATAGGGACCTAACATGCCCCTCTCCTTCAAAAAGTGTTGTCCTCAACACTTGAGTAGCTCCGGGTGCTTCTGTATAAAATTCTCATCCTCCCATGTAGAATCTTCAGTGGGTAAGTTCTTCCACTTGATGAGATACTCTGAAATTGATCGATTCCGTAGTTGTCGAGTTCTTTTTTCTATGACTGCTTCAGGTTCCAATATGATCTTCCCTTCCTCATCAAGTTCTGGCAATACTGTTTGAACTGGAAGATTTTCACCTATAACCTTCTTTAAGCATGAAACATGGAAAACTGGATGTACTCGCGAAGAAGCAGGAAGCTCCAATTTGTATGCCATAGTACCAATCTTTTGCAACACCTTGTAAGGACCATAGTACTTTGGCGATAATTTATTATCCTTCTTTGTTTGCTTGAGGGACATTTGTTTGTATGGTTGTAGCCGTAAAAATACCCAATCTCCTACATCAAAACTTCTCTCGCTGCGATGTTGATCTGCCTGTTGTTTCATTCGATTTTGTGCCAAATTCAGGTTATCCTTTAAGAGTTGGAGAACTTCTTGCTGATGCTCGATGTGATCTTCCACTGCTTGAACCTTCGAATTTTCCTTTAAAGATGATGTGATCGATGGTGGATGATATCCATAAAGTGCCATAAATGGGGTCATTTTTGCTGCAGTATTGAAGGAAGTGTTATACCACCATTCAGCGAGAGGTAACCACTTGACCCATTGTGTTTGTTTATCAGATACAAAACAACGAAGATATCCTTCCAAACATTTATTTACTATCTCAGTTTGACCATCGATTGAGGATGATAAGATGAGCTATGAGCTAATTGAGTACCCAAACAAGAAAATAACTCCGTCCAAAAATTTCCAGTAAAAATGGGATCTCTATCGCTCACAATAACCCTTGGGCTTCCATGTAGCTTTTGAATTCTATCCATAAATGTAGTAGCAACCGTACTTGCTTTAAATGGATGAGATAATGCACAAAAGTGTGCATACTTGGTAAGTCTATCAACTACCACCATGATGACATTCTTTCCTTCAGACTTAGGTAAACCTGTGATAAAATCCATTGAAATCTCCTCCCAACGCTGACTTGGAATGGATAAAGGTCGTAGAAGTCCCGGGGTCTTAATTGTCTCCACTTTATTCTGCTGGCAAACCAAACATTCCGCCACAAACTTTTGAATATCAGATTTAAGGCCATCCCAAAAAAATTCTTTCTTCACCCCGTGGTAAGTTTTTAAAAATCCTGAGTGTCCTCCTAAAGGAGAAGTGTGCAATTCCATAAGAATCTTTTGTTTTAGTTGGGAATTCTTACAAAGATATAAGCGATCTTTGTACCATAAGGAATCATTTTTCCAACTAAATGTATCAGATGTACTAAGATCTTGCTGCAACTTTTGAATGAGTATCCATACATCTTTGTCCTTCTTCCATTCATCTCTTGCTTCAGTTATCCAATCTGGTTGGATAATAGAAATGGCAATGCTTCCACCTCTTCATTCTTTCTTGAGAGTGCATCTGCAACAACATTCAGCTTTCCTTTTTTGTAGATTATTTCAAAGTCGTAACCCAACATCTTTGTGACCCATTTTTGCTGTTGTTTTAAAATGTTAGTGAATTTCATGTTAATTTTGAAATGTATTGATGCAGCATCAACTCAACATCAACTTTTTTTTTTTTTAGATTGGTGATTTTCATGCTAATTTTGAAACATATTGATGTTGCATCAACATTTTTTTTTTAGAGCGGTGATTTTCATGCTAATTTTGAAATGTATTGATGCTGCATCAACCTTTTTTTTTAGAGCGGTGATTTTCATGCTAATTTTGAAACGTATTGATGCTGCATCAACCTTTTTTTTTTAGAGTGGTGATTTTCATGTTGGTAATAAAACACAAAACTTAGATAAAAAAAATATATAAAAACAATAAAAAAAACCCATTAAAAATGTAAAAAAAACAAAAATAGCTCGTAAAAATAAAAAATTTAAACAAAAATAAATAAATAAAAACAAAAATATTTGAAAATTATATCAAAGGAAATGACAAAATTTGAAAAAAAAAACACATAATTTAAAGAAAAAAAACAAAAATTGACCAAAAAAATTTAAAAAAAAAAACTTCAAAAACATTTTTTTTCTAACTTATTAAAAAAAACCATATTAAAAATTAAAAAATAAAAATAAAAATAATTAAAATTACAAAATTAAAATTTAGATTAAACAAAAAAATTAAAAAAAAAAAATTAAAAAAATTAAATTTAAAAATTTAAATTAAAAAATAATAATAATAATAAGAAAAAAAATACAAATTTTAAAATTAACCAAAAAAAAACAAATTAAAAAAAAAATTGAAAAAGAAAATAAAATAAAAAAAACTATCATTTAAAAACAAAAAAAATGAAAAAAATAACATGCAAATAATTAAAAAACAAATACACATAAATTTAGTGCTTTTTTTTTAATGAAACAATTTATAGATTTTAAAAATGAAAAACTAAATAAACTAAAAAATTTAAAAAAACAATTAAATTAAATTAAAATTTAATAAATTTAATAAATAAATTTTAAATTTTAAATTTTAAAAAATAAGTAATCTATAATATTAAATATAAAAATAAAAGAAAATTAAAAAAAAAAATAAACAAATTGAATTTAAGATAAAAAAATTGAATAAAAAAAAATATATATTTAAATTTTTTGAAATTAAAAAAAAAATTTTAAAAATAAAATTAAAATAAAAATATTAAAAATTATAAAAAAAATAAAAAAAAAATCAAATAAAAAATATACATATATATTAAAAATTAAAAAAAAAAAAAAAAAAAATAATAAAATTTAAAAAAAATAAAAACAAAATTAAAAAAAAAAACAAAACAAATTATATTTTAAATAAAAAAATTAAATTTTTTGAAATAAACAAAAAATTTTAAAAAAATCAAATTAAAAAAAATCAATTCAAAAAAAAAAAATTTTAAAAATTAAAAAAAAAAATCAATTTAAAAAAAAAAAATTAAAAAAATTAAAAAAAAAATGGCGGCAGTGGTGGTGGTGGTGGTGAGGCGGTGGTGGTGGGGGCGGCACCACCCGGCCTTCCCTGCCCGGGCAACGGCGGAGGCCGGCCGGTGGGAGGGCGGCGAGCTGCGCAGCCACCCCGCCCGCCCACAGGCCGGCCTCCGCCGCCGCCCCGGCGGGGAGGGCCGATTCCGGGCGGGGAAGGCCGGGTTGCGCCGCCCCCACCACCACCACCGCCGCCATTTTTTTTTTTTTTTTCCAAAAATATAATTTTTTTTTTTAATTTAATTTTTTTATATAAAATATAATTTGTTTTGTTTTTTGTTTAATTTTGTTTTTATTTTTTGTAAATTTTATTATTTTTTCTGTTTTAAATTTTTATTTATTTATTTTGTTAGTAATTTTTATTAAATTTTTCTTCTTCTTTTTTATTTAATTGATTTTTTTTTTTTAATTTCATAAATTTCCTATATTATTTTATAGAATTTCATAAATTTTGTATTTTTTTAAAATTTATTTGAATTTAATATTGTTTTTTAAATGTTTTACTTTTTTATTAATTTTTTTTTGTTAATAACATAAAATTTTTATATTTTTATATTTCAATTAAAATTGTGTATTTAAAATTAGATTTTTTTTTAATTAAACTTAATTTTTTTTAAATTAATTTGTTTTTTAATTTTTTTTATTTAATATTTTTTTTTTTCAATTTTCCATTTTTAATTGATTTTTAAAGTTTTTATTTTAACAATGGTTTTTTTTTTTCTTTTATATTTAAAATTTATTTTTTCTTTCAAAATTTATTTGTTTATTTGTTTATTTATTATAATTTAATATTTTTGTTTTTAAATTTAATTGTTATTTTAATATTTTTTTTTTTTTTTTAATTTAATAAAATCTGATATATATACATATTTTAATTTAAGTTCATATATATATTTTATTTTTTATAATTTAAATTTAATTTATTTTTTATAGTTTATTTGTTTTTCTAATATATATTGTTTTAAATTTAATATTTTCATTGTATTTTATTTTTATTTTTTATTTTTAATTAATTTTTCATTTTTTTACTTTTAATTTAAATAATGTTTTCTTTTTTTTAATATTTTTATTTTAAATTTTTAAATTTATTAAAATTTAATATATTTCCTTAAATTTAATTCTTTGTTTTAAATTTTATTTTATTTTTTAAATGTAATAAGCATTTTCTTTTTCTTTTTTAAATTTAATTTCTATATTTTCTTTTTTATAATTTCCTTCTTTTTTTAACTTGTTTTTTTTTTTTAATTTAATATTTTTACTTTGTTTTTATTTTTATTTTTTAATTTCTATATTTTTTGAAATTTTAATCTTAAATTTTTTTTGTTTTTTGTTTTATTTATTTTCCTTAAATTTTAGGTTTTTTTAAATATTTGAATTAAAAATTTTATTTTGTTTTTATTTTTATGTTTTTTATCTTGATATATTTTTAAATTTTAAGCTTTTAAATGTTTTTATTTTTTAAATTTATTTTTTTTCTTAAATTTTAAGTTTTTTTTAATGTTTGAATTTTAAAAATTAAAAAATGTTACTTCTATTTTTAAAAATGCCAAAAGTATGACACAAATTTTTTTTTATTATTCCAGCATCAACCGGTTTTGTTTTGAGGGTGTTTTTTCAATCCTTTTTTTAAGAAACAATTTTGTTTTTACCATAATTTTATAAAATGTTGAAATTTGACCTTCAAAAAAAACGAAGTGGGTTCTGGAATACACACTTTTTGTTTTTGGGGTGTTTTTTCAATCCTTTTTTCAAGAAAAAAATTTTTTTTTACCATAATTTTATAAAATGTTGAAATTTGACCTTCAAAAAAAAGGAAGTGCGTTCTGGAATACACACTTTTTGTATTTGGGGTGTTTTTTCATGTTTTTTGAGTCTTTTTGGGCTAGAGTTCCCGTTTTGAGGTCAGGTTACCTATTTGATCAGTAACAGTGTTATGAGTGTCCATACATCTTTGTCCTTTTTCCATTCATCTCTTGCTTCGGTTATCCAATCTGGTTGGATAATAGAAATGGCACAAAGCAATGCTTCCACCTCTTCATTCTTTCTTGAGAGTGCATCTGCAACAACATTAAGCTTTCATTTTTTGTAAATTATTTCAAAGTCATAACCCAACATCTTTGTGACCCATTTTTGCTGCTCTTCTGAAGATAGTCTTTGTTCCAAAAAGTGTTTAAGACTATCATGATCAGTTTTTACCTTGCAGTGTCTTCCCATTAGGTAAGTTCGCCATTTCTTTAGTGCATGTAGTATTGCTAACATTTCCTTCTCATAAATAGGTTTCTGTAAATACTTTCCTTTGATTGGACGACTTTCAAAATCAATGGGTCTTCCTTCCTGCATTAAAACTGCACCAATTCCATTTCCTGAGGCATCACATTCCACAATAAAGGTTTTGTGAAGTCTGGTGTAGCTAAGACCGGTGCTAGGCACATTGCCTCTTTAAGACGTTCAAAGGCCTTAGTTGCTTCAGGAGTCCATGAAAATGCATCTTTCTTCAATAATGTTATTAGAGGTGCTGCTATTCTCCCATAATTCTTAACAAACTTGCGATAATACCCTGTTAACCCGAGAAATCCTCGCAACTGCTTTATGGTTGTGGGGACTTTCCATTCCTTAATGGCTTTAATTTTTTTAGGGTCTACCTTAACACCCTCGTGAGATACAATATGACCCCGATATTCCACCTCTTGTACTCCAAAGAAACATTTGGATGTTTTTGCATATAATTGTTTCTCCTGCAATAGTTTGAGCACCCTGTCAACATGTTCAACATGATCCTTCCAAGACCTGCTGTAGATTAGTATATCATCAAAAAATACTAGCCCAAATTTTCTAAGGAAGGGTTTGAAAATGGAATTCATCAACCCTTGAAATGTAGAAGGTGCATTGGTAAGGCCAAAAGGCATGACCAAAAATTCATAATGACCCTCATGAGTTCGAAATCTTGTTTTTGGAATATCTTCAGTCTTCATTCTAATTTGATGATATCCTGAACGAAGATCCAACTTGGTAAAATAAATTGCTCCATGTAATTCATCCAATAATTCATCAATCACAGGAATGGGAAATTTGTCTTTAATGGAGAGCTTATTGAGCTCCCTATAATACGAACACATTCGCCATGATCCATCCTTCTTGTGTACCAAAAATACAGGAGCAGAGAAAGAACTTTGACTAGGTTGAATTATACCCGCCTCTAACATTTCTGCAATCATACGTTCAATTTCGCTCTTTTGGAAGTAAGGATATCTATAAGGGCTGATGTTTGGAGGAACACTTCCTGGAATCAAATGAATAGCATGATCATGATCATGAATAGGTGGGAGTCCTTTGGGAGTTTCAAACACCTTGGAATGATTGTCCAAGACTTGTTGGAGATATGCAGGAATAGATGATTTTGATGTTGGAACTTCTAGTGAGCATAATTGTGCAATTACGCCTCGTTGTTCTTTCTTTAGAAGCTTTGTCATGACATTAGAGCTTATTATCCTTCCTGGCTTCCCCGCAATACCCAGTAATTCGACTTCCTTTCCTTCTGAAAAAAATTTCAAGAAAAGTTCTTGAAAATTAAAAGCTACCGTCCCCAAAGATTGTAACCATTGTACTCCTAGTACAACATCAGCTCCTCCCATAGGAATGGCAAGCATTGGACTAGTCAATACATATTCCCCCATGGTTAGCTTGATATTATGGCATTTTCCAGAGCAATTTATAGTTCCTCCATTTGCGACCATCACTTGACATTCTGGTGCTGGGTATAGGAAACAATTTAATTCCTTGGCTACCTTACAATGAATAAAATTATGGGTGCTACCTGAATCAATCAACACTATTACCTTTTTCTTCTTGATATGTCCTTCTATCTTGAGAGTTTGAGGAGTGGTAATTCCTGCTAGTGCATCACACGATATGGTCGGATTCATTTCTTCCTCTTCTAGGGCTGGTTCTTGGTGTATATCATCTTCTTGTTCATTTTCTTCTTCCTCTTCACAATCTATGTAAAATAATTTCTTCTCAGCACACTTATGACCTTTAGTGTATTTGCTATCACAACTGTAGCAAAGCCCTTTTGCTCTTTTTTCTTCCAATTGTTGTGGTGTCAACCTTGTGGGTTGTGGAAATCTAGGCGTAGCAACACTTCCTTCTTTATAGAATTGAGTGGTAGGCTTCCTTGTCGCCATAATTTTACATTCAACTTTTCTTGCCAACCTGAATGCCTTCTCCAATGAATCAGGTTCCAAAACGCGAACTACATGTTGGATGTTATCCTTTAAAGTGCCTAGGAAGAGATCAATCCTGTGTTCCTCTGTAAGATCAGTTACCCTTATATTCAATTTTTGGAAGTCCTCAATGTGCCGCCCCACTAAACCCTTTTGTTTGAGATTTATCAATTGGGTAAAGAAGGTGTTGCTCTTTGTATCCTCATAATGTGCTATCATTTCCTCCGTAAAAATTGACCAAGTGACAATTTTTTTACGGGAGCAAAGCCATCGATACCATACAAATGTATTTTGTTCTAAATGTAAAATTGCAATGCGTACCTTTTGTGTGTTTTGCACATTATGGAGATCAAAATATTGCTCCATCTGTAGTATCCATGTTACAGGATCCTTTCCATCAAACTTCCTCTTATCCATTTTTGGAATATGGTGGTTCTTCCCGCCAACATTAGAGTTTATGAAATCACGATTAACATTTATTTTGTTCTCATCATGAGGTTCTTCTACTATATTTCCACCATTAGGAATCATTTCTTGTTTTAAGCTTGTCATCAAGCCTTCCATGTATGGTTTTAGATCATTCTTCATGTTTTCCATGTTGTCTTTCATGTCATCCATCTTAGCTTCCATGCCCACTTCCATGCCATCCATCTTAGCTTCCATACCATCCATCTTAGCTTCCACGCCATCCATATTAGCTTCCATGCCTTTCTTCAAACCGTCCATCTTTACTTCCATGCCTTTCTTCAAAACTTCCATTTCTTTTTTTGTTGCTCTTTGCGAGAGTGAAATCTGTTGCACTTGCTCTTGTAATTTTGATAGATCATGTTGCAATTCTTCATCTTCATGAGTCATAGTAGAGCCTTCTGAAGGCTTAATGGGTGTTGAATTCTTTTTAGGGGCCATTTTAGAATCCAATATTGATATCTATTCTACAAGATGCCCTTGGAATCAATTCAACTTGATTCTTCAAACAAGACTTATGCAATTCGGAAAAAAATACACACCTTTTACTTTATTTGAGGAGCTCGATATTGAAATTGAATTATCTCTGTAATTGAAAATATTCGATATCTGAAATTCAGCCCTGTAGTAGCCCTCTGAAGCTTCTTTCACATGCCACAGGTCTGACCTGATTTGGATTCTCCAAGACAAATTTGTGTCCAATCTCCCACAATGACCTAATTCTGGACTGGTTCAGTAGAGCGAACTTGTACGACTCACAACCTCTTGAGATTTTCCATTTGTCTATAATTTCAGATTATACTTGTTTCTAGTCTATCTATCTATAGTATCACAGAACTCTAGATATACTTGCACTAATATACCCATTGATGGTACATTCTCTAGCCATATATGGTCATAGCTTGGCGCAACTTTAATTTTATTTTAAGCGTCTTGCCATTCTAAATTTTTGTTTGTCTTTTGTGGACTTGCTTATCCACTATGCTCCAAATATATCTGTGATATGTCTAAAGTATGGGAGAAACTTGACCAAGAGGTAGCTATTTTGTTGCTATATCATTACGATATATGACAAGATGAACATCTTGAAATCACCTTGTAATGGGTTTTGTAAAGAGTGGCTTATTATATGTCTTTTTTCTAATTTTGATTTCTCATATTTGAAACTTGCTTTCGTCAAATAGAAATTGCATTTTTAAGTTCCTTGAGTGGATTTGTATAACTTTCTTTTATCATGTAAGTTTCTTTGACTCCAATGCCTGAAGCTTATTGGAACAAATTGGTAAGATGTCTGATGTTCATGTGGTATGGTTTGGAGGCATATTTTAGAGCCCATTAGTAGCGTGAGAGAATACCTGACCAATTTCTCGTTGGTCTTTTGAGCAGGTTTGGATCTTATGCAATGACTGTGGAGTAACTTCTGAAGTAAAATTTCACATTGTTTCCCACAAGTGTCAAAGTTGCAATTCTTATAACACGTGGAAAACCAGGGGAGGTCCTTCTACAAGTTCAGGTACCTAGTATTTGATATACTCAATGTTCAGATTCATGTATCCCTCTTTGGCACTTGTAAGGTCGCCTTAGCGCTGCTTATATGGCATGAAAAACAGATATACTGCAAATTGCTATGCAGTGGCATTACTGTAAGAATTCATGGTAGCCACTGCGTTTTTGTGGCACTACTCTATGGTTGTTAACATCATAACAGAATTGATGCTATGTGCCCACTTCAACAAAGACCACAAGAAGGGAATTCTTTATCCTGCAGATCTCACGCCACGACAGAACAAGTAACAAATTCTGTCTTTTTGCACATCTGCAGACCATGAATTACAATGGATTGAAGGTCTCTTTTTCTGTATGTGATTTAGTCTGACCAGATACGTGCAGGACTTAATTTCCTATGAAATGAAGATGTATTTTCCCTTTTGGAATGGCATGTTATTTCTCAAGAAATTGACTGGTTTACCGATTTCATTTTTTGTCTAGTGCTTGTTGAAATATTTTATTCGGTTGCACTGAAAGAAGAATGAAAATAAATTTGAATGTGATTCTCTTAAGAGAGAACGTTTAAAGAAACCAGATAAATCCATCTTAAGCTAAGTTCTGTTAAGTCTTCTTAAAAGAAAGAACAATGAAAGATAAATCCGTCTCATGTTAGGATCTGATAACCAGTGAGAGGTTTATACATGGATTACAAACATGTATTTATGAATGACTATAAAAATAGTAACAGAGATCCATTATAATAACAATTCATCAGTGAATAATATTTTACCATTTTTTTATCCATCTCAAGCTAGGATCTTTAAAGCAGTGAGAGCTATGAAAATTGTAATGGCAATTCATTAGTGAAGAATAATATGGCATGAAAAAGCAATGGTTATAGAATTATAAAAAATTCTATATTGGTGGATGAAATCAGGGTAAGTATTTTTTTTCTGGGGCTACTGGATTCTTTCGTAAGTAAATATAAATTTATCACTTACCTAAATTGGAAAATCATTTCATTTCTTGGTAGGCATACTGCCTCAAGCAATACTACATGACAATGACTCAAGAAATAGTGCATGACAATGGCTGGTGCTTTGACACTATTTTATGTTTATATTTATACCATCCTTTACAGCAATCAAAATTAGACTCCCTTTCCACTTCGGTGCCATGTATGGAATTTCCAGGTATTTGTAAATTATGCCATGAGCTGAGTTGGTTTGGATGTGCGTAGCAGACAGTGAGACACAACTGCCGGTTTAGAGGTGTGTTGGGATCACAACTGCCGGTTTGGAGGTGTGTTGGGATTTTCGTATTGACTCTGCTCATTAGTTATTGGCGTTTTAATTTTTGTTTGACTTGTTCTACTCATTGAAGAAATCGGCAGAGGCATGGGCCATTGTGTTGGAGGATTGTTGAAACAAAATGATCTGCAAAGATCCCAATTTGTTGAAACTCCTCTCCAACCTCAATATCAGTGCTAGTAGTAGCATGAGCAACAACACTACGCTTAGCAGAACTAGAAGAACGCGTTTTCCAAACTGCACGAGAACTACTTCCCTCATGAGTCACCATGTGCCATGCTTGGTCTCGGTAGTTCTCTTCCTTCTACTCCCGGTTCAACTACCATATCTTCATTGGAACCGCCCCGAACTCCACTAGACAACGATTCACCATTTTTTAGTAGTGATTCGCCATTTGTACTGGTGATTCGCCATGATTTTACAAGATAATATAATCTCGTGAGAGATTCGCCAAAAAATTATATATACATATTATATTATTAATAAAATCGCCTTCCATTTTTCCTATGTATCATGGGGATTCACCCATTTATTATATATATAAATTTAGGGGGGTTCTTAAAATTTTCCCTGAGTTTCATTGTTCCAACGACTAGTTTTTCTAGTTGCGCACTACTCCTGCACCTCAGTTACACCTTCCCATGCCTTATTACCTGCGCTCTACCTCTACGCTCCTGTCACACCCGCCTGTGCCTTCTCCTCATAGCGTGTGCAACTCCTTCAATGTTGATGCTCCAGCCATATAGTCATTTGGTAGGCACCGGGTTGTCCCTGTAGGGTTTCAGAAGACTTCCATTCAAGTACACGGGAAGGTAGTCCCTGTGTAGCGTGGCCAAGTGCACCACACCACCATCCATAATCTCTTCTACTATATATGGACCCAACTAGTGCTGATGAAATTTCCCTGGGTGGCGCACAAATTGACTGTCATAGAGCAACACCAATTATTCTTCCTTAAGCACTTTCTATCGGATGTGCTAGTCATGCCAAGATTTTTCTCGAGCCTTCTATACTTTCTGGTGAAAATCAGCAATAAACTGATCTTCTTCTAAGGCAACCAGATGCGCCAAGCATTCCTCCATGATGTCAGGTTCTGCCATATTTGTAAAATCCGCAATGCGTAGGCTAGGGACAATATATTACATGGGCATGATGGCCTCCTATCCATAGACCATCCTGAAAGGAGTCTTCCCAGTAGTCTTATAGGCCCATAGCACTGAAGGGATGCGCACATCCCAGTCATTCCGATCAGCATTAAAACCTTAGTTAGCGCATTTTCCAAAAAAAATTTGAAATACTCTACTGCACCATTAGCTTGTGGGTGATATGGGGTGATTTTCACATGACAGATCTGAAATTCTTCTATCAAAGCTTCAATAGTTTTATTAACAAAATGTGTACCTCTATCACTCATTAAGATCTTTAGGCAGCCAAACCTGGTCAGAATATGCTCAAAGATGAAATACGCAACGGTATCTATATTACAATCCTTCACAACCTTTGTCTCCGCCCATCTAGTTACATAATCAGTGGCAGTAATGATGTAACGTGCGCCAGTATTCTTTCCCGAGGGATTGATTGGGCCTACAAAGTCTATAGCCCATTTTTCGAATGCCTGCAAAGCCATCTGAGGTTGCAAGGGCATTTCATCTTTGTGTGAAGGCTTCCTGGTTCGTTGGCATGCATCACAGGCTCAACAATATGCATGTGCGTTGCTATGCAAGGTGGGCCACCACAACCCCGCCCTCAGCACCTTCTGTGTAGTGGTTTTCCTTGCGTGGTGGCCTCCTACTACCCCTCCATGGGTCTCAGCCAAGATAGCTTGTCTCTCATGTTATAATACATACCTCTACAATACCTCATCTACTCCCAACTTGTATAATTGACCGGAAATTAGAGTGAAATCAGCTTCACGAGCCCTCAACTCCTTTTTCTGTTGTACTAAATAGTCTGTAGGTGTTGTCCCGGTGGTCAAGAAGTGAATAATGTCCGCAAAGTGCTCGTCAACCATCTTGATAGAAAAAAGTTGTGCATCAGGTAATCCTTCTTCAAGACTAGTTGGCTCTTCCCCATTCTCAATCTGAGACAAATGATAAGGTCCTGCGTTCAGTCTCTCAGGCTTCACAATAATCTCAAATTCATACTCCTGAAATAGTAGAAACCATCTAAAAATATTTCCCCCCAAAACATACTTATTGACCAGGTATTTTAAATTTGAATGGTCAGTGAACATTTTAAAGTGTCCTCCCAATAGATAGTGCATGTATTTCTGTAGGGCATACACCATTTCCAGTCCTTATCATTCGGTAGTAGAATAGTTGCGCTCTGGACTAGAGATTTTACTGCTAGAAAAAGAAATCAGATGATCAATTTCTCCTTCTCCTAGCTGTGCTAAGACAACCCCCAGAGCTATTCCCGATGCATCCACATGTACATGAAATACCTTCACCCAATATGGAAATATTAGAATAGGAGCAATTACCATCTTTTCTTTCGGAAGCTCAAAACTCTTCTGACACTCCTCATCCTAGAAAAAGGACACATCCTTCTTTAGCATCTTTTCCATTGCTGTAGTGATCAAGGCTTATCCTTGAATAAACTTCCTATAGTAACCTGTGTGCCCTAAGATGGAGCGCAACTGTTTCTCAATGGTGGGGACTGTTAAATTGATGATAACCGCCATCTTGGCTAGGTCAACCATCAATTCCTGTTGACATACGATGTGTCCCAACAAAATTCCAAACGGTGCGCGAAATATGCACTTCTTTAGGTTCAGCGAGATCTGGTGTTTTCTGCAGGTATCCAACATCATGCACGGGTTCGAAACATGCTTCTTCACCAATCAAAATACTATCCAATCACCAAAATTAAACCTCCAGAAACTTATGGATGAATTCTTTGAATACTGCTGCAACTACGCGCGAGAAAATGGCAGGGGAATTCTTCAGTCTGAATGGCATGATAGTGTACTGAAAGGAGCCCCATTCGGTTGTGAAGGTTGTCTTGCTGCGATCTTCAGGTGCAATTCTGATCTGATGGTACCCTGGAAATCCATCAGTGAATGAGTATGATTCTTGACCTCCCACATTATCCAGGATTTCATCAGAGAATGGCGTAGGGAAAGGATCATGCACACAGACATCATTTAGCTTGTGCAGTTATACGCAGATCCTTATCTCCCCTTTTGTTTTCTTTTCTTGGACTACCATTGGGCTTACCCAATCAAACTGCTCTACGGGCTCAATGATACCTGCGGCCACTATCTTATCTATCTCCTCCTTGACTTTATTCTTATACTTAGGGTTCAGCCAATAGGGTCCCTACTTGAAAACAAGTGCGTCCAGCTTCAAGGTGATCTTCATGACACCCAGATCTCCTACGATTCCTTCGAGCTCAAAGAAATTTGTAGGGAATAGGTCCTGATATTCAGTCAACAACTCCACAATCTTTCCAACAGTATCATCATCCCAGTAATCCCCAATTTTTTCCAACTTAGGCTACTCCTGCGTTCCAATGTTGACTTCCTTCAAATTTAATGGTTTGGTAATATCTATTGTTTGCAAAAGAGGTCCTGCAACTGCGCGCTCTCCTTTTGACTCTGGGATGGTGATATTCTTGGGATCCTCGTCATAGTTCTCCACTGGAAAATTTTGAAAGTTGACAATATCCTGCACCTGTCCATCCCAAGCTGGTACAACAGATTCTTTCCGAGGAAAAGACTCATCAAAGACAAGAGAATCTATATCTTACAAGGCTTCGTCTAGTTTTTCCATCCCTCCAACTAAACCGAATGTCACCATGAAATCCTTTGTCATTGTGCCCTAGTGGCAAGTGTGCTGGTGTAGCTCCACATCTAAATACCAAGTGGTGGAGATCGGTCCTAAGGCATGAATAAACATATGGACCCACTTGTTTTAGGTCCTTTCATTCCATACCTTCATCCACATAGGAAAGTTCTTACATGGGTCCCCACGACTGGAAAAGAGCTCCATTTTTGGGTTGACTGGAGGTTCAAATCGTAGGATCATCATTTTTTGACATTCCTCCCTGTCCTGAAAAGCCCCCTTGTGTGTTTCCCACCACCGCGCAGGGGTCACGTGCATACCCAAGTCAAGTGCCCAAAATCTTCGTTCCTCAGGGACATATGTTTCTAATGATTTAAGAAATTCTGTAACACTACCATAACCATCAAAGTAAGGCATTATTCTTACCTCTGAGGAGATGCACTGGAAGCTCTTCATGATCTTGAGGCAATGCAGTGCAGACACGTCATGCAACCGGTTTTTCCAATTTTCTATCTCGCCATCTCAGTCTGAGAGACATGAGTTGTATTTATCCCAACACAACATGCCATTAGCTATAGGGTTGATCCAATCATCATCCCACACGGTGAGTTTGTAAATATGGTCAACATCCTCCTCCTCACGCACCAGTTCTATATATCATTCACCTTCCGCTGGATCCAGGGGGACTATTACCCACGTATTATCATTCTCAAAGACCATGTTCCTCCTTTTCATATTGATGATACCTCCCATGTCAATAGCCCAATCCAGTCCTAAGAGCATAGGGTAAGGGTCCACATCATCCACAATATGGATAACCTCGAAATCTGCATAGACATTAACTCCCGCAATGTCTACCACAACCTTCGCCAACCTACCTAATGGAATGATATTCTGTTGGTTAGCCATATGTAATTGAATGGTGGACCACTCCAATTTGGGTTCTCCCATCCTTTGCCAGGTTTTTTTGGGTAGGACATTGGCATCAGATCCCAGATCTAGGATGACATGGTCCATTTCATATTCTCTAATCTGCGTAGTCATACACATCTCCCGACCAGTCCTTTTATTGTTCTTATAAATCTTATTCACAACCTTAACCTTTGTTCAGGGGGCTTCCTTTCCTGCGCAAATGTCTATCAATATTTGGAGATTCTCCATTTCCTTTTGATTGTGCAGTAACTTCATACATGCTTGAAGGAATGGTTTAACTGCTTCATCTGCTTTTGAATCAGCAGAAGTTCTCGAGGTGGATGCTTCATCCCTAGAAAAATCCTTCCTAGCTTCAATGAAGGTCTCTTTCTCTTTCTACATGTCCAATATTTCCTTTTTGTCATAGGCCTTCCTGATTAGCGGTTCAGTCGAAGCTTTTTCCTCATCTCCTCCAGTGGCAATGCCACTGCACGTAATTACATTGACACTGGGCCCATCATTGTGCGATTCAACCTTAACCCATTGTACATTTTGCATGAGCGTCTATTGTTTTTCCTGCATTTTAGCTATCAGCACAGGACAGAATTCCATTACATGATCAAACTATCTACAATACCTGCAAGATTGGCACGCAGGGTTCGGGTAGTCTCTTGCATAATTTCCAGCATCCCCACAGTTGTAGCAAATTAGTTGCCCTCTTCCTCGACCTACGCCTCTGCCTCTCCCCCTCCCCACCCTCTTGCATGGGATCCTCCTCGCTCATAGGGAGATGTTGGTGACGAGGGTTCAACTTGCACCCTGTATAGGTTCCCCCTATCTATCATTAGGTCATACGTTTGGTAGTTATGCTCATCGTGACCCACCGACGAGCATAATCTACACCATTGTTGCTTCAGTTCTATAACATAGGCTCCTAACCACAGGTAGTGGTCTGTATCATGCCTCCTAGCCACCTAAAAATCAGCGCACCACAGTGTGGGGGTAATCGGTCCAGCAATATCTCTCGGACCTAATGGACTTGGTCCCCCAGCCTACATATAATTTGACAGCAGAGGGCACTGATCTTTGGTGTGGCCTGCTACCCTGTAGCGTATGCACCTGACATTCGCGCTAGCTTATTTACCCTGATCTCTTCGTAAATTTTGAATTTCTAAGTGCATCGTCTCTAACTGGCTCTGGATCTGTAGCACCCCAAATTGAGCATCATGCCTTGGTGCAGCTTCTAGCTTCATAGAAATCTTCAGGGCTTCTTCCTACGAATCAATATTCTGCTGACCCATAGGTTCACACAGATGTGGTAATAGCATGGCAATGAACCATTCCTGATGTTGTTTTTCATCATAAAAAAATCCCTCATCACTGATGACTTTCTTCAGCCGCTGGTCAGCTTCCTAGATAGACTCTGTAGGTCCTTGCCTAATATCTTTTAACTCTACTACGCATTGAGAATAGGACTTAGGTTTTCATAATTGATGCTTTATGACATCCTTGATATCCTGTATTGTAGGATTCACATGTTGATTAATGTATCCCATGAATCAATCTAGAGCCCTCCCTTCAAAAGATATTAATAGTTTTGCTCTTTTTATATCATCATTATTAACATTTTGTGCAACCCATACCACATTCACCACGAACCAAAATCAATCCATATCCTCATCCCCCGCACCCTTAAAAGTGGGTAGCTTCATTTGTGCGGCCATGTCGTCTGCAGGTGGTGGCGGAGGTGGGGTAGGAGTATTCTTACCCTTGCGCAAGTTTGATGGTGGTGTAGCTGGGGGACTAGTTTCTGTGTGTGCAAAACCACCTTTGTTTAGATCAGGGGGGTCCCTTAGAGGACTGTACACTGACTTATCCCCTTCTTGATTAACCTAGTAGTATTTACTGCTTCGCGTCGTGCTTCCGCTCTGATCAGAGGTCATTCACTCGGTGTGATTTAATAGGACATCCTTTTCACACAATAGTATCTTAATCAGCAGCGGTAACGTTTGCAAGAACTTACCCCCAAATCCTTTGAAAAACCTTCTCTCAGCTTCAGAATAGGATACAAACTGATCGACTGCAAACTCAGTTACAAACCCCCCCAAAACGCTATCAACCCAGTGATTTATAGTCTGGTTAATAGATTTATCCGTCCTTTCCAACTATAGGTTTAATTCAGGGGTCCACTGCCTAACCTGATCAACAGGTTTGGAATTCCGCTAACCTTGCCAACCACTCCTACAGTTCGTGTGTGAAGGTTACGAAGATCTCGTGTACTTCTGTAAAAATATACTTATTCTTCCACACTTCGGCAGATAGCTTCTTACTCCTGTTTTCTTTTAGGGAAAATTTCTGATTTGCTTTTCAAACCAATCCTCAAGTTCAGGTTTTAATGGCTGCCAATGACCCCATGGCATCACCCAATCTCTCTCGCAAAATTCTCTCGGTCCCGAAAACAGAACCATTTGTTGGTTTGAGGGGCCTTGACCTAGGTTTAGACTTAAGTTTAACCAACAAACCCCTATACTATTGGCCCTTTCGGCAATGGCCTGCTTGCGCAGGTCAAGGTCTCACCCGAAGTAGTATGGGAGGGTGCTGGAACCAAGTTTCTGCACCCTGAGAGAGAGAGGGATTTAGTGAAGTGGGCACCTTAAGATCTAACAAGCATGTGCTGAGGAAGACCTAACCAGAAACCCTTAACAATATGCATAACAAAATAACTTGCACAACCCATAAATCATACAATAATCACCAACAGAAGCAATATAACCCTGAACAATGCACTCCTTGTTCTTCCAATCATCTATTATATGTCTACACTTAATCTATAATCAACAGTTACTATAGCAGAGATAAGATAGGAATAACATGAATTCAACATGTAGCACAACTCATAACAGAACACAAAAATACTCCAATATCAGGAAAATGTCTTAGCTTTCAATAATACTTCAGATTCCACTTAGAGACTCTTCTACACACCTGTGCACACAGCCAGCAGGGTCCACACACATCAAGACTAAGGTATCCACGCACAGAGCCGGTAGGAGCCCTTACCCAGAAAATTCTGCACAAAATTATCACCAATTCAATATTCTCATTCAGACTTAAACGAAACCTACTGCTAGACTCAATCTATTCATCTATTTATACTATTTTAGCTGGTGCTACTCTATGGTCTGAAAACCGTGGTTTTCAGTCCCTTGGTCTACCCTTTGACCCATTACAATTCAATAGGGGCTTTGACCAGCCACAAACCCCTTGTGCTAGACTAAACTATTATAAAATATTACAAAAATATATTAAAATTGTTGTCAGGGGACCCCGCTCCAACACCTAGGATTAATATTAAACCCTAGGAATATACACCATAAGATTAACGTTATAATCCTAAGGGATTATAAACCTAAAGGATTAACATTAAACCCTAAGATTAATATTATAAGCCCATGAGATTATAAACCCTAGGATTAATATTAGATACTAGGATAAATATTTTAAACATTAAGATTAATATTATAAACCCTAATATTTTATTATACATATTAGGGATTAATATTATAAACCCAAGTGGTTACTATTGTAAACCAAAGGGATTAACAAACTAAAGGGATTAATAATATTATAAACTCAAGAGATTAATAAGCCTAAGGGATATTGATATTATAAACCCAAGTGCTTAATATTATAAACCTAAGAGAATAATATATCAAAGCCTAATTTTGTAATGTCAGTATGTGACGCTGAATAAATTGCAACGTCATGTAACATTGTGGCAATGATTGTCATATATATTTTCATATTGAGACAATGTTTGTCACAATGCGACATTTGATAGATTAATAAACCCAAGGGATTAAAAATATTATAAAGCCAAAGGATTAATCAAATCAAGAGATTATTAATTACAATATAGCAAAAGATTAATAAACACAAGGAATTAATATTAAAAACCCTTGGGATTAATATTATAAACCAAAGAGGTCAATCCCAATAGCACAACCGGTTGAGGATGGGCGTCATCAGCAAGGTGACCCAAGATCAAACCTCACAGGGGGTGGTTGTGCCCTGTGCTAGAGGGAGGATACATGCTAAAAAAATATAGTCAACTAAGGGCTGATGTGGCCTAGGCAGGGTGTGATCCCAAGGTGACTTTGACGACTGAGATGCCCCTAGGTCGCGGCTCCTTAAGCCACAGGTCAAGCATGGAGGATCAAAGAAAACTTGACAAACAAACAAAAAAATATTATGAAACCAAGGGATTAATAAACCCAAAATATTATTAATATTATAAACTCAAGGGATTAATGTTAAAACCTAGAATTAATATTATAAACCCTAGAATTGATATTAAACCCTAGGAATATAATCTTTAATATTAATATTATAATCCCAAGGGATTAATTTTAAATCCTAGGATTAATATTATAACCCTAAGGGATTATAAACCCTAGGATTAATATTAAACCTTAGGATAAATATTAAAATATTAATATATCAAACATAAAATTAATATTATAAACCCTAAGATTATAAGCTATAATATACATACATATTAGGGATTAATAAAACCAAGAAATTATTAATATTATAAACCCAAGGGATTAATATCATAAACTCAAGGTATTAATAAACTGAAGGGATTAATAATATTAGAAAGTCAAGGGACTAATAAACCCAAGATATTATTGACATTATAAATCCAAAGGATTAATATTATAAATCCAAATGGATTATAGACCTAAGGGAATAATATATTAATCCCCAATTTTGTAATGTTGCAATGTGATGGTGAATAAATTTCAATGTAATATAACATTGTGACAATGGTTGTGAGATAGATTGTCACATTGACACAATGTTTTTCGCAATGCGACGTTGGATAAATTATTTTGTCATTCTAATATAAATGGTATGGATTTTATATTTATGTTGATATCAATAATAATAATAATTAATATTGTAAACCTATGTGAATAATATTAACCCAAGGGATTAATACACTCAAGGGATTAATAAACACAAGAGTTTAATATTATAAACCCAATAAACTGAAGAGATTCTTAATATTATAAACACTAATATTAAACCCTAATATTATAAACCATAATATTAATCCCAATTTTGTAATGTCATAATGCGATATTTAATAAATTGCAATGTAATGTAACATTATGATAATGATTGTCACATCGAGACAATATTTGTCACAATGCATCTTTGAGACAAACATTAAACCCAAGGGAATAATATTATAAAACTAAGTGAATAATATTAAACTTTATGATTAATATTAAAATACTGATATTAAAAATCCCTATTATTGTAAACCTAATATTAAACCCCAATTTTGTAATGTAACATTGCTACGTTGAATAAATTGCAATGCAATGTAAAATTGTGACAATGATTGTGAGATTGATTGTCGTATTAAGACAATGCTTGTCACAATGCAACAATTGATCGATTCTTGGACGATTTCAATGTCACAATATTAAGCCCTACTATTAAACCCCATGATTAAAAATCCAATAAAATATACCCAAAGATTAATATTATACACTCTAGTATTAAACCTTACTATTATAATTTACAAACCAAATATTAAACCTTAATATTAAAAACCCAAATATTATAACCCTCATATTAAACCCCAATTTTTTAATGTCGCAATGTGATGTTGAATAAATTGCAATGTAACGTAACACTATGCCATTGATTGTCACATAGAAACCATTTTTTCGCAATGCAACACCATTACAATGTCACAATATTAAACCCTAATACAAAATCTTAACATTATAAAACCCAATAAAATAAACCCTAATATTATTATTAATGAATAATTATGCAAAATAGAAAAAAAAAAAACAGGTTATTAAATGAAATGAATTGACAATTAAATTTAATTAATACAATGAATAATATAATTTTTTTATTAATTAAAATAAAAATAGAAATAATTAAAGTAATTAGATAACATTAATATAACATTAATATTTGAAATAAATTGGTAAAAATAAATATATAATTATTTTATTAATATTTACTTATTATTTTGAATAAATGAATATTAATGAGTAATCAATTATTTATTTTTTCTCAAATAGTTTTAATTTAGTTTAAAAGATTTAATTTTATTTTTATTTTTTTTAGAATTTTAAGAATAATTTAATAGAGAAAAATTAACTTAGTAAGAATAAAAAAATTTAAAATTTAAAATAAATAGGAATTAAAATAAATAACTTATCTATTAAATATTAATCATTAACAATTATAAAATCTTGAATATATTAAACATAAAATAATTAGTCTCTAATAAATTGACATTTATTATAATCTATTTATGTCAGTTCTTTTTCAATCTGTCTTTCACTTTGACTATTTATCCATAATCTGGCCCTCTTTCTTACCTTCATTCAAGAATCTGTCTTGAAGATGGATCCCCGTTGGGATTCGAAACATCGACAAGTTCACCATAACACTGTGGATGATCTAGATAAATCTTATTCAATTGACAACCACAGAAGCTTGAAAATCGTCATTATTATTCTAAAACTTGAGTTTAATATATTATGTCGTACAATTAATCTTATAAACCCCGAGATTAATAATGTTAACCCTATCCATCCACTATAAGTCTCCATAGTCAACAATGACCATCCACTATGGTTCACTATAGGTCACTTATAGATAGACCATGGTTCCTGAGGTAAGTATGGAGTGAGTATGGATCACCATGGTATTCATGTTGACTATTGTTGATTATGATGTGCATGTTGACTATAGTTGACCATGTCAACAATAGTCAACCATAGTTCACATGTGTTAATGTATAAATATTTTAAACCCTTACATATTCAATCACATTTATCCCTTGGGTTTATAATATTAATCCGTTGGGTTTGTTAATTCCTTGGTTTTATAATATTAATCCCTTGGGTTTATAATATTAATAATCCCTTGGTTTTACAATATTAATAATCCCTTGGGTTTAAATTAATTCCTTGGGTTTATTAATCTCTTCAGTTAAATATTATTCTCTTGGGTTTAAAAATTAATCCCTTGGGTTTATTAATCTATTTGGTTTAATATTATTCCCTTGGATCTATAATCCCTTGGGTTTATAATGTTAATAATCCCTTGGTTGAAGGAGTTGAGCTCAAGCGATAGAGATACATATTATGTTTATGGCTGTGGTAGGCTCAAATCTCTGGAGGCATGCTCTACTTGGTGAAAATTGTGAAGAAAGTCATATAAACGAGTTCTACTGGGTAGTCCCATAATCATTTCGTTGAATACACACACAATCACCTGGGTTGATTAATCACTTGGGTTTAAAATATTATTTTTTCGTAAGTTTGGCAAGGCTACATCTTCATCATGTCCAATATATCACCTCGATTAGAGCAAGGAATTGAACTGGTGACTTCACATCAAGGAGTGCCTTAACATAGCACCTGATCACCGTCTATCCAAGACCCTAAATATTAATCTCATCACTTTATTAATATTAACAAATTCTTGAGTTTATAATATTAATCCCTTGAGATTTTAATATTAATCCTTTGGGTTTATAATATTAATCCCTTAAGTTTAATATTATTACCTTGGTTCTATAATATTAATCTCACTAGTTTAATAATATTAACAATCCATTGAGTTTATATTATTAATCCATTGGGTTTATAATATTAATAATCTCTTGGGTTTATTAATCCCTTGAGTTTTCAATATTAATCCCTTGGATTATACTAAAAATAATCCTTTAATTTTATTAATCCCAAATGTTTGTAATATTGATTAGAAGGGTGTATTGATCCCTTGAGTTTATAACGATAATAATCTCATTAGTTTATTAATCTCTTGGATTCACAAAGATCAATATTATAAACCCTATGTTAATATTAATTACTATTAATAATATAAACCCTATTATTAATATGAATTACAATTAATAATTTTATTAATATAAAATTAGATTTTAATATTAATCTTAACAATAATTAATATTAACATTAATTATTAAATTTATTAAATATTAATTATTAAATTTATTATTATTATTAAAATTAGACAAAATAAGATTTATTTATATTTTAGCATTTTTTATTAATTTATTTTATATTTTAATTTTTTTGGATAATAAAATTTTTAACAAAATTATAATATTATTGAAATTATTTTTTTAAATATATAAAAAAATTTAATATCTTGAAAAACCTTTATAACACTTGAATTATGTAATTTAAACAAATAGATTTCACAACTATAATTTAAATAAATCCCTATTAACACACATACACATCTCTATTTTAGAAAATACTAAAATTAAAAAAAAATTAAACAATATAAAATACATTAGACCATTATAATCTTTTTAAATATATGTTAGCTAATCTTAAAGATTTAAAGAATAATGTCGAATTGACGCAACTAATTGAAATAGAATTTTTGAAATGGTTTGATGTACTCACATAGTCACGATTTGAGCGAATACATGTTAATAAAGAGTCGTAAAGAAACATGGATAGGACAATGTAGGTATCATTTTTCCGTTTTATTCATTATTTATTGGGGTGATACTAGAAGACAAAAGTGGTTTGTAGCACACCTATCCAGAGTATTTCTCTGCCTCAAAAAGGTCTCCATGAGGCCAAGCATGAATGATATTGGGGCAAAGTATTGCCAAGAAGGTAGGTGAGATTGCTAGTCGCTTCATACATGAAATCCTCGAGGGGTAAAGTATTGAATAGAAAGGCAAACAATAGTTTACATTGCCATGCTGGAAACTCTCTATCTTCCCATTTTTATCCACACTTATAAACACATCCAGCCCTTGTGAATAGCCAAACAAAGGATTTCCCGGTGAACTTATATTAGAGGGTATTAGAGAATTAAGCATGAAATTACCATGTCTTCATTAGAATTACCAGCCTAGATCCATCTAACTCTGAATCTATCATGTGCCGAGAGGGATCAAATCTCTCGAGGTGCAAACCTTTCCTCAAGTTTTGCACTCAAAAAATAGGTTTGCACCTCGAGAGGTTTGATCCCTCTCGGCGCATGGTAGATCCGGAGTTAAATGGATCTAGGCTGGTTTCAGTCATGTGTTGCCAAGGAAAATCTATCGAAGATATGATTAATTTTATCAATAATATGTAAATATATCAAATATTAATATAATCATTTTAAATATGCTAAATATTTCTGAGATTAACTTGGTCATTTTAATTTTAAATTTTCTTAGTTACCTCAATTCGTTGAGAT
This sequence comes from Pinus albicaulis, assembly GCA_034641835.2. Classification (NCBI taxonomy): domain Eukaryota; kingdom Viridiplantae; phylum Streptophyta; class Pinopsida; order Pinales; family Pinaceae; genus Pinus; species Pinus albicaulis. The sequence continues at coordinate 423,045,637 of CM076572.1, forward strand.
GATAAATATTGTTAATAACTATAATGATAAAAAATGATGAAATATTTTTTTGAATGCAAAGTGACAATAATAGTGTTGAAAGGTAGAAAATGTGAATAATAAGAATGTACTCATGTTAGAAATAGTCTTCATTGTGATCAATCTCAAACTATTTTCTTCTACTATTCTTATTGCCACCCTTGGTAGTTTTGTTATCTTTTCATATCGATTATATGAAAAAGAAAATTTAAATCGTAAACCATTTAAATCTTTAGCTCGAGCTGTTGTAGTAAACATGATCCCTTATCTCTCTTGCTCCCCAATATTAATAGGTTAAATTACTATAACACAAAAATCAATGTACATTATCAATAACGTTTTGTTCTTACACTAAAATCAATGCATATTGTTAATCCAATCACTTTAAAATTAATGTACCATCATATATTGAATTACATCAAATCATAAATGAACATATACATTGAAATCAATGCATCTAGTGCAAATAATCAAATAGGACTATAAATCACCATCTCCACTTAAATCAATCCATCTAGTGCAAGAAATATTCTTCCCTCTCTCCACCCTCCATCCATATCTATATCCCCCTCCATCTCTTGTTTTTTGTCTCTCTATCTCACCCCCCTAAACACACACGCTCTCGCACTCCAAATATATCATTCTCTTTTTCAATCACCACCTCTTCCCATCTCTCTCTTCTTCTCTTTATTCACCTTCCATCTATATCTCTATCTTCCCCTTCTCTCCCTCTCCCCTATTAATATCTCTCTTTCCTCCTTTTGTCCTCTCTCCCTCTCTCTCCATCTTCCTTATCACTCACTCTCTCTCTCTCTAGAAACCAACATCTACATTGAAATCAATGCATTTACTCAAAGAAATCAAATAGGATTAGAAATCACCATCTACATTGAAATTAATGCATTTAGTGCAAAAAATAAAATAGGATTAGAAATCATCTACATTGAAATCAATTCATCTAGTGCAAGTAATCAAATATAATTATAAATCGGCATATAAATTGAAATCAACACATCCAGTGCAAGCAATCAAATTGTATTAGAAATCACCACCTACACTGAAATCAATGCATCTAGTGCAAGTAATCAAATATCATTAGAAATAAATATCTACACTAAAATCGATGCATTCAGTGGAAATAATCTTGGGTGAAAATGTGAAGCTGGGTTACACTTTTTTCCCTTTTTTGAAAAAAAAAATTCATTTTTTTCGGTTCTTCAACTTTCTGCAAACTATAAAAAAAATTCTGTGTAGAATTTCATTTTGCGATAAAAATAAAAATTGTGAGAAATTTTGTTAGCTTTCTATTACTTATTTTTTGAAATTTTTTTATGCAGATTTGATATGTAAACTTAGCGTTTCTTTGAGTGTGTGTTTCTTAACAGTCAAAGGATTCATAAGAAATCATGTTATGACGCAATGTTGTATTCATTGAAAATTTGTGTTTTTGAAAAAACAAAATGTGTTACAACAATCTAGACAGAGTCTACTTTGTTTTCGTCATATTTACAAAGCCGATGGATGCATATCATAATTACTAGAATTTTTTGAACTGGTCCAATACGAAAAACTGCGTATTTTGGATATGTTTCGCGTCGCAAGAAATTTCTTAACATATAAGTTATAAACTAAAAATATAAAGTTACCCATTATGAGATTTACTAGACTAATGTAATACGCCTTAATTTTTCAATACTTTTTACATGTATTTCAAAATAATAAAATTTTGATTTCACCTAATTCACAACAGACCTCGCTAAATTGTTTGCACCCATTTTTATTAGAAAAAATAATTTAAAACACAAACGTTTATGAAATTCCATAAAAGTTATATTTCCTGAAAGTAGATTCAATTCTAAAAATGCTTGTCTAGGTTCCGACAATTAATTAACAACCTTTCATGGATTTTAATCAGTCCAAAGTTGCAGAACTGTTTTCAGAGCCTGGTTTTTGCGTAATTAGTGACGCGTTAGCTCGGCCGAACTTTTAGTTGAAGTTCGGCCGAACTATGTTTTCCGCTTAAGGCTCATTAAATCTAACGTCTTAATAGTTCAGCCGAACTTTTTATCAAAAGTTCGGCTGAACTATTGTATAACTCTCCGTCGGCCAAAAATTTTTGCGGAGCCCCCTACTAAAACACATTTCGCGTCAATATAAATTGCCACGAAATGATTCACAATTTTCGTACATTTGACACACTTCATATCATTTTACAAAGATCTTGGTTTGGGTTCAAAAAAATTTCTTCAAAGTTTGGGTTTAAGAGCATTTCTTGGAAGCAAATTGATTTTACAATTTTGGGTTTAAAGAATTTTTTTAGAAGACATTTCTTGGAGGCGGCGTGATTTTGGCAAAAATTGTAAAAAATTTCTTGGACGTACATTCAAAAGACATTTCTTGGAGGTATGTATGTGTTTTGAGTTGAAGTAAATCTTTTGAGTTTCGTTTCATTTTTATAAGACATTTTTCTCTCGAATTTTTTAAAGTGTGTGTTTTGGATTGGAGTATGTATTTTTTACAAAAAAATTACACTGAATTTTTTTAAATTAAATCTTTTGTGATATTTTTTGTAATTGAGTTATTGTCTAATTTTTTGAAGGAAATTTTTTGAACTTCATACCCTATTATCATGGGAAATCGAAGAACTTGTGCGAGAAAATATGATCGAAAAAGAGACCCCGAGGCACGTAGAGAAGAGACGAGACAATATCGCAAAAGAAAGTTAGAAGCCCTCTCAAATATTGAAGAGGAAAATCAACCTCAAGCAGAAATTGAAGCAGGTATGTAAATGTAAATATTATGATCTATTGATATATATTTAAAATTTTCCTAATGTAAAATGTGAAGTTTAATTTTTATTTGATGAACTAGTTTGAAAAATATTTTGTTTAATGTAAACAGATAGAGATATTCCTCAAAATATTGAAGAAGAAAATCAACCTCAAGCAGAAATTGAAGCAAGTATGTAAATGTAAATATTATGATCTATTGATATATTTAAAATTTTCCTAATGTGAAATGTGAAGCTTAATTTTTATTTGATGAACTAGTTTGAAAAATATTTTGTTTAATGTAAACAGACAGAGATACTCCTCAAAATATTAAAGAAGAAAATCAACCTCAAGCAGAAATTGAAGCGGGTATGTAAATGTAAATATTATGATCTATTGATATATTTAAAATTTTCCTAATATTTATTGACATATTTATTAATTTAGTGATTTATTGAATATGTACTATTTTTTCGAATATGTATAGATGAAATCACTATCGATAATGAGATGTTAGAAAATGTTGACACTCACACATATGGAGATAAGAAAACCTGACCATGTTATACGATATCGTGTCAACTGCATTTTTGAAAAGCATTTCTTAAATGAGCGAGTGACAGTTCAGGCTCAAATGTTGAAAGGTCTCATATCATCAAGGAAATTAAAAGAAGCGACGACACTATTGGGTATTCAAAAATCAACCAAAGATAAAAAAAATTAAGGAAGAGTTGATAAAAAATATTAGTGCTATAAAGTCAATTAAGATATCTAGAGATAAAGATGTTTCAAATATACGTAGAGGAATACAGATGGCAATGGTTTCACCAAGTACTCAAGAGAATCGTTTGATAACATCTATGGCACGAGCACTGGGAACCTCGCGAAAAAATCTGCACAAACATCGAAAATTTCGACTGCAAATAGATGTAAATGATGAACTCGCTTGTTGGAGAGCTATTTGTAGGCAACCATACAAAGATAAACTTGGAGAAGATGTTAAAAAAATAATATATGAATATTGGAAGAACAATTCGTGTGTTTCACCCACTGCAAGACATGTGATGCGAAGAAGAATAGCACGAAATCAATACGAAGAACATGAAAAACATTTCTTGGAAACCACTCAAATAGAGTTATTCAACAAGTTCAAAGAAGAGAATCGTCAAATTCAAGTTTCACTCAGTGCTTTTGTTCAACAAAAACCATGGTATGTAAAACCTATCACCGTACGCGACACTTGTTGTTGCCATTATCATGTGGAATTTGAGTTATATTATGACACATTCCTTGATTTCAGTAGAAAATTATGGAAGGATTCACCTCCTCCTTCAACTATCCGTGAATTCATATCTCAAATTCTATGTGAAAGAGAAAGCGATGAACTATTTTACAAAAAGAAATGTGTTGGTGGTAAAAAATGCGATGATTGTGGAAATTTGACTAAATTTCAAAACAAATGTCGTATTGATATAAATGATCAATCATTGTCCAACATGAAAGTGAAATGGAAGAGATATGAATATATCGATACATCGATTCAAGGTGCAAATAGTGTTAAAAGAATTGAATTACTAGAAGATGAAATTTTTCTGATAGACTTTTTGAGAAAGTTTGAGGCAGAAATTTACAAATACACCAAGCATTCCCATAGAGCTCAATGGAAAGACTTGCAATTCAAAAAATCTCGTGAAGTTTTTCCACCAGGAACCATTTTGTCAGTGATTGATTTTGCAGAAAACTACACATTTGTTCCACAAAAAGAAATTCATAGTGAATACTATCATTCTGACCAAGTCTCCATGCTCATCCATATTCTATATAGACATGCTGAAAAAAATGTCGATCATATAGAAAGCACGAGTGAAAATCGACATATCATTAAAGAATATCACTTTTATATCATTGACGATCGTACACATGATACATGTTTTGTACAACATTGTTTTGGAAGAATTTATGATTCATTGAAAAATCGTGGAATAACATTCAATGAACATTGGATATGGTCAGACGGATGCGCAGGTCAATTCAAATCTGCACGATCATTTTTTTGGTTGTGTCGTCTTCATAAGAAAACTTGCATTAAACATTGTTGGAATTTCTTTGAGACTAGCCATGGAAAAGGAGAACATGACGGTGCAGGAGCATGCATAAAACGAGTACTTCGAAGATATCAAATGAACCACTCTGCACGCCGACTTGTGAACGCTGAAGAAGTTGTTCAATGGTGCATCGCTACTCTAAGCCATGAGAAAAACCCATCAAGAGAAGTGCGAAGGTACATTCAATTTAATTTATATTGGAAATCTAATTTTAAACATTGTACATTTATCATGCAATGATTTATTTTAATTGTATTTTGATATCATATTTACAAATTCTTTTTCTAATTTTCCATATAAAGGTTTTTCTGGCATATTGGAATAGAAGACGTAGATAGATCAATTGGAAATGACGTTGAAACAATAAAAGGGACTCGAAAATTGCATTCAATTCAAACAAAGTTGTCCAAAAATGTGTTTGCATTGGATAAAAGAAAATATTCTTGTTTTTGTGATGTTTTCATAGACAACACAAAATCCAATGATGTTTGTGAAAACAAAATGTATGTGAACGATTGGAAACATACAGAGCTAAATACAAAGGGAAAAATGTCTGTTGCAATGTTTGAAGAAATGCAATCAGAAGAAACTACAATATCATCCGATGGTGATCGAGTTTCTGATCTTGTTAGAGAAGGTAACATTTGAATTACTTTCTAATGATTTAAAGATCTAGAAATAAATTTAAATATGCATAATTAAATGTTAAATTTATTTTATTGTGCAGGAGATGTTTTTGATGTAATTGCACCTATTGACAACGATGAAAATGTAAAGTATTATTTGATGCGTTGCACTAAACGAAAAATGAAATTATTACAAGACTATAATGATCACGGATTTCAGTATGACAAAGGGTCTATTATACTGAAAGGTTATTTTTTCAAACAAACTCGTCAAAGTGGAGACTTTGTTTACTTTGAAGACTATGAACCTGATTCCATAAGTTGTCAATATAGTCACTTGGTGCGTGCAGCACGCATAAAGTTGATAGAAGTTCAATCAAAGAAAAAATCGAAAATTAATAAATGGAAAATGTAAAAATCCGATCATGAACGGATTATTGAGGATGGAATTCCTTTAGAATTTTTTTGAGTGAAGTGTCCAACAATTTATTATCTTTGGATTAAATATGTTTTAGAACTTCCAATACTCAACTAAAAATTGAGTTGCTTATGTTATTTGTGGTTTTCACATGTTACAAATTGTTTGGGTACAAGCACGTGCTCTAGTATCAACTGAAAGTAGTTTTTCTATACATGTGCATTGATGAAAAATGTTATATGTATTGGATATATATATATATATATATATATATATATATATATATTCTAGAATGAAATTAATTGTTCTTGTATATTAATTGTTCTTGTATATGTTTTCCGACCGTATGGTACAAATTATTTCACTTTATTTTGTAAGGTCAGATTTGGTCCCCATATGGCCTAGCCTCCAAGGGACGAGATAACAAGTGGTTGTCCCCACTTGCCCGAATCTCAGCTTTTAAGTACAATTTTACTGTTTATGGCAGGCATCTTACATGATGTCATAGCCAAGGATAGATTCTCTTTGTTTCAAGTTTCCGATAAAAGTTGTCACTGAATGACCTGCTAGGATATTATAAATACTAGCTTTATAAGATCATTTGGCATTCGGAAAAATTCGAAAGTCTTAGAGTCTGTCTGAAGTTTAGTTTCTCTGCTCTGCATCTGCGAGAAGTTTCTTGATCTGCTTGCATCACGGTTAGTTTCATTGAAAAACTCTTTTTTCAATTAGAGCTCAATTGATACATGGTTAGTTGCATTGAAAAACTCTTTTTTCAATTAGAGCTCAATTGATACATGGTTAGTTGCATTGAAAAGCTATGTTCTTCTTATTGGAAATTTTTTCATTCAAACAAAACTACATGGAGAGATCAAAAGCAATCTTAAAATTCCAAATGTACTTCAACCATATAAAACGGATTTGTGCAACATTACTTGACATGCCATGCCAATTATATAGTGAACAACTATCTAATAGAAACATTTAACATTATATACCACATGTGCCAAATGTAGATTGAAACCATCCAAAACTTTAAAATTTTAAAAACTTTTGATAATATATCGTGCAACATTAAAACATTAAACATCACATGCGAAATGTAGATTGAAACCGTTCAAAACTTGAGTTTAAAAAAAACTTTAAATTATATATAGATCGTTACTTCACATGCCATGCCAATTATAGTTCAACTAGATCCAATAGAAGCATTTAACATTATATGTACCACATGTGAAAATGTAGATTGAAACCATCCAAAACTTTAAGTTTTAAAAACCTTTTGATTATATATTGTGCAACATTAAAACATTAAACATTTAAAGTTCATTAAATATCACATGCAAAATGTAGATTGAAACCATCCAAAACTTGAATTTTAAAAACTTCACATGCCATGCCAATTATAATTCAACTATCCAAAAAAAACATTTAACATTAAATATCACATGCCAAATGTATATTGAAACCATCCAAAACTTTTAACTTTTAATTTAACAAAAAAATATAGATCACAACATTACTTCACATGCCAAATGTACTCCAAGCATCCAAAACTTAAATTTTAAAAACAAAACAAATTATAACACGTGTCATTACATAACATGCCAAATGTAGTTCAGATGACAACATTAATTTATAGATGACAACATTACTTCACATTCACATGCCAAAAGTACTAAAACCATCCAAAAATTAAATAAAACAAATTATATTAACAATGTAATAAAATATGTCCAAAAATTGTAAATCTCACAAATATCAAACTGTATCAAGTTTAACAAATTTTAAGACCATCTAAATTTTGAAATCAAATCTACTGTAAATCATGTCCATCAAATGGAGACGGATCTAGCGTCTTCCCTACTAGGGTCTCAGTCTGCGCCCTATCATGTGAATGGGAAACCTACATACACAATGCACATGTACTTGAACATTAAAATTTGATGTTTTAAACATGAATGAGAATATATATATCTAGAACTTCATGTAAAAAACAAAATATAACAAAAAAATCATGCAATACCTCATAAGGTTCCCTCTCCATTTGATGAACAAGTTCTCCCATAGGAACATCTGTAGTGGTAAACTGTACAATATACATGTACAGTTAAATATATATATATATATATATATATATATATAATTTATATAAATTAAAAACTTTCAAATGAAAATGCACGTGTACATATATAAACTTATTTTCAATAATATTAAAAAAGGAACTAAAGACAACTTGTTCAAATGCTGTGGATGTTCCTATCTCCGTCGCTAGAGTCCGCGGATTAAAGAAATCTTCTATAGGAACCTAAATTCAAAAAAATTTAAATAACTCAAAATATAGATCTCTCTCTCTCTCTCTCTCTCTATATATATATATATATATATCTCAATTTTTAATGGAACTTTTTGACGTAGAATATATATATATATATAACTTTTAAACATAAATTTTAAACTTGTGAAAAATTGTCCATACTCGTGGCTCATCTCCCAGTGAAGTAGAAGGTATATCTCCTAAGGAAGAAGAAGGTACCGCCATCCCAAAAACATCAGACGGAATCGGTACCTGTTAAAACATTTTATCAAATTATATATATACATACATGTACATGTGTAGCAACAATTATTTATTTTAGAGTCACTTAAAAAACACTAACATACATGTGCCAACATATCATGATGGTCAGACCCATCTGCATCGTTTGAACCGGAGGTCCCGAACGTAATATTAACATTTTCATCACGCATCATGCCTGAGAACTGCAAATGGTGTTTTAACATATCATCATACATTAAATTAGATTAATGTACACATACAAATAAATGTATACATGTAAATACACATGTATTTATTACAAATTGTACACATGTATATGTAAAAATAATTTCAAACCCTAAGGTCACTAACACATACCGTTCTGGTGCCCTCTTCCTCATGAAAAATTAAGTCTTGCAAACCATTGCGACAATTTACTGCATATGTTCGGAGATCTTCAACATTCATGTTGTAAATCTCCTCATCTGTATGATAAACAAAATTGGCACATGCATTTTCACGTGCTCTTTGTCGATTTAAACAAAGATCAACTCCACTCAATCCGCTATGAACATTGTCGATCATAACATCCCTTGCTTCTCGACTTATTTGAGAAGTCGCATCCATCTCTGATCGCATAGTTTCGACTCGAAACAGTCGACTCACCAATGGCGGCTCAGGGCGAGGCAACTCCACATCTCGCTTAGCGCCCTTACGGTCATATAATCGACCTTTCCCTGGGCCAAAAAATTCTGAAGGAAGGTCATTGTAGTTGGGTTTCATACCCAAAAAAAATTATGCATAAAACATTTGTGCAAAATAAACAAGAACCTCATCGTTCCATGGAAGCCTTCCAAAGGCCGCAAGATGTCGATCATACAAATAACCAGCTTTGTCTGGGTGCTTGAAATACTGCACCTTCAACATTTTTCTTTTTGTCCCTTCCTTATAATTAAACATTGACTTGGCCTCTGCTCTTGTAACTTTTTGTTTTATGTCCTGCCATTTATCGGGACCTATCACTGTTTCTTTTCTCTTTCTCATCAGTTCTACAAACGAATCAGTCATTGACCCAAATTTCTGTACACATTTACCATTTCACCCAATGAATGTGTAACTATTTCAAGGCTTTGTCTACTCTTAGCAGGTAGAGACAAAGCCATGAGATCTCTTTGCAATTTTGCATGAAGGCTTTCACACCTTTGTAAGGTGCATTCTGCCATGTTGGTTTCCCATGGTATATCAGTAATCTCAGCCGGATAAGTTGTGATGGGTTGACAGCCTTCTTCTTGAACGTAGCGAGCTGCCCTGCGTCTATTTTGACCACTAGCTCGAACATTTTTGGCCTCTGCATCAATATATATAAAATTTCGTATATTAGAAAAAACACATGTAAAAAAAGTTGTACAAATTTAATGAAAAAATATTGAAATTGATGGCAACCTTGATGTTGTTGGTTAACATCTTCTCCAACATCACCTTGCTGAGAACCAGCCCCAGAATGACGCTGCTGAGAACTAGACCCACAATGACCCTGTTGAGAACTAGCAGCGGTTGATTGGCCTTCGGGGGAATAAATATCACCCCCTTCCCGCAACCTGCTACCAGTCATACCTCGACCGGTTGAACCTTGGCCACGCTCCATGGATGGAGTTGAAACCCTTCTCCTCTTACCTCCTAAAAATTAAAATATGAAACTTATTAACAACTAATTTAACTCACAAAGTTAATAAAAAAATAAATTCCATATGTACACACATGTATGGAGATTTAAGATTATATTTAAATACCGTGAACATCCCCCGATCCCTGAACCTCCATATGGGATTCGGTTGATCTTCGTTGTTCATCCTCCATGATATATATCTATTTGTCGACATTTACACAAAATAGATTTCAAAAAATCAATTTGTAATTTAGTGTACACAAATTATGTAGAACACAACTTTCAAAGCAATAATTGATCATGTGTGAAACTAAATTTAATCGAACAAGATATTATAAAAATGATAAGTTCACCAAATTGCGCTTTACATGGTGGGAGCACACTTGGTATAAAATTTACTACTTATACACTTTAGTTTGTGGGAGAAATGACACATGTACATAGTTTACCTTAAATTTGTTGTGTTTTACGGATATTAAAATGAAGAACTTCTATTTAGATCCATTCCAGAGATTGACTATAGGGGCATTTATTAGATATGTCACCTTTCATAAAAGATGAGATCCAGAGGCTACCTGGCCCTTTACAGACTCTGCCTATAGAACTTGTAGAAGTAAACACTAGAGGCATTAACAATATCAAAGAACGTTTTCATGCTCAGACATGGGAATGTGTCTCTTTCCCTACGTAAAAAAATAGTTCAAGGTAGTTAATCTTCATAGACATGTCATCAAGCAAGTCAATGTGATCATCCCCAACTTACTTTTTATGAAATTAGGCTTGGAATCCTCTACAACCCAGTGGATGGAGTTGAATGGGAACTAGGTTGAAAGGCCTTTACAAAATACATGCTAGTGAATAACACTTACTAGGTTATGCCAACAAATAAAGTGGGAGAAATGTTTTCTCCTCGAGGTTGTCCAATTGGGTGTGTAATACCAACTTCACCCATTTCCTCATAGGTTTCTCTCTTAGGTTACAAATATCTTCCACCTTATTAGTTATATATTTTTCAATTTCCCGTGGATTTCTTGATTTTTTTTCTCCTACCATCTCCCTCTCTCACTCCCCAAATTATTGTCATCAAACATGCCCCATTGAGGATCTAGAGCAATGTTTGCACCATACTTAGAACTGTCATTGCTGCTAATTGAAATTGGAGTCATGTATACTAGATTGCTTGCTTAAGTGGCTCTTACTTGGACAATATCCTGAGATGAGTTTGAAATGATGGTCATATGAGGTTGGAAGCTACTTGGTGTAATTTTCCTTAAATCTTCAAAAAAACAGAGCAAAAATGTCATTTTCGATCATTTTTTATTAGCTTCTGCATACAACAAATTTTATCACAATTGCAACACAATCATGTTCCATGAGCATGAATTATGAATGTTGCAAGCCAAATGGCAAGGAAATTTGCATTCATTTAGGCAAAAGAAGGCTATGACATTAAGGTCCATGCTAGAAAAAATTATGCAAATAAAGTTGCTAAGTCTTGATACTTACCATGTGTTTCAAAGCCATAATGAAGGTTGGCTTTGAGAGTGTGCTCTCAAAGCCCTGTCTTGAGATGAAATTTAATTCAATGTCTCTTAGAGTTGCAAGGTGGAATTGATAGAACTATTTGATTTCTTTACCATAAATGGATATCTCCTTTCATCTATACCTTTCTCTACCATATTATTTCCAAGTGAAATGGGAATTTTCACATTTTGAATGCCATTACCATGTAATTTGGTAGTCTTCTAGCTAGACCTATCACAAGTAAGGTTGTCATATCAAACTATTTCTCTTGCTCAACTCAGTGACCATGACTCTCTTCTCACACTGCTTACCATATAAGATCTTCAATTGTACATGTCACGCAAAGTTGGGGGTTCTAGGTCTACACCTATTAGGTAAAGTTACATGTTTTATGTCATTGTGGTCCTTAAATTTGGAGGTGTTCCACCTGAAAAAGTAGGCATTAAATATGGATGAAAAGGATTTGTTTTAACTTTGATAGAATTTCCTCGTGGAATTACTGAATTTCTCGACGACATCATGCTAGCTTTGCTTAGAGAAGAAGGTTTTGGAGGAGAAATTGAATTCTTCTGACTTATTTTTGGCATTGAAGTTTGAAATAGTAGTTTTGATGACTCCATTGATGACCTTGCTGAGGAATTTGATGCACACAATATTGACTTTGAAGATGGTTTAGAAGATGTTGAAGAAGTTGTAGATTTTGGTGTTGTCACTAAATGTTTCTTTGTTGTTGGACTTGATCAAGACATGTAATTTAACTTTACGAGTAGAATTGAAGACCTTGAAGAGGTTTTAGATTTTGTTGTTCTCACCGAAGGTTTTTGTCTAGTTTTGTTTCTTAAACCATCATTTCCATAGGACATTTTTGGTGAATAGATTCTTGACCTTGATGAGAGGATATGATACCTTGAAGAGGCTACATCTTTTGGTGACGTCACTAATTGTTTCTCTATTATTATGTTTGTTAAACATCTCGCTTAGGGCGAGGCAACTCCACATATATTGTACAATTTATGGGACATAAATCAATATGTAGAAATATTCACTTGGTTTTTATAATTGGATAGAAGAATGACTTAAAATGACCTTGTATGTCTTCTCATTTTAGAGCTCAAATTTTTAGGAAGGATTTAAGTATCCACCTTTCAAGAATCACTAGAAGAGGTTGATAAAGAATATAGGAAGAAAAAAGATATCCATGCACATTGAAACTTTCTAAATAAATGAGGCAAAAAGTCAAAGGCCCATTGGACAAGGAAAATGATGTTGAAAATAAGATGCAATTGTTTATTACTCATTGCCATAAGAAAGGTCACCTTGTGGACAAGTGTTGGACTTTGTATCCAAAAAGTCATCCACAACATTTGAAGAAGGTGGAAAGAGATAACGACAAGAATGGAAAAGAGGATTCCATAATCGATGAGGGTCAAGATGATTCACATGATGAAGTGCAGCTAAAAGAAGTGCCATTGAAATGGTTTGCTAATAGATGGTTAGATTTCTTATCCAATTAAGGCCTTGCATGTATTTTGATTTTTCATGAATTTCTTTGCAAATTCAAAGTATGGTGCATGTTGCATGAAGCAAGATGTTGAAAGTAGAGTTATGTTGACACACTTAAATGCAACAAATATGGAAATTTGTACATGAGCTATTATTTGACTTGAGAGTTAGTTGTTTGAAGAGGCATGTTTTATCGACTTGTGTTTGGTTGATGGTTTTGTACACCAATATGTAAGAGTACATGGAGATATTCACATGATGTGAATTTTTTTTTCTTTGAAGGAGAAAAATGATATGTCAGCAAGCTATGTTTCTTGCATGATGTGTTTTCAGTTTGATGGTTTTGTTTGTGACAAGACGTCACAAGATTTTGGGAAGGTCCACTCTTGAGCGAGGGCCTCATGATTACAACCTAATCATGAGAATCAAATGGGAGTGCATCCTTATTTTGAAAACAAATAGGATTCTAAGCTACCTGGGACTCAAACCATCATTTTTAAATTTGAAATATCATGGTGTGTTGTTTCAATGCCTGAATCCACAAACCCAACATAAATTGTTTTATTCTTTTTTTGCAGGATTTAGTTGGTTATATTAAAATTCAGTTGAATTTAAAATTCTTGGCTTAGTGGCATGAACTAAACATATTGTACATATTAAATGAGGAATTTCGCTCTCCCAATCATTTCTAAATCACCCATATCACCAAGAAAACATGTTTTAAAAGAACATACTTTGGTATGGGAAAGACCTTAGGTTTCAAATATTATAAGATCGTATAATATTATAAGATTGGATAATTATATTATTTTTCATATTATATTTTGATGCTTATAGAGTGAAAAAACTGAAAGAATCAACTTGTAGGGTCATTTTAATGGTGGGTGGAGAATTGGGGTCTAAAACCTTTTGGAGTCATTTTGAGGTATTAAATGACATTTCTGGGGGTCAAACGATTATCCCTTGTGCCAAAATCTTGACCATTATGCTACATTTAAAGACATATCCAATGGTGCAAGAAAAACATCAAATGAAGTTCATTCAAAATTTATGCCTTTAGTAAGTTGACCTATCATGTTGACCAGGTCATGGTACGAGAGAATCACATTTTAGCCCCATTACTCATGCATGTCAAGCTAGCTACATGTGGAATTTTAACAAGACTCTAAAAGGTCTAAAATCACAAACCTCGTTAATGGTTGACAAATTCAAATCTTACACCTAATTGGCTATCACGCTATGTTAAATACTTGGCCACTAGGAGGAATAAGAGTTCCATTTTGTGTTATTGTATTTTGTTCCATAATTGAAAATACAACTAGGAGTGTGAAGTTAGAGAGAAAAATGTATGAAGTTAAGTTTTTATAGCAACCTTACACGCTAAAAGTCATAGCTAACTCCAGAGAGATTACCTCTTTCTTTGTACTCACATATTTTCCATACCAGAAAAGAGAGAGTAGAGCATGTTTACATTTTAGTGTTGTTTTTCTCCCATAAGGATTTCCTAGGGAAAAAGGAGTCTAGAGCATCATTACTTTTTAGGGTTGCTTGTCTCCCATAAGGATTCATAGGAAAATAATTATGTTGATTGTCTAGAGATATATGTATGTGTGTGTTTCATTATGTTCTCTATTTTTTACGTTGTGTTTCATTATGTTTTATATTTCTTACATTTTTGCCCTCCTCTTTTTCTTTCCAATCAAGGTTTATAAAATAACATGAGAAGAAACATGAGACTTGGAACAATCATTTTCATTATCTATATGGAAGGCAAGAAGGATTATATACCCTTAAGCTTAAACTTATGTAGTTTGTCAATTTTTATCATATATTTTTTGGTAAGGGTAAATGTGTTTTATCTATAGTACAAGTCATGAGTTCCCCAATTTTACCTTATGTAAAGCATGATTCTAGGATTACTACAATTTGTACTTGGTTTCGGCCCCCGATTCTCACAAAAGTGTAACCCAGCTTCACGTTTCCGCCTAGTCATAGTAGAGAAAAATCCCTAGCAACATAAACCTTATGGTATCCCCAAGTTTCAAGTTACTGCAATTGATAAGGCCTGAGACATCTGCACTTATTTGTATGCATGTGACATTATGTTTGTATTGATTTATTATTATCTAAATATTTTTACAGGAGAAGTTTTTTTAATTTTTAATTTTATTTTTAAGTAAATTGAATTTAGGTAAGTATATTAAAATTTTCTTTGCTTTATTTATTTACATTTCTATACAATAGATTAATAGAAATTTAGGGCATTAAGATTACAAGATTTCTCTTGAATGATAATTTCTTATGAAAGATTTTTACTTTTTTTTTATTAGTATCTTTTCTTTTCTTATATTATCGTAGTGTTCTTCATCAAATAGCTAATATAGCATAAACAATAAAGAGGCAAGAGACATAATGTAGGCTATCATCCATGTCAAAACCTCTCTAACTTGATAGGAAAACCGAAAATGAATTCTTTATTACAGAGACTTCAATTGATGAATACCAGGAAAATAGAAAAAGAATTATTTATTATAGAGACTTCAATTGATGAATACCAAGACCAACACCCTTGACACAACAACTTGTACAAAACCAAGTGACATGATCCTTTTTTATTGCTTCTTCTTCTTTCCCATGTCAACACAATCAAGGTGCCTTCATGCATTGCACTTTTCTCTACACTTGCCACGAGATTAACCTAAAAACATTCCCACTAATCTTAGCTCTCCCTTAAATCCTTCTTCTTGCTTGTTATAAGGATGCTTCTTATGATTTCATGATCATTTTATTTTCTTATATTTTTCCTAAATTTTGTCCTTAATTGAGGTTGAGCTACCTTATTTTTAGTGGTTTGTGCATCAAAATAGGTTGACTTCTCCTTGTGACAAGGCCAACATGTCTTTCTAGATATTTCCATGGGCCCATGTAAAAGGGAGTTTGTGACATGTTCTTGGAGAGTTAACACAATTTCTCTTACAATTAATTACATGCCTAAATGGGTCTTCAATCCTTGACATTGACTTTATTAGAAATTATGACTTGATGACCAAAACTAATAACATAGAATGGGAGCTTCAACTAAATATAAAATTCCTTGCTCATGGTATCCATGACTCAAACATTACAAAAATAATTTTAACCTAGTTACACCCTTCAACATTGTAAAACTCACTTAATGAGATACTAGTAAATAAAGTGACACATAATCTAAACATAAATGCAAAAATTTCACAATTTAAGAAGAAGAATACTATCCATCTACATACTAGTGTGGCTATTGTTTCCAGTGGGTTTTAACACCTTCTATTTGGTCTTAAGTCACTTAGCTACTAACCCCACTTAGCTGAAATCTCCGATGGCAGGTTGACTCATCATAGCTGGTATTCAATGAAAACCACCCCATGTACAATTACCATGTTACTAGTCTCTAAGGGGCATGTTGTGGGTTCCTTAGTGTGTCTTTAAGGGGCATGTTGTGGGCTCTGCAAAATGAGGCTTTGTGTCTCAGCCATTATCCTGTTTCCTTACATGGAAACACTCTTATCTAAGAAGAAGTTGATTTAGAGTTTAATAAAAAAACATGATTCTGCTTGAAATTGATCTAACATAGACTCATGGTTTGTTTTGGGGCTATGTTGAGAAAAGAAACTTGGAAAGGGAGAAACTCCTTAACAAGTAGCTCAGTCAAGTAGTTGTTGATATTATGCACAAACCTAAACTTTCAAGTGAGTGTTTTGAGTGTTTTGTTGTTTTTTTGAAATAATTATTTTGTTTTCTTTAAAGAATAAAAAATTGAACTTCTTAAACCCTGTATATAGTTATTAGATTTGAACATATAATTTTTTAATCACATTTACTTTATATTGTATTCATATTTATTTTACATTAAAATTTAAATATAATATAAAATTTTATATTAATATTTGCTTTACATTTTCACCAATTTACTAAATAAATTCCAAAAATACATCATGCCAAAATAATATAAACGAGATAAACTGCCCAAAAGTAAAGAAAAATCAGTCATATTGGGGAAGACTCCCGAGCAGCATGAACCCTATGGTATCTCGAAGTTTCAAGTTTGAACCCTATGGTTTCTCGAAGTTTCAAGTTTCTGCCATTGATAAGGCCTAAGACATCTTGCACTTCTTTGTACGTCTGCGACATCATGTTTAAAAATAATCTAAACATTAATATACAATTTTAACAATTTAAAAAGAAAAACACTCCCCCTCTGCTTCACAGTGTGTGGAGTACCTGCCTATAGATGGTTGTGATCTTAATTTGTTGTAAAGTTAATATTTATATTTATTAATCAATTATCTTATATCATATCAACAGGGTGCCTAGACATTACGCAATCGATTCAGTTATCTGATGAACTCATTCATGAAGAAACAGTTCTATTGGAATGCATCAACCCGCTGAAATATAATGAAACCGCAACTGCTGTTGTTATTTCTCAGCTGAGAGAGGCAATCCAACGAGAAGTAATAATTACAGTTTACAGCGATCCTAATGCTCTGGTACTATCTTAATTTAATTAAAATTTCAACATAGGTTCATTTCAGTTTTCCAAGTATTATCAAGCTCAAAAGTAAGTGTTTTACAGGAATATAAGCTGGAGACTCTTCGAGATCAACTCAAGGTGAGGTTGCCCACCTATTCATTTCACACAAATTCTCATGGTGTTTTCTCATATTTGAAATTCATGGTATTTCATATAATCAGGAAGCCGAGGATTCAGCTGAGAGTGCACGGAGGATTCGGCTGAGACTACAAAACGTAAGTGATGGGTCCCATACAATTTACAATGAAACACAGAAAGAACCCAGATACTAGCCAAAGGCAGCTTCAAGCACAGTAGCGAACACAGATAAAAACCAGATACCAGCCAAAGGCAGCTTCAACCACGTCTACGGGCCACAAAATTGGAGCAGGAAGGTTAATTCCCTTTTCATTCCTACTGAAAATTTCTGTGCAAAGGAGGTTCAATAACCATACCCGATATCCGACGAAACGAGCAACGAACAGAGCAGAAAAGAGTCTCGGCCGGGAGGTGCAACGCGCGAACAAAGCAGCAAACAGGAACAGAGCACCAAACAATCTCGGGCGGGAGGTGCAATGAGAGAACCGAGCAGCAAACAGTCGCAAACAACACGGGAATAATCAAACCGGTAAACAGTCCAACATCGCGGGCGATTTATTTATAAAAACTAGTTCGTCCGAACTTTTTTAAAAGTAAAAGTTCGGCCGAACTTTTGTTCGAAGTTCGGCCGAACTCTTGTTGCCGGTTTTCCCATCTCCGATGAAAATTCTGTTTGCCCACGCCGTCAGTGTGCCGTTAATCTAAACGGAATCACGATTTCGGCCGAACTTTATAACGAAGTTCGGCCGAACTATTGCCGAAAAAATATTTCGGCCCCCGATTCTCACAAAAGTGTAACCCAGCTTCACGTTTCCGCCCTAAAATAGGATTAGAAATCACCATCTCCACTTATATCAATCCATCTAGTGCGAGAAATATTCCCCCCTCTCTCCACCCTCCATCCATATCTATAACCTCTCCATATATTCTTTTTTTTTCTCTCTATCTCACCCCCCTAAACACACACACTCTCACACTCCATATATATCAATCTCTTTGTCAATCACCCGCTCTCCCCATCTCTCTCTTCTTCCCTCTCTTCACCTTCCATCTATATCTCTATCTTCCCCTTCTCTCCCTCTCCACCGCTAATATCTCTCTTTCCTTCTTTTGTCCTCTCTTCCTCGCTCTCCATCTTCCTTATCACTCTCTTTCTCTCTCTCTCTCTAAAAACCAACATCTACACTGAAATCAATGCATTTATTCAAAGAAATCAAATAGGATTATAAATCATCATCTCCACTGAAATCAATGCATGTATTCAAAGAAATCAAATAGGATTATAAATCATCATCTCCACTCCTCTCTCTCCACTTCTCACTCTCTATATTTCTTATTTCCTACATCTCTCCCCCTCCAACTCCATCTCTATATCGATCCCTCTCTCCTCCTCTCTCTCGTCCTTCCTCTCTCTCTCTCTCTCTCTCCTAACTCCCTCTCTCTTCCCTGATCTCTCTCTCTCTCTCTCTCTCTCTCTCTCTCTCTTCCCTCCAATACTCTCTCTCCCCCCACTAGTCTCCTCCTCTCTCTCCCTTTCTCTCCTACCTCCCTCTCTCTCTTCCCTCCAATCCTCTCTCTTCCCCCATCTCCCTTTCTTTCTCTCTCTCTTTCCACCCCTCTCTCTCTCCAACTACATTACTATATCCCTCCCTCTCTCCTTCTCTCCCCCCCTTCTTTCCATACATCTTACTTTGTCTCTTTATCTCACCCCTAAACATACACACTCTCTCTCCATCTCTCCCTTATCACTCTGTCTCTCTCTCTCTCTATTTCTTCTTAGTTATGTAAACTAGTGAACATAAATATTCGTAAATATAAAGAAGATTATGGAGTAAATATGAAAAGAGGTTTTATTTACTTACCATACCTCTAGTTTATTTATATTTTTATTTATTTACCATACCTCTTTTATTTACTATGGTATTTGGCCCATAGGCTTGTTATATAATTAGATAACTATAATGAGTAAATATAAATGCATTGAAAAGCAGATTATGGAGTAAATATAAATGGAGTAAATACCATTGTATTACGCTCCTCAGATTCTTGGTATATGAGAAGACACTCAACGACATAATACAACACCTACTCAAAACATATTTCGAGCTAGTTAATAAGTGATAGTAGGCCAATTTTTTTATCAGTTCAGCCTTAATTTTTTAAATTTGGATTAATTTACTATAATTTTCGGATTAATATTTTTATTTAATTATAATTATGAAAATAATTATTAAAAAATGAATACAAATTTTTATTTAAATTGAATTTATTTACGCCATCCAAATATTCTTGGTCTCTCCTTCGAATCACAAATTGATAGTGGCTTCTCAAGCATCATTTAGAATAAAAAATAAACATGGAGTAGAGGCTTTTGTGGTTGATTCGCCCTGCAAAGAGGAGTTGAGGAGGTACTCTAAATATTAGTTGGTTGTGTGTTGTGCTCCAATTCTTCCTCCTCTTGTAAATAATATTGAAGAGACGGCCGAATTTACGATCACTTATTCCTACAGTTTATTGTAGAACGGATTTGTTTTCTCTGCAATTTTCACCGCAATCTTGGTGAGGGCTCGGTTATGAATTTGCGGTGGGTCTCTCCGGTGATTCGTAGATCTTTGATGCTAACACCAATCTCCATGGCACTTGATATATTTCAAAATATTCTATGTCGCGAACCCTAATCTATGATGCAGTTAATAACTTTTGCACTTTATATCACAATTATAAGAAGATTTGAAGTCTGGCATTGGCTCCACAACACTTAATACAACTATGACAGATTTTGGCTCACATCAAGTTTTTCTGAACTTCAAATTTTGGACAGCATCGGCAAGATTTATAATATGATTGTTAAAATTTATTTTTTAAGCCAACACTTAATTTTTTTTTTTTTAAATTTAAAACTTAAGCTGACATTTTGTATGAGGACGTGACATACCTGACATCGGGGTCAAACTGGGCTATAGATGTGCCTCTCGGCGCAACAAGTTCTGGTAGTCCATCAACATGATTTAACACCATCACTAATACTAACATGGATGAATATTTTTGGTAAACTATGTTATTATTAATATGTAAAATATTTTGATGATGATGGTGGTGGTGGTGGTGGTGGTGAACGTCCACTCAGACCAATTTTTGGTAAACTATGTTATTATTAATATGTCTAATATTTTAAGTGAACACTTCACCTATTTTCAGAATCATTAAATTCTTATGATGAATTGAAAAGTGTCTGACAGAGTTAAATAAATAGATAATGAATGAAAATTATAATTTTTAAAGCCAAAATATTGTCGTGAGAGAAATAGGCTAGATATTTAATGAAATGATATGAAATAATTAATTAGAAACAAATTGACCTAAAAGAATCAATTTAATTAATTATTTTGATAATATATTGTTAAGAAACTACATTAAGATAGTGATAAGTCAAAAGTTCGATTTAAAGAATAAATATTTATATTTAACTAAGGGGTAATAAATTATTTTTATTATAAAATAAAATAAAATAAAACTAAACTCTTAGGATCATGTAAATATCTTATTTAATTAGTTTAATAAGTTAAATAGATAAAATTACTAAATTATAAATATTTTTAATTTTTTTAGATTAATTTAGAAGATTGATATTAATAATAATAATAATTATTATTATTATTATTGAAAGAATAAATTAATGGAAGAAAATTTTAGAATTGGGTAAAATTAGATAGTTAATTTTTATTTATGATTTAGAAATTAGAAATAGTATTGTTTAGATTAAATTGACAAAGATGAAGATAAAGGAATTATAACAAAAATATCTTTAAAAGAAGGAAGGTTGAGAAGCACAGGGGGAAGGGTTAAGAGGGCTCAAATTTAAATGGATAAGATTTTGTGAATAAGAAATAGATAGCGAATTTCCAAAAATGATTCAATTGATATCTCTAATTTGAAATAAATATATCTATCAACTTAATTAATACCTAAAATACATCACATTATGTAGCAAAGAAAAATACCTTTACTATCACCTCAACCCATCAAACATTTAAATTACTTTATTCCCAAAATAATTGTAATGTATAACATAGCAAATATTCCATACATGAAAAAATAACTTTACTATCACCTCAACTCATGAAACATTTAAATTACTTTTTCCCAACATAATTGTAATGTAAAATAGAGCTAATATTCCATACCCCTTTTACTTGTTCGTAAACCTTAATGGCCATTGAGTGATACATAAATAATTATTCTCCCTGGGCAGTTTAGTTTTACGCACCACTAAATTTTTATGTTATTAAAAAATACAAAAAGTACGCCACTAACATCATATTCACGGCCTCGGTATAATTGTCATCGAGTGATATTCAACGCCCCGTTGTACTCACTCGGGCAGTGGGCCTTCACCGTAGAATTTCCTAGAATTCCCTGCACCCACACGTGATTCATACGTTACACATGATGACAACACACTATGGCACTATTTCACGCTATTGACATTCTAATATGTACTTCCTTAGCAAAGCCATGCAAATGCTCGACTCTGATGTAATTTGAATGGCATGGGAAAATATTCAATTATGACGTCTTTAAAGTAGTGTAGTGTTGGCCCACTAACATCACCTATATAATATTGACAATTATGTTGGAGGCACTATTAGTGGTGTCAAACCTTATGTTGACACCTTCCAAGCTCACCATCGCACTCGAAATTTGGGATGAAAGACGTGGAAGATGAAAGGAAGCATCAAATTGGTAACATCTCTATAAAGTTTGTTGTCCCATTTTCTTTATGCTAATGACTTTAACTACCAATATATATATACTTTATACTTTATGCTAATGACTTTAACTACCAATATATATAAAGTATAAAGTATATATATAGGTAGTTAAAGTCATTAGCATAAAATATAAAGTATATATATATTGGTAGTTAAAGTCATTAGCATAAAGAAAATGGGACAACAAACTTTATAGAGATGTTATATATATATATATGGATATATCACACCCCATTAACATCGTATTCACGACCAAAGTATGTTTGTTACTGATTGATATTTCCAACGGAATATTGACCACCCATGGCATTAGGGGATGTCATGGGCCTTCACCATGGAATTCCTTAGACTTGCCTCACCCGTGAACCTCACGTTACACAAAATGACAACAAAGTATGACCCTCTTTCACATTGTTGATATCCTAATTAATCTCCAAATTGAAAATTATAATTTTGAAAATTTATCAATAGTTTATAATTATACTCATACATAATAATTATATTTCTGTTAAAAATGGACATTTCAAATAATTTAATTTTTTTATTTTTAAATAAATATTAATTTTAAAATTTACAATTTTTACCATTATTACAAGATAACATAATTTTGAAATCCAAACAAAATTATTACAGGTATATGTGTGGTTTATATTTGAGTTGAGTTCATGAATTTCAATTTTTTTATAAATTAGTCTTTATCATCTTGCTAAACTCTTAGCCCTTAAGCTTAAACTCCTTGTGGATCTCACTGACTCCTATGTTAAGGACTTGGCTTCCTTTCCCAAAGAATGGAAGGACATCAGATTGGAACCTAGAGAATTATTAATCAGCTTTGATGTTGTTTCCTTATTTACCAAAATCCCCATCCAGGAGGCCATTGATGTCATTAGGCAAATCTCTGACCAGGACACCGCTAAATCAGTTAGCCTCTACCTCACATCGACTTTCTTTAGTTTCCAAGGTGAGTTATATGAGCAAACATGTGGGGCTGCTATGGGTTCCCCTCTCTCCCCTATTGTCGCTAACTTATTTATGAAGGATTTTGAATTGAAGGCCTTGGCCTCTACTCCTTTTCGACCTAGGAAGTGGAATAGGTTCATGGATGACACTTGTGTCATTTCGCCCCATGGTCGGGAGAAGTTAGATATTTTTATGTGGCACCTGAATTCCCTGTCAGACTCCATCAAGTTCACGATGGAAGTGGAGGTTCATGGTTGTCTACCCTTCTTAGATATCCTTCTCTTTAGAATGGATGATGGTTCCATTTCTCACCAATTTTTTTGCAAGGAAAATCACACGAAACAGTATCTTCATGCTGGTTCTCATCATTTTCCTGCTCACAAATTTGGTGTTCTTTTCACCCTTACTACCCCGACTCTAAGAAAATCTGATGACAACCACTTCGAATCGGAAAAATCCCATCTGCTTGACGTTTTTGAAAATAATGGGTATAGTCGATCTCAAGGCCTTAAGGCCTTTCAAAAAGCATATAAATGATTAAAAGGAAAATCCACTTGGGTTGATCCTATATCCAAAGTTCATCTCCCGTTTATCCAAGGGACCACATACAAAATTGCCCATGTCCTTAGAAAGAATAATGTCTCGTCTTCATTCAAGCCTCTGTATACTATTAGAAATTCTCTCGGATCTGTCAAGTACCCTATCGACCCAAAAGACATGAAAGGTGTTTACATGGTTCCTTGTTCATGTGGCACTCCCTATATCGGTGAAACAGGTCAATCCATTAGGCAGAGAATCCAGGAGTATGCAACATACATTAGGCACAATCGTTCCTGCACATCGACTCTTGTAGAACATGTGGAAAAATCGTGTCACCATGTTTGCATTGAGGACTCCAAGGTCATCGCTAAGGTTGATCACTTCCATCATAGGAAGCTTAGGGAGGCCATTGAGATTGAACGGCACTCTAAGAACCTCAATAGGGATGATGGGTGGAAATTGAGTAAGAGTTGGACTCCTGCCCTCTGGAGGTGATCTCCCACCCCTCTTTCTCTTAGTCTCGGTTTTCCTTTTTTTTTGTTCTCTTCCCCCCCCCCCCCCCTTATTTCTTAATCTTTATTCTTGCCCTTGATATGATATTATCCTATATTTTATATTAAATGCAATTATAAATATAATATTTATTAATTGAATCCTTTAAATTAAAATTTTAATTTTTTTTATAATAGTTATTAATTTATTAAGTAACTAATTAAATTAAAGGCTAGTTTTTAAACGGCGAGTTCAACGTCTAGTTTTCAAACGGCTATATTTTCAATGACTAATTTCGGGCAATGATGCATCCACACTATTTATTCATTAAGATCCATGAGATTTTTCACCTTGTCCTAAGGATGAACCACATTAGTTGGTTCGAAACATCTACCAAATCCTATCAATGTGATTAATCCGAAAGACATTTATCTAAATTAAAAATGGTTTACATGGTCGAAATTTCATAAGCTTCAAATATGTATTTGTCTCAGTCATAACTATATGGATTAAATTAAAGGTTTGGGAAATGGAAGATCATAAATTTCCATTTCAAACATAAGAATAAGAAATTAAATCTAATTATTATTTGTTTTTCCATTAATTAAGATGTTGCTCTCATTCTCTTCCATTAAAGTTTTTGGTTCCCCACTTGGAATCAATGTAGATCGTTCCAATTCAGTCGATGGTTCTCAATTTAAGTATCAATCAATATGTTTCATTTCCACTTTCCCGATCAGAATCATTGTCCATCATATCATTTCAATCATTAGGTTGTGATTTAATTTTCGTTTCCACTTGCCTGATTGGAACATTATCAATCAACAAGTTTCAATTCAAGTTTCAAACGATAATAATGTTTTTTGGGGATCTATTTCACTCTTGAATTGTTTAAATATCAGGGCTATCGTTAGGGGAAACTTCATTCGTTTGATGGTCGGATTTTTTCTGGAGTGCATGCAAGAAAACCTATCTCAACCATTCCATTGGTTTAGGTTATATCAACCATTGTCACAGTTTATATTTCAATGTCATTGCTTCACTTGCTACATTGCATTATTGATCTTGATTATGTATTGCACCCATTGATTTCCACAACATTTAATTTGATTTAATTGTATACAACCTACAACACATTATTTAATTTGATTAATATATTGGTACCACTGTAACAAGTTGCAATTGGGAATTCTTATCGTAGAGCTTGGGTTAAGGTAACTGTTGCATTTCTTCAACTAGTGGTTTCACTTAGATGACGTGAATGGGAAAATTTAAGAATTTTATATGGCTAACTCGTGAAATCTAGGCTATTTTGACACCCCACCATCAATTCATTGCTCGCCTCAAATAGGGCATTGAGTTTCGAGTGAAAGCTATAGAAATAGAAACATTTCCTTCTAAATTATTCTTAGATAGTGGCTATGAGTTGTGGGCTGAAAATCCATTTTCCTTGTATTTTGCATTAGGGATCCAAATAGGATTTCAACATGTTTTTTTATGGTTGAGAAAACGATTATCACTTGTGTATCCAATATGGTGAGTAAAAGAGGATCACCATTTTAATGTTTTTTATTCTTTTATATAGGAACAACTTTTTCATTTTCTAAAAAATCCCCAGCTTACATAATAACAATGGAAGGTAATTATTGATTAGCATTCCCATTTTTATTATGGATTTTTTTATTAATTAGTGAGTTGTTATAATGGGATTTTGACCATCATTGGAGCTGTTATCACCCAAAAAAATTTCAAAACATCATTGTGTCAAGTTTGTTTTTTATCATGGTTCAAAATTGGGTTTAGAAGTCAATTTAGGATTTGATCAAGGGTAGGTTATAGATTTTTATAGTTTAAATCCCATCCTTAGGTTCAAATAAAGTCTTCTTTGAAGTCCCTTCATGTCAAATATCCATCATTTTCATTTGTGGGTCATTTCCTAAAGTTTCGTGTCAAAATTGTTCAATTAGCCAAGAAACCTCACTTTCGTAGTGCCACCTATTGAAAAAATTTGAATTGCGCTACAAAAGCGCTAATAGTTTCGTAGCACAAATAGGAAAAAATACACTGCAGGCGCTACGAAAGCGTGGTTTCTAAAATGTCTTGTCATTTGAGCTGGAAAATGTTAGAGTTCGTTGGGAAATGGTAGGTTAGTGGTATGATGAGTCATGCAATGATGAGATTCAATGTACATATCCATGTTTGCAGTCATCATTGTCATTATAGGTTATGAATGAGGCATCATTTAGTTATGAGATGACATTTTAAATTTCAGAATCTTTCCTAATTGGTCATTCTCGTTTCCTTTGCCTCCATTCAAAATGTCTGAGCTCTGAAGTGTCAAGAGAAACCTGTGGTTGTTTCATATAAAGGTTTCCTACATCCCTATCAAGCGAGGCTGATATAAATTAATCAAGCAAGGTTGTTGTTTCACATATTCAAGCGAGGTTGTTTCAATTTATCAAGCGAGGCTGACAAGTTTTCTGAGAAGCATGGCAGAGGAAAACAAAGTCCACAGAGGGGGACACTGCTTAAGGGATGAGCCTGAAGATATAAACGCAATAATTGAAGACCCAGTAGTGATGGAAGCATTCAGAAGAGTAGGTTGTCTTCGATTTTGTGAAAAGTTGCAGGGTTTCCACACACAAGTATCCAAGGAATTTGCCCTGAACTTCAGTGGAACATCTACGAAGGTTGGGATGCTAAGTGTGTCAATTACACCAGAGATCATTGCTGCTGTTACAGAGATACCAAGAGGTCAAGAAACTTGGTTCAAAGGTTTCAAATTTGATATGGAGAAATGTAAAGAGTTCATGAAGCCTAAGTATGCAGACATGGACCTTAATAACGCTATCCCTAGAAGCTACAACAAAGACACTTATGCAAAGCAGCTGCTCAACATTTAGAGGTATTTTACATGTGAAGGCATATATCATAAGGTTTACACATATCATTTCAAGTTGCTTCTGCGTTTCACTGGTAATATTTCACTCAATTTGCCTTTTTATCTGCATAGGAGTCTTGCAAAAATGGCTGATAAAGTACACACCAAATATGAAGGTAGTGAAACATCCTTGTTTCATCATGGTTTAATGAAGTTATTGATTTTAGATGAACTTCAGAAGATAGGCAACTATTGGTCATCTTTCTTGTTTATAAATGGTTTTGAGTTGGAAACCCTAACTCCTGCTAGAAACCCTAAAACTAAAGGAGTTCCATCACCACCACCACCAGAGCCTAGTCAACCTATGGTTGCAAAACCAAAGGAATTTGAAAAACTGAAGCCAAGGAAACAGATTGAGAAAAGGGCGGAGCATACACAAATGCTTGATACACCAACTCCATCACCTGCAAAACAGAGGTCAAAGATTTTCAAAGAGGCAAAACAGAAACAAGCTGTCAGCAAGTAGGAAATCAAAAGAATAACAACAAGCCAAGAAGTGACATTAAAAGGAAAGATAGTTGCTACAGAGGACAACCCAATGACAAAGGGAAATTTAGATGACATCCTTCATGCTATTGACATAGAGGAGACACCCATTGTTCAAGTTGAGTTCATTGGGGAAGATGAGCATAAGCAGAAAAAGGCTAAGTCTGCAAAGAAGCTTGAGTTTGAGGGGGAAGATGCAGCTTTCATCTTTCAAGCTAGAAAGCCTATAACTAGGCATGCTAAGAAACTCAAGGAGGGCAGCAAGGAAGTTCAAAAACCTATTGAGACAGCTAAAGCTCCTGAAGAATTTGTTGATCTCTCATCACCTACAGTGAAGCATACAACCAGCAAAACAAAGAAGGGAAAAGAAGAAATGGCAAAGAAAATAGAGTTTCAACATCTTGAAGAAAAATTGAGGTTGGCAAACCAAGAAATTGTTGTGATGAGAAAGAGGAATAGAAAGCACAGTGTTGAGAAATCAGAGTTTAAAAGGGTGAAGGCACTATGGGAAGGAAAAATTGATTCTATTTTTGAAACTCCAAGTAGTGCAGAGTAATTTTTCAAGTGGACAGTTCCAGCCATAAAGGAAGCCAAGTTTTTCAAAATCATAAATACTCACTTGAGAACTACTAACAGAGTACTTAAAAATCAAGTAGAGGACTTAGAGAAGCAATTTAATTTGATTCATGATGAGTTAAAAGCCAGAGTTAAAATGCAGAGGTATCATATAACACTTGGACGATCAACAACCTATTACCCTAAGGGTAATGGCCTTGCAGAATCCTCTAATAAAAGCATTGTGAGAATTATTAAAAAGGCACTTCAAGAAAACAAGAGATCCTGGCATCTGAAATTGAAGTATGCTCTTTGGGCTAATAGGGCATGTACAAAGCTATCCATTGGTACTTCACCTTATGAATTAGTGTATGGAGCTGAAGAAACTTTTCCCACCTCCTTAGGAGTTCCTGTAATGAAACTGTTGCAAGGACTCGAAGAAGAGCCTAATGCCATTTAGAGGAGGATAAACAAGCTCATATCTCTACAAGAAAAAATGGAGGAGGTATACAACAATCATCAACAGTCACAGAACAGAGTGAAGAAAACATTTGATAGAAAGGTCAAAGAAGAAAATTTCTAGATTGAAGATGTACTTTTAAATTGGGAAGCCAAAATTGAAGAAAAGGGGAAACATTGAAAGTTTGAAAACATCTAGAAGGGACCATTTATAGTAGCTACATATTATGGCAACAATACTTATCTACTTCAGGAGATGGATGGACTACTTTGTGCTAGAGGACTTGTCAATGGGAGGTTTCTAAAGCACTACTCCTCTTAAATTTTACTGAATTTTCACTCCATTGTATATATTCTATTTTACTATGTTGTTACGCTAATAAAGATAGGCTGATCATCAAACTTGAGCCCAACGAGAAGTCCATAAGAGTTTGGAGAAGGCTTGGTGAATTTTAGAAGTTTATTTCCAAGAGAGGGATGGCACTGGAACTACAGGTTCTTTGCTGTACCATAAGGGCACACCATCCCCAGTGGAGGCACTATTATCGCTCATTAGTTTCAGAACTTTCATTGATAGGGTCATGCATGTCATTCACCAAATTGATGTGGTCTAAAAAGTCATTTTTATGAAATGTTTGATTTTTTTTTTTGCATTTGATGATGTCTACCTTAAGTTTAAAAATCAGCTCTAGCCATGTCACTTCATTCAAATCAACCTCACATCATTTAAGTTTTCATTCTCATGCATTTAATCACAAAAGTTTACACCGGTCAGCTTTTCATAATTTCGTAGCAAATTACAAACGAAATCAGCAGATTTCGCTATGAAACTGCCTAAGACTTCCGTAGCGAATCTGTCAGCAGGTAAACTGTCTTTGCTACGAAAATGGTTTTTTCAGAAAAAGGTGTCAGAGCGATGTGAGGTGTCAGTTTTTGAAAAGTCAAGTAAAGGGTAAGGTCACTATAGTTCGTTATGATGATTTTCAAACATTCATAGCCGTATTTTTTTTAATGATTATATTTTATGGTCATATGTGCTATTGTCAAAATCCTAGTTCTCAATTAACCTTTTAAACGTTACCCCAAGCCTACCCTTTGTCATATTACTGTGAAATCCTTTCATGTGAATCGATTCTTGCAGAGCCGCTTCATCACACAAAGCAATTTCTTGTTGAATTCAGTTCTTGCGAGTGTCACCAATAAGCGAGGAAGTGCAGAGTATAAAGCATCCATGGATTCGAAAAAGAAACCAAAAAATGGTGGTCATTGTCTCAGGTATGAACACATGGATTTGAAACTGTTGAATGAAGACCCTACTGCTATGGAAGGTTTCAGGAGGACGGGTTGTCTACAATTCTTCCAGAAGTTGCATGGTTTCCATGCACAGGTTTTAAAGGACTTTTCCACCAATTTTATAGGGACAACATCAAAAGTTGGGATTCACAATCTCAGAATATCACCAGAGATAATATAACAAGCTACAGAAATCACTAGAGGTGGTGAAGAATGGTTTAAAGGCACAAAGTTTACAATGCAGGGTTGTGAGGAGTTTCTGAAGCAGGAGCACGAAGGAGTTGATTTGACAAATGGCATCCCCAAGAGTTATATGAATGAAAATTATGCAAAGCTGCTGCTGGTGATCCAAAAATATTTCACTTGCGAGGGAATATTCCACATGGTTTACTCTTGCCATATCAGACTCCTTCTGCACTTCGTAGGTAAGAAATCTCTTGACTTATCCTTCTTTCTATATAGGATCTTGGGAAAAATGTCAGATAGAGTTCAAGCAAAGTCAGAACGTAATGAGACATCATTATTCCACCATGGTTTGATAAAACTATTACAGTTGGAAGAGTTGAAAAGGTTAAACAAAGATTGGACTTCATTTCTATTTATGAGTGTGTATGAAATAGCTGTAGTGACTCCAAAGAAAATATTAAAACCTAAACCTACTACATCACCAGTTGCAATAGAAGAGGTTGAAGAAGAAAGAAGACAACCTCCTGTAGAACCAATGGACAAAGAAGAAGAACATCTGCATGAAACTGATATCCCTCAGCCAGCACCTGCAAAACATAAACAATAGATTAGCAAGCAAAGTAGTAAGAGGATAACTAGGAGTCAGACATTGGCCAAAGGAGATATGGAAGATATCATTCATGTAATTGATATTGAGGAGTCCCCAATAGTGCAAGTAGAAGACATTGAAGGTGATGGAAAGAAACTGAAGAAAGGTAATACGATCAAGAAATTAGATTTTGCAGGAGAAGATGTTGGTTTTATATTTCAGCCGAGGAAGCCAATGAATAGGTTTGCAAAGAAGGCCATGGAGAGCAAAAGGACAAAGAAATTTAGTGAAGCTATGCAGCTAGAGAACATCATAGATTTATCTCCAGTAGTAGAAGAATAAGTTGTCATCGGGCATAGAAAGGGAAAGTAGAAAATTAGTGAAAAATCAGAAACAGAACTCCTCAAAGAACAATTGAAGGAAGCAGGTGAAGAAATACTTGAGTTGAAGTTAGAGGCAGAGAAGCATAGGTCTGAAAAGGCTGAATTTGACCAGATGATGAAAAAATGGGAAAATAAACTCTTAAGTGTTTCAAAGTCTATGGATAATGTCAAAAGACTGATGAAAAGGACTCGGCCTTTAAGACTTGTGGTTAAACATACCAGGAAGATGAACTTACACTTGCTAGCTGAAAACAGATCATTAAAAGGTCAAGTAGAAGACCTTCAGGAATAATTGGATTTGATTCAAGATGAACTAGAGAAGAAAGGGCCGAGAATGGAAGTGGTTGAAGAACCTATAGGTCAACCGATTGTGAATAAAGATGAAACTCCCAAAGACTTAAGAGCTGAGCTGAGACATTTCTGTTAAGGTTCATAGCTTGCAAAGGACTTAAATTTTGACTTAGAAGATCAAATTTTGAAGAAAATCATAAAATTTTCAAATTCTATTTTCTAGGCAATTTTGTAGCATGCTTCAGGTTTGAAGGCTGAAAAATGCTACGAAATTTCTGAAGATGCTCTTTTGCCTTTAAAATCAATTCTATGAAGAATTAAGGAGGGAGGTTGGTTGTAATTAGATATTTTGTCATAACAAATGTTTTTGACCAGCAAAGGTGGCAGAAAGATGGGTGGAAAGATAGAAATCAACCCGCTACGAAACTACGCTACGAAACTGCCTAAACTGCTCTGTTTTGTAGCGAAAGCTTTTTGGAGGATTTTTGGAGTTTCAAATAGCATAGATTCGATACTCAACCAATACTAAAATATTCTTCGAATTATGTGATATCAAACCAATACCAATTGGAAGAACATAAGAGTATGTGTCCAATATTGGTTAAACAAGATCAGTGCCTAGTAAGAAATTTCAAGATATTTAATAAGATCACATTGAATTTATGCTTGTGCATAGAAAATTATTAGTTGCAATTTGATGCATATAAAACCTTCTCGCCATCGTTTCTATATCAGTATCTTAATGATACAAATGAACTATAACTAGTTATAACTTAGTGCATAACACCTTGAGCATGAATTAGAGATAGTTATAACTTATTGCATGGCACCTTGGGTTTTCGTGAGTGACTTTAGCAATAACATACAATTTACTAATGGATGCAGTAAGGAACATATATGATATATGAGTATGTCATTATCTGGTGATGCCAAGGTATATATATGGAGATCTTATTCATTGGTATCCAAAATTTAAGAAAAAAAATTAATCATTTTTGGGAACCAACAATATGTATAATTTATTACAGTATCTTATTTTAATAATGATTCTTCGAATTTATATTTTCTATAAATATATACAAATTGATGTTTAGAAGGGAGAAACTCATCAAACATTTTGAGATTTTTAAACCATTGGCTTTAAAAGGTTCTCGAAAATAGGGTTTGGCTATTAATTTTTTTATTTTTGTGTATTTTATTTTCTTCTTTAAATTATTAACTTCTTTATGCCCAAAGCCTCTTGGTTTGAGCTTTTCTTTTGTCCTAATTTGGCAGAAATAATAATGTAAGTTTAATTTGTAATTGCAAAAACTAAAACATATTAAATGTTATATTATATGATTCAAATGAAATAACTAAAGCACGTTTATGCTTTATACACTTCTATCAATGGATGTATGGAAAGAGGGAAATAGTACTAGTGTCAACAAGTGAAAAAAATACAAATAATTGAATAAATAATTGAATAAATAAATATATATATATATATATATATATATATATATATATAAAAGAAAAAGAAATCCATACTTGGAGATCATCATAGTCGTGTCCAATATCCCTCCCAAGTCAATACTTCTAAACTACGAACTAATAACAATGTCAATTGCACTATAGACTATGAAAGAAAAGCATATAAACCTATCAACCAACAAAAAAAACATTAAGTAAAAATATGTTACAAGTGACTATAATGTAATGTAGTATTGCATGCATTGCAAAATTATTTTTAATGAAAAAGGCAATTTACTAAAATTTCACAACTAGATAACTTTATATAGTTACTAAGTTTGATATTGATTCTATTAATTCAAATTCTCTCAGGGTGAGAATATTGTAAATCATTCCAAGCAGCCAGCCCCCATGTTCAGAAGCTCCTCACTTTTGTTGGGGCGAGCCAAGCTCAGGAACGTGGGAGAGTATACGTAAAAATCCGTCCTATTGTCGATTGACATGCCTGTAACCACAACTTTCACCCCTGATTTGGTGCAAAGTGCTGCATCTGTACATCTTATCTGATTTGGTTCCAACTCAATTAGCCAAAAGAATTCCCCGGAGAACATTATAGAAATTCATTGAGGAGATTAGCGTATCATAACTAATTTGATCATTTCATTGAATGCCCTGAGATGTTGAAAATAAAACCAATTCCATAACACACCTGATAGCATGCACCGCATCCTTTTCCGTCCCTATATATTTTGGTACTTGAAGTGGCCACTGACTGCTTTCCACTGTTCATGAGATTTGTTGCATACGCTCCATACTGACATGATGCATCTACAATGATAAAGATAATGACAGGTCATGATGAGATTTTGTAACGAACAATTTTAAATTTTATATTCCTAATTTGAAAGGTTAAAACAAAATTCATAATGCCTCGAATTTATATTCAACTTTGGAAATTTTACATCCCAAATTATTAAAATATAACCATACCCGCTCGATATATATATTCCATCCATTTTAAAAACAAACCACACTAGTGTGACCACCATAACTGCATGTAATATTATGCATTTATTCTCTTTTTTTTCAACGAGAGAAAAAACGCTGTTTTGATTATATATCAGAAAAAACAGTCCATCAGTCATTACATAAGAATCTGAAGGGGAGAACCTTCATTGATAAGTCAAAAAACCTTAAAGGATCCAAACTGTACTGTACCCAAAGATGGATCCAAGGTGCCCAGGCAGCAAAGGCCCAGGTGGATAAAAAACATGGAGCAAAATGTGAGTCATACAAGATACAAAAAAAAAATTACTGAGGAAACAGAAGATCCAATATCATGTTCAAAGACCGAAGAGGGTATGAGATCCAACCATATGAAAGCTGACCACCATAATCATCAAGCATGTTCACATCATACTATCTGGAGCAGAGCAAGGAGGCAGCGAGGCACCTAGTACAATGCAGCCACACATTAAAATCTATCCCATTGCAGTAGTCATTAAGGGACCAAGCACGCTGTAAGTCAATTATCAAATGACAAAACCAATACAGCATCTATTCCATGTCCAGAAATAGCCCCGAATACCGCATATCTCCAGTGAAAAAACAACCATCAGATGAAGTCCCGGGTCGATGATAAGGTCCAGAACAAAGATCCAGGAGAGACTGCCCAGAATAGGAAGGGTCCAGTACCAAAGACACATATGATATGAGACCATGAAACCAGTATACAAAAAATACAGAGGAAGATACATACCGAGTTCGAAAAGAAAAGGACCTATAGTGTGATAGTGAAGGAGGCCCCTTCCCTGTTATCGATGAAAATGATGACTGTAATGTAGCCAAATACCTATTCCAGTCCTAATTTTGACATCCTATCCGCCCTTCCGTTCAATTCTCTGTATATATGGTGGAGGGAAGCTCTCTAAAATTGTGAAAGAATATGGGAAATTCTATCGATCCATCCACTGAGATGTGTACATCTGAGAGCAGCCCTGCCCGAGAAACCTTCTACTACAATCCTGGAATCTCCATATATATCAATGCAAGGAATCTTCAACAAGTGAGCCACTAAGAGCCCGCTCCAAAGGGAAAATATCTCAGCTTTATTGTTTGATCCAGGGCCACCATTCCAAAAGATGTAATAGCATTCCCTACCATCCAATTTTAGCCAGGCCCCGCAGCCACAGATATCCTCCTGTTGTGCTCCATCGAAAAAGAGAGCCGGAATATGAATCTCGTGAGGTCTATACCTGGTGGACATGTCCTTTACTACCTCATCTGGAACAGAATGAGGTTGTAGCCATTCCAGAATCCGCTTGTATATCCTGTAGGTGTCCCATAGCCCCCCATCGAACAACATGCTGTTCCTAGTAATCCAAATCTCCCAGCATACATAGAAGGGCAGTGCCTTGATCCCATCCTCCTTTGATGCCCAAAAATCATACACATGGTCCTGTGACAGCGGTCTCCAAGCTGGGGTTCCAACCCAATGTGAGATCATTTCCCAAAGGCCCAGTACCACCTTGCATTCAAAGAAAATGTGGGAGACCGTTTCCAGCTCCTCTTTGCACATAGTACAGCGTTCCGGTCCTCTCTTCCCTCTTTTTTGTAGGTTCTCCCACGTGAGAATCCTTCCTTTCCTGAGGAGCCAATTGAAAAGAGAGATCTTGTGGGGAATCCTCCATTTCCACGCCACTGAAAAACCAGGAATAATATGGGAAGTGAAGCCATCAGCAGTTATGTTCAAATACAAGTCCTTTACACAGATGTTGGGGCCCTTGTGAGTCCCGCCCCATACAATCCGGTCACCTGTAGGTTGAAAAAAGAAGCCAGCCCCTTGATAAGTACTGATGAGAATCTGCCAAGTGTCCCTATCATCATCCAGTATACCGAGTGACTCAAAAGACTTCCATACCGGTACACCATTTTCCCAATGTGTAATGAGATCAGATATTTACATGAGCCCTCTATGAGTCAGCCTGTGGTAGAAATTCGGTTCAATATCAGGATCAGAAGTAACGCCCAGTATGTTGCAGCATGGAATGGGGATCCGCCTCCCTTTCCCAAACTTCCACCGCACATTCTTCTTGATAATCACAAGGCTTTTAGATAAACTCCTCCATATCATTGAGGCTCTCTTATGTGATATCATTGGGCCCAAGATGTAATGCTCCAGTGTTCTACTACCCGCATATTTGTCCATTATGATGTTCGACCAGATGTCGATACCCGACAAGGCCCTCCACAACGATTTGGCCAATAAGGAGAGTGTGAATGTCCGCAAGTCCAGCAGCCCCCATCCGCCCATCTCCTTAGGACAACAGATCTCCGACATTTTACATAGGTGGAATTTGTTTTGGGTTCCCACTCCAGACCATAAAAAATGGGACACAATAGCGTTGATCTTATTACAAATTTGCGCAGGAATGAGGTACAGATGGCCCCAATATACAATGAGCTGTGATAGAACAGCTTGCGCGAGGATGAATCTACCACCTAATGTAAGCCACCGATTAGTCCATTTCGATAATTTGTTCCTGTATTTTTCCAAAATCCACACCCAATCTTTATTAACATAAGCACAGGGCTTCAGTCGGAATCCCAAGTAGATGATGCCATCAGCTGCTTTGGCAGCACATACCCCCAGAATCTCTGCAATCTGTAGTACATCCGCCTCCTTGCCATGATCATATAGTAGCTTGGATTTAAGTTTGTTGATGGTTAGGCCCGTGGCAGAGCCAAATCTGTCCAGCAGCGAATGGAGGAAAACCCATTCTTTGTGGAGAAAGCATCCAAAGACCAGTAAATCATCAAAAAAAAGAGAGTGGGTGATCCTGACCTGTGGAGACACCTGCATACCTGTGAAGTGACCCTCCCGAGCAGCATTGTTAATCAGTCGACTGAAGCCATCCATGACTAGGAGGAAGATGAGCGGAGACAGTGCACAACCCTGTCTCAAACCACATCCAGCACAGAAAAAAGCAGAAGGAATCCCATTTATGATGACACTATACCGCACCGTGCAAATGCATGCCATGATCCATCTAATGGTGGGCATGTGCAAACCAATCTTGTAGAGA
This sequence comes from Pinus albicaulis, assembly GCA_034641835.2. Classification (NCBI taxonomy): domain Eukaryota; kingdom Viridiplantae; phylum Streptophyta; class Pinopsida; order Pinales; family Pinaceae; genus Pinus; species Pinus albicaulis. The sequence continues at coordinate 423,082,939 of CM076572.1, forward strand.
GCGAGCCTAATGAAGAACCAATCTACTGAGTCATATGCTTTATATAGATCGATCTTGTAAATGATACCATCCTGCTTCTGGTCATGCATAGTGTGCATAGCTTCCTGAGCGATGGCCACAGCATCATCAATTGATCTGCCATCAAGGAAGCCATACTGTTCAACCAAGATCCATCTAGATAGCGTCGCCTTCAAACTGTTTGCAATCAGCTTCGAAGAGATCTTGTATAAGACATTGCATAGTGCAATGGGGCGGTATTCCGAGAAGGTAGTAGGGTCAGATGATTTCGGTATGAGCGCGATAAAAGTGGCACTAATGGCACCCGGAATCTGTCCCTTGACACGGATCGTCTCAATCAGCTCCAGTAATTCGTCTCCTATGAGGTCAAAAAAGCCGATATAGAATTCAACCGACCACCCGTCTGGCCCTGGGCTTTTGTCCTTGGCAAAAGATTTGAGTACTTGCAGTAGTTCCTCCTTAGTGATGGGTGCCATAAGACTCTCAGCAGACCTCTAATCAAACATCACCGGAATTTGATTAAGCACCCACTGTTGGTTGTGGCTAGAGATCCCCTCATTCTGCTTATAAAAGTCCCCAAAATGTTCTACTGCAGCCCTCCTGATCTCATCTTCGTCAGCAATGATGGATCCCTCCTTGTTGCAAATGTTCCATATGGCGTTTTTTTCCCTCCTGCCAGATGCACACGCATGGAAATACTTAGTGTTTAGGTCGCCCTCTTTGAGCCACTGTTTTCTACTCTTTAATTTCCACGTGATCTCTTCAATCTTGAGGAGCTCAATCTTCCTATCTTCCAGATTCTCTCTACATACATACCATTGATGATTTCAGGCAATGGAGGCTCGCTGTGGTAGACGAGTTTGGATTTGTAGAGGCAGCTATCACAACATAATGATCCAGGGATTAACATAAAGATGGCCAATAACAATGAAATTGCATTCCTAACAAGTGGGATGTTTGAATATAAAAACCCCATCGTTACAGTAGAAAAAAAAAATGAAGATTAAGAGAGGAAAGAATGTGGATTGAACACACTCTCCACTATAGCTTTTTATAGAGAGACTGTGGTGACTACTTTGCTTGAGAAAGGAAAACTGGGGATACATGACAAAGATGGTTACTCGTTGATTAATACAATATAGTCAAAATTTTACAGTTGTCTATAATAAGAAAATAGAGGTATTTGACACTTGGTTTTGAGAGATATTTCATATTTGGCTTTTGAATGATGATCAATTAAAAAAACTCAAGAAATAGATATTTGACCGATTGCTTTTGAATAATCAATGAACTTAGCTATTTCAACTTGGAACTATGATTAATTTGGGTTTTTATTTTTCTTTGTTTGGAATTATTATATGTTGGATAGCTATTTCGAAAAGAAAAAAATGGAGTTAGTCAAATTTACAAAAAAAAAATTACATAATAAAATAGTTTACAGTTGTCTAAAATATAAAAATATACATACCATTTGAATGATGATGAATAAAATTTTCAAATACTCAAGAAATAAAGATTTAACACGTTGTTTGTTAATGGTGATGAATTTGGGCTCCCACCTATTTTTTGCAGTTATGTTTATTTTTCTTTGTTTGGGATTGTTATAGGTTGGATAACTATTTTTTTTTAAATTGAAGTTAGTCAAATTTATAAAAAAATTACAAAATAATAACCTATAAGACATAAGTGTGATTCCCAATAATTTTCATATATTATGAAATAACACTTAGACAAATAAGTTTTCAACAATGTATCTCACATGGTACTTTTTATATGTAGTCATATCTAATAGTTGTCATCTTTGACTATCATAGAATAGAAACATATATGTACTATATTATATAGTTAATTTAATATTATTTATAATTTGGTGTTCGAGAATGGTTATTTCTATCTCAATTTATTTAGTATGATACCAAAGGAAACTTCTCATCAATCTAGGATATCAAAAGGTTTATGAAATTATGAAAACCCACTTTTCATAAATTTAAAAATAGAATTAGGAATAATATGGTATCCATATCATTTGATAAGTGGATAAGTCTCTATATGTTTCAATTTGGTTGTTTTCATGGGGTCGAAGATAACCATAATGTAAATTTAGATTTTTGAGTTGAAATTTGACCCCAAAAAAATTCAATTTCCAATAATTACAAATATTACATGTTAACATTGCTAAAAGGAATTTAGGGAATTGAATCCACTTCACCATTAGGCCGAGACAATTTTTTTTCTTCAGAAAAATTGCAAATTTGTCACAATTTCCAAAGTAGATCCCATGATGGTAAACAAGAAGAAGATTAAAAAGGTAGAAATTTCAATCTCTTTTTTTTAGGAGTTCTTGGAAAAAACATAAATATGTGAAGTACCTTAATGCTAAGTTGATTTTATGTCATTGACAAAAATAATTGTAGTAAATCCTTTCTTCACTTTCCATATAAAATCTTACCCCAACCTTTTGAGCAACTAAATCCCCTGGTCCCAGCTAGAAAAAGTCTTAGAAGTTGAGCTCTAAAAGTTGAAAGTTGAAATTCCTCTGTTGTTTTAGAAAGATTTGAGTTGGTGTTCTATGCAGTTTCTTCATCAGTGTACCTCTAATTGTATATTTTATGTGTTCCAATGAGGGTGTTTTTTATCCCCGGTTTGAAATGCTCGTTGGACATCCATGGATTGGAAGTATATATAAAATCATTGTTTGAATAGGGTTTTCTATTATCGACTTTCTTATAAGCTCAGATTTATTGCATTTTTTTTTTTAAAGTAATGGTTATGTTTCCACTAACTAAAGTGGATTTTTCCAAGACCCAATAAATTCAAAGAAACATCAAATCTATATCCCTACAAAATAATTGTGACTATAGGAAGAAGGTTTTTAGATTTTTCTTTCTCATATTTTCTACTACATTATCCTTGTACAATTTCCAGAAACTCCATTAATCTTGAGACACTTCCATAATATAATATATATATATATAGACTAATCAGCATCCCCAGGCACATGTTGTCCAATTTCTTCCATCTATGTTCCCTTGGCTTCGGTTGATTGACCTACGTCCCTCGGCTCTAGTTGCGTAGCCACTTGTTGAATTTCCAATTGAGCAATGATCTCCAAGAAGGAGTACTCTAAACGACCCTAGATTTTTCATTGTCTCCTCCCTTCCCTAAGCCAAATGCCTCCTTTGGGACTAATACAACCACGATTTCTAATTTTTCCTCCAATTCTCTACCTTGTGATCAAGATTCTCGATCTTCATCATGATGACATTTGATGTTGTCCTGACAATTTCCACCTCCTTCCTCAAACCTTCCAGTTGACCCATCACGAGAGAAAAATGAGACCTCGCTTCGCATATGATTTTCTCTCTTATATGGAAGATCATTTCTTCCACTTCATTCCTGAACACACTAGATGGATTCTCAGGAGAGTATCCAACTCCATTTCCAGACAGAGATGCCATATCCCTTTCACGGAAAGGGTGTGCGACAATCCACAATGTAAATTCCTTCCCTAACCATCTCCTTATACCCAATATCAACTCCAAGTTGACGATGTTAAGGATCTATTCAGATTCAATGCTCTCCCTGCAATCAAATTCATTTCCGTTGCTTCTTTCTCCAAGAAAACTTCCCACATGATCGACCGAAGGGAATTCTCCTCGACCTCAGTAAGCACAGTCCCTTTTATACCTCTCCATGTGAAATCTCGGTCAATTGACTCACACCTGTCCATGATCCTGTAGTGCTTCACTCTGATTATCCACCTCGCGAATGTAGTATCCAAGTTATCTGTGTGCCTCTCTTCGTGTATCAGATGTGTCAATGAATAAATTATGTTATTAATGTTCTTGTCAGATATTTCACCCTTCTCCAAGTTTTCCCTACATTTCGAGGAGCTCCTATTAATTCAATTCATGGGAGGTGACATTTGGTTTGGACGCCCTCATCCACCCTAAAGTTTCCTTGTTCTAGGGTAACATCCTGATTTTCTTCTTCATCTGTGGGCATATTATTTCCCCTCTTTATGTGAAAAAAATATACAAATTCAAACTTCTCCATCAATAAGATTATCCTTTGCATGGTTGGACTTAGATCATGATCCTTGTTTTTAGACCAATTAATACCTTTATGGATAGTAATAAGGTAATCACCAAAAATTGATAAATGGAAAATTCCTTCGACTAATTTCAGTCTCAACCCTTGACATAAGCCAAGTTCTTCCTTCTGATTATTTTTTGTTACTTCGAGGCCCCATGGGAAATTCTCCGAAAATTTTCCATCAGGGCAGAGAATAACCCCTCCCGCTCCAGCCTCCACCGAGAGTGTTATTGTATTGTTAATGTTTTATTAGGGGGTCTTTTCCGAGGCCAATTTGGCTTACAGGGGGGTTTCTCATGGCCTACAACCTTACCTTTTAATAATCTAAGATAGAAAATCAAAAATTTTGGGAGTGTCAATATGTTAATAGGTGTATCATGTTTCTTGAAGACCATTGCTCGGCAGTGCTTTAGGGTAGTGTTCATTGGAATTATGATTTATTTAGAGATTGGTTCTCTTCGGTTTGTTTTTCCTCCCATTGAAAAGGTTTTGGAATTTTTTGACGATCATAACCTTGCTTATTCCATGGAATATTATGTGTAAGTAAATTTTCCTCAATAGGCTACCTCAGGATCCTCCTTTTGATTTAGGCATCGGAACTAATTTTTCCATCATCTTTTGGAAAAATGAGTTATGTCGATGATAGATGGTAGCTCTTTGGATTCAACTGAATATTTTGACTTCCTTTTAGTGCTTTTTGGTAGTAGGAAGTGTATATGGTCTCATCTTTATATCCTCTTTCACCCTTTTTATCTTTATTAATATTCTTTTGTAGATATATAAAAGTAAACATCATGTATGTATGTGTCATTATGTACTATGTCCAATATTATCAACAATAGTATCTTTTTCCTGTATCAGAATTTTCATTGGCATATTTGAGTAGAATACCTTTTTATTTACAAGCATGACTTGAGAATACTTTAATTAGTTCGAAAAATACTCTCTAGTAAAAATATTGATTGTAAACCTAGTTGCTAATTATTTTTCAAGTGACATTTGGAACAATTTCATTGTTTGTGTATTTTTCATATATAAAGTTATATTTTAGTTATAATAATTATGTGCATTTACAAATTTGTACAGATTAATAAAAATGGATTTCATCATAATCTATATCTTCATCTGTGTTGATAGAGTTGGTGGTGTTGAGTTTATTGAAAGATTGAATACTATATTTTTCATTTCAATAGATGAATGTCCATTACTATTATGAGCAAAATTTAAAAGGATTTATCACTAATATTTAATGAAACATAAAAGGTGTCTTGTTTGTGATCATGATTACAAAGAATACCTATAATAGCCCAAGAATTTACCCATAAACATTTTGACTTTATGTCATATAAAACATCATTTTAAGGATTATTGTTGATATGATCCTACATAGGGAGAAAATAAGCAAAAAAAAACTATATATTTTAATATGCTTGTTAGGGAGGAGAAAGGCCTCCCCCTTAATGCTTTGTCAAGATAGAAATCCTTCCTTTGATTCTATAGACATTCTTGTGATTCTATAGACATTTTAGCCAAGTCATTGATGGACTTTTTTTCTCAATAAACGTTCTTGAAAGTGGCTATAGAGGAAGAGGCATTGAGACTCTACACTACATGGATATCATGAATCCCAAGAAAAAAATTATTGTTCCGGAAACCCTTATTAAACAACTTGACTACCAATATAGGATTTCTCGAGACTTAGGTCTGTTATACATTCCTTTTCTTTTGTTAGATTTGCAAACTTCCATATCCTGTAGTCTCATGGTGGGGACAAATCATGATGAGGAATTTTCATTAAGAATAGTAATGGAAGGTGGGTTTTATGCCATTTCATAGTGAAGGAATTTTTCCTTGATCAAATATGATCAATCTACATTCTTCTTTTATAGGCCAACTATTTGAATGTGAAATTTTAAAAGTTATTGTTTTCTTGGCCTTATTGGTTATGCTACCTTTTGAACCCGTGCTTTCGGATGCAAGAAAGCGGAGACTTGATTTTCTAGTTTTTTGGAACAATGCGACTCTTAGACTAGTTCACAAGCCATTGTGGCAAGTCATTTCTCATATTTTGGAGTTTGTGTTTTGCACCAGTGTGCAAAGTTGCAACAACATGTGTTGATGGAAATGACTCATCATGAGCTCAAGGTCGTCAAAACGCTTTTACCCTAATTCAATCAAAGCACACTTACATCTAAGATTAATACCCTGTTATGGTACAGTTAGAAAGGGTACTCATATTTGTTTTTGTAAACCTTAGTAAGAAATTTTTTATTGCAAGAATAAAGGTTCGGCTTGAAATTTTAAAAGAATATGAAATCTTAACTTTTTGATAAGTAAACCAAGAAAAAAATATGTTGTTGATAGGTTTTGTTGGTATTAGTAGGAGAGCATTGTTATATTGTATATATAAAAGTAGCAGGGCATGTTGTTGCCTTAGTTATACACCTAAATGTGGGAAACGTTTTCAACCCCATTATGTATATTATTTAAGGTGAAACACTTAAAGAAGGGGTTGTCACCTATTCCCAATTCTCTTTGTTTAAGTTTTCTCCTAGGTAAGCTAATAGGGGTAGTCCCTAAGGATAACACTAAAAGAAAAAAAAAATTAAGGATAACAAGGCATACGAGATAAGAAGAAAGGAAATTACCATTCAATATAACTAAAATTAAGGATTTATTAGCAAGTATGAATATTAATGAGCAAATATTAATGGGATAGATTCGATTAAATCAATATGGCATCCAATAAGATAAAAGATGAGAGACCAATGCCTTTCAAACAATGCTCAAATAAAGTTACAATACTTGCGAAATAAGAAAATGATGCTTCAAGTTACAAGATAGGCAATGCTGCAAGACAAGTGTTAGTGGAACGATATCACAGTATTGAAATATGAGCAATAAGATAGTACTTGAATCATAAATAAAAACATGTATTTTAAAGAGTTGCTCAGAAAAGAGAGAACAATATCAAGGGACAATGTGAAAGTAATTTAGATGAAAAGTACGAGAGAAATACAATTCAATATTGCAAATAAGATGAGATGCTCACAAATCAACTTGTACAATGAACAAATGCAAAATGAGACAATGAATACAAGGTTAGCCTATATGTGATGCAAGATATATTGTTTGATTTTAATTTTATGCCTAATATATGTTGTATCTTCCCCTCAATTTCTCAAAACTTGGTAAGGAGTGAGGTGAATTGCAATAAGGATGGTTCAATGAGGTGCTTAGTCCATCATTAATGATACCCACCTAGCCTCCTTGACAACCCACGTGCCTTCGTTCCTAAAAGGGCTCAGTCGCAAGAGGATTGTGAGGTCATGTGTTTTAACCTTAATTCCAAACTCAAATTTGTCAAATTTAATGAAAGTTAGGGAAGGTGATCCTAAAATTTCTATCAATCATGATTATGCTTGGAGGTAAATTTTAGAGATGCAAGACTAGATCAAATATGAAAATTAGATGCAAATAGTAATAGAATGCTTCAAAGAGATACAATTAGAACAAGAGGATTCAAAGAGAGAAATGTCAATCCACTATGATCAATATTACTTTGAGCACAAAAATATAATGAGATTAGCTTATGACAAATATCTATGAAGCAAGTAAATATTTACTCAATGAAACAAAGTGTAAGAGGAATAACACAGGTGCTTAAATAGAGAGTTCTCTTAGTGTGAAGTTAGCTATTAATTATATTTTGATTGTCACTTCACTTATAATGTGATCTTAGGAGCGTTAATAGAGAAAATATGATTTGTAGAGAACAAGTAGCTATTTAAATGGTGGAAGATGAAATTGCTAATTATTGAATTAGGAAAACTACTTTAATCCAAGATACAAGTGAGATCAAGACAAGAATAAGTCAAATGAAATTTAGATAAAATAGGCAATAAAATCAAAATATCAATTAGATCAAGTAATTAACAATAGAATATAGATCTAACAATGACCAAATGAAGAAATTCAAGAGATTAGATATGAGATGAAATGAACATAAAACTAAAACTAATCCAATGACACCAAGAGAAAACGATAGCGATTAGATCTAGAGACTAAGATAACAATGGAATGAAAACTAATCTAAGATTTTAGTCAACACCGTAAGGAATCCTTTGTTTAAATAAGGAGGTGGGATACCATGGGAATAGATCCCAATCTCCCTCAAGGAAAATTTCTCTTATATTTGATTACAAACAGAGAAACCCTCTTAATACAAGAGAGAGGGCTTTAAGGTCTTGAAGAGGTCTTACAAATCTAAACTTTGAAGTACCAACACCTCTCCTCAAGCTAAAAAATTTTATGAGGAAATATACAAGGCTTTTGAAAATGAGTTACGAGGAGTTTCCTCAACAATTTTATGCCAATTATAACCAAACCCTAGCCATCCAAATGGAGGGATTTGTTCACGACCTAGAAAAAATAAGGCTCCAAAATATTTAGAAATTTATCACAAGCCTTGATAATCATATCTCCTACAAAACTTAATGAAAAACCCTTCCAAAAATTTGATTTCTTTCTCGCGAATATTTTCACACCAGGAGAAGGAGATCAACCCTCTAGGGCTTGCAGCCAAGTAGAAGAGAGGCCAAAAATTCCTACGACTCCTACAAACAATTTCAATTTGATTTTTAAAGCCGTAAATTTTAAAATCTCTGAAAACTCTGTTTTAGAGGATGGAAGAAGCCTCGTACGCATGAAGCTAGGAGGAATATCCTCAAAAAGTTTGAAAATGCTTCCCAAGGAGATAGGTCAAGCTTCAAACAATTTTTTCTTGAAAACACAAGCTTCAGTAGTTCATTTTCTATCAAATAAGACCTCCAAATTCCCTCAAACTCTAGCTATCTATGATATGCCCAAAACACGAAGAAATGACAGGGTTTTATGCCACAATCAAGGGTGCTTTATCCTCCAAAATAATTGATTTCTCTTAGATATACAATCGATCCAACTGAAAAAAATAAAATAAAATAAAAAATAAATTAAATTTCAGAAGAAAACCCCAAGATAAAACACTCCAAATCGAGCTATATATGCGCAAGCCAAACAGACTAGAAGCAAGTGCATACAAGGAAAATAGTTTATATACACAAGGGTTAGAAAATACACAAAATTGTTACAATGTTAATCTAAAGGGTATGATGAAAACTCTTCGCTTTGATGTTATTTTGGTAGCTAGGAGAAAATTTCCCTCCTTCGAATAACCTTCCTCATCAACAAATACCCCTCCAAGCCCTTGGAATAATTTAATTTGATTAAATAAAAATGTCTTTTTAATATGAAAACGCATATGTGCTCAATCGTTCGAGGCAGCTTCAAAGACGAATTGTGCTTCCAAGTAAGCATATAAATACAATTCAAGTTAGCCTCATTTTAGACATCATCATAAAGAATATTCTTCTTATCTCTTCTTCGGTTTGGCTCGCACGGGTGTGAGATTGGTTCGTTAAAGTTGTTCGTACATGTCTGAAATTACAGGGTCTGAACTCGAACATGTGGAAAGGAAAATTTGATCTGGGGCCACGGGGTTGAAACAAGGAGTTATTAGTTGTAGTCGTGTGCTTGATAGGTTTCTCTCTACACTAGAGAGTTGAAGCCACACTGATGGTTACTAGATTTGTACGGCAGTGACCTAGGGTATTATTGGCATTTGACAGTAGACTTTTTCCATTGACCACGAGCTTGGAACTTTGATTCTAATTATTTTACCTTTTGGGGCTCACATCTCTTTGATAATGTTTGGTTTGTTTTGCTTCATAGATCTGGTAACTAGTGAATTGGAACAAGTTACTCTCTCTTTGTTGAACATGTTATAACAAGCTTTGATAAGAAGAAGATTTTTAGCGAGTTTTCCCATTGTGGGTTTTCCCTGGTCTTTGACCGAGTATTTTTGTCTCTTGTTATTGCTTTTGATTTAATATTTTATATTGCATTTGATGTTCTATCCAAAATTTCTCTTAATAATTAGAAGAATAAATTGTGTTGAAAGATTTCTAATTGAAGAAAATAATTGGGCTAATGTAATTGTAACATCATAGAACAGTGGAAAATTAACATGGTTATCTGAGTTAAGGGGAAGAGAAAAGTCGAAGGATACAAGAAACAAGAGAAATCAGCTTTGAAAAATCTAAAGGATCCTAGCATATTGAGATCAAATATCATTACCCATGTGACATGTTGTAGAGAAGAGTCTTGAGACTCCTTCATATTTCGACTAGCGAGAATATTGCAACCATACCAAGGTTTTACCAAAAGGGAAGTTATTGGACTTCAGAGAGAAGCTTGAACTAATGATTGTGACCCTCCTAGCTAAGGGTCCCAACTGATCGAGGAATCTGAGCAATGATAAATGCTCTTCCCCCTTGTCTGAGCTCTGAGGGTGACGAATTGAACCGAAGAGCTCTTGGGGTTGAGGGAACTCGTATAAAATAGGTGTGTTTGATCCTTACCTCACGGTAAGTGTGTATCTCCCCGTGTCGTGTATACCCCAGTATGCATCCTACCCACAATCTGAGCTTGTTTGTATTCTTCCTCCCCATATAGCCAATGGGTTGAGAAGATGACCTAGGCGTGTATGATTCTTACCTTGCAGGGTAAGTGTGTATCTCCCCCAAGTGCGTTAGGTTGTGTATAATCCTTACCTTATAGGGTAAGTGTGTATCTCCTCCTAAGGTAATGGATGCACGTGTTCTACCACTTGACTCTTGAGGGTCCAAATGGAAAGATACTTACCTACCATGGTAAGTTGTATCCTACCTATTGTCCTATGATATAGTGAAGATCCGGGCGCTGCTATGATGTTGGTTGAGTTGGAACACGCGTGTGATTATTATTTGATGAAGTTTGGTAGTTTGAGCACCCCTTGAATGTAAAATTCCTCCTCTTTTCAATTAGACACGGTTCAAGATGAGTAGGGATAATATTTGAGATGGGATACATGTCGTAATTGGTGATTTATCCCTAGCTAAGAGGGAGCATTAATTTGAAAGCTCGAGGAAAAATTCCCTCCTTTGGGAAGCCTTCCTCATCAAGAATGATTCCTCCCATCCCTTGGAAGAATTTAATTTGGTTAAGGAAAAATGTATTTTTAATATGAAAACCCACATGTGCACAAAATTTTAGGTTCGCTTCAAAGAGAAATTAGGTCTCCAAGGAAACATATAAATACAATTCAAGTTAGCCTCATTTAGAAATCATCATAAAGCATCTTCTTCTTCTCTCTTCTTTGGATTGGCTCACAGAGGTCTAAGGTTGATTCTCGAAATGGTTCGTACAGGTCTGAAATTACAGGGTTCGAGCTCGCACATGTGGAAAGGAAAACTTGATCAGGGGCCACAAGGTTGGAACAGGGAATTACCGGTTGTATTCACATGCTTGATAGGATGTTCCCTTCAGCTGGAGAGTTGCAACTGCACTAGTGGTTACTATATTTGTGTGGTTGTGGCTTACGGTACTGATGATGATTGACGATAAGCTTTAATTGTTTACCGTGAGTTGGAACTTTGATTCTGACCGGTCTAGTTTGTTGGGCTCATATCTTGGATATTGTTTGGTTGGTTTTGGTGGATAGTCCTGTGATTGGTGAATTGGAACATTATACTCTCTCTTTGTTGAACGTTTTATGACAACATAATAAGAAGAAGAATTTCAAATGGTTTTTCCCTGGTCTTTGACCAAATCCTTGTGTCTCTTTTTATTGCTCCTGATCATTTATTTTCTATTGCATTTATTGTTCTATCTATAATTTCTCTTTATAATTGGAAGAATAAATTGTGTTGAAAGGTTTCTAACTGAATAAAATAATTGTACTAAAGTAACCGTAACAACATAGAACAACATAAAATTAGCATATGATTAGATAATAAGCTCATGGAGTAGCAGGTTATTAGGTAATAACACTTTAAATGAGATAAATTTGAAGATAAATAAGTTTCTTCTTTAGAAAAAATTGTTAGAAAACTCCCTCAATTTTTTGTATGATAAGCCATTGAAAAATCCCGCTATGGGTTCTTTAGCTTCTATGTCTTGAGTAGTTGGTTGGTTCAACAAATAACACCCCCAAGTGCTCAATATATGATCATATAAAATTGATTTCTACACACTTTCGAAAAAAAAATTACATGCACAGGGATTGAATAACATAGTGATAAGGAAGTTTAGGGGTTAAATGCAAACCCACTAGATCTTCCCAATCTAAGGTGTTTGTGTAATCCAAATAATGGTGCAAGATAACTTCACACAAATAAATCAAAACGGAAAAAGGATGATCTAGACTTATGCTTAAACGTAATAAAATACAAAAATAAACATAAACGCGGAGATGAAGCAAAAATAAAACTTCATTTCATTAATACCAAGTAAATTAAATATGCTTAGAGACAGAATGGACAAAAACTAACTACGGCGATGGTAGTGTATCTCTGAGAAGAGATGTGGCGGCTACATTCCTCTGAACTATGTTGCAATGAGGCTCGAGGGCCTATTTATTATTGAGAAACAATGTAAAAACCTAAACATCCAAAATCCTAACCCTAGGAGATGAAACGACAAACTATGGGCCATGTTGGGGTAAATTGGTACATCAACTTCCCAGGGTTGTAGCTTTGGAATGCGATCCTTTTTTGATGCACACAATACCTCATTAGAAAGATCTATCTAAGGACTACAACTACTGATAGTGAATGTAGAGTTGAAAACTCACATTCCCCAAAAGGTGAGTTTCCCAGAAAATGTTGTTTAGGGCCTCAAAACGGCTCTGGAAGTTCAGGGCCTGAAAAACTGCCAAAAAACTAAAAAAATGAAAGGAGCAATGGTCGGGGTCCAAGTGGAGTAGGCGTCTGACCACCAATATCCACCTGGGTTAATGGAAATAACAATTTCTAACACTAGTAGTATATGAAACGTAATATATTGGAAGTATATTACCCTAAAAGACAGAAGAATAAAAACATATATTTTCCACCAAATACTTTTTTGTATTACTCAAATAAAATATTACAAATCATGCATAGCTTCACTTATCCAAGAGCTCAAAAATTTTCACGATACAATGAGGAGATTAGAGCTACCTAAAACAGAAAAATGAGAGTTTTGGATCCCCCTCCAAGTGAAAGTGGATAGGTCCAGAAAGCTACACATCTTTGACTTGATCCCACAAGAAAATGACTAGATCCATTCTAAAGGAATTTGAACCCTTGATTGTCGGCAACGATGCAGAGGAAGGAGTATGATTTGCGTTAATGATTTGGATTAACCAAATTTTGGACTGGACTATTAAAATATTTGTATACCCTTTGTCTTGAAAAAAATTTCATTCAATCCAACTTCCATAGACCATCTTCCTTGAAAAGTGTCATAAAGATTCAAAGTTGTTAGAGAGCAAAACTTGTGATTCCTTGACATATGGCAGTATCTTCCAACCCACAAAACACATTATCATTTTCAATTTGCTTCTCCTTGAAATCTATATGTAACAGTATCTATTGCTTAGGCATTGATAAGGAATGCGAAATGGAGTCTTCTCATAAACAATAGTTCGAATGCATTTCATTGCATCACCAATATTTTGTGAATCATAGAAGAAAATATTGGCCGATCCCCCAGATTCTTGAGACTCCAAAACTAGAATTTATTTACGAACTTCACGAGGGACAAAATCAAAGAAATTTGTAATTGTGTCAAAGGAAAAACACAGAGACCTTTTAACTCAAACATTAGTTATACCTCCTCGTCTACTCACCATTCTCTGATCAGGATCCATAATGGTAGCAGCAAGGGAACAATGCAAACAACCAGTAAGAAACCCACAACTAGAAAATCAAGCAAATGGATGAACCATTGCCCCTTCTAAACTAGTGGGTAAGACAACCAGTTTGTCCCCCAAACTACCAACCAAAGGTCTGAATTCAAGTAGGGTTTTTAATTCACCACACTGTAAGGATATGGGACACCAAAACCTCCAACGCCATACCAATATTTGGTGAATGTAAATAACCAAAAGGACCACAAGAAAAATCCACACACCAAGAGCAAATAAAAACGTAGGCAGGGTGGTTCCAAACCTAAAGAGACAATTAAGCTCTTCAATCGGACTAACATAACACAAACTCGCAAGCCCAAAGAACTGTAGAGTTGGAAACCACAGAGTTCGAAACAAAACCCTGAATAAATGTCAACCCTCTACCAATAGAATTAGTATCCCCTCATTATAATACCATACCAAAAAATCTCCTAGTTTCAAACAGCCACAAGCAAGAACTAGACAAGCACAAGAAATGCCTCTGAACTCGCTATCAAAAGAGGGAGAAGTTGAATAGATGACCACGAGTTCAAGCAAGACACAAGATGCATGGTATATAGACACATGACGAAAAAACATCGACGTCACACTCTCACCAACATGACCCAGATAAACATATAACACAAACTCCTCACAAATCCAAATTTCATCTTAAATCAAAACTCTTTTAATTAACTCCAAAGCCTAGATACTATATTGAGCCTTTCAACTATGGATTGAAAAGAAAGACAAAAAGGAAAAATTAGACTCCCTCTTATGTTACACAAATTCTCATAAAGCATAAAGTGAACTTACTAGTTTGGTGAAATTAAGATTTTCCAGTGGGAAAGAAACTAGATACTTGTAAAAAAATATGCTTAAACATTTCATGAGATTTCATCTTATTTTATGGATTTGAGCATGAATGAGAAGGATATTTTGTAACTCTCTAGTGGTAAAGTATGCTTAGTGACCTTCTCTCCATCACAACATTTGAAAGGTTGATGAAATATCTATGCTATTATATAATCCTTACCATTCAGAATTTCTACTATTAACTATTTTACTCAGTTTTTTATTGTAATTTCCCTTGTGACGTTGCAACCTTTAAAAATTTTGGGAAACATCAAAAATATGCTAAATGTAAACTTTCTTCTTTTAGGATATTTTCTCCAACAAGAATTTCTCGTGTGTATTTAAGTGAATGGTTGAAGTTACCCTTCAAATAAGATTTAGGAACATAATCCAACTTTCCAAATCTTAACAATGAAAGAATTCATTAATTTCCTTAACTATTTGAAAAATACTCCCAACAAGCATGTCATAATAATAATAACAATGGTAAGTTCAATGCTTAGTATGAAGGGGACACATATATTTAGTAAAGGTGGAAGGGATAGATTAAGAATAGATTTGAGGAGGTATGTGAAGACTCATAAAACTAGATGATCATTATGAAAGTTAAAAAATATAATTGAAAGAACGATTGTGTTATGTTGTTTTGTCCCACCACAATGGAAGATAATGTAACACAACACCGCTAGTTCAAGAAATTTTTATTTTTTTTATTTGTCAACAGTATTGAACATTTCCACTGTATAACTTTCCACCAATGTATATATTTCTATATCTCCTTATATTACCAAGAGACATTATTCTTTTTCTATACCTACTATAATCATGGACTCGATGGACATACTTATTCTTCAAAGACCTCACCTAACATATATATATAATTAACACCTCTAGCTTTAACTCCAACTATAGGTCTCATACATATATCTTGGGATCCACAGGTATATAGATATATTACTACCCTCTTGTCAATATCATGGAATCCCCATGCATATATATATTTCTTTATAACACATATATATATATATATATATATATCTATTTTTTTATACACCCATATATATATAGTTCATTACGTATATATATATATAAATCACCATAGATAAGTGTATATCATGTATATCTAAACCTTTACCGAATGCACTCATATATAAACAGAATCTATACGCCTAGATATAGGCACGACATTCCCACTACGTGTTATTATTGAAGTCGTCTCACTATAACCATCGTTATATTCCAACTGATATTATGATTGAATATTTTTTTTTTTTTCCCACGCGTGTATTCAACTTGATATAATGTTATCTCGCCAACCCTTTGAACTATCACAATTAGAGATAATACCTGGGTACATTCTTGCCGCTGCATAGGTCGAGGTATTGACCGTGACGAAACCATTGGTTTACACAACGAAGACTCTGCGATGTTGATGCCACGTCACTAGGATTTAAGGATGGTTATGACCGTATGTTGACTATCCTTTTACGCGAGTCACAATTTTCTATTCAGCTATACCTAACCCTAATTTTAAGATCCGAGGGCGTGGTATTAGGTTTCTACCCTGTTTCTAACTTGTAGAGGTAGAGCTCGTTAAGTTCTTTGTTTGTTCCTGAATACATATATCCGCCTGTTTTAAATTTACCAGCGACGCGTGTTTCTATTCCTTTGGTTCAAGAGTACTGTGTTGGTTCAACGTGTAGGTTTCATATTTTGGTATGCAGGGACGGCTGTGCGTACAGGCGATTTGAGTATCCAGCACCACCCTTACAGATCCCTGCTCATCCTTGCTGTTACGTGTAGCTTTTTGATGCGTTTTTCTGTTCGGCTCGGTACTGTGCAAGCCGACTAATGCAGGTTCAGTACCTGATTTGAATTTGTTTTCACATTTCCGGGTACCTAGCTGTCGATAAGGCGGAGTTGGGGTCCAATCGACCTTGGGATTCTCTGCACGCCCAGGGCAGTGAAATTAGGGTTTTTCATACCCTTCCAACTTACATCGGCAGCATACACGCATGTATTCCTCTGAGCGTTAGTGTCTATAGTTATCCAGCTCAGGTTTCAGGGAGTCTCATTCCGGTTGGGGCGATTTCCATTTACTCCCACTCGTTTCAGTGAGGGAACTAGTTTTTCTATGGAGATTTGATACCGAAGTACCAGATCAGTTTGATGGATGAGAGTCCCTGCGTGGCTTTCTATCATTCTTTACCTTCTGGCATACAGTTTAATATCTTCCAGTAATGTTGTGTTTAGTTGTTTACGAATTGTATTGTGCAGGGATGTGGACGACGGGTTTTCCGGTTGCGCGCACTATGCCTCAAGAAGGATACAACCCCTCGATCGGGTTCTCCCCCTATCGTTCAGCCGGCCCCATTGTTAACTTATTATCCATCATTCTAGCGACTGATTTAAGCTTCCTGGGCATTACAATGAGACAGCGTTCCCCTTATTACCGGGCTGCTGTGTATTTAGTATTAAAAAATTGTATATTATTTCATTTTCTATTTCTACGTTTAAATCTGTCGAAGAAAAGCTTTAATGTCAATTTTCACACTAGTTAACCCACCTCGTAGCAGAGATCTAATCATTTCATTCAGGTGTATTGGTTTTCCTAGATCTGGGTTCGATATAGAACCCACGCTAACTGTTACACTAATTTTATGGCTAAGTATTTCTGGATGTTGCGTAGTTCGGCTGTGGTTATGGTCCACAGCGCTCTGTCCTCTCACTTTTAACTTTAGCAACTTATCTTTGCGGTAGCTGGCACTATGGACTCGCTATCATCATCAGGGAAAAAGCCTAACTCATCCGATGGTAACTTCCTTCCCTTTACGCGATCACGTCTCTGTGTTTCTGTATGTTTAATGTTAGTAATGTTCTTTATTGGAACTAGAATGGTCACATGTCTAGGTAATTCTGTCCTACTATAATACCTTGCACCAGAGAGGTGAAGCGGTCATAACCAGCTCCGCGTCGATTCATAGTTGTAAAGGCTGACTGTGGTATTACCTACGCATTTATTGTTTTCTGTTGTATTGTTACGAACTGCTATCTCTCCCCGTTTAGTAGCTGATGATTAATATACATAAGATAGATGATACGCATATGGACAGTAGAGGTTCGCACGCCAGTTGTAGATTTAGGTTTAAATATATACCATTGTTTTATAACCAAATCACTCTATCTCATGATTAAACCAACCTTAAAACGTCGTGGACTTTGATAGTTGTACTGTTCGAGGGTTTTGATATTAACACAAGGCCACGATATAATAAGACCACTAATCGTTTTGAGTTATCATAATTGGATCGTGCGCCACGTAGCGTCGATCGATGGTCCCTCTATATATATAGTTTCCTCCCGAATATTATGTTATAACCGTTGATTTTAATGAACCATTAGATTAGCTCACGGCTTTCCCACTTTTTTTGCAAATATATGTTCATATATATATATTTCATAGATATGTTCCCTTTTTAACACACATCGTTGAAATATATGATTTGTATTTATATCGCGCTGGTGACATATAAAATTTAGGTATATGTATATATATGGCTCATTTGTGGTCGAGACTATCAAGTACCTAATTGTGTAATGCTCGATGCTTGTCAGTAAATATATATACTTTTGGTCTTAAATGCATATATATATGTATTTGATAGTTCTATTGATGATATGCCTTGAGCATAGATTATCTCCATTGCCCTAATGTTTGTTTGAAGGGTTAGAGATGAAGTTGAAATACAAAATACTTTATAATTGCTATGAGAACTATAACCCTTCTATAGTATACATTTACTTTGTGGTTCAATAAGATTGAAACTACATATTCCAGAATACTTGCTCGTAAATTCTATTTTTCTTTTAAGGTATACCTATATGTATTTAATGGTGCTTGACTAGAGAACATTAATTATAAGGCAAGTATTTTGCTATGTTACAGGTTTTCAAGGAGTAAGAATATAATTAGATACGCAATCTATACCCTTATGAATGTTATAATGCTCATATAGAGTAGAATTTTTTTTTTTTTCTAGCACCATTTTGAAGGTCATATTCTAATATCTTGCTTTCTTCCTTTCTGCTATATACCATGTATACTTTAGTGCTACTATAATAATTTCCTAGCAGACATAAGAGCATAAAATATCCCATTTGTATCAGCAGGAACGAAATAATATTTAATTATCTATGGGGACTAAGTAACTTCAGATTTAAACCAACCTTGGTTTAGAGTTTCTGGAGTTTCTACTCTATGGATTTCTGGTCTACAACTAAACAGAATCTGGAAGGTGAATGCCTTAGTATGGATTCTGTTAAATGTAGTACTAACATCAAACACACCATTTAATTAATTTTTCTATATGTAGCCAATTCATACCATCAGAAAATAGAATAACAAAAATTTCAGAACATACCACAATCTGCAAATGACCAACCTCCCAACCTTAGAGTCCTCTTTGTCTCCCAGGACTCACCCCCGAGCTGAGATCACCTCCTAGAACAGATCAACCTCTGATCTGCCTAGGAGCATCTTATTTAAGCTCATATTTCCCCAAAGCATGTTTCTAATTCTGCGTCCAGAATAGCAGGATGCTTTCTTTCCTGTTTAGCCTAGGCTTCCCATTTTGGGGTTCTTTAAAGCTGCTTTAAGCTTTTCCTCAGCTTTTCCAGCTTTTTCTCACCTCTTCCCAACTACTCCTCTTCATTGGGGAAATTTAGATTCCTCCTCAAATCTAAATAAATTTCTTTCAAGGATTTTTGAAAGATTTTTTGGGGATTTGTTGCCTTATCCATCCTCATGGATTTTGGCAAGTGATCTCAAATTCTCTTTTTTGGTCAAAATGCACAATCATTTTATTTATTTCCTCAAATAAAATATGCAAATACATTCACACCATACTCATCCCTTGGGGTCCACCCCCTTAGGATTTAAGTTCAAATGTCTAACTTTAAAAATTCAACACACAAATTGGGGGTGTTACATATTCCCCCTCTGAAAATAAACACTGTCCTCGGTGTTATTATTCAACTACTAGAGTTCATTTAAACAAAAATGGATATTTCTCCATCATTTCAGCTTCTCTTTCCCAGGTGGCTTCTTCAGCAGTAAAGTGCTTCCACTGCACTTTTACTCTGGCCACTGTTCTGTTTCTCAATTCAATTTCTTCCCGCTCCAATATTTGAAGCGGTTCTGGCAGAAACTCCCCTTCTCGTTCCACCTGTACAACATTCCAATCAACTATGTGAGAAGCATCATGCACATATCTTTTTAATAATGAAACATGAAACACATTATGCACTCTAACATGGGGTGGTAAGGCCAGCCTGTAAGCCACTGGTCCCACCCTTTCTAAAATTTCAAAAGGCCCACAATATCTAGGTGCAAGTTTTGCACAACTTCCAGCATAAAGTGTGCTCTTTTTGGGTTTGATGCGCAAATACACATGATCCCCTACTTTGAATTCTCGGTGCACTCTTTTCTTATCAGCATAGCTCTTCTGTCGATCTTGTGCTGTATTTATATTTCTCTGTATTTGTTTAACAATTCTTTCCATCTCCTGTAGTGCATCTGGTCCCAACACCAGTTTATCCTCTGGTTGACTCCAGCTCAAGGGAGTACGACACTTTATCCCACAGAGTGCCTCAAACGGACTCATCTTAATAGAGGATTGGTAACTATTATTATAGGCAAACTCAGCTAAATGCAAATACTCTTCCCATTTTGATGGCCTATCCATCACATACATTCTCAGCATATCCTCTAAAATTTGATTTGTTCTTTCTGTTTGCCCATCAGTTTGAGGGTGATAGGCAGTACTAAAATTCAACTTAGTACCCATTCCTGCAAACAATCCTTTCCAAAATGCTGCTGTAAACTTAGCATCCCGATCTGAAACAATTACTTTGGGAACTCCATGAAGCCTTACTATCTCCTTCAGGAAAACATTTGCTACTTGAGCTGTTTCGAAAGTAGATTTCACTGGTATAAAGTGGGCAGATTTGGTTAAAGTGTCTACTACTACCATTACATAATCATGTTGATATTTGGTTCTAGGTAGTCCTGTTATAAAATCCATGGAAACTGTGTCCCATTTGCATTCTGCAATTGGCAGGGGATTTAAAAGCCCTGCTGGATGTTGATGCTCAACCTTGACAAGTTGACATTCCATACACTTACTTAGATACTCTGCCACATCTCTCTTCATTCCTGGCCAGAACAGCTTCTTTTTCAAGGCTGTTAACATCTTCTGGTATCCTGTATGTCCTGCATAAGGCTGTTTGTGATATTCATCTAGAATTTCTCTTTTCAATGACTCTATATTTGGAATATACAACTTGTTTTTGTAATAGAGCATCCCTTCTTGGTTTTTAGTCAAATCAGTGTTATCCTTTTTGTGTAATTTCTCCAAAAGTGCTTCATAGCTAGGATCTTGATTTGCTACTTTTCCCACCAATTCCTCTATCTCCATCTGGGCACTACTCCCCATGCTGCTTAAATTTTGACAAGAATTTTTACTCAATGCATCAGCCACTTTATTCTCCTTCCCCTTGATATGCTTTATGTCCATATCAAATTCACTTAGAAAGGACAACCATCTGGCTTGTCTTGCATTCAGGTCAGTTTGGGAGAAAAAATATTTGAGGCTGATATGATCAGTCATCAATGTGAACTTCTTCCCCAGCAGATAGTGTCTCCACATTTTTAAAGCATGGATAACAGCTGCAAATTCCAAATCATATGCACTATAATTTTGTTCATGTACTTTCAGTTTCCTAGATTCATAGGCAATGACTGAATTTTTCTGTAACAGGACTCCTCCCAGCCCTTCTCTGCAAGCATCTGTACATACAACAAACTCTTTATCAGGATCAGCAATTTTTAATATAGGGGCTGAAATAAGTTTTTTTTTCAATTGTTCGAAACTGTTTTGACATTTCTCAGTCCACACGAACTTAACACCCTTCCTTTGTAATGAGGTTATGGGATTTTCTATAGCAGAAAATCTCTCCACAAATCTGCGATAATAGCCTGCAATTCCCATAAATGATCTTACTGTTGAGACATCAGTGGGAACTGGCCATTCTTTAATGGCTTTTATCTTTCAGGGTCAACTGCCAACCCTTTTTCAGAAATTATATGACCCAGATATTGAATTTTATCTCTATAAAATTCACATTTGCTGAACTTGGCATATAGCTGGTTTTCTTTTAAAGTCTGCAACACTATTCTCAGATGTTCCTTATGTTCATCTTCATTTTTAGAATAGACTAAGATATCATCTATGAACACAAGAACAAATTTGTCCAAATACTTATTCAACACACTGTTCATCAGACACATAAATGTGGCAGGGGCATTTGTCAAACCAAAAGGCAGGACTACAAATTCGTAATGCCCATACCTGGTTCGAAATGCTGTTTTGCCGATGTCTTCTTCTTTAATTCTGAGCTGGTGATACCCAGTCCTTAGGTCTATCTTGGAGAAGACTGAAGCTCCTCTCACTTGATCAAAAATATCATCAATCCTAGGAAGTGGATATCTATTCTTAATGGTCAACTTGTTTAGTTGACGATAGTCAATGCACATCCTAAAAGTTCCATCCTTCTTTTTAACAAATAAAACAGGTGCTCCCCATGGAGACACACTTGGTCTAATGTAACCCTTATCCAATAATTCTTGCAGCTGCATCTTCAGCTCCATCAGTTCTGGCGGACTCATCCGATAGGGGGCTCGGGAAACAGGTGTGGCTCCCGGCACCAGATCTATAGAAAAGTCAATCTCTCTTTTGGGGGGAAGATGAGGAATTTCTTTGGGAAAGACTTCCTTAAATTCTCTGATGACTGGTATAGCATCCAGTAACTCTTCCTCTGTTTTCTGTTCTATTTCTTCTACATGCACTGCATAGACTTGGTATCCTTTTCTAGCCGCTCTTTTCAATTGTAAGGCTGATATTTGTCTTACTGAAATGGATTTTGGTTTTCCTTTTAATGTAAATGGTTTCCCTTCTTCATCCACACAATGCAGGGTTTTATCCTAGCAATTCATCACAGCTTTCTTCTTTTCTAGCCAATCCATTCCTATCAGCAAGTCATAGGATCCTCATGGAAATATGTTCAAATTTACTTCATGCAAAGCCATTTAATTTAGTCATTGCTGGGGCAATTTCTGTAACTTTTTCTCTTAGTTCCAAAGTACAAATGTACACCAACTATGACCGATGAAATTCATTTCTGTGCTTTGAATTTTACATTTTTCTACAATTCCAGGACTAATATAACTCAAGGAAGCACCTGGATCAATCAAAACAGTAACAGGTAGGTCAGAAATCTTACCCTCCATTTCCACCATGGTTGCTTGATGTTCTGCTTGCCGATTTTCCAAGGCTGCACTGATAGTTGGTATATTTCTGGCTATGTCATTTACCGTTGTTGCCTCTCGCTCTCTGCTGATCATGTGTATATTTCGATGAGGGCAATCCCTCATCATATGGGGTTCTCCACAGCCCCAACACTTCAAAGGTTCCTTCATTCTAACTGTCCCTTCCTTCTTATTGTTTCCTTCTACTTGTTTTGAAGCCACTTGGGACTGAGCAGTTTGACTTTCTTTTGGTTTATTGAATTTTTTCCGTTGATGATCTCTACCAAAATTTCTTAGATATGTCGGTTTTGGTCTTTTACCTTTGAACTCACCCTTGTTCAGCCAGCTCTTCCCTTGTTCAGCTTTACCTTTAAACTGCTGATAGCATAATCTTGCTTTTCTAATAGCTTCATCCATTGTCTTTGGGTTGTCAAACTCAATTTTCTCTTTGTACACAGTAGGTAAGCAATTCAAAAACCTTTGAACCTTTTCTTTTTCTTCCCTTATGTAAGGAACATACCTTAGTAAATTGGTAAACTTAGTGACAAACTCATCAATAGTGAGCTGTCCTAGTCTAAGTTCATGGAATTCTTTTGCTTTATCATCATAATAACATTCATTCAAATAACGACTTTTGAATTTAGTCTGAAAATCTTCCCAAGTAACTGTTTTTTCATCAATGGCATGAACCATTTTTGTCTCTTCCCACCACAGTGTGGCTTTTCCTTGCAGCTGATACACAGCTAATCTGGCCTTCAGATTGCTCTCATATTCATATACTTGAAAATACTTGATCATGTTTAGCAACCAAGCTTCAGCATCTTCCTCCTTCTCCCCATCATAGGAGGGAGGTTTGATCTTTCGGAACTCCCCCTGCAGTTCTCTTTTCTGTTTATGCTGTTGTCTCGCAGCCTCATCATCATCAGACTCATCCATCTTTCTTTTCCCGGAACCTTCGCCTTCTTGACTGTTCCGAGAAGTGAGTTCTCTGATGAGCTTTTCCTGCTCCTTACTGGCTGATGACAACATGTCATTCTGAATTCTTAGTTCAGCCAATTCTCGTTGCAGCCTGTGCAACATAGCCATTACCAGGGCATTAGGATCAGGAGTAGCAAACTCATCCCGCAGATCCACATAAATTCCTTCTCCTTCAACCATTTCAACTGTACACACTTACAACACAGATTAGCAAAATTTTATAAAATTTTCAGAAAAACAAAATATGTAAAAATCAGTGAGCACAAAATTGACAGCCCAAATTGTTGTAACTGGGGCTCCGATACCATTTTAACACCTCTAGTTAGAGAATTTTTTTTTTTTTTTTATACTTGGATTCCCTTGTTATCTACCTGGTCTACATCTGGAAATTTTGGATAATGAGCACAGATATTTAACTCTAATCCATCTTGCTAAGGTTTCTCCAACCCCTTAGTTTCTTTTTCTTGTCAACAGTATTGTACATTCCCACTGTATAACTTTCCACCAAGTGTATATATTTCTATATCTCCTTATATTACCAAGAGACATTCTTCTTTTCTATACCTAATATAATCATGGACTCGATGGACATACTGACTCTTCAAGGAAATCAGCTAATATATATATATATATAGTTAACACCTATATCTTTAACTTCAACTATAGATCTCATACATATCTCTTTGAATCCACTGGTATATAGATATATTAATACCCTCTTGTCATTATCATGGGATCCCCATATATATATATATATATATATTTATTTCTTTTTTTTTTTAACACCCATATATATATATATCTATTTATTTATAACACCCATATATATATATATATATATATAGTTCGTTACATATATATATATATATATAAATCACCATAGATAAGTATATATCAGGTATATCTAAACCTTTATCAAAGGTACTCATATATAAACATAATCTATACACCTAGACATAGGCACGGCATTTTCCATTATATGTTATTACTGAAGTCGTCTCACTATAACCATCATTATATTCCCTTTTGATATTATGATTGATTTTTTTTCCACGGGTGTATTCAACATGATATAATGCTATCTCGCCAATCCTTTGAATTATCACAGTTAGATATAATACCTGGGTACGTTCTGGACGCTGTGTAGGTCGAGGTATTGACCGCGGCGAAACCATTTGTTTACCCAACGAAAACTCTGCGATGTTTGTGCCACGTAACAAGGATTTAAGGACGGTTATGACTGTATGTTGACTAGCCTTTTACGCGAGTCACCATTTTCTATTCAGATATACCTAACTCAAATCTTACGTTCCGGAGGCGTGGTATTAAGTTTCTACCCGGTTTTCTAACTTGTAGAGTCAGAGCTCGAGAAGTTCTCAGTTTATACCGGAATGCATATATCCGCCTGTTTTAAATTTACCAGCGACACGTTGTTCTATTCCTTTGGTCAATAGTAATGTGTTGGTGTAACGTGTAGGTTTCATATTTTGATATGCAGGAACGGCGTTGCGCACAGGAATTTTGAGTACCCAGCGCCGCCCTTACAGCTCCCTGCTCATACTTGTGTGTTACGTGTAGATTTTTGGTGCGCTTTTCTGTTCGGCTAGGTACTGTGCAAGCCGAATAATGCAGGTTCAGTACCTGATTTGTATTTGTTTTCACATCTTCGGGTACCTAGCTGCCGATAAAGCTGAGTTGGGGTCAAATCGACCTTGGGATGCTCTGCACGCCTAGGGCAGTGGAATTAGGGTTTCTCATACCCTTCCATTGTCTTGCCTCGGCGGCATACACGCATGTATTCTTCTGAGCGGTAGTATCTATATTTATCCAGCTCAAGTTTCAGGGAGTCTCATTCTGGATGGGGCGATTGTCATTTACTTCAATTCGTTCAGTGAGGGAACTGATTTTTCTATGGAGATTTGATACCGAATTACCAGATCAGGTTGATGGGTGAGAGTTCCTGCGTGGCTTTCTGTCATTCTTTATCTTCTGTCATACAGTTTAATATCTTCCGGTCAGGTTATGTTTAGTCATTTACGAATTTGTATTGTGCAGGTACATGGAAGATGGGTTTTCAGGCTGCGCGCAATATGCCTCAAGAAGGGTACAACCCCTCGTTCAGTTTTTTTCCCCTATCGTTAAGCCGGCCCATGGTTAACTTATGCTCCATCGCACTGGCGACGGGTTCAAGCTTTCTTGGCTTTACAATGAGACAGCATTCCCCTTATTACCGGGCTGCTGTGTGTTTAGTATTAACAAATTGTATATTATTTTGTTTTCTATTTCTCCATTTAAATCTGTCGAAGAAAAGCTTTATTATCATTTTTCACACTAGTTAGCCCACATCGTAGTAGAGATCTAAGCGTTTCATTTAGGTGTATTGATTTTCCTAGATTTGGGTTTGATCTAGAACCCATGCTAACTATTAAACTGCTTTTATGGCTAAGTATTTCTGGATGTTGCGTAGTTCGGCTGTGGTTATGGTCCCCAGCGCTCTGACCGCTCACTTCTAACTTTAGCAACTTATCTTTGCGGTAGCTGGCACTATGGACTCGCTATCATCGTCAGGGAAAAAGCCGAACTCATCCGATGGTAACCTCCTGACCTTTACGCGATCACGTCTTTGTGTTTCGGTTTGTTTAATGTTAGTAATGTTCTTTATTGGAACTAGAATGTCCGCATGTCTGGGTAATTCCGTCCTACTGTCATACCTTGCACCAGAGAGATGAAGCGGTCCTAACCATCGCCGCGTCGATTCATCGTGTAAAGTATGACTGTAGTATTTGATACGCCTTTATTGTTTTCGGTTGTATTGTTACGAGCTGCTATCTATCACCAGTTGGTAGCTGAGGAGTAATATACATATGATAGATGATACGCATGTGGACAGTAGAGTTTCGCACGCCAGTAGTGGAGTTAGGTTTAAAATATACCATTGTTTTATAACCAACCACCCTATATGATGATTAAATAACCCTTAAAACGTCGCGGACGTTGATAGTTGTACTGATCGAGGGTCTCTATATTAACACTAGGCCACGATATAATAATACAACTAATCGTTGTGATTTATCATGATTGGATCGTGCGCCATGCAGCGTCGATCAATGGTTCTTCTATATATATAGTTTTCCTCCCCGAATTATTATGTTATAATAGTTGATTTTAATGAACCATTAGATTTTCTCACGACATTCCCACTTTTTTTTTTTAAATATAAGTTCATATATATATATTTGTTTCATAAATATGTTCCCTTTTTTTTTAACACACATTGTTGAAATCTATTATTTGTATTTATATTGCGCGGGTGACATATAAAATTTAGGTATATATATATATATATATATATGGCTCATTTGTGGTCGAACTAACAAGTACCTAAACGTGTAATGTTTAATGCTTGTTAGTAAATATATATAATTTTGGTCTTAAATGCATATATATAGGTAATTTTATAGTTCAATTGATGATATGCCTTGAGGATAGATTATCTCCATTACCCTAATGTTTGTATCAAGGGTTAGAGATGAAGGTAAGACACAAAATAATTTATAATTGCTATGAGAAATTTAACCCTTCTATAGTGTAAAATTTACTTCGTGGTTTAATAAGAGTCAAACTACATATTCTAGAATACTTGCTTGTAAATTCTATTTTATTCAATGGTGCTTGACTAGAGAACCTTAATTATAAGGCAATTATTTTGCTATGTTACAGGTTTTCAAGGAGTAGAATGTATTTAGATATGCAATCTATACCCTTATAAATGGTATAATGCTCATATATGCAATCTATAAATGTTATAAATGTTAGAATGCTCATATCTGCAATCTATATTCTAATATCTTGCTTTCTTCCTTTCTGCTACATACCATGTATATTTGAGTGCTACTATAATGTTTCTCTAGCATACCCATAAGCATATCCTATCATTTTTGTGTCTACAGGGAACATAACAAAAATTAATTATCTGTAGAGGCCAAGTAACTTCAGATTTAAACCGACCTTGGTTTAGAGTTTCTGGAGTTTCTCTCTATGGACTTCTGGTCTACAACTAAATAGAATCTGGAAGGTGAATGCCTTAAGATAGATTCTGTTAAATGTAGTACTAACATCAATCCTACAATTTCTTTTAAGTTTTATATGTAGCTAATTTATACCATAATACATCAAAATGAACAATAATTTCAGAACATACCAAAGTCTGCAAATAACCAACCTCCCAACCTTAGAGTCCTCTTTGTCTCCCAGGACTCACCCCCGAGCAGAGATCACCTCCTAGAACAGATCAACCTCTGATCTGCCTAGGAGCAGCTTATTTAAGCTCATATTTCCCCAAAGCATGTTTCTAATTCTACGTCCAGAATAGCAGGATGCTTTCTTTCCTGTTTAGCCTAGGCTTCCCATTTTGGGACTCTTTAAAGTTGCTTTAAGCTTTTCCTCAGCTTTTCCAGCTTTTTCTCACCTCTTCCCAACTACTCCTCTTCATTGGGGAAATTTAGATTCCTCCTCAAATCTAAATTAATTTCTTTCAAGGATTTTTGAAAGATTTTTGGGGATTTATTGCCTTATCCATCCTCATGGATTTGGCAAGTGATCTCTAATTCTCATCTTGGTCAAAATGCACAATCATTTTATTTATTTCCTCAAATAAAATATGCAATTACATTCACACCACACTTATCCCTTGGGGTCCACCCCCTTAGGATTTAAGTTCAAATGTCTAACTTTTAAGAATTCAACACACAAATTGGGGGTGTTACACACAAATTATGTAAAAAACAACTTTCAAAGCGGTAATTGATATGTGAAATTCAATTTAAGAAAAAAAAAATATAAAAATGTAAGTTCACCAAATTGCGCTTTACATGGTGGGAGCACAGTTGGTATAAAATTGAAAAAAACACATTGTCATTAAAAAGGAAGTGAAAATCCATTTAAACAAACTCCATTTAAACAAAAATTTGTTGAAGTCCCCACATTTTAATTTTACAAAAATGTGAAGTTCACCACTTGCTTGAAATGTGAAGTTCATCAAGTTGCACTTTACATGGTGTTGTGGGAGGACACTTGGTATATAATTGAAAAAAGCACATGGTCATTAAAAAATACACATTTATAAGTACAAAATACACACATATCCAAGATATTTTACAATCTCCATCAATAAATTTTGAAGCAGAGAGTGTCAACACTAATTCATGTTTGAGAGATGAATCTTGGATTTTTGAAGAAGGACGTCTCAAAACTAATTCATCTTTGAGAGATGAATATTGAATTTTTGAAAAAGAGCATCTCAAAAATAATTCATCTTCGAGATATGAATCTTGCATTGGCATTGCCCCATATAATTCTAATTCATTTATTAATTCATCTTTTATAGATGAATCCTGAATTGGCATTGCCCCACGCACTAGATCAACATACATCTTATTCACATTTTAACAATGTCTTATACTAAAAAATTGAAATTGGCTAACAATATTGTTTGTTTGTTATTGGCTTGGCTAGATAGGTTAGGTTAGGTTAGTTTAGATTAGGTTAGGCAAGGCTCAGCAAGGGAAGGCAAGGCTAGGAGAGGATAAGCTAGGTTAGGCTAGGATAGGTTAGGTCAAGTATGGTAAGATTAAGTTAGGTAAGGTTAGGTTAAGTTAGGTTATACTAGGTTTGTTTAGGTTAGTCTATGCTTGGCTAGGCTTGGATTTGTTAGGTGAGGTTAGTTTAGCTTAGGATAGGATAGGTTAGGCTATGCTTCGCTAGGCTTGGCCTCGATATGTAAAGTGATTTTAGGTAAGGTTACGCTAGTCTAGGTTAAGTTAGGTTAGGTTAGGTTCAGTTAGGTGATGCTAGGCTAGGCTAGGCTAGGTTAGGCAAGGATAAGATAGGCTAGGCTAATTAAGGCAAGGCAAGTCTAGGATAGGCTAGGCTAGGCTATGCTATGCTAGGCTAGATTAGGCTACACTAGGTTTGGTTAGGTTAGGCCAAGCTAGGTTTGGTTAGGTCATTTTAGCAAGGTTTTTCTAGGCTAGGCTAGGAAAGGCTATGTTAGGCTAGGCAAGGCTATGATAGGAAAGGCTATGGTATGCTAGGCTACACTAGGTAACGTTAACCTAGGTTGGTCTAGGTTAGGTTAGGCTAGGTTAGGCTAGGTTACACTGGGATAGTTTAGGCTAGGCGAGGTTAGGCTAGGCTAGGCTAGGATAGTTTAGGCTACGCGAGGTTAGGCTAGGTTGGGCTAGGTTAGGTTAGGCTAGACTAGGTTAGGCTAGTCTAGGTTAGGCTAGGCTAGGTGAGGTTAATCTAGGCTAGGATAAGCCATGTTACACTAGGTTACGCTAGGCTAGGATAAGCATGGTTAGGCTAGGATATGCATGGTTATGCTAGGAACACTATGCAAGGCTAGGTTAGGCAAGCCAAGGTTAGCTTAGGTTAGGCTAGGTTAGCTTAGGCTACACTAGGTTAGGTTTGGTTAGGATAGTCTAGGCCAGTGTAGCCCAGGCTAGGCTAGGTTAGGCTACGTTAGGCTATATTATGCTAGGATATATTAGTCTAGGCTAGGCTAATTTATGTTACTTTAGGTTACATTAGGCTAGGTTTGGCTAGGGTAGGTTAGCCTAGGATAGCTTAGGCTTAATTAGGCTAGGCTAACGTCATTGCTCCATTGTGTGGGAAAATTTCCCTTCTTCTAAGATCAATTTTTTAGAGTAGTCATCCTAAATGATATTTTTATGAGTGTCTTGTATGCATTCCACAAGTGTGACTTCTTGGAAAGAATATTACCAAACTCCTATTTATTTTAATATTTTATTCTATCTTTCAGCTCCTTCAACTTCAACTAAAAATTATTCACCTGATTTCTAGCTTCAGTGGCGATCTCCTTCTACCATATTTCCACTTTATATAGGAAATTCAGGTTCTAGAGCTAAAATATTTCGAAGTGAACATGTCATTTTCTTGAAGTTGTTTCTATGTCCACCACCATACAAACATATGAAGAGTTGTATACATATTTTCAAACATGATAAGTAGCCAAAAAAGTGGACACTGTTAAACGGACCTATCTAGTGATGCACCACTAACATCTTTGGAGTCAACGCTTGCTATACAGAGGTAACCAATGATCCAAATTACAAAATAGCACCCTCAATTTCTTGTAACATAGCATAAAAATTATATAGGGTGTGCTCTAACTATAGTAAGCTTCCTAGTACACTACTATTTGAATGAATTTGAAAAATTCCTAGAATATTAGGTTGTTAGGGATTAAAAATGTTGCTCAATTCCCATCGTTCTTTTGTTCTATATTTTAGAAAAACCCTAAAGCTAAAAGTTCGCAGGGTTAATATTTGGGAAACATCTACTAAAATGTGGTTAAATTTATGGAACTTAGTAATACATCATTTATAACTGTAGGTTGTTGATGTATGGTTGTCATTGATGTCAATCTAAGCAACACCAAGTAATGCCAACAAAACGACATGGAAATTCAGGATGTTTCAATTCAAGGTCATCCTTGTTCGATTCTTCACATCAAGATATTTCCGACGGTATGTGGCACACCACAAGAGGCCTCATGATTTGTGAGTTATGTGTAATTGAAGATGGAGGACCAAATATATGGGTAAAAAACCCAAAGGGTGGTGATGTGGCACCCTATCATTGGCTATCACAATATGATCATGAAATTATATCCACTATTTATGCTTGGAATATTGCAGGGATTAAAATTTGTCTCGAATAAAAATTGAAATCCGCCCTAAGAGATGAATGTCACATTCCTTGGGCTTCAAGGTATTCTTCATTTTTTTTTTCCCAATAAAGTGAAAAACAACCTACATATTTATAAGACCCTCCTAAGTCTATAAAAGGAACTTAATCTATAATTGAAGTTAGGAACTAAAATAAAAATTAACTGAATAATTGATCTATGAAACTTACTTCGGCCCCTATGGAGAAATTTTCAAATCAGAAGAGAGGGTTTGATGACAAGGGTTTTTCGTTTGGTTTTGATTGGTTTTGGGATTCATTTGAGCAAGGTTTCTTGCAGGTTGAAGATCAAGATTCATGGCTAAAAAAAGTTTGTTTGGTTGAGTAGCATGTCTTTTTCTGCCCTCATTAAGGCTTCATTCTCTAATGCTTTCATTGTTTTGAAGGAAGAATTATTCAGCCCTCTTAGGGCATCAAATTATGAAATGGGAAGTGTCTCTTTGTCGCTTGAAGGAGTCCAAGGCCAGCAAAGATTGTTACAGAACTACTACAAGCTATATATCCTTTTAATGAAGAATAATGGCTAGTATAGTTCTTCAAGTTTATTTGTCCTATGGAAAAATGGTCTAATGAAACAAAAGGATCAGTCTCAACTCGATCCTTATACACTAAAAAGCAGCGAGGAGTATTGACTATGATTACAGGAATTTTTTGTGGTGTCACTGTAAGAATGAAGTACTAATCCTAGCCATAACACTAAAAACATCATCCTGCCTTCCTTAAGGACGTAATTTTGAGTATTCTATTCCCTCATCATATATGTGGAACTGTTAAAGGACTTGCCTGAAGTTAATGGAATATAAAATGTATGGTTCATTGGTATAATTTTGAGAAACCTTTTATTGCTAATACAAATTTCTTACAAGCACAAGAGATTTTCATGTATAGTGACAAGTTTTTGAAGGTTTTTCATCCATTTCAGTACTTCAACTCTTCTAGATCAGTGACGAGTATTAACCTATGTAGCTAATTCTGAAAATGAGTTCTTTTGTTCGGAACTGTTAAAGGAATTTTCTGAAGTTAATGGCATATAAAATGTATGGTTCATTGGTATACTTTTGAGAAACCTTTTATTTCTAATACACATTTCTTACAAGAATAAGATATTTTTGTGTATAG
This sequence comes from Pinus albicaulis, assembly GCA_034641835.2. Taxonomy (NCBI): domain Eukaryota; kingdom Viridiplantae; phylum Streptophyta; class Pinopsida; order Pinales; family Pinaceae; genus Pinus; species Pinus albicaulis. The sequence continues at coordinate 423,115,926 of CM076572.1, forward strand.
TCACAAGTTTTGGAAGGTTTTTCATCCATTTCAGTACTTCAACTCCTCTAGATCAGTGAAGAGTATTAACCACTGCAACTAATTATGAACATGAGTGCTTTTTTGAGGTTCCTCAAGGGATAAATTCTAAGCATAAGGGATTGTTTACAGATGTGTTTGTAGGAGCTATCCCTACAGCCTTGTTTGGAAAATCCATGGTGAATCTAACCAAAGAACTTCAAGATTGAAACTCACCTATTCTGAAACATTGTAGTGGAACCATAAAGAAGGGAAATACCTTTGTTTCGATGTCTTGATTTTGTGGCATCTCAATCTAGCAATGATTTTTGGTTCCTTTGTATATTCCTGGGAATTCATTGTTGACCTAGTCACATCTTTAAGTTCAAATCTTAAATATTACCTAATCACCAATATTTTACAAATATTTGTTTGATGTGACGCTTATCAATTTTCAATTGGTTATGTTTGAAGCTTTCGTCGAAGTCCATAAGCATACTCATTATTGTTTACATCAAAGCCAAATTTAGCTACTACATGTGCATCTTAAGAAACACATTTTGTGGATAATCTGAATAGTTCAGTCTTGTATATACCTATGACCTGTCACCTCGAGACTTAAAGTGGTATAAATATCAGTGCATTACAAGTGATATTACATCCTAAAAGGAGGCTAAACTAAGACAACAATATAACACAAGTATGAAAGTTGTCTTTGAGTCACGTTGATCATCTAACTCTTGGACAGTTTAGCATACAAATATTTTTTGTCATTAAAAAGGAATAAAATTATTGGAATAACCATCAATTCGCAGTCAGAACTACAAAGTAGAAGACATTGACATCACCACAATTTTTCAAGAAGCAAATATTCTCTTAGGATTGGAGTAGCGTTGGTTTGTGCATTTAAGTAGCATGTGTACAGTATGATCTAGCAGTCAGGGAATTATTGAGCAATCATCACCTACGGGCATAAACATCAACACATTTGGCTATAGTAAACAAGTAAGGGCATTGAGTAAGGATTTTCATCATACTCTAGAGTTATGGTTTTGTACAAAATATATTGTTTGGATTTTAGAATTATTTGCAGCAGTCTATCATTGTAGGTGGGCCATTATCCCTAGTACGGGGGCCCATAATTGTTTTCAAATTTACTATCATTTTAAGGGTGGTTGGGTGGTGCTAGGTAAGTTGTTGAACTCACGTTCAGGTAGGAGCCTGAAAACACTTCAAGGTGATCAGGTGGTTGCTAAAAATGGAAAATAGGGCCTAATTCCACCTTCGAACAACTCATTTGTTATAGATGATGATTGCATTAAATTCCTCTTTCTGAGAGGACAAAAATTGATATAAATATCATCCAATTTTCACTAGCAAAAGTGTGTTTTTGGATTTATGCCCACACATGTGCAAATTGTTCAAGTCAGCCACTTCATCATGTATATGGAGAGGATATTGTAATCAGCTACAAGTTTGTGTTGAACAAGGTGATAAACAACTCTTTATTAAGTAACTCATATTTGAAGGGAGATGTTGGAGGAACAAACATCATGCCATCTCCAGTGCCTAAAATTTTTCACTTTAATGCCCATACACTTTGCTATGAACCCCAACCCTACTAACACCTACTGTTGAAAAATATGTAACCTTTTAGTTTAAGTTGCGGTGTCAATGTTTCTTGAAAAAAAGTTGAAAGAAAGAAAATATTATATTAATTTTCAATGGTAATCACAACTAGTTAATGTGACTATTTAAGTATAAGTAAAAAATTGAACCTCGAAGCTTGCTTAGTTTAAAATTTTAAATAGGGTACCACAAAAAACACAACAAAATGATAAGGTAATTTCTAAGGAGGTAAAATTTATTCAGTTGAGGCTACTGAAAATGAGTCTAAGGAGGTAAAATGTATTGAGTTCAGGCTTCTAAAAATGAGAGTTCTTGTTTTATAGATTGATTTTTGTAATTTTGAATTCATGGGAAATTACAAATCACTCATTTACATTATCAGAATAAACAGTTAAAGTTCCTAGCCAAGAATTGTGAGTTACAATGCTCTCGTTGATGCATTCTTGAGGGTTGATGACAGTAAGCTAGCCTCTGAAATAATCAACAAGATATTTAAAAATAACATAGATCCCTGTCAACTAAGATTTCTTTGATAAATGGTCAGTACAGTTATCATGCAATCATGTGTTCACAAGGAACATGTTTTCGGTATATGCTACATCAAGACATCCATGCAAAAAAGAAGTAAGTTAGCCATGTACATGGGAGATACATCATTCATGAAGAGGATCTAGCAAGCCATATTTATAGCTTTCTTAGAACCTTTGGACTGCAAAAAAGCATGGTTGCAGAGTACTGCAAACGATCTAACTCACACTAAAAGAGAAAGACTAGTCCTATGGTCTAACTCGCATTAGAAATCAAATCCTTACCGAGAAAACATTATCTAGATTTTTCATTCAGACCTGGCACTTAAACCAATGGAAGTCCCTCATGGGCATGTTTTTTGCAGTGATTCTTATTATTAACTAATAAATATATAATTAAACAATAAAAACGAAATGCAGATAGCTACCTCTTGAGTGGAATTAGTAGCCTCTGGAAGCTTATCCTCTGGCACAGAGCCTTGAGTGGGCTTAGTCGCCTCTGGAAGCTTATCCTCTAGCATGAAACCTTAATATTGCTGGTCTGAGTCCATGCCAATTTCCTCTGCATCCAATTTTCCTATGTTGGGACTCTCAGAAGCCTGGATTCCATGCCAATTCGAAGTATTTTTTTAGGGTTTCTGGCATTTTTAGGTACAACTGGATCAGCACAATCCATCTGTGCTAGAGCATCTGGCTGGTGACCTCCTATGGTTTTAGGACATTTTATTTTATTGTGGAAGTCAACTCATTTCTTCTCTCTTTTTGTTTATTTTCTTCAATGATTTTGGGGTCGAAAAGGCACTTGTCGGGATTCGATGTATCAGAGCATATTGGTGTAGACATTATCTCCCATGCCTTTGGCTTTTTCTACCTCTATGGAATCCTAAAAATACAGGCTCTTGAGTGCCTCATTACACTTGTCGATATGTATTTTGAAGTTGTGAAAAGAGATGGAGGGCTTGGGATGGGTCGTCGCCCAACAATGTGGGTAATCTTGAGCAGTTTCTTTTAGTAGAAGGAAATAAATCACCGGACTTCAACCAAATGTATCAAAGAAGACTTGCAACAAGCACTCAAGATAAATTTCTCGACTTCCTGCATCCTTCCTCCAAACCTGCGACAGTATGGTTGCATCTTTCCTCCTTCCATGGATGAACCATGCAATCAGAGGGAAATGAACGAGGGAATTCAAACTTTTCATATTTGAAAATTTTTGACATTTTGAAATGAAATACATGTGTTTTTATAAGGCCTCAAATTCCATTAAATGAAATGTGTAAGTATTTATATTTGGGTTAATAAGGGGTTTGGGTAAATAATCGTTATTGTTTATTACAAATGGTTATTAATCAAGTTAGGTCTAAGACATTTATTTAAATTATTAATTATATAAAATTGTTGAATTTCAATTTCATAAATTATTATTTCAGAGGATTTTGGTTGATTTTTTAATATAATTATGTGATATTAAAGATGAATTATGGTAACTTAAAAATAAGCTTTATGTGGTTAAAATGGAAGTAGTAATGTTATGTTATGAGTGATTATTTTCAATGAAAAGTTTTGTTTAATAAGGATAACTCATCTATGGACATTTTCCATGATGTTTAAGATGGAGTCAATATAGGAAAGGTGATACTTAAAGAGCTCCCATGTGCTTTAGAAAGTTTATATCTATTTTTTTATAAACATTAGAGGTGGAAAAATATCCTAAGCTCTAGAGCTAAGTTTGTTCCAACTTAGCGATATCTTGAACAACAAATTGTTTTTGACTTCAAGGATATGATAGAAATTTGGTGGGTTTTAGGATAGTCTTGTCATGAAATAAATGTAATGTAGTTACTAGGTAGGTAGGGGGAACCATTTTGGTGGAACTTGGCCATAAATGGGACATATATCCATACATAGTTTTTTAAGAATAAGTACACCTAGTGGATTATCATTGTAGGGGAATCACTTTAGGATCTAAGCTAATGTGCACACACTAACTAAAGGGATATTAGTGAAACCCACAAAAGTATTATAAGTGATTTTATAGAAATAGGTGTTCTTGTGTTCTCATTGGTTAGGTATGGGAAAATGACAATAAAGTAAGAGAAGTTATAGGTTCTTTTATAGAAATAGGTGTTCTTGCACTCCCATTGGTTAGGTATGGGCAAATGATAATTGGGCGTATCGGTGGAGCGAGGTGGGGTGAGGGTTTAAAGGTATTAAGAAGTATACAATTAGGTATTTAATAAAAGTAGGGAGCCTTAATAGGAAATATGTATTAGGAGGGGGATTCAAGAAAATGATTTTGGGAGATCTTTATCAATATCTATGGAAATTGAGGGTATTATTTAAAATCCCATGAATGCATGTGCTATGTCACAAGTTCGAAAGTGAAGGTATTATGAAATGAACAGATCAACCTACTCCTACAATTGATGTGCTTGAAAATGAATGGTTATTTTCTCAATAAGATGTTATTTTTTTCTTTATATTGTTATGCTTAAAAATAATATAACTTGAATTCTTCATTAAATTTATTTTTTGTTACCACCAATCCACATATTTGATCCTAAGACTTGCCAATAAAATCTTCTCTTCCGACATTATTTTTTATTTTTTTTTGGGTTTGTTAGCTATTCGAGACTTCTGGGACTTGCAACATTATTTTATATATATTTTTTGGTTTACTATCTATCAGTGACTTGCGAGACTATCTTGTTGTCTAATAAACTACAACCCAGGGGATAAGCTATCAAAGTTATTTGGGGTTTGCAAGACTAGCTTGTAGTTGTCTAATAAAACATGACTCATGGGAATATAAAATATCAAAATAATTTGAGATTCATAGCTATCCAAGTCCACAACAACCCTCAACATGGATAAATTTTCGGTGCCATAGCTTTCACAAGTATGGTGATCAATTGGTCAGAGACTTCCCTGTAGGAACTAGCAGGAGAGATCGTTAAAGGGTAGTCTATAGGAATGATTATCGGGCTCAGGTAGCTGATCAGTTAGAAGGTGGTGAGAAGGAACATATGGAAGAGGTGGTGCATTAGCAGGAAGAGGGGGTTATCCCGATGGAACGGATGGAGGAATAGATTGAACAACCGTATATCCCTCTTGTCGATGAGATATTGAACCAAGCATAGGACACTCAGGTTTTAGTGGAACCTACACTGGACTTGGTGGGTACTGTCACTCCATCCCTTCCTTCTATTCATGATCCTCTTGATCTGTTATTAAATGTTATTCAATTTCTCGGTCCTTCCAGGCCCCTAGTAAATGAGCCATTGTGCATAAAAAATATTTCTATAATTATTAAAAATATAAAGTTATAACATACCAGCTCATACTCAAATAGAATATCTGTATTAGCATTCTTCTTATGTATCTTCTTGATATTCCATCAGGCGGTAAACATCTGTACCAACATCGATTCGGCTTAGGTGTTGAAATGATCAACGATGTCACCATCATCATGAATTGTGTCATTTTCAATAATATCCTCATCAACATTGTCATCAATTATATCACTAAAAAACTATTGAAGATCCACACAAATATGGTATTTATTTTCGGTTTCTAATATGTTGAAATAAATGACATAAGACCTCATTTCCCATGACAATTCATTGGAGGTCAGGTCGGTGATAGTAACACCTTCTTCTACCCTTAGAATGGTCTATGAGGCAAGCGGGGGGTGTTAAAAATTTCTTTTGTTGTCTTATCTATATTGGATAATGGATTCCACCCATATCGGTAAGTTGGGGTTCGCTTCGATTCTTCCTTCTTCTTGGTCATTTAAAAAATGATTCTAGTCATTGCCTAATCATGGTCTAATTCATGAATGAATGTAGCAATTTTAACTTCTTGTTAAACACGATATCTTAATAATAGGAGAAACATTTACTAGTTTCAAAATCATGGTTGTAATAAGGGTTTGTGAGCTCTTGCATGTTGCATGATACCATGTTCATTTATTTTTATGGCTTCACTTTCTTCTTCCTTCACACCTTAGAAAAGGTGTCAAATGATTTGGGAAGTGATAACAATTTTTTTATACAAGGTAGAAATATCATTTGAACTTATGTTCCATAGATTTTTGTGGGTATCGTCCAGCGATCGATGGACAATAATTTGGTTGTCGAGAGGTCGAAGTGGTTCTATAGGACCCCACTTCTTACATAATAACATATTTAGATATTCTTGGTGTCTCTCACGATTGCCATAGAATTGCTAATATTGTTTGAGTTAGGCTTGGAGAGGATGAGGGAGATGTGATTTTATTAATGTGGGTAAATTAATTTTTTCATGTCTATATAAAATTCCTATTTTTAACAAATCTATTCATATTATTGTTTTCATGCAACATTAACAAGGCCTATTGGTCCTAATGTGATGTTGAAAGGGATATGAGTGCAAAGGAGTAGGGGGGAATAATTTATCCTACAGGGGAGACTTTGGTACTCTAAGTGTTGGGGAGATTTATGTATGACACATCTTGATGTCAACTAAGCGTAAGCCCCCAAATGTACAAAAAATATTTTTGATCCATTAAAATTTCAAGATTGATGCATTCTATTTTTGAGGGAATGGGTTAAAGATATGAAATAATTCATTACATATATTTAAGTGTCCCATTGTGGAACAAATGATTCTATAAATGTTCAAAAGCATAAGGGAATTCCACCTATAAGCTCATTAAATAAATTTTAGAACCTTCTTAAGTTAAAAACCATTCATTCGGCCTTTCTTGAAAAAAAACAACCATAGTGTTTTGAGACATCCATATATAGGCACCTATGAGGATATACTTCATGACAATTATTTTCAATCCAAAAATGTAAATGAAAATAAAATTTAGCTGGGCAATGAATAGCCATGAAACTCAATCCATGGGGTCCTAAGATTTTCATATTGCCTACTGGCAACAATTTGGGACAAACTTTAGTGGGATGTGATACCAAATACATTAACATTCCCTAACATTGTTTCTATTATCAAAATGAATATCAACTTGTTTTCTTGAATATCAACATGAGTTTGGGGGGGATTTCATTACCTTGTGTATTGCCTTTGCTATACTATTCCATGGGTCCTTGGGAAGAACCATTTTTTGAACTCCTAAGTCAATCTCTCCTTGTGTAATTTTGGAATGATAGATACACTGTGAATGAATGGTAATTTAATTAAACCCATGCATAGTTGTGATAAGTTTGAAGGCCACAACCTCAAAGCTCATATAATCTCACTAAAATTATACAATGTACATTTTACGGTGAGAAAAAAACATCTAATATGACTATATCTTTTCATAACTTGAAAACATACTAGAACTTAATTTATTTCATTCATTGACTATTTGATTGAGAGGAATTGTGATATAAAATGACATATTTCATAAAAAAATAAAGAGATAATGATTTTATATTAAATGGTTAATATCATCCTTTCTCGCTTTTATTTTCAGCGTTGAAAAAAAGAAATCCCTTTAAATGTATTGGAAAACATGAGTGAAATTGATTTAGATTGAAACCATAACTTCATTTTTACATTATTTCTTATAAACTTATCTTTCTTTACGATGTTTAATCACAATAAAAATTCCAGTTAAAAAATGTATAAAAATAATATAAATATTATTTGGTAGAAATATACTTATAATATTATTATTAGGTGTTTTTTAAATTTGCAATCCACCATAAGTTGTGATATCAAAACTAGTTCAATGCACTTGTACCTAAACTTGTTTTATAATATATTAATCAAATGATGAATATTTGATTTCATTATGCTATAATATAAATGATGTATTTAATTAAAAAAATAAATACCATGAATATTTTTAAATATTTAATATTAAATTTTCTTTTTTGAAAAAAAAAAAGAACTTTTAAATGTGTAAATATGAATAAACTTAATTTAAATGGAAAATAAAATATTATTTTATATGAATCTCTATTCTTTTACTCTCATATAAAGTCCACTAAACCTCAAAAAAAAATATATGTAGTGAGAAAAATAACGTTTAGTATATCTCTTAATTTTTTCATAAATTAAAATCATAAATTTAATTTTCCCTTTATATCAAACATTTAAACTAAAAAATAATTAACCTAACTTTCATAAATTATACTTGAACTTAATTACTTTCATAAATTTCAAACAATAGAACCAAAAATTAATTAAATTTCACCATCTCATCCCCCATGGAAGAAGATACTAGAACATCAAAACCCATACCCCAACTTACAATTAGCCAAAAGAATGCCATGATTTTCATAATGAGAAAAAATTATAGTACATTCTTTGAATTAGAATATAACATGAAGTATGAAGAAATGTTTTAATCATACATTGAATTTTCCTTGAGAACCCCTACAATAAGCAAATAATTCAGAATATGCATTCTGATATGAAAATTTCTTGACGCAAACATCAAAATATAGTTGAGATAGTTAAACGAACACAAATGTTTCTCACAATCCTCGATCCATAGACGAGTTCAAAAATCCTAGACCAATGACCAAAGAAAAACAATATTGGGAGAAAACGACTTACTTCCTTGTTGGAGCGAAGAAGGAGTGTCTCTATAAATTTCGATCTCCAGAACAAAATCTGTAGGTGCAACTTCCACATCAGCAAATGCACTCCACCACTTCATCCTTAAGACATGAACAAGGGAATAACCTATAGTCACAATACAAAAACACCCTCGGATAGATTTAACTCCATAAATTTGTACATGATTTTCCCACCAAAAATAGGGAGGTTGAAGTCTTGACCTCACATGTCACCCCTCTCTTCTTCGTAGAATGCTCAAAACACCATCGTAGGAGCCAATTTATAAAAAAAGGTGGCCATATGTTACCACTCATGTGATTGCATGATGGGGGCGAGTCACATCCTGCGGTCATAAATTCCCATAACATGCGAGGTGAGTGCGCTAACTCCCCTAGGGATCCTTATCAATGTTATTCACACCCCGTTAGGAAGATCAATGGTCATTTTTAATTGTGACAATATATATATATATATATATATATATATATATATATATATATATATATATATATATATATATATATATATAATATTTATAAATAAAATCAAAATATTTAATATAAATTTATAATAATTTTAAATTAAATTTAAATTAAAAATTAAATTTATCTTTATATTTGATAAGATGTTATATATACATAAAAAATTTCAATATATTTGATATATTATACAAATATGGACTTGAAATAAATTATTTATACAATCAATGTGTTTGACGATTGCAGTACGAATACATTATATTCTAACATCCAAATTGTCTTGTTTTATAAAATAAATTATTTAAATAATTAATGAGGAATTATCTTGTTGATTATGAGTTATTAATTTTTCGGCTAATCGTCGCAAAACGCGACGTTAGTCACCGAAAACTTCGCAAGACCAACGATTTGGAGGGCAACCATTGCAACAGAGCATGCGGTCTAACCATCCTCACCGGTGGTTTTCGGCTAACTATTGCGAGAACCGACGTTTGTATTGAAACGTCGCAAGACAAACAAGTATTTCTATACGTGCAATAGCGATAGTTCTCCAAATATTGCAGTGTCGTGTCATACAAATGTTGCGAAGATCGATCTCGTGTCCCAAAACGTCGGTGTTTCGACAATGTACCTAAATGTTGCAATACCAGCGGTTTCCTTATACGTCGCTATAGTGAAATTTGTTGATGGGATTTAAAAAAATAGAAAAATTAGGGTTAATCTTTGACAATACATCGAAAAGTGTTGGAACTAAAGTGTCGAATGTTGACCAAATGTAATGGTGTGTCGACCCTTTCCTCCATAGGTTTCATCACCTTGCCCCCTTGATCATACGACTCTTCTAGCGAGCTTCTGTCTATGTTTTACCGGTTCTGACACTCTTGAGCGGGGAGCATTTCGTGTGTTGGTATTTCCAATTAGATTTGTGGCCCATTTGCCAATGCGTAAATTATGATCCTTTCAAGATCATATGATCTATCGGAAAAAGGTCACAAAATGAAAACATTTTGTTTCTTTTCTGCTTCTACTTCTTTGAAATATTTAACCATGTGAGCATCGATAGTGAGCGAGAAGTGAGTCCTAATTTGTTCTTGTGCTTGCGGGGACTTGGAAAACTTTCTTGTCATGCGGTAGCACACTTCATGGGTATTTTATTAGTGACTAAGCACAGGGTAGTGCGTGAGGTGTGTTGAATGGCCCGAATATAATAAAGTACTTTCTACAATAGGAAACAAGTTGGCTACTTGAGTTTATCGTGTCCATGGTCATGGACACTGAGTGTCTTTATAAGCAGCTTCTGTGAAATTATTAGAATGAAATTATGAAATTGATTCTATATCTTGTTTATTATTTGGAATCAAAATACACTCTGGTCTTTGTGAATTGGTCCTCCATGCCTCACATCCCAGTTGTGGAGCCACCACTTCTTAAGCGACATCTTACGTATCCCCTAAATTCAAAAGTTAGGAAGCCATGTAGAATTTAGATGCACACCCTTCTTCGAGTGCCTATCTCGCAGTATATTTGGCTTTGAGGTCGCTACTATTAGGTTAGGCGAAAGTTGAACGGTTTCATATATATTGATAGTGTACATGAGGTACCCAAGTCCCATTGAAAGTGGTGGCATCACATTCGATACATACATCCTACACATCAATTCTCCCACAAACTTGTAGACTTTCACAAGGGCCCTCTGTTTTATATTTTAAGTCCATTTTAACCTTAAACTTCTCGAGGGTCCTCCCACCGTCCCTTCAAGGTCTTTGGTATCGTGCTTAATGAGTGGCTACCCAATCATCATTGAAATTTTTCTCGGGTGGGGGAGTACATAGTAGACACATGTCTTTCCCCATGAGGTTAGCAAATGTCTTCACAGGCGATCGCGGATGACATAAATCCTGAGTTAACGAAGTTTGGAGGATCCATTCAATAACACTCTACACATGGGAATATGGGAGGATGAGTGCATGCGTAGTGAAGTTTGGATCTCTTTACGAATGTACATATGGGTACGCAGGTCTTCTAGGAACTCGGCTTTTTGAGCTCTTGATATACCTCGTACCAACTCATCTTGTCCCCTTACCCAAACACATAGGCGTGTCGCCATAGATAGGGGTGTGGAAGGAGGCGTGCCTTCTTACGAAATCTCTACCTGCGGACTCTTGTTTCTCTTATGTTCTTTAGGCCCCATATTGCTTAAGGGCGAAGATGGAGACACCGCCTCGACTCGGCCGATATTCCCTTGCATTTCATAGAAATAATCCCGCGATAAGGCGGACAACATAATTACAAATATGTCAAGAGCGATGGGCAAATTAACTAACTACTCCAAACTGAGTCGCTGTATTGCATGCTAATAATGTACGAAGAAGTGGCGAGCTTGCGACTTAGCGAGCCTATGAGCTGAGTTGCAAGGTCACTAGGTCACGGTGGCGTGAACTCATAGGAAACTATGGTCGACTTGGCGACTTACGACAGAGTACAACGGCATAAAGTTACAAGGAACTGACTTTCTTGACTTGGAGACTTGCGGCGGGTCTCGGAAGGTCGCGAGTAAATTAGGCGATTAAGCGGTGATTATTGACTTGGAAACTTCGCAAATCGATGACCAAGTCACGAGGTCACGGGGTCACTTGGTCGCTAAGTAGAGGTTATGATAGGGATTTTTGAGAGAATTTGTGGTGAATGAAACCCGCGAGAATGAATGGAAAAAGAAGTATAAAAACTCGGTGTGCAAATCTAAGCTTCGAAGGCCTCCCTAAGCATCCGGGGAAGAGCACTTGAGGAAACTAGCTAGGGTAAGGTTCAAGAAGGGCGGGGGAGAGAGGTGGGCTTGATGGGAGGGCGAAATTTTAACAAGCTACGGATCTTGAATGAAACTAGAAAAAGGAAATTAATAAGCCGAGAAGTGAGAAGTGAGAAAAAATTAATCAAAAAGAAATAGCGAAGGGATTAGAAACTTACCTAGAAAAAAACGTGCTCCGGTGCAACTTGTCGGATACATTACTTGCTTTCCGTTGGGCGAGGTCAAATGTGGCCTACATAGGCCCTTTTATTTATAAAGGGGTCGCACGTGTGATGATCATTTAATGCGAGTCGCTTGGTCACCAATTCGTGCTATTTAATGGCGGATGAGACCTTTTGACCCTACAACCTCGCGAAGCTGATACATTGGGTTGCTAGGTCACACGATAAAAAATGTGAAGCTTTAGGCCGGAATGCAACCTTGCGACATTGAAACCAAGGGTCGCATGGTCGCTAGGTACGTAATTCATAACATGTTTGATCTTATGAGTTTTGTGACTTTGTGACTATCGACTAGTTTTTAGAACCAAGTGAGGGACCAAAAAAAAATTGAAGGGATAATGCATAGAAAAATAAATTTTCTCAAGGCTGAGGACAGGGGGGGGGGGGTGCGTAATTACCTTTACCAAAGAGATCGAAGACTCCAGAAATTTTTAAGATGAGGCTAAATTTTGGAGGGTATTTATGTGACTACAACACTCCCCTAAGGTTTAATAATTCTTCCCTAATTTGCAAGGTTATGTTTTCTCTTCTCATAACGCTTCTCATTTATTGTTCTTGGGTCTCTTCATTAAACATCCTGATGCTAATTCCATTAATTTCATATCTCCCCATCTAAGTTCGGGTACCATGTATTTAAGTCTATCAACACAAGGTTATGCATGTAAACCTGCCATTTTTTCCTTGTCTTCCCTCCTTAATTAGTTGTAGAAATCAATGAACCGTCTACGATTTTAGGTAAGGATCCATGGGAGGCTAATTTTGATTTGAAGAGGATCCACTTCTTCTTGAGTAAAAATCACCTGGATCTAAGAGATATTTGCGTTGAATGGCCTCAATACTCGTCTTGTGATGGTCACTTTATTATCCTTTTGTTCTCTTGTAGTACTATATTCTGCGCATATGCCTTAAGAAGCTACTCCTTCAAAAATGACTCTACGAGCCTAACATCGGATAAACCCTCCTAACTCGTGCTTTCCCTTCCATGACCCCTATGTCATGCACACTTTTAGATGTGGAAAGATTCATCCAACGATGATTGTGTGCCCTCTCCTCTTCCAAATGAAAAAAAAAGGTACTATAAACTTTTGAGGAATCAATCCCCCTCGAGTGTGTGTAGTAGGGTGAGATTGGGTTGAGGGCTGAGGCTTGTGGCATGTTGCTACACCCAGCAGGAATGGTTTTGGTTAGGTGGCCTCTTCCTTATCATCTTTTCCTCCTCCTTTTAATATTGTTCTTCCTTTTGTGCCTTTTCCTCAACTTATTTGACCTCGTGCCCCTTCGTGGATGTCTTTTCCTCACCCAGCAAGCCATTTTCTTCAAATTTTCCTTGTTGGAGTTTCCTATAAGAAAACGACTTAGAAAAATGAAATCGTTGCCTATTTTATGGGTCAAATGGATTAAGGGATGTATGATGGAGTGGCTTATGGAGTATGCAAGCAGAGGAGAAGAGATAATTAAGATAAATTTCTCATATCGATCCCAAAACCATCTTTAATCAATAACTTGCAAAACGTAAAAACACATAAGTGCATAGATATTTTTCTTCTTTTTCCTTTTCTTTCTTTCCTCTCTTTTTATTTTAGAAGGAAAGTGGGCTCCCTCCAGATAGGTTTTCAACCCACAGGCCTACCTTAGCCGCCTTACAGAGGTTTTCACCATTGAAGGATATTTTATTCTATGCCTTTTTTTTTTCTTTCTTTTTTCTTTCTTTGGGACTACCTCATGGAGATTTTCAACCATGGAGTTGGCCTAGGAAACCTCATAGAGGTTTTCACCCATGCCTCTTTCTTTCTTTATTTTTATTTTTTTTCTAGGAGGCGCTGTAAACTATGGAATTTCCAATGAAAATACCTAGATGTTTATGGAAGTTATAAATTCTACCGTAGACAAGGGCTTCTTGTAAAGCATAAGCTTGTAGCCATTGACAAGTGGGGGGATTCCTTCCTCATCTATGGGTATGATATGAACTGCACCATTATCATAAAAATTTTCCACTTTATAGGGTCCTAACCATATTTTCGTCAATTTTCCTTTGCAATCCTTAATCCTTGAGTCATATAACAATGCCCAATCTCCTTCTCCAAAGGCCTTTTTCTTAATGTACTTGTCATGTCGGACCTTGCTTGGTAGCTGAATTAATTCTATGTGAATGAGTGATTGCATCCTGAACTCATCCAATACATTTAATTGTAGCAACCTTTATTTTTGGGCATTTCATATGTCTAGGTATAACTCAACTGCCATCCTTAAGTCATTTAATTGAAATTCAATTGAAAGAAAAAATTTCCTGCCATAGACTAGGTCATAAGGAGTGAATCTTATTGTTGTTTTCCAAGTAGTGTTGCGGGCCCAAGTGGCTTATACATATATATTGTCCCAATCTTCATTGCTTCTACTCCAACCTTGGTTCGGATACTCTCCAAGGTTCTTTTGGTAACTTTGACTTGGCCATTAGCTTGGGGGTGGTAGGAAATAGAGGTTTTATGCTTTATCTTGTGCCTCCTCAGAAGATTGTCAATGAGATGATACATGAATTGTGCCCCATGTTAGATGACTACTTCTCTAAGATATCCAAATTTGTAAAATGCATTCTCCCATGGAAATTTTGCTACTTTCTCCTTGATTTATACCTTCACAACTTTTGTTTCAGCCCAATTTATTAGGTAGTCAGTGCAGACTATGATATACTTTCTCTATCTAGATGGTGGATAAATAGTTCCAATGAAGTTCATGCTTCATTTTTCAAATGGATCAAGAGCCACCTGAGGTTGCAAAGGAATATCATCCCCTTTTGTGGTTTTTCACATCATTTGGAACTGCTCGCACCTGCTAGTGTACCTTCTAGAATCCTGGTGAAGCGTAGGCTAATAATATCCTACATGAAAAACTTTGAAGGAAGCCATTTTTGTAGAAAATTGGTCTCCATAAGGGATATCATGACATGTAGAGAGGATATCAAAAAATCCTTCCTCCCTCACACATCTTCTAAGAATTTTTTCAGGGCCTTGAAGATATTCCCCCTATCCATGTGGAAGGCATGCTTTTCTGATGATCTTTATTTTCTCCTTGAATGAGATATCAGGAGGGAATTTTCAAGTAACCAAGTAGTTGGCTATGTTAGAAAACCATGGTGAGAGTGCCGATATAGAGAATACATGTTCATCTGGCAATTGGTCATCCACCATTCCTTCTTGATCTAGAGATAGAGCTAACCAAAATAAAGAATGTGCAACAACATTCTCCTTTCCAGGTTTATCAACAATAGTTAGGTCAAACTACTATAATATTAACAACCACCTAATTATCCTATCATTTACATCTAGTTTCTTCATTAAATATTTGATGACCGCATCGTCAATATGTACAAAGGTCTGATACCCAGTGACGTAATGTCTCAATTTGTTTAAATCTTGTACAATGGATAACGTCTCCTTCTCTATGAAAATATAATTGAGTGCAACCATATACAAGTTATTACTGATGAAATATATTGCATAAGGTAATTTTTCGGATCCATTTGTGTGGATGTGGAAAGGCAGAGTCCAATTTGGACCTCGGAGAATGGGGGTAATAGTTAAATTTCCCTTAATGAGCTCAAAAGCTTCTTGACAAATAATGGATCAAATAAACTAAGAATATTTTTCCAATAAACCAAATAGTAATGAAGCCATCTTACTAAAATATTTGATGAATCTTCTATAGTAGCTAGGTAACCCTAAGAAGTTCCTGACATATCTCTACTTCTTAGGAGCAAGTACCTCTTTTATAATAGTGTTTTTTCTCGGGTCCATTGTATTCCTGCTTGGAATATTGAGTGTCCCAATACAACTCCCGCTCTTTGTAGGAATTCATACTTTTTTGGGCTCAGGGAGAGATGCATCTCAATTAACCTTGTCAACACTTTTCCCAAATTGGAGAGATCTTCCTGGAAGTCATCCCTATAGGGTGTGAAATCGTCCATGTAGATTTCAACTGATTCATGGACTATCTTAGAGAAAATTCTTAAGAAAACTCTTTGGAAGGTAGCTAGGGCATTAGACAACCCAAAAGGTAGGACTCTGTAAGAGAAGGTACCCCAAGGGTAGGTGAATGTAGTATTCCAAAATAGGAAAAACAGGAATATTGAACATAAAAATGGAAAATGAAGTAAACATAAATAAATAAAAAACATGAGTAGATCATTGAGCCATTTTATTATATATGATAGCAGAAAATGAGGTACAATATCTTGAGGAAAAGACACTCAAGTTAATGACCGTATACTTCAAGACATGAGAAACTTCTACTACATAAACTATTGGGAAGCCATGAATGCACAATATTGGTGGAAATAATTGTTGCTGGAAACTAGGAATGCATAGATCTGCTGATATAGTGATTAGAAAATGCAGAGATAAGAGATTTGGGCTTTCTAGCACAATTCCAAGATAACCCAAAAAGGGTTTCTCGAAATACCCAATATGAAAAATGTAGCCCTAGGGATGAATTATGCTCTACAACTATGTAACTACTGGGAGGTGGCTAACCTAATGAGAAAATATTTGATACTCCTCTCGATTGACTTTCTCGATGAAGGGCTGCTCCCCTCATTGGAAAATAAGCTAAAAATCTTGGGTTATAAACCTTGAACAGAAAATTCCCTCCTAGATTATGGAATTCCTGAAGGAGACTATGCTGTTGAAGGTGGTTGAATATTGGCATGATGTCGAATGATTGAATTAATCTTAAAGGAACCTATCCTGAGTGGGAACTCAAATTCCCCCGAGGATGAGGTTGGTATTTCCGCCCGAAAACACCCTTGTGTTAAACAATACAATAGACTATGCTAAATAGCTGAAGCGTGTAGAAAGTCATAAGAGACCATACATAAACAATACTCAGAATGCCCCTATGCCTCTCATCCCATTATATGTTTTGTGAGCCTCCTCCCCATCGGTCCCCCTCAATAATGATTCTACTCATGGAGACTTCATCTCATTATGATTGTGTTGTCCTCCACTATCTCCACTACCTCCATGATTGCGTTGTTGATTTGGTCAATCTTGGCCCCATCCACATGCATTGACGCCCATTCCAAAAGAGGAGTGCTTTATTAAACTAGATACACTAATCCATATTCACATTAGAAGTGGTTTTATTCCTACTAAAGATATTTATGGGTCCCTCTACCCTCTTAATCATCTATGTTATTGACAAAAAAAATATATATATTCTAACTAGCTAAAAACTAATTAGGAATATTACAGTCCTCCCTTCCCAAATTTTTCTTGTCCTCAAGCAACTGCAAATATGGATGTTGCAAAATGTTATCTCCTACCCATGTAGCATACCCATATGGTAGATTCCTCCATTGAATCAGATATTCTTCAATCACCTAGTTCCTTTGCTGCCCCTCCTAAGTGTCCAAGATAGCCTTTGGTTGTAAAACCAAATGGGCCTCATCATAAAAGGGTGGTAGATCCATGGTGGAAAATACAGGTTGTCCCATGGCCTTTTTGATGCATGAGACATGAAAAATGTTGGGGATCTTACTCGCAAAGGGAAGCTCCAACACATATGCCACTTCCCTAACAGAATAGATCACTCTGTATGGCCCATTTAAATGGGGCTTAAGCTCCTCAACCCCCTTCTCCTTCAATGTAGGTTGTTTTCATGGCTGAATATGGAGATAGACAAAATTGTTCACCCCAAAATGTATCTCTACATGACCATGATCTCTATATAGCTTCTGCATATTTTGGGTTGTAACAATGTTGTCCTTAAGAGCCTGGAATATATCCTAACTTCCTTGGATCCAATATTTGGCTCTAGGAGCCTTGCTTGCTCCAACCATCATATCAAAAACTGATATAGAATCATCTACATATGGGACCAAAAAAGGAGACATATTGATTTCCATATGAAATTTCGGATTGTAACAATATTCCCCCAACTAGAGCTAGCACAACCATGCTCTCTGTTGCCACAGAACATAGTTTTGTAAGTAGCTTCTCGGCCACTTGTTTACTACCAATATCTACCTGTCTATCTGGGGGTAATATCTCATACCTGGTTTCAACTTAGTACCCCCCAAATGGAACAATACCCACCCAAATCCATCCAGGAAGTGGCTATATCTGTCAGTGACTATGGTCTTAGGAAGACCATCAATTCTAAGGAAAATCTTGGCCCCTTGTGAAGCACTGCACTATGAATAGATGGCAAAGAAATGTAAATAATTTTTTAGTTTACCAATGATCATAAAGATACAATCCTTACCATGTGCCATTGGAAAACTAGTAATGAAGACCATAGAAGGGATCACACATTTCCCTCATGGAAAATAAAGTGATTGTAATAAACTTGCAGGATGGTTGTTTTCTTCTTCATTCCTCTAGAAAAATATGCACTTCTTGATATGTTGGAGCACATCATTCTTGTGACCCTTCCATGAGAATCTCTCCCTAATGGCATGATATGTCTTTATGAAACCTTGGTGGCCTAAGGGGCGAATCATGTGCTGCATGCAGAATTTTCTCCTTGAGATTAGAATTTATAGTCAAGAAGATCTAATCGTGGTAGTAGATGACCCCATACATCACTATATACCTCTCATCAGTCACCTTCCCATCAAGTACCTCACATGTGAAGTGGTTCTTGGAATGCTCCAACAACAACTAGGACTCCCAATGTGAATCCACACTCATCAATGATAGTGTTTCTAGTCTATGTGATGAGGCATATGTTACCTCATTTCTTCTCTCTTTGACATATTCAATGTTAGATTCATATGCCGAAATTTTTCTCACCCATTTTTGCTGCCTCTCTTGCAACTGCTTTTTCTCAAGAAAATATTGAAGATTGTGATGGTCCATCTTCAATTGGAAGTTGTTGCCCATCCAATATTCCCTGATATTGGCCAATTCATTCATTATGGCTAGAAAAAACTTCTCATGTATGGAATATACCTTCGTATGTGGTAGTATCTTCTTATTCTTAAAGGCTATGGTATGGCCTCCTTACACCCAAACTGTGCCAACACCTACCCTTGAAGCATCACCTTCCAGCACAAAGGGCTTGGTGAGATCTAGCAATACTAATGCCAGAAAAATACTCATATTCTCCTTTAGCCAATCAAATACCCCCTGCATAGCGTTTTTCCCATCAAAGGCTCCCCTCTTATCTAGATCTGGGAGTGGTGGTACTAGTTGTGATAACTCTTTAACGATCTTTCGATCCAGGGACCTCCGTTCTGGAATGCCACCAAATACTGTTGAATCATGATTTGGAGGAGACTTCATATCTGATTATACTGATTTCTCATTACCTCCTCTGTGCAAATAAGTCTCCATCTTATGTGAAAATACTTCCTAAGATGGATAGGTGTGCGTGCCCTTGATCATTTTGTGCTTACCATTCTTCTTATATGTCCATTCCATCTTCAAAGTCTCCCAAACTGTAGTGACCTTCCCTAGTGTAATCAACCATTGAAAACCCAATATCACATTGGTGTTAGGAATATCGACCATAAGGAAGTGATCAGTCACTGTCTATGTCCCCAAAGTGACAATCAATGCCGGAACATACTTCACACACTACATGGTTCTAGCTCCTGGAACCAAAATAGAGAATCCTTCAAAATCATCCGTGGGTATGGCTCTTTTCTGCACTAGCTAAGCATCAATAAGATTGTGGGAAACCCCATTATTTATCAATACTGACACCCACTACCCCTGAATTGTGCCTCATACTCTCAAAGTTAGATACTTGGGTAGTCCCCACAAATATGCAAGGGCACCTCCAATTGGAGAAAATTCTCCATTTACACCCCCTGGTGGTGGTGGATCCTCTCCTAGTGCCACAATATCAGAGAATACTTTAATATAGCGTGCCTTTCCTGCAACACATTGATGCCCTGGTGCCCATGTTTCTTGTAAAGTGAATCAAAGCATCCTCCTCCTCAAATATTTCGGACATCATCACTAAGAGGTCCTTTGCTTTGCTTCTCCTTTGGGGCAGGGGGGGACCTTCACATTTCTCCCATTTCACTGAAAAGTGGGATTTTTCTGAAATGGATCTCTTCCCCTTGGCAAAGAATCTTGTAAGCCCTTAGCCCTCTCAATTGCATCTTGGAGCGTACTTGGTCTAGTGGACTCTACCAATCCATGCAAAGGATATGCTAGCACATCAATGAGCTTATATACTCTCCTAGCTATATATGAATATGGCACCTTGACGAAAAGTATTAAGAATTTATAGATATAGGTGTCCAGATTTCCTAACTGCTTGAGCTTGGGTAGCTCAAAAATCTGTTCCTCTAGATCTCCTCGGTCAAATATTTCTACCTATCTCCGGGTGACTTCTACATATGCAGTCACACCGACATGCCCTAATGTAGATAGACCGTGAAACCACCATTCGTGTGCTTCACCTTCAAGGTGAAACGCTACTATCTTAATAGCTTCAATCTCTAGAACTTGGTTCAATTGAAAATATATATCCAAATTTTTCAGCAAATCCTTGGCTGTGCACTTGTATGACCAATCAAAGCAAGGCAAAAATAATCTACCCATAATATGCTATAGATCATTTTTCTGCATGTACCCTACACTTCTATTGTTATTTCTAGGTATCCTATTATCCTTGATCTAACAAAACTCTTGGAAGTTCAAATTCTCCTTGAGATTTTGAGGTTGAGATTCATATTCTAGAAATTAATCACCAAGAGCCTATTGTTCTTGGGGTCCGCCACCCACATTTCTCACTATAGGAATGTAGGCATGGTGGAGCATTGGGAAACTTGTTGCACTACCAATTTCTCACACCTATGATGTGAAGTGCCCGAACTTTCCTCATGTAGAAACCCTCTTGGGGTCTCTTTTTTTCTTTCCATCCTCATCTCCTTGATTTCTTTGGAAATATCTTACCTATTTTCGAGAAGAATCTTGGGAAACTCTTTTTCATCCATTTCTCCTACTATTGGATTCTTTCCTTTGAGTTATTCTTTTTTTTATAATCAAACCTTTGACGTATATTAATATATCACTTCTCCCATTCTTTAAGTGGTTCTTATTATTCTTATGACATATATGTAGTGCCTCATAGGCTGAGGCAAGATTATGCTCTAATACCACTATAATATTCCAAAATAAGAAAAACAGGAATATTGAACATAAAACTAGAAAATGCAGTAAAAATCAATACATCAAAAACATGATCATATCATTCAGCGATTTTATTATATATGATAGCAAAGAATGAGGCACAAGAACTTAAGGAAAAGATACTCAAGCTAGGTAAAACAAGCCTGAAATGACGTTATACATCAAGACATGAGAAATTGTTGCTACATAAACTGTTTGGAGGCCATCAATGTGAAATCATACTGGACATAACTACTAATGGAAACTATGAATTTGTAGATATTCTGATATAGTGCTCCGAAAATTCCACGACACAAGATCTCGGCTTTCTAGCATACTTCCAAGACAACCTAGAAAAGGTTTCCAGAAATACCCAATATGAAAAATACAGCACTAGGGCTGAATTACGCTCTACAGGTGGGAAACTGTTGGGGGGTCACTAACCTGATGAGAAAATACCTGATACTCCTCCCCACTAAATATTTGGATGAAGGGTTGCACCCCTCACTGGAAAATAAGCTCAAAATCTTAGGTTATCAACCCTCCACTGAAACTGCCCTCCTCGATTGCACAATTCCACAAGGAGACTGCACTACTAAAGGTGGCTAAATATTGGTCTGATGCTAGATGATGGAATGAAGCTCAAAGGAGCCTCTTCTAAGTGGGCACTCAAATTCCCCTGAGGATGAGGGTAGGATTTCCTCTCGAAAACAACCTTGTGCTAAATAGCGCAACAGACTCTGATAAATTGCTGAAGCGAAAGTCATAAAAGAGAATACTTAAACAATATTCATAATTTCCCCTATGGCTTCCATCCCCTTCCTTATATGATTTGTGAGCCTCCCCTGCCTTGGTCCCATTCAATAATGATGCTACTCTCATGGAGACTTCCTCTGATTATGAGTTCATTGCATTCCACTATCTCCACTACCTCCATGACTGCACTATTGATTTGGTCAATCTTGACCCCATCCAGATGCATTGAACTCCATTCACACCAAGGAGTGCTTTATTAAACTAGATACAGTGATCCACATTCACATTAGAAGAGTTTTTTATTCCTAGTAAAAAGATTTTATGGGTCCCTCTACCCTCTTATTCATCTATCTTATTAACAAAAGAAAAAATTGATATTCTAACTAGCTAAAAGCTAATTAGGAATATTACAGTGAAAGTAGTCTACTCTTCATCTTCAGGGATAATTTGGATCTGGTTATACCCGCTGAACCCATCTAAGACGGAAAATAAATTATTTCCTGTAAGGCAATCCAGGACTGGGTCTACAAAGGGCAAAGGGAAAGGTTCCTTCTCGTTGGCTTTGTTAAGTTCCCGATAATCAACACAGATTACCATTTTCCATTCTTTTTCGAGACCAGGACAAGAGGAGATACCAACTCACTATATGATATAGGATAAATGAAAACTGTATCCAACAATTTCTGCAGTTATTTTTTAACTATGTACTTTAGAGTTTGGTTCATCCTTCTTTGAGGTTGTCTCACAGGCTTGCATCCTTCCTTAATATAAATATGATGTCTGCATATTGAAGGATGCAACCCTTTCATGTCCTTGTAATCCCAAGAAAACACATCTAGGTTTTCTTTTAGAAGCTGGCATAACTACTTTTCTTCTTCATCTGATAGGTTTCAGTTGATTTTCTAAGACGTGGATGGGCCAAACTCTACAAACTTTGTGGTTTCATAGGTTGAATCGACTGAGTGAAATTCCATCCAAGGTTGGATTTCAGATTCTTTAACTAGGTTTTTAAGTGGACTGTTAGTGGGGGACTAGTTTTGAATGACATGGTTAATAAGTTCATCATCATCAAGGTTCCCCCCTCTAACAAAAAAATCTATGGTACAAATTGGGGTAGTGTTATATACCTCATCTTCTTCATCCTCCAACCATATAGGTAGATCGTGATCAATGGAAGGTTGGGCTGGAGGATATAATACCAACTTTTTAGACAAGGGATCATTATTAATTGTCATGTTTCTGGCCTGATAGCTAATATAAGCATCAACAATGGCTAACCAAGGTCTCCCTAAGATGAGAGGATATCCACTAAACTTTGTTTTTGGCTGCAGAACTAGGAGAACTGTAGGATACTCCCAAGAGTCAATTGAAACCATAATATCCTCAACTATTCCTTTTGAAGTTACTGTGTATCTATCCACAAGTTGTATAAGTGTTTTGGTTGTCCTCAAAGTCCCTTGGAGATTGAGTTTAAACATAGTTTCATTGTGCATGACATTGATGACAGCCCCTAGATCAATCAGAGTATTGGGGATTATGACATCATCTATGTGCACATCTAAAACTAGACTACTAGGATCCAGGTAGCTTTGAAAGATCACCCTTCCTGACATTAAGTCAGATAGTTGTCCTACTACATTGATGGTGGGGGTATCTTTCTTCTTTCTCCCAGGTTTCTCGAAGCACTTTTCGTTGATGAGCCTATTGTAAATAGGGACATCCTTAATGGCCTGGAGAAGCGGTATGCTTACACATAAATTTTTCAGTTCTCCCAGAAGTTCAGTATCCTCTGGGGTGTGCTAAATGGAATGGATAAAGCACTCAGGAAAAGGAGGTTGTTGGATCTTAGTGTTACTTTATTCCTTTTCCTCCTCAAACTCTACAGGTGGAGATGGAGGGTGGTTTTCTGGGAGTACTCTTCTTGACCTGAGATTAATCTTCTCTTTCTATACAACATAAGCTGCATAGGATGTCTCCCCATTATAAACCTACTATCTTTGTATGTTATTCGGGCTCATATTGGGTCATGCAGCCATCTAAGGGAACTTGCGTGGACCAGCATGAGTAAGCTGAGGTTGAGGTTGGGGTGGAGGCATTAGACTCGGGTGGTTGATTATGTTAAGGCCTCCACCCTTGGGATGGATTGTTCCACTGAGATTTTTGAGGAACATACTACTAAAATGTTCGGTTCAAAGGCTGAGGATGATATGGAGGGTTGTAAGGCCAAGTAGGGAGTGTAGGCCAGGATGGAGGAGTTTGGGTGTACCAAGATTTTGGGAGCATTTTGATTATTGTGATAGTAAGAGTAAGGTGCACCTTGCATACCCTGCTAATATGACCTAGGGCCTTGAGGCCTTCTCTGGTTGATGAAATAGAGTTTCTTTAGTCCTACTTCCCCACCTTGATATACAACTTTGAGTCCAAGTAAGGAGGGACACTTGTGTGTGGCATGATTCTCCTCACAGACTAAGCAAGCATCTATGAAATTTAATGGACATTCATTTCTAGGCTGTTTTCTGGTACATCTATGGAAAAATATAGCCAAGGATATTTCTACTTCCTCTTGCTTCCCTTTGACCTGCATTGTGTCCATTTGCAAAGAAAAGGTGTGTATAATGTCACTCTTGAAGCCCTCCAACATATTTCCAGACTCATTTTTGATGGAGGTGGAAGAGGAAGAAGTATTGGTTGTACTTTCACCAACTGTGCCTTTCTTCCTAGCTTCCCTAGAATGGTTCTTGAAGAAAATTTTGATTGTTTCATAAGGAAGTTGGTAGATATATCCTTCCAATAAAATATTGAGGGTTTCTATACCCTCCTTACTAATCCCATGGAGAAGTACTCGTTTAAGTGATCTTGGATCATGAGTGTAGTTAGATCTCTTATAATTTAACTAAAACCTCTCTTCATAGTATTTTAGGGATTCACCAGGCCCTGGATTCATCCCGAATATCTCATCCTTAGTTTCCTTGGACCTATAGTAGTCCGTGTACTTGTTTTTGAAGGCTTCTTGCATATTTTCCCAAATAATGATGATGTTCCTAGGTAGAACCATGAACCAACACAACGTTGAATCCTTAAGGGTAAATGGGAATAGCTTCAAATTTTGATCATCTGGGGCATAGTCATAGGTTCTACAAAAAATAGCAGGTTCAAACAAGGGCAGAGGGGCTAATGTTTTTCATTTTAGTTTCCCCATCTGCCTCTCTAATGGGAAATGATCCATGGGATTTAGTGTCAGCCATGGTTGAGATAGGCAAGGCAGGTTCGTCAGGTTAAACACAATCTTATTCTTCTCCAATACATTCTTCAAAATTTTCATAAGGCTCACCTATGGTGTGTTCAACCTCACAACCATTGAAGAAGAGCAAAGGGTGACTATGTGGTGATGTGGGGGTTTTAGGTAAAAAATTTCCTTAAGTATCCCTTCTCCTATGAGGCATGAAAATTAGATTTTTGTGTATTTTTTCAATATTTTTAAACAACATGTAAAAGGAAATTAGAAAATAATGCTAAAACGAAATCGAAGCATCTAGTAGAAACCTCCCGAGTAACATCGCCAAAAAGTGGTGAGCCCTGGTATTGCACCAAGAATGCTGCAACTCCCAGAGTCTGCCTTAATTTACTTTATGAACCCAAGTTTCGTACAAAATTTGAGGTGACAGTGCTATATACACAACAGGTGCATTCTACTCATGACATCCTCTTCTGAGCTTTACAGAAGGGTGATACTTCTAGGGTTTATGGATGTCGTTTGTCACACTTCTAAATTTAGGCCTAGGGCTACAAATGATTCAAAGCCATGGTGCTATCAGCAAGTACAAAAATACACTATAGTAAGAAAGTACATCTAACTTCTTTTCAATTAAAGATATAAACACATTAAGCTATTATAAGAAATGAAAGAAAACTAGGCATGTTAAATGAAGTAAATTTCTAAATTGAAATTGCATAAAGGAAACTAACGTAATCACACTTTTTTAGGCCAAATGGATTAAAACACTCTACTCACTCTATTCTATATCTATCATGCTTTTAATGATGCAACTAAGCATGACCTAGATATGTTTGTAGATGTGATGTTTTACAATTAGGAGAAGAAAGTGCTAAGGTGTCTTATGGAAGGATTCAACAAATGGGTACAAGGATGAAGGTGTATGGGTGGTTTTAGCAGGTCTAGAGGATGTGTATGGTGGTTTTGGGGCTTAAGGAGGGGCCCACTAGTGCTTCTTCAAGTGTTGCTATAGGTTTTGTGTATTTCTACAGGAAATTCCTGAATTTCTACAGGAAACAGTCTGAGGGCAATCTGAGGCCAAAAATGGGTGTGAAAAGGGTATGGAACGTGGAGTGAAGATGGTTTTAGATGAGTGGAAGGTGTCCCACCCATTGGCCAATTTGAGAACCTCTTAGGAGGCCTGTCTTACACCCCTAGGGTTTTCCCATGGTGTAGGGATGAAAAAATCTGAAAATAGGTTTGATGGCGATTTCGATAAAGAGAGGGCTCATAAAGGGTGAGATATGAAGCTGAAGGTGTTGGTGAAGTTTTCCTTGGCTCTACTACATAGAATTGCAAGAAAAGTACCCATTCATGCAATAAATATGGACAAACTCATGATAAATACAATGGAAAATATGACTTGAATTTGGGAAGAAAATCTACTTTAACCTACAAATGGAGATCTACCACAACATTATAAACATATCCATGGAACTACAACAAACTAACTTATCCACTCCAAGAAATCATAAACTAAAAAAAAATATTGCCTTGTGGAGAAGGTCTACCCTCCTCAATCTCCAATGAAAGAGATGAGAAGGGGAGGCTTGAGTCACAACTTTATGAATTTATAACATATTCTACCAACATGTAAGAAAGCTAAATCTACAACAAAAGAGAAATGGAAGAAAACTAAAAATAGTAAATGAAAATGCAAGAAACCTAACTAAATACTCATAAGAAAAACTAACTAAAATGACATGAAAGTAAAGAATTATTACACAAGGGAGACTAAGGCACATGGATTGGGCTATAACCCATAAACCTAGCTCTCTGAAACTAGATCAGTGAAGCACAATCTGAATACTCATTTTATTTCAAATGATAGTCCAATTACATCAACATGAAAGTCTTAAAAACTTATTACAAGTGAAAAGAGCCTAATGGATTTTTCCAAAGTTCGAATCATAATGATCTCTTTCTCAACCCTATTTAAACTAAAGGGTAGCTATCAGCAACTCCCTAAAAATTACGTGATGAGTCCACTTGACTGCAAGTGAAGTGTAGCTTTGGTGGACTTGATCTTGAGTTTTCTTAGTTTCCTTTGATTTCGAGTTGTTGGAGGGAACATTGAGGATCCCTTGGCCACCTTTGGTAGTTAAGGAGGGTGGAAAATCCCCTTAGAATCTCTCCTTGTTTACTAATCTATGTCTTAAAGGTAAAATCTTCACCAAAAATGAAATATCTTCATGATTTTCCTGCATTTAACTCATGTTAGGTACTCGAAGTATGATAGGCCTCAATCACCATCTACATTAGTTTCATAAGACCAGAATATAATTAAAATGCAAGAAAAAGAGACTTAATAAGGCAAAAGGGTGTCCATTAACTCCTCCAAATGTAGCTAATGACAGATTTAATCACTTGTATACATATTGGATCCACTCTATACTAGATATGCAGACATGATTTAATATCTATGAGTATGGGTATCCCCACCTTAAACATAAGCTTTCTTTTTTATTTATTCCATTTGTTTTTGGAAATCTAAAATATGGTGAACTCTTCCCAAGTTCTCGTCTGATTATTCTTATACAATTAATATATTTTGAACATCATGTACACCTTCTGACCTCATATATTGGGGGGCATATGTTATGGATTAATTTTCCACCTCTGTATACTTGATGCTCTAAGTGATGGCCTTGGGCAACCCTTTCCCTTCAGACTTGGTCCTTTATCTAAAAGAAATTATTTTGAATTCCATACACCAATCTACCCCCTCAAAATGCGTACACAAGTGGTCCATCTATACCCAACCCACACATATAATTTGGAATATGAAAAGGTATACAAATCCCTATTTTTTGGGTGGGGTTTATGGGCTATACTAGAATCCTACCGACAGTAGCCAGTGGCTTAAATGTACCCCAACTAAAACAAATGTTTTGGGGTGGTATAAATTCACCTCATGGGAAGGCCTAATGGGAGGAGAAAGATTGTATGTTGATATTATAGCCATTTATTCCATGATGAAGTCTGATTTATCCCTATTTGTCTTGTACTCCGAGGTTGCAGAAACCGGTGTTTCCCTCATACAGATGTTCATTCCTCTTATATGACATCCATGTGTATACATTTGGAAGGATATTGTTGAGGCTTGGTCTGGACATATCAGAAGGAAGGTTTCACATGGAGCCGTGGTTGAATCAAGTGGTATTCCTTCGCACTTCTCTACTTTCATCAATAAAGAAGCTATGTAATATTCTTTATATTCATGATATTTATGATTTATACATGTTATGATCCTATTATCAATGATTTAACGTTTTTATGCTTTTATGATTATATGATCTAACGCTAATATCTTGAACATGCTTTGAATTACTACTAGTATATGTGCCTTTCTTGAATGAGTTGCAACTTTTCGAGCAATAGGAGAAGGAGAGGGTTTGAAACCTGTGAGATTGCCTTCAAACGTAGGAGCTACAGGTACTACTCCTTCCCATTTTAATAAATTAAGCATTAGGAGGACTACCTGTTTGTATACTTCTTGTTGTGGTTTTCCTCTTGCTCTTTTCTGGTTTCCAATCCAAACCCCAGGGTGTTTTATCACGTAAAAATTATACCAAGCCTTATAATTATATTCAATGGATAGAGTATTCGGTGGAATTATTTTTTCATTGAAATCTTCATGAGTTTTGTATAAGAATTATACCAAGCCTTATAATTATATTCAATGGACAAAGTATTCGGTGGAATTAATTTTTCATTGAAATCTTCATACACATAAATGTTAGGTACCATTGTCTTTAGGCCATCTTGAATCCTATGGTAAGTGTGCAATTTGGTGGGTTTAAATAAGTTGTGTTCCAAAGCTTCTTTCATGAGTTTGGTATTCTTTTCCATGATATCTAAACTTTGTGCTTGCAAATTATAGTGTATCTCTTGTTCCACTTCTTGTTCTAGCCTTATGTCCCCTCATGTTGTAATGGAGATTATATTTTGGGATTTAACCAATTACTCCATCATGTATGATGTTGTTGGTACATTAATAGAGTCCTTTCCACATCCTTTTCTAGCTTCTCTTCAGTGCACATGAAGATTTTGAATTTTATTCTATCAATTTGTCTAGTTGTTTCATTTGTCCTTGGTAATGTCTCTTGTGATGTTGAGTATGTTGTATTCCACTCATGCATACTTTCGATGGTTGTCAAGGCCACCTTTAATAGTATTGCTATAACTTTCACTGCCATCATAACTTTTACGAGTGCGATGACAATCTTTTGAAGTTTCCCAAGCTCTACGTACAATGATTTTATGAATTACTCTAATGGAACATTTTATTTTAATGTTTCTTCCTAGTAATCCTTATCATAAGGCCTAAAGTATGACAAGGCATGAATTCATTTATGAGGTTTATCACTTTCTTGTTGTGGCTTTTTGACGCTTCCTCCAAGCTCCTTGAATATATCCAAGATGTGTTCAATGTTATTCTGAGTCTTCGAAGAGAAGGGAGTCCCTCTAAAGAAATGGATAGAAGATTATGCATTGTGTTATACACTATGTTTTCCTGAGTCCCTACCGAGATACCCATATCCCTGATTGGGAGATAATCTCGTGTAATTGGTTTTGGAGATGGGATTAAAGGATCAACATCCATATTGGGAAATATGTTTTAAGTTTAGTTTCAACTATGTGCTTTCTGTCTTGCTTCTTCCTAAGACGGTTTGTTAGATATTTAATTTTCTAATCATTCCTATTAATTCTTATTTCTTTCTTCTTCCTTCTTCATTGTTTATTCTTACTCCCCCTCAGCATTTTATCTTCCTCTTTGGCCTTTTTCTTAACCTTTGCTTTCCCCCTTAATTACCTTTATTTTCCTTCAAATTCTTTATCGTTTACTTTCTTGGCTCCTTCTTCTTTTTTTCTTCCTTTTTTGGCATTCTTTTTATATTTGATATCTTTACCTTTCACAATTATCCAATGGTGAGTTCAACACCATCCATAGGTAATATAACCACATACCTATTATTTTAATTTATTTTGTATTAAATTTAAAACATAATTTATTTTTATAAATCATATTTAAATAGAAAAAAAAATCATCTACTATTTCTTTAAAAAAATCATAATTCAGTTTGAAGTACTAAGATTTCAATATTATTAAATTTAAAAATCCAATATTTCATATTTTCAATCTAATAATAAACTTTTATATTATTAAATCTAATAATCTTTCCTAGATACAACGGCTAAAAATGATCTGGCACAAATGGATAGATATGACCTTGCACCCTCACACCAAACAGCTAAAATGACGTGGCATGTCCCTCACAAATTAGCGGTGGATTAAAAAAGCTACGAGGCAGAGTTAGACCGTTCACAAGTTCAGAGTTATATAATGAGGTTTTTGCTTATGCTGTTCATCCTTTCAATTACTTTTTGGTTCTCTTCTCCTTTAGATGCGCCTTAGGCTTCTTAATTCATTCTATTTCTTTCCACTTCTTCCTAATTCTCTCTTTTTGTTGATGCCTTAGCAAACCAAATCCGCCAGTTTCTTCTGTAAAAAATGTGTCGATTGTTGAAAGAATCCCTCTCTGCCCACCACTCTCACCATCCCCATACGATTTTTGAACTGTCTAGAACGAGAGATGTTGCAGACACCCAGTCTACCATTTTCACCACAAATAAACTCACGGGTATACCTTGGTATTGTTTTTTCAAATTTATGTTTCTGAGAATTTAGGGTTTTAGCTGTGTCTGTGCAACAGATTTTTCAAATTTATGTTTTTGTGTGTAACAGATTTTCTTTGATCAGATCTTGTTGCCGATGATAGGAATAGGGCACAGTAAGTTCGTTAAGAAGGATGCGAATAAAGCAATGCAGCGACATGAACAGCAGCAACAACAAACGTTGCAGCGCCATCAGAAGGAGGAAAAGGGTTTACTCCTCCTTTCGGTTCTCCTCCCACTGGTGCATTGGTTGTTGCTCACATTAAGCACGCCACTACAGATTATCTCCACGGAGAGAAATCTGGACCTCTTTCGCCCAGTCCTCATGCTGCGTTCTCTTCCCCTTTCCATGCGTTCGATTTGTTTTTTTGGGTGTGTGTGAGTTTTTTGGGTAAAGGTTATTTGTGGAAGTTGAATGATAATATTTTAGATTCCCTGTTTGTAGCTGCACCTATCAGGTCAATTGTTTATGTGTTGATTTATGTTCAGCTAATAATCCTGTATGTTTTGTTCAACAATTATTTGCTAGTCATGGATTTGGTTGCTCAGGATGCCCACCTGTGGTAATGACAGAGGGTACTTTGCTCAGGTTCCAGAGGGCGCTAATAATTGTTAATGGTAGGAATTCCTCCACTGTTTGCGGTTGGGTTGACTATGCCACAGCGGTACAGGGCAGATGAAAGTCTGTCGAATCTCTGTTTAGGGTTAATTATTGTGCCTCGAGGCCGCTCAATTGCGTGCATTTGGGGAGCTTAGAACCTAGGGTTTTTACGAAGTTGAACTGTTTGGTATTAAAGATATGTAGTGCAAATTCCCTCGTAATTAGTTACTGGGTTTCGAACCATAGACACGGAGAAACTCCCCTGTAGTTTCTTTTCTAAAGCATTTCCTACAATCTTTTTTAAGAAGAAAGAGTGGCATTACCCACTGTTGTCATGCAAGAAATTCTTTATTACAGAGTATCTTTGATTATTTCACTCTATCGCCGTCCAAAAATCAACAGTTCAATCTAGCAATACGTGGTTAATGGTGTGAACCCTCGTCCATCTAAAAACAAGTTGCAGACGTTACTTCTCTAAATATAATTGTTAATGTTAAAATATAGTTTAG
Source organism: Pinus albicaulis (assembly GCA_034641835.2). NCBI lineage: Eukaryota > Viridiplantae > Streptophyta > Pinopsida > Pinales > Pinaceae > Pinus > Pinus albicaulis. Next base: position 423,148,081 of record CM076572.1, read on the forward strand.
TATATTTTTTAATTAAAATAACATAATGTGCAAAGAAAAAAAAGTTTGAATTTATATAATATAAATTGGTAATGTTTTTATATTTAAATATATATAATAAAATTAAATTGTACTCTAATTATTTCATAAGATTGTTTTTGAATATATATTTTATTAAAAATTTAATTAGGCTAGGCTAAACTAAGCTAGAGTGGGTTGGGATAGACTAAATTATTGTAGGTTAGACAAGGATAGAATAAGCTAAGGTACAGTGGCAAAAAATTTAGGCTACTCTAGAGTAGGGTAGGTTAGGCTAGAGTAGACTAGGTGAGAATGGGCTAGGCTAGGCTAGGCTAGAGTGGGCTAGGGTAGGCTAGGTTAGAGTAACCTAGGGTACGCTAGGTTAGAGTAGGCTAGGCTAGAGTAGGGTAGGTTATGCTAGGTTAGAGAAGGATAGGTTGGGCTAGGTTAAGCTAGATTAGGCTAGGGTAGAATAGGATTGGTTATGCTAGGTTAGAGTAGGGTAGAATAGGATAGGTTATGCTAGGTTAGAATAGGATAGGTTATGCTAAGTTAGAGTAGGCTAGTCTAGAGTAGGATATGTTAGGCTAGGTTAGAGTAGGCTAGGTTAAACTAGATTAGGCTAGGTAGAGTAGGCTAGATTAAGCTAGATTAGGCTCGGTTAGGCTAGGCTAGGTTAGAGTAGGGTAGGTTAAACTAGATTAGGCTAGGCTAGAATAGGATAGAATAGGATAGGTTATGCTAGGTTAGAGTAGGCTAGAATAGTATAGGTTATGCTAAGTTAGAGTAGGATAGGTTATGCCAAGTTATAGCAGGTTAAGTTAGAATAGGATATGTTGGGCTAGGTTAGAGTAGGCTAGGAAAAGCTAGATTATGCTAGGTAGAGTACGCTAGGTTAAGCTAAATTAGGCTAGGTTAGAGTAGGTTAGAGTAGGCTAGGTTAAGCTAGGTTAGGCTAGGTTATGCTAAGTTAGGCTTAGTTAGGTTAAGCTTGGTTAGGCTTGGTTAGCTTAGGTTAGGTTAGGCTAGGTTAGGCTAGGTTAGGTTAGGTTAGGTGAGGTTAGGTTAGGTTAGGGTAGGTTAGGCTAGGGTAGGGTAGGATAGGCTAGGGTAGGGTAGGCTTGGTTAGGTTAGGTTAGGTTAGGTTAGGTTAAGTTAGGGTAGGCTAGGTTTGGCTAGGTCAGGCTAGGCTGGGGTTAGGTTAGGTTAGGCTAGGCTAGGGTAGGTTAGGTTGGGTTAGGGTAGGTTAGGGTAGGCTAGGTTATGCTAGATTCGGCTAGGTTAGGCTAGGGTAGGTTAGGCTAGGCCGGGGTTAGGTTAGGTTAGGCTAGCGTAGGGTAGGTTAGGCTAGGGTAGGTTAGGCTAGGCCGGGGTTAGGTTAGGTTAGGCTAGTGTAGGGTAGGTTAGGCTAGGCTAGATTAGGCTAGGTTAGGCTAGGTTAGGTCACGCTAGGTCAGGCTAGGTCACGCTAGGTTAGGCTAGGCTAGGCTAGGTTAGGCTAGGTAGAGTACGCTAGTTTAAGCTAAATTAGGCTAGGTTAGAGTAGGTTAGAGTACGCTAGGTTGATGATCCAGGTGGATATTGATGGTCAACCGCCTATTCCACTTGGGGCTCCACCATTGTCTCTTTTAGTTTTTTAGTTTCATCTCAACTCACTATTTTTCACAGTTTTTCAGGTCGTGAACTTTCGAAGCCGTTTTGAGGCCCTAAATGACATTTTTTTGGAAAACGGAGAGCAACATGGCTCCATGGACAAATGTTTCTCATTCAAAACTTGTATTCCGCGGATAGATCTTTCTAACAAGGTATGGTACGCATCAAATGGAGATCATATGCCAAAGCCCTGGAAAGTTGAAACACCAATTTACCCAAACAGGGCCCATAGTTTTGGTGCTTCATCTCCTAGGGTTAGGGTTTTGGCTGTTGAGGATTTTCCATTGTGTCTAAATAATAAATAGGCCCTCGATCCTGATTGTAACTCAGTTTAGATCCATGTAGCCACCACATCTCTTCTCAGAGATAGCTAGTTTTATTTCCATTCTGTTTGTAAGAAAATTTCAGTTCTTTGATATTAATGAAATGAAGTGTTATTTTCGCTGCATATTTTTATTTATGGTTATATGTTTATTTTGTTGCGTTCCTGCATAAATCCGGATCAGTTAAGCTAGGTTAGGATGGGTTAAGCTAAGTTAGGCTTAGTTAGGTTAAGCTTGGTCAAGCTTGGTTAGGCTTGGTTAGGCTTGGTTAGACTAGGTTAGGCTAGGTTAGGTTAGGTTCGGCTAGGCTAGGTTATTTTAGCCTAGGTTAGGCTAGGTTAGGCTAGGCTAGGTTAGGTTAGGCTAGGTTAGGTTAGTCTAGGCTAGTTTAGGGTAGGGTAGGGTAGGGTAGGCTTGGTTAGGTTAGGTTAGGTTAAGTTAGAGTAGGCTAGGGTAGGTTAAGTTAGAGTAGGCTAGGTTAGGCTTGGTTAGGTTAGGTTAGTTTAGGTTAAGTTAGAGTAGGCTTGGTTAGGTTAGGTTAGGTTAAGTTAGGGTAGGGTAGGCTTTGGTAGGTTAGGTTAGGTTAAGTTAGTTTAGTTTAGGCTAGGGTAGGTTAGTTTAGGCTAGGTTTGGGTATGCTAGGCTAGGTTAGAGTAGACTAGGTTAAGCAAGATTATGTTAGGTAGAGTACGCTAGGTTAAGCTAGATTACGCTAGGTTAGAGTAGGTTAGATTAGGCTAGGTTAGGCTAGGGTAGTTTAGGATAAAGTATGCTAGGGTAGGCTAGGGTACGCTAGGGTAGGTTAGGGTAGGGTAGGGTGGGCTTGGTTAACTTAGGTTAGGTTACGTTAGGGTAGATTAAGTTAGGTTAGGGTAGGCTAGGGTAGGCTAGGCTAGGTTAGGCTAGGGTAGATTAGGCTAGGTTAGGCTAGGTTTAGCTAGACTCAGCTAGGTCAGGCTAGGATGGGCTAGGTTAGGCTAGGTTCGGCTACGTTCAGGTAGGTGAGGCTAGGCTGGGCTAGGCTGGGCTAGGCTTGGCTCGGCTGGGCTGAGCTAGGCTAGGCTAGGCTTGTCTCGGCTTGGCTGAGCTAGGCTAGGCTAGGCTAGGCTAGGGTAGGTTAGGTTAGGTTAGGCTAGGGTAGGTTAGGTTACGGTAGGGTAGGGTAGGGTAGGGTAGGTTAGGTTAGGTTAGGTTATGCTAGGGTAGGTTAGGCTAGGGTAGGCTAGGCTAGGGTAGGTTAGGTTAGGCTACGGTAGGTTAGGTTAGGGTAGGCTAGGATAGGGTAGGCTAGGCTAGGGTAGGCTAGGCTAGGTTAGGTTATGGCAGCGTATGGTAGGATAGGCTAGGGTAGGCTATGTTAGGTTAGGCTAGGTTAGTTCAGGCTAGGCTAGGTTAGGTTAGGGTATGCTAGGGTAGGGTAAGGTAGGCTTAGGTTAGGATAGTTTAGGCTAGGTTTGGGTATGCTAGGCTATGTTAGGATAAGATAGGATTGGTTAGGCTAGGTTGGGTTGTGCTCGGCTAGGCTAGGCCAGGCTAGGCTACGTTGGTTAGGCTAGGTTTTCTAGGCTAGGCTAGGTTGGCTAGGCTAGATTGGTTAGGTTATGTTGGCTAGGCTAGGATAGGTTTGCCTAGGTTGGGTTAGGGTAAGATAAGCTAGATTATGCTAGGTAGAGTAGGCTAGGTTAAGCTTGATTAGGCTAGGTAGAGTAGGCTAGGTTAAGCTAAGATATGCTAGGCTAGGCTAGGCTATGCTAGGTTAGGCTAGGTTAGATTAGGCTAGGTTAGAGTAGGCTAGCTTAAGTTAGGTTTGGCTATGCCAGAATAGGACAGGTTATGCTAAGTTAGAATAGGAGAGGTTATGCTAAGTTAGAATATGATAATTTATGCTATGTTAGAGTAGGCTAAGTTATGCTAAGTTAGAGTAGGCTAGGTTATAGTAGGATATGTTAGTTTAGGTTAGAATAGGCTAGGTTAAGCTAGAGTAGGCTAGGTAGAGTAGGCTAGGTTAGAGTAGGATATGTTAGTCTAGGTTAGAGTAGGCTAGGTTAAGCTAGTTTAGGCTAGGTAGAGTAGGCTAGGTTAAGTTAGATTAGGCTAGGTAGAGTAGGCTAGGTTAGGTTAGGATAGGCTTGGTTAGGTTAGGTTAGTTTGGTTGGGCTTGGTTAGATTAGGTTAGGTTACGTTAGGCATGGTTAGGTTAGGTTGGGCTAGGCTAGGCTAGGCTAGGTTAGGCTAGTTAGGGCTAGATTAGGTTCGGTTAGGTTAGGTTGGCTAGGCTAAGTTACGTAGGTTAGGTTAGGTTAGGTTAGGTTAGGTTAGACGAGGCTAAGCTAGATTAGGCTAGGGGAGAAAATGATAGGTTATGCTAAGTTAGAGTAGGTTATGTTAGAGTAGGATATGTTAGGCTAGGACAGAGTAGGCTAGGTAGAGTTGGCTAGGTTAAGCTAGATTAGGCTAGGTTAGAGTAGGCTATATTAAGCTAGGTTAAGCTAGGTTAGGCTTGGTTAGGCTAGGCTAGAGTAGGCTAGGTTAAGCTAGATTATGCTAGGTTAGAGTAGGATAGGTTAGGTTAGGTTAGGCTTGGTTAGGTTATGCTTGGTTAGGTTAGGTTAGTTTGGTTAGGCTTGGTTAGGTTAGGCTAGTTTAGGCATGGCTAGGTTAGGTTAGGTTAGACGAGGCTAAGCTAGATTAGGCTAGGCGAGAATAGGATAGGTTATGCTAAGTTACAACAGGATAGGTTCTGCTAAGTTAGAGTAGGGTAGGTTAGAGTAGGATATGTTAGGCTAGGTTAGAGTAGGCTAGGTTAAGCTAGATTACGCTAGGTTAGAGTAGGCTACATTAAGCTAGGTTAAGTTAGGTTAAGTTAGGCTTGGTTAGGTTAGGTTATTTTGGTTAGGCTTTGTTAGGTTAGGTTAGGTTTTAGGTTAGATGAGGCTAACCTAGATTAGGCTAGGCGGGAATAAGATAGGTTATGCTAAGTTAGAATAGGATAGGTTATGCTAAGTTAGAGTAGGCTAGGTAGAGTAGGCTAGGTTAAGCTAGATTAGGCTAGGTTAGAGTAGGGTAGATTAAGCTAGGTTAAGCTAGGTTAGGCTTGGTTAGGCTAGGTTAGGTTAGGTTAGGCTAGGTTTGCGTGGGCTAGGTTAAGCTAGATTAGGCTACGTTAGAGTAGGCTAGGTTAGGTTAGGTTAGGTTAGTTTAGTTAGCTGAAGAAGAAGCAGGTTATATTATTAGAAGAAGTTAGGTTAGGTTGTATTTATATGGCCAGATTAGAAGTATAGGGGCGAATAGGATAGGTTATGCTGGTTAGAATATGATATGGGTTATGAAGCAGTTAGAGTAGGTTAGGTTAGAGTAGATATCTAAAGAAGTTAGATAGGATAGGTAATAAAGAGTCCAGGTCAAGCTAGATTGTGCCAGGGTTAGACTAGGCTATATTAAGCTAGGTGAAGCAAGTTATTAGGCTTGGTAGGCTAGGTTAGAGTAAGATATGTTAGTCTAGGTTAGAGTAGTTTAGGTTAAGCTAGATTAGACTAGGTTAGAGTAGTCTAGGTTAGGTTAGGTTAGGCTTGGTTAGGTTAGGTTAGGTTAGGCGCGGTTAGGTTAGGGTAGGCTAGGATAGGCTGGGCTAGGCTAGGCTAGTTAGGGCTTGGTTAGGTTAGGTTATGTTAGGTTAGGTTGGCTAGACTAAGTTAGGTTAGGTTAGGTTAGGTTAAGCTTGGTTGGGTTAGGTTACATGAGGCTAAGCTAGATTAGTTGAGGTGAGAATAGGATAGGTTATGCTAAGTTAGGATAGGATAGGTTATGCTAAGTTAGAGTAGGCTAGGTTAGAGTAGGATATGTTAGGCTAGGTTAGTGTCGGCTAGGTTAAGCTAGATTAGGCTAGGTTAGAGTAGGCTAGATTAAGCTAGGTTAAGCTAGGTTAGTCTTGGTTAGTCTAGGTTAGGCTAGGTTGGGCTAGGTTAGGTTAGGCTACGCTAAGTTAGGTTAGGCTAGGCTAGGCTAGGTTAGGGATGGTTGAATATGGAGATACTTTTTCCCTACTCATTCAATGTAGGTTGTTTGCATGGCTGAATATGGAGATAGACAAAATTATTCACCCCAAAATGTATCTCTACATGACCATGATCTCTATATAACTTCTGCAGATTTTGGGTCATAAGAATGTAGTCCTTAAGAGCCTAGAATATATCCTAACTTCCTTGGATCCAATATTTGGCTCTAGGAGCGTTGCTTGCTCCAACCATCATATCAAAAACTGATAGATCATCATCTACATATGGGACCAAAAATGGAGACATACTGATTTCCATATGAAATTTCGGATTGTAACAATATTCCCCCAAGTGGAGCTAGCACAACCATGCTCTCTGTTGCCCCAGAACATAGTTTTGTAAGTAGCTTCTCGGCCACTTATTTACTACCAATATCTGCATGTATGTATGGGGGTAATATCTCGTACCTGGTTTCAACTTGGTACCCCCCAAATGGAACAATACCCACCCAAATCCATCCAAGAAGTGGCTATATCTATTAGTGACTATTGTCTTAGGAAGACCATGAAGTCTAAGGAAAATATTGGCCTCTTGTGAAGTAGTGCACTATGAATAGATGGCGAAGAAATGTAAGTAATTTTTTATTCGACCAATGATCATAAATATACAATCCTTATCATGTACCATTGGAAAACTCATAATGAATTCCATAGAAGGAATCACCCATTACCCTCTTGGAAAAGAAAGTGATTGTAATATCCTTGCAAGATGGTTGTTTTCTTCTTCATTCCTCTAGAAAAATATGCACTTCTTGATATGTTGGAGCACATCATCCTTGTGACCCTTCCATGAGAATCTCTCCCTAATGGCATGAGATTAGATTTTCTAGTCAAGTAGATCTGATCGTGGTAGTAGATGACCCCATACATCACTATATACCTCTCATCAGTCACCTTCCCTTCAAGTACCTCACATGTGAAGTGGTTCTTGGAATACTCCACCAACAACTGGGACTCCCACTGTGAATCCACACTCATCAATGATAGTGTTTCTAGTCTATGTGATGAGGAATATCTTACCTCATTTATTCTCTCTTTGACATATTCAATGTTAGATTCATATGCCTAAATTCTGCTAACCCATTTTTGCTTCCTCTCTTGCAACTGCTTTTTCTTAAGAAAAGATTGAAGATTGTGATGGTCAATCTTCACTTGGAAGTTGTTGCCCATTGAATATTCCCTGAGCTTGGCCAATTCATTAATTATGGCCAATAAACCCTTCTCATATATGGAATATACCTTCGTATGTGGTAGTATATTCTGATTCTCAAAGGCTAGCGTAGGGTAGGTTAGGCTAGGCTGGAGTTAGGTTAGGTTAGGCTAGCGTAGGGTAGGTTAGGCTAGGCTAGATTAGGCTAGGTTAGGCTAGGTTAGGTCAGGCTAGGTCAGGCTAGGTTAGGCTAGGCTGGGCTAGGTTAGGCTAGGTAGAGTACGCTAGTTTAAGCTAAATTAGGCTAGGTTAGAGTAGGTTAGAGTAGGCTAGGTTGATGATCCAAGTGGATATTGATGGTCAACTGCCTATTCCACTTGGGGCTCCACCATTGTCTCTTTCAGTTTTTTAGTTTCATCTCAACTCACTATTTTTCGCAGTTTTTCGGGTCCTGAACTTTCGAAGCCGTTTTGAGGCCCTAAATGACATTTTTTTGGAAAACGAAGAGCAACATGGCTCCATGGACAAATGTTTCTCGTTCAAAATTTGTATTCCTCGAATAGGTCTTTCTAACAAGGTATGGTACGCATCAAATGGAGATCATATGCCAAAGCCCTCGGAAGTTGAAACACCAATTTACCCAAACAGGGCCCATAGTTTTGGTGCTTCATCTCCTAGGGTTAGGGTTTTGGCTATTGAGGATTTTCCACTGCGTCTAAATAATAAATAGGCCCTCGATCCTGATTGTAACTCAGTTCAGAGCCATGTAGCCACCACATCTCTTCTCAGAGATAGCTAGTTTTATTTCCATTCTGTTTGTAAGAAAATTTCAGTTCTTTGATATTAATGAAATGAAGTGTTATTTTCGCTGCGTATTTTTATTTATGGTTATATGTTTATTTTTTTGCGTTCCTGCATAAATCCGGATCAGTTAAGCTAGGTTAGGCTAGGTTAAGCTAAGTTACGCTTAGTTAGGTTAAGCTTGGTCAAGCTTGGTTAGGCTTGGTTAGGCTTGGTTAGGCTAGGTTAGGCTAGGTTAGGTTAGGTTAGGCTAGGCTAGGTTAGTCTAGGTTAGGTTAGGCTAGGTTAGGCTAGGCTAGGTTAGGTTAGGTTAGGCTAGGTTAGGTTAGTCTAGGCTATTTTAGGGTAGGGTAGGGTAGGGTAGGCTTGGTTAGGTTAGGTTAGGTTAAGTTAGAGTAGGCTAGGTTAGGGTAGCTGACAGTAGGCTAGGGTAGGCTAGGTTAGGGTAAGGTAGGCTTGGTTAGGTTAGGTTAGGTTAAGTTAGGGTAGGCTATGTTAGGCTAGGGTAGGCTAGGTTGGGTAGGCTAGGCTAGGCTAGGCTAGGCTGGGCTAGGGTTGGGTAGGTTAGGTTAGGTTAGGGTAGGGTAGGGTGGGCTTTGCTAGGTTAGGTTACGTTAAGCTAGTTTAGTTTAGGCTAGGGTAGGTTAGTTTAGGCTAGGTTTGGGTATGTTAGGCTAGGTTAGAGTAGACTAGGTTAAGCAAGATTATGCTAGGTAGAGTACGCTAGGTTAAGCTAGATTACGCTAGGTTAGAGTAGGTTAGATTAGGCTAGGTTAAGCTAGGTTAAGCTAGGTTAAGCTAAGTTAGGCTTAGTTAGGATAGGCTTGGTTAGGCTTGGTTAGGCTAGGTTATGCTAGGTTAGGTTAGGCTAGGCTAGGTTAGGTTAGGCTAGGTTTGGTCAGGCTAGGTTTGGTCAGGCTAGGTTAGGTCAGGCTAGGCTAGGCTAGGCTAGGCTAGGTTAGGCAAGGCTAGGTTAGGCTAGGGTAGTTTAGGATAAAGTATGATAGAGTAGGCTAGGGTAGGCTAGGGTAGGTTAGGGTAGGGTAGGGTAGGGTAGGGTGGGCTTGGTTAAGTTAGGTTAGGTTACGTTAGGGTAGGTTAAGTTAGGTTAGGGTAGGCTTAGGATAGGCTTGGTTAGGTTAGGTTAGTTTGGTTGGGCTTGGTTAGGTTAGGTTAGGTTACGTTAGGCATGGTTAGGCTAGGTTGGGCTAGGCTAGGCTAGGCTTGGCTAGGCTAGTTAGGGCTAGATTAGGTTCGGTTAGGTTACGTTGGCTAGGCTAAGTTAGGTAGGTTAGGTTAGGTTAGACGAGGCTAAGCTAGATTAGGCTAGGGGAGAATATGATAGGTTATGCTAAGTTATAATAGGATAGGTTATGCTAAGTTAGAGTAGGCTATGTTAGAGTAGGATATGTTAGGCTAGGATAGAGTAGGCTAGGTAGAGTTGGCTAGGTTAAGCTAGATTAGGCTAGGTTAGAGTAGGCTATATTAAGCTAGGTTAAGCCAGGTTAGGCTTGGTTAGGCTAGGTTAGGTTAGGCTAGGTTAGAGTAGGCTAGGTTAAGCTAGATTATGCTAGGTTAGTGTAGGATAGGTTAGGTTAGGTTAGGCTTGGTTAGGTTATGCTTGGTTAGGTTAGGTTATTTTGGTTAGGCTTGGTTAGGTTAGGTTAGGTTAGGCATGGTTAGGTTAGGTTAGGTTAGACGAGGCTAAGCTAGATTAGGCTAGGCGAGAATAGGATAGGTTATGATAAGTTACAACAGGATAGGTTATGCTAAGTTAGAGTAGGCTAGGTTAGAGTAGGATATGTTAGGCTAGGTTAGAGTAGGCTAGGTTAAGATAGATTAGGCTAGGTTAGAGTAGGCTAGATTAAGCTAGGTTAAGTTAGGTTAAGTTAGGCTTGGTTAGGTTAAGTTATTTTGGTTAGGCTTTGTTAGGTTAGGTTAGGTTTTAGGTTAGATGAGGCTAAGCTAGATTAGGCTAGGCGGGAATAAGATAGGTTATGCTAAGTTAGAATAGGATAGGTTATGCCAAGTTAGAGTAAGCTAGGTTAGAGTAGGCTAGGTAGAGTAGGCTAGGTTAAGCTAAATTAGGCTAGGTTAGAGTAGGCTAGATTAAGCTAGGTTAAGCTAGGTTAGGCTTGGTTAGGCTAGGTTAGGTTAGGTTAGGCTAGGTTAGCGTGCGCTAGGTTAAGCTAGATTAGGCTACGTTAGAGTAGGCTAGGTTAGGTTAGGTTAGACTTGTTAGGTTAGGTTAGTTTAGTTAGGCTTGGTTAGGTTAGGTTAGGTTAGGCATGGTTAGGTTAGGTTAGATGAGGCGAAGCTAGATTAGGCTAGGCAAGAATAGGATAGCTTATGCTAAGTTATAATATGATAGGTTATGATGAGTTAGAGTAGGCTAGGTTAGAGTAGGATATGTTAGGCTAGGTTAGAGTAGGATAGGTACAGTAGGCTAGGTCAAGCTAGATTAGGCTAGGTTAGACTAGGCTATATTAAGCTAGGTGAAGCTAGGTTAGGCTTGGTAGGCTAGGTTAGAGTAAGATATGTTACTCTAGGTTAGAGTAGTTTAGGTTAAGCTAGATTAGGGTAGGTTAGAGTAGTCTAGGTTAGGTTAGGTTAGGCTTGATTAGGTTAGGTTAGTTTGGTTAGGCTTGTTTAGGTTAGGTTAGGTTAGGTGCGGTTAGGTTAGGGTAGGCTAGGATAGGCTGGGCTAGGCTAGGCTAGTTAGGGCTTAGTTAGGTTAGGTTAGGTTAGGTTAGGTTGGCTAGACTAAGTTAGGTTAGGTTAGGTTAGGCTAAGCTTGGTTGGGTTAGGTTACATGAGGCTAAGCTAGATTAGTTGAGGTGATAATAGGATAGGTTATGCTAAGTTAGGATAGGATAGGTTATGCTAAGTTAGAGTAGCCTAGGTAAGAGTAGGGTATGTTAGGCTAGGTTAGTGTAGGCTAGGTTAAGCTAGATTAGGCTAGGTTAGAGTAGGCTATATTAAGCTAGGTTAAGCTAGGTTAGTCTTGGTTAGTCTAGGTTAGGCTAGGTTAGGCTAGGTTAGGTTAGGCTAGGCTAAGTTAAGTTAGGTTAGGCTAGGTTAGGTTAGGCTAGGCTAAGTTAAGTTAGGTTAGGCTAGGCTAGGTTAGGCATGGTTGAATATGGAGATAATTTTTCCCTACTTGTTCAATGTAGGTTGTTTGCATGGGTGAATATGGAGATAGACAAAATTATTCACCCCAAAATGTATCTCTACATGACCATGATCTCTATATAGCTTCTGCAGATTTTGGGTCGTAAGAATGTAGTCCTTAAGAGCCTAGAATATATCCTAACTTCCTTGGATCCAATATTTGGCTCTAGGAGCGTTGCTTGCTCCAACCATCATATCAAAAACTGATAGATCATCATCTACCTATGGGACCAAAAATGGAGACATACTGATTTCCTTATGAAATTTTGGATTGTAACAATATTCCCCCAAGTGGAGCTAGCACAACCATGCTCTCTGTTGCCCCAGAACATAGTTTTGTAAATAGCTTCTCGGCCACTTGTTTACTACCAATATTTACATGTATGTCTGGGGGTAATATCTCGTACCTGGTTTCAACTTGGTACCCCTCAAATGTAACAATACCCACCAAAAGCCATCTAAGAAATGGCTATATCTATTAGTGACTATGGTCTTAGGAAGACCATGAAGTCTAAGGAAAATATTGGCCTCTTGTGAAGTAGTGCACTATGAATAGATGGCAAAGAAATGTAAGTAATTTTTTATTTGACCAATGATCATAAAGATACAATCCTTACCATGTACCATTGGAAAAATTGTAATGAAGTCCATAGAAGGAATCACCCATTACCCTCCTGGAAAAGAAAGTGATTGTAATAACCTTGCAAGATGGTTGTTTTCTTCTTCATTCCTCTAGAAAAATATGCACTTCTTGATATGCTGGAGCACATCATCCTTGTGACCCTTCCATGAGAATCTCTCCCTAATGGCATGAGATTAGAATTTCTAGTCAAGAAGATCTGATCGTGTTAGTAGATGACCCCATACATCACTATATACCTCTCATCAGTCACCTTCCCTTCAAGTACCTCACATGTGAAGTGGTTCTTGGAATACTCCACCAACAACTGGGACTCCCACTATGAATCCACACTCATCAATGATAGTGTTTCTAGTCTATGTGATGAGGAATATCTTACCCCATTTCTTCTCTCTTTGACATATTCAATGTTAGATTCATATGCCGAAATTTTGCTAACCCATTTTTGCTTCCTCTCTTTCAACTGCTTTTTCTTAAGAAAAGATTGAAGATTGTGATGGTCAATCTTCAATTGGAAGTTTTTTCCCATTGAATATTCCTTGAGCTTGGCCAATTCATTAATTATGGCCAATAAACCCTTCTCATATATGGAATATACCTTCGTATGTGGTAGTATATTCTGATTCTCAAAGGCTATGGTATGGCCTCCTTGCACCCAAACTATGCCAACACCTACCCTTGAAGCATCACCTTCCAGCACAAAGGGCTTGGTGAGATCTAGCAATACTAATACCGGAAAAATACTCATCTTCTCCTTTAGCCAATCAAAGACCCCCTGCATAGCATTTGTCCCATCAAAGGCTCCCCTCTTATCTAGATCTGGGAGTGCTGTTTCTAGTTGTGATACCTCTTTAATGATCTTCGAGTCCCGGGACCTCCCTGGTGGAATGCTACCAAATACTGTAGCATCATGATCTAGAGGAGAATGCATATATGAGTAGACTGATTTTTCATTACCTCCTCTGTGCAAATAAGTCTCGATCTTATGTGCGAAGACTTCCTGAGATGGATAAGTGTGCGTGCCCTTGAACGTTTGGTGCTTGCCACTCTTCTTATCTTTCTATTCCATCTTCAAAGTCTCCCAATATGTGGTGACCTTCCCTAGTGTAATCAACCATTAAACACCCAATATCAAATTGGTTTTAGGAATATCGACCATAAAGAAGTGATCAATAAATGTCTATGTTCCCAAAGTTACAATCAATGCCAAAACATACTTCACACACTACATGGTTCTAGCACCTTGAACGAAAATAAAGAATCCTTCAAAATCATATGTGGGTATGGTTCTTTTCTACACTAGCTAAACATCAATAAAACTGTGGGTAGCCCCATTGTTTATCAATACTGACACTTGCTGCACAAGAATTGTGCCTCATATTCTCAAATTTAGATACTTGGGTAGTCCTCACAAATATCGAAGGGCTCCTCCAATTGGAGAAAATTCTCCACAATTGCATCTTGGAGCGTACTTGGTCTAGTGGAATTTACCAATCCATGTAAAGGCTCTGCTAGCTCATCAATGAGCATATATACTCTCCTAGATATATATGAATATGGCACCTTGACGAGAAGTATTAGGAATTCATAGATATAGGTATTCAGATTTCTTGACTGCTTGAGCTTGGCTAGCTCAACAATTTGTTCCTCTAGATCTCTTCGGTCAAATATTTCTACCAATGTCCAGGTGATTTCTGCATATGCAGTCACACCGACATGCCCCAATGTAGATAGGTTGTCAAAACAACCATTCGTGTGCTTCACCTTCAAGGTGAAACGGTACTATCTTAATAGCTTCAATCTGTGGCACTTGGTTCAATTGAAAATATATATCCAAATTTTCCAGCAAATCCTTGGCTTTGCACTTGTATGACCCACCAAAGTAAGGCAAAAATAATCTACCCATAATATGTTATAGATCATTTTTCTGCATGTACCCTACACTTCTATTGTTATTCCAAGGTATCCTATTATCCTTGATTTGACAGAACTCTTGGAAGTTTATATTCTCCTTGAAATTTTGAGGTTGAGATTGATATTCTATAAATTAATCACCAAGCGTCTTGTTCTTTGGGTCTGCCACCCCCATTTCTCACTGCAGGAATGTAGGCATTGTGGAGCATTGGGAAAGTTGTTGCGTTACCGGTTGCTCACAGCAGTGATGTGAAGTGCTCGAGATTTCCCCATGTAGAAACACTCTTGGGGTATCTTTTTGTCTTTCCATACTCATCTCCTTGATTTCTTTGGAAATATCTTACATGGTTTGGAGAAGAATCTTGGAAAACTCTTTTTCATCCATTTCTCCTACTACTAGAGTCTTTCCTTTGATTCAATATTTGTTTGTATAATCAAACCTTCGACGTATATTAATATATCACTTCTCCCATTCTTTAAGAGGTTCTTCTTATTCTTATGACATAGATATAGTGCCTCATAAGCTAAGGCAAGATTATGCTCTAACACCACCGTAATATTCCAAAATAAGAAAAACAAGAATATTGAACATAAAACTGGAAAATGCAGTAAACATCAATACATCAAAAACATGATCATATCATTGAGCCATTTTATTATATATTACAGTAAAAAATGATGCACAAGAACTTAAGGAAAAGACACTCAAGCTAGGTAAAACACGCATGAAATGACCCTATACATGAAGACATGACAAATTGTTGCTACATAAACCATTTGGAGGCCATCAATGTGCAATCCTACTAGAAATAACTGCTACTGGAAACTATGAATTTATATATATTCTAATATAGTGCTCAAAAAATTTTGGGATACAAGATCTCGGCTTTCTAGCATACTTCCAAGATAACCCAGAAAGGGTTTTCAGAAATACCCAATATGAAAAATGCAGCCCTAGGGCTGAATTAAACTCTACATGTGGGAAACTATTCGGGGGTCACTAAACTAATGAGAAAATATCTGATACTACTCCCCACTAACTTTCTGGATGAAGGGCTACACCCCTCACTGGAAAATAAGCTCAAAATCTTGGGTTATCAACCCTCCATTGAAACTGCCCTCCTGGATTGCACAATTCCGGAAGGAGACTGCACTGTTGAGGGTGGCTGAAGATTGGTCTGATGCTGGATGATGGAATGAAGCTCAAAGGAACCTCTTCTAAGTGGGCACTCAAATTCTCCTGAGGATGAGGGTGGGATTTCCTCTTGGAAACAACCTTGTGCTAAATAGCACAACAGACTCTGATAAATAGCTGAAGTGAAAATCATAAAAGAGAATACATAAAAAATATTCATAATGTCCCCTATGGCTTCGATCCCCTTCCTTATATGATTTGTGAGCCTCCCCCCCCATTGGTCCCACTCAATAATGATGCTACTCTCATGGATACTTCCTCCGATTATGAGTTCATTGTCTTCCAGTACGTCCACTACCTCCATGACTGTGTTGTTGATTTGGTCAATCTTGACCCCATCTAGATGCATTGACCCCCATTGACACCAAGGAGTGATTTATTAAACTATATACACTGATCCACATTCACATTAGAAGTGTTTTATTCCTACTAAAGAGATTTTATGGGTCCCTCTACCCTCTTATTCATCTATCTTATTGACAAAAACAAAATTTGATATTATAACTATCTAAAAGCTAATTAGGAATATTGCAGTGAAAGTAGTCTACTCTTGGACTTCAGGGATAATTTGGATCTGGTTATACCCACTGAACCCATCTAAGAGGGAAAATAAATTGTTTCCTGTAAGGAAATCGAGGACTAGTTTTATAATGGGCAAAGGGAAATGGTCCTTCTCATTGGCTTTGTTAAGTTCCCGATAATCAACACAGATTACCATTTTCCATTCTTCTTCGGGACTAGGACAAGAGGAGATACCAACTCACTATATGATATAGGATAAATGAAACCTGCATCCAACAATTTTTGCTGTTATTTTTTAACTATGTCCTTTAGAGTTGGGTTCATCCTTCTTGGAGGTTGTCTCACAGGCTTGCATCGTTCCTTAAGATAAATATGATGTCTACATATTGAAGGATGAACCCCTTTCATGTCATTGTAATCCGAAGAAAACACATCTAGGTTTTCTTTTAGAAGCTGGAAAAAATACTTTTCTTCTTCATCTGATAGGTTTCATTTGATTTTCTGAGAGGTGGATGGGTAAAAATATACAATCTTTTTTGTTTCATAGGTTGAATCGACTGAGTGCAAATCCATCTAAGGTTGGATTTCAGATTCTTTAACTAGGTTTTTAAGTGGACTGTTAGTGGGGGACTGGTTTTGAATGACATGGTTAATGAGTTCATCATCATCAAGGTTCCTCCCTCTAAGAAAAAAATTTATGGTACAAATTGGGGTAGTGTTATATACCTCATCTTCTTCATCCTCCAACCATATAGGTAGATCGTGATCAATGGAAGGTTGGGTTAGAGGATATAATACCAACTTTTTAGACAAGGGATCATTATTAATTATCATGTTTCTGGCCTGATAGCTGATATAAGCATCAACAATGGATAACCAAGGTCTCCCTAAGATTAGAAGATATCCATTGAACTTGGTTTTTGGCTGCAGAACTAGGAGAACTGTAGGATACTCCCAAGAGTCAATTAAAACCACAATATCCTCAACTATTCCTTTCGAAGTTACTGTGTATCTATCCACATTTTTTAGAAGTGTTGTGGTTGTCCTCAAAGTCCCTTGGAGGTTGAGTTTAAACATAGTTTTCTCATGACATTGATGAGAGCCCCGAGATCAATCAGAGTATTGGGGATTATGACATCATCTATGTGGACATCTAAGACTAGACTACTAGGATCCAGGTACTTTTGAAGGATCACCCTTCCCAACATTAAGTTAGATAGTTGTCCTACTACATTGATGGTGGGGGTATCTTTCTTCTTTCTCCTAGGTTTCTCGAAGAACTTTTCGTTGATGCTTATTGTAAATAGGGACATCCTTAATGGCCTGGAGAAGTGGTATGTTTACACATGAATTTTTCATTTCTCCCAGAAGTTTAGTATCCTCTAGGGTGTGTTGAATGGAATGGATAAAGCGCTTGGGAAAAGGAGGTTGTTGGATCTTAGTGTTACTTTATTCCTTTTCCTCCTCAAACTCTACAGGTGGAGATGGAGGGTGGTTTTCTGGGAGTACTCTTCCTGACCTGAGATTAATCTCCTCTATCTCTACAACATAAGCTGCATAGGATGTCTTCCCATTATAAACCTACTATTTTTTTTTGTTATTTGGGTTCATATTGGGTCATGTAGGAATCTAAGGGAACTTGGGTGGATCAGCATGAGTAAGCTGAGGTTGAGGTTTGGGTGGAGGAATTAGACTCACGTGGTTGATTATGTTAAGGCCTCCACCCTTGGGATGGATTGTTCCACTAAGGTTTTTGAGGAACATACTGCTGAAATGATTGGTTCAAAGGCTGAGGATTATATGGAGGGTTGTAAGGCCAAGTAGGGGGTATAGGCCAGGATGGAGGAGTTGGGATGTACCAATATTTTGGGAGCATTCTTATTATTGTGATAGTAAGAGTAAGATGCACCTTGCATACCATGCTAATATGACCTAGGGCCTTGAGGCCTTCTTTGGTTGATGAAACAGAGTTTCTTTGGTCCTACTTCCCCACCTTGATATACAACTTTGAGTCTAGATAAGGAGGGACACTTGTGTGTCACATGATTCTCCTCATAGACTAAGAAAGCCTCTATGAAATTTAATGGAAATTCATTTCTAGGGTGTTTTCTGGTACATCTATGGAAAAATATAGCCAAGGCTCTTTCTTCTTCCTTTTGCTTCTTTGACCTGCATTGTGTCCATTTTCAAAGAAAAGGTGTGTAGAATGTGACTCCTAAAGCCCACTCATTTTTTATGGAGGTGGAATAGGAAGAAGTATTGGTTGTACTTTCGCCAACTGTGCCTTTCTTCCTAGCTACCCTAGAATGGTTCTTGAAGACAATTTTGATTGTTTCGTAAGGAAGTTGGTAGATATATCCTTCTGATAAAATATTGAGTGTTTCTATATCCTCCTTCCTAATCCCTTGGAGAAGTGCTAGTTTAAGTGATCTAGGATCAAGAGTATAGTTAGATCTCTTATAATTTAACTGAAACCTCTCTTCATAGTCTTTTAGGGATTCACCAAGCCCTGGATTCATCCTGAATATCTCATCCTTAGTTTCCTTGGACCTATAGTAGTCCATGTACTTGTTTTTGAAGGCTTCTTGCATATTTTCCCAAATAATGATGATGTTCCTAGGTAGAACCATGAACCAACACAAGGTTGAATCCTTAAGGGTAGATGTGAATAGCTTCAACTTTTGATCATCTGAGGCATAGTCATAGGTCCTACAAAAAACAACAGGTTCAAACATGAATGTGTCAGGATATTTTGAGGTATGTCCGTGAAAGCGTGGAAGGGCTGAGGGGCTAATGTTTTTAATTTTAGTTTCCCCATCTGCCTCTCTAATGGCAAATGCTCCCTGGGCTTTAGTGTTAGCCATGGTTGAGATAGGCGAGGCAAGTTCGTTAGGTTAAACACAATCTTATTCTTCTCCAATACATTCTTCAAAACTTTCATAAGTCTCACCTATGGTGTGTTTGACCTCACAACCACTGAAGAAGAGCGAAGGGTGACTATGTGGTGATGTGGGTTTTTAGGTAAAAAAATTCCTTAAGTATCCCTTCTCCTGTGAGGCATGAAAGTTAGAATTTTTTGTATTTTTTCAATATTTTTAAACAACATGTAAAAGGAAATTATAAAATAATGCTAGAAAAAAATCAAAGCATCTAGTAGAGACCTCCCGCGTAACATCACCAAAAAGTGGTGAGCCATGGTATTGCACCAAGAATGCTGCAACTCCCAGAGTCTGCCCTAATTTACTTTATCAACCCAAGATTCATACAAAATTTGAGGTGACAGTGCTATATACACAACAGATGCATTCTACTCATGACATCCTCTTCTGAGCTTTACAAAAGGGTGCTACTTCTACGGTTTATGGATGTAGTCTGTCACACTTCTAAATTTAGGCCTAGGGCTACAAATTATTTAAAGCCATGGTTCTATCAGCAAGTACAAAAATACACTATAGCGAGAAATTACATCTAACTTCTTTGAAATTAAAGATATATACACATTAAGCTATTATAAGAAATTAAAGCAAAATAGGCATGTCTAATGAAGTAAATTTGTAAATTGAAATTGCATAAAGGAAAATAACGTAATTACACTTTTTTGGGCCAAATGGATTAAAACACTCTACTCACTCTATTATATATCTATCATGCTTTTAATGATGCAACTAAGCATGACCTCTATATGTTTGTAGATGTGATGTTTTGCAGCTAGGAGAAGAAAGTGCTAAGGTGTCTTATGGAAGGATTCAACACATGGGTACAAGGATGAAGGTGTATGGGTGGTTTTAGCAGGTCTAGAGGATGTGTACGGTGGTTTTTGGGCTTAAGAAGGGGCTCACTAGTGCTGATTTAAGTGTTGTTATAGGTTTCGTGTATTTTTATATGAAATTCCTGAATTGCTACAGGAAACAGTCTGAGGGCAATATGAGGCAAAAAATGGGTGTGAAAAGGGTAGGGAATGTGGAGTGAAGATGGTTTTCAATGAGTGGAAGGTGTCCCAACCATTTTTCAATTTGAGAACCTCTTGGGAGTCCTGTATTGCACCTCTAGGGTTTTCCCATGGTGTAGGGATGAAAAAATCTGAAAATAGGGTTGATGGTGATTTTGATAAAGAGAGGGATCATAAATGGTGATATATGAAGCTGAAGGTGTTGGTGAAGTTCTCCTTGGCTCTACTACCTAAACTTGAAAGAAAAGTACCCATTAATGCAATAAATATGGACAAATTCATGATAAATACAACGGAAAACATGACTTGAATTTGGAAAGAAAATCTACTTTAACCTACAAATGGAGATCTAACACAACATTATAAACATATCCATGGAACTACAACAAACTAACTTATCCATTCCAATAAATCATAAACTAAAAAGAAATTTCGGCTTGTGGAGAAGGCCTACCCTCCTCAAGCTCCAATGAAAGAGACGAGAGGGGGAGGCTTGAGTCACAGCTTTATGAATTTATAACCTATTCTACCAACATGTAAGAAAGCTAAATCTACAAAAAAAGAGAAATGGAAGAAAACTAAAAGTCGTGAATGAAAATGCAAGAAAACTAGCTAAATAATCATAAGAAAAACTAAATAAAATTACATGAAAGTAAAGAATTATTACACAAGGGAGACTAAGGCACATGGATTGGGCCGTAACCCATAAACCTAGCTCTCTGAAACTAGATCACTGAAGAACAACCTGAATACTGATTTTATTTAAAATGATAGTCTCATTACATCAACATGAAAGTCTTAAAAACTTATTACAAGTGAAAAGAGCCTAATGGATTTTTCCAAAGTTCGAATCATAATTATCTCCTCCCTCACCTATTTAAACTAAAAGGTAGCTACTAGCAACTCCCTAAAAATTAGGTGATGAGTCCACTTGATCATGATTGAAGTGTAGCTTTGGTGTAGCTTTTGGTGGATTTATCCCTATTCCTCCCGTAGTCCAAGATTGTGAAACCCTTGCTTCCTCACAGATGTTCATTCCTCTTATATGACATCCATGTGTATGCATTTGGAAGGATATTTTTGAGGCTTGGTCCGGGACATGCGAGGGCGACGGTTTCACTTGGAGCTATGGCCGAACTGTGCTATTCCTCCACACTTCTCTACATTCATCAATAAAGAAGCTATGTAATATTCTCTATATTCATGATATTTATGATTAAAATAATGCTATGATATTATTATCAATGATTTAATGTTTTTGCGTTTTCTCGATTATATGATCTAATGCTAATATTCTTTAAATTTAATGCTTTGAATTACTACTAGTATATGCGCCTTTCTTGAATGAGTTGGCAACTTTTGGAGCAATAGAGAAGGAGAGGTTTAAACCTTACAGATACTTCAAATATAGGGACCCACAAAATTACCTTCCCATTTATAACAACAATCATTAGGAGGACTACCTATTTGTATACTTCTGTGGTTTTCCTCTTGCTCGCTTTTTTTTGTGGTTTCCAACCCAAACCCCTATGGTTTTTTATTACTTTAAAATTATACCAAGCCTTATAATTATATGCAATGACAAAGTATTTGGTGGAATTATTATTTCATTGAAATTCATACACATAAATTTTAGGTACCATTGTCTTTAGGCCATCTTGAATCATGGTAGCAAAAATTTGGTGGGTTCAAATAAGTTTCTTATCAAATGTTTTTTCAGAGTTTGCATCCTTTTCCATATATCTAAACTTTGTGCTTGTAAAATCTAGTGTATCTCTTGTCTACTCTTGTTCTAGCCTTATGTCCCCTCATGCTCTTATGGAGATTATATTTCTTTTGATTTAACTAATTTACCCATCGTTATGATGTTGTTGGTACATTACCGCAGTCCTTTCCACATCCTTTCTGTCTTCTTTCAAATGCCATGATTACATTTCTTTGAATTGTATTCTATATCTCGTTTCTCTCGGTTGTTTCATTTGTCCTTGGTAATGTCTCTTGTGATGTTGAGTATGTTTTATCTCACTCATGCATATCTTTGATGGCTGTGAAGGCCACCCACAGTATTTCTATAACTTTAATTTCCATCATAACTTTTAATGAAAATAATAAATAATATTTTGAAGTTTCCCAAGCTCTACATACAACGATTTTATGAATTCCTCTAATGAAACATTTATTTTAATGTTTCATCCTAGTAATCCTTATCATAAGGCCTAAAGGACTACAAGCCATGAATTCATTGATGAGGTTTATCACTTTCTTTTTGGTTGTGTTTTTGACGCTTCTCCAAGCCCTTGAATATATCCAAGATGTGGTCAATGTGCATCAAGTGACTAAGAGAAGGGAGTCCTCTTCTAAAGAAATCGATAGGTGATTTCATGCATTGTGTTATACACTATGTTTTTCTTAGTCCCCACCGAGACAATTTTGTCACTTCTAGCTAAATGCCTGCTTTGATAGTATTATGGGAGCAACATCAAATTAGAAGTACAGATAAATCCAAGGCCTCATTTCCTTATTCAGCTTATGATACCTATATCCCTAATTGGGAGATAATATCGTGTAATTGGTTTTGGAGATGGATCAAAGGATCAACATCCATATTGGGAAATATGTTTTAAGTTTAATTTCAACTATGCGCTTTCTCTGCCTTGCTTCTTCCAAGACGGTTATATATTTAATTTCTAATCATTCCTATGAATTCTTATTTCTTTCTTCTTCCTTCATGATTGCTTTTATTCTACTCCCCTCGGAATTTTATGCTCCGCTTTGCCTTTTTCTTAGCCTTTTCTTTCTCCCTTAATTACCTTTATTTTCCTTCAAATTCTTTATTGTTTACTTTCTTGCTTCTTCTTTTTTTTTGTCATCCTTTTTTTTGCATCATTTTTATATTTGACATCTTTACCTTTCACAATTGTCCAATGTTGAGTTCAACACCATCCACTACCAAAGCCATTGACACGTTCTTTGCATCTATGGTCACCATGAGTATTTATACAAATTTTTGATTTTATCTTTTCCTTCTATTACTAGATTTTAACGTGTATGGCCACTTAAATTTCAACTCAAAGTAGTGATACACTATTATGGCTCTTGGACCAGGCTATTGCACTGAAAGTTCCTTGAATTTTGGTGTTTCAACTTAGTTTGGCTTCAAGGGTAACTTCTTTATAACACTTTAAGAAGTATTTACTATATATACTTCTATATAGGACATGGTGGCTTCATTTTTTTGTGTTAACATACCTCCAACTCCCATGGTCACTGAGTTAGCGCTACTTGTAAGATCACTTTGTTGATGGAAAATAATGGTACATGATGTGGTGATTTCCACTATAAGAATACTATGATGTATTTACCTAATAAAAACTACATCATACAATGTTTCTATAGCCTACTTAAACATGCAAGGTTAGATACTATCAAGGAGGATGCATAATAATAGCTAGATAAATCCTTATTTTATTCTTAAGTAATATGTTTTGTAATGATTTTCCCATAAATAGCTATAGTATATGTTTATTAATTTATCTTGGAGACAAAATTCACTCTCATCCCTAATATTTCAAATTTAAATTTATAGCACACACAATCGATAATACATATTATGCCATAAAAATATGGTTATTTTCCCTACTACTAGAGTCTCACCTTCGTATCTTCCTGTTTGAATGGAGAATTGTACAATATTTTCTCTCGAGTTAAATGCACTTCCTTATTGGGAAAACTTTACATTAATGATAGATATCTCTTCAAACATATCCGCATTAGGTCTACCATAATGTTGAAACACATAACCATGATCAATTGATATTCTTTCCTATGTTTCTTTAGTATTATAAACCCTATTATTTCATATAGAACTTGATAGGGTCCTACCACCTAATTTTGGATTCCTTTACTACTTACGAAAAAAATTCCTATTCATTTTCCCCTCAAAGCAATACCTCAGCAATTTACAATAATCAAGAATGGGGATATGTGAATATCATCATACCTTCAATCGGGGATACCTTGAAAGGCCATATATATAACATCTAATGCATTTATAATCCATTTAGATGTATCCCACAATAAAACTATGAATGTGATGCAGTCATGTAAATCAAGACCTTATCACATTATGATATACTTCACCATATTCTCCGTCATACACATTCCTTTTCAAGAAAACAATTGATATATTTATAACCTAGTAATGTACATGGATTTTCCAATAAAGCAATTTGTTTCTATGTATGTGGGAATTGAGGCCATAAAAATTTCTTCTTCCACTCTTATGGAATCTTTCTTTCATAAAGCCATTTCGACGATGATGAAATGATGACACACTAAAGGTCTACTATATCTCATTTAAAAAAAATATTCATAGTGATAGATTAATTTATCCAAAATAAATAAATTTATAGAAAAACAAAAAAAAATTAGTA
Source organism: Pinus albicaulis (assembly GCA_034641835.2). Lineage (NCBI taxonomy): Eukaryota > Viridiplantae > Streptophyta > Pinopsida > Pinales > Pinaceae > Pinus > Pinus albicaulis. Next base: position 423,171,886 of record CM076572.1, read on the forward strand.
TATTCCATATGAAGTACATGTTATGGTTCAAAGAGAATGTAATAATTACAAGTAAAAATGTTACATTGTGTAGAGGAAGAAGAGGATGATGCAAGAAACCTACATTGAAAAATGGAATATGTGGAGGGCTTTTATCGCACATGCTATATCATTACATGTCAAATTCTCCATTGTAAGGAGATTTATAGTGTTGCTATAATGAAAAATGGAAGACATAAAGAAGGGCACTATGCTAGACTCCCGTTAGCTAAAATGTTGTGAGAGTTTGTTGGCACATGTAGCTTCTCAACATGCTCAAGCTTAAATTATCTTAATAAAGTGAGTTTCATGATAATTTTTATATCTTTATAATTGAATGAATTGGATTTCAAATTTGGCCTTAGTTCAAAATTTGGGGTTTTTGTATTTGCCAACAATATGCACAAAAAAATATTATGCGAAAAACAAAATTTAGTAACAAGAAAAAAGAAAAGAGACTCATAAAGACCATATCATTATAAATCTAGAAGATATAATGATTGGAATAATTTACATATAGAAAAATATAGGTCTAGGAAGTCCTTAAGGTGGTAGATGATAATGTGGCTTTGATGTGATACTCACATATGAGATAACATGGCACTAACATGATGATTATCTAGCACTAATGTGGTGATCGGGTGGCATCAATGTAGAGGTTTCATGGCACTAATGTGGCATAGATATGGAGATAACATGTTATTTACATGGACACATTATGTGATAAGGTTATATGTATTAGAGTTTAATATGGTGCTAAAATGGAAATTGGATGGAAATAGCAAGTGACATGGATACTAGATGTGGGGAGGTCAACTATTGTGTCTCGGACTATCTAGAGGTTTTGACCCTTATATTGGTCATAAGTCTCAATACTAATTGAACTTTAAACACTTGTTAGATGGAAACTTTAATGTTCCTTTAACTACTACAACAATAAACACAAAAAAAATGAATTATGCATAAAAATAAATGAGGAAGAAAAAGAAATGAACCTCATAAAGTACATATCATTGGAAACCTAGGAGATATAATGATGGTAATAACTTACATAGAAAAATATTTAAATTTAGGAAGTCCCTAAGGTGGTAGACGATAATGTTTTTTGATGTGCCACTCATTTTATGATAACATGACATAGACATGATGATGATGTGGCACTAATGTGGTGATAGTGTGACATTAATGTGGATATTTCATGCCATTTATGTGGCATAGACTTGGAGATGACATGTTGTTGACATGGAAACATTATGTGGTAAGGTGATATGGATTAGGTTGTGCAATGGTGCTAATATGGAAATTGGATAGTAGTAGCAAGTGACATGGACTCTAGATGTTAGGGATGTCGGCTATTGAGTGTTGGTTTATTGATAGGTTTTGGACCCTTATATTGGGCTTCAAACTCAATACTAAAAGAACTTGAAACACTTGTTAGATGACATAGATCTAAAAAATGGTTGTGAGACTATCATCATAGCTAGTGTTGACTATTAGCTAATTCAAGAAAAATAGTAGTAAGATATTTCCACATGGCTAGCGGCCTCAAGAAGTAAATGGATATATGAAAACAAAATTGAGTGAGGACTTACCAAAAGTTTTTCCTCAAAGGTAGACGAATCGAGAAACCATTAATCAATAGTGGTTATGCATAACTAATGACACAAACATGCTATAGTTAGGATTCACACAAGATAGCCAAGGAGGATTAAAACATAAAAGTTAAATTCATCAATGAACATCTTCCACTTAATTACAATCCTCTTTTGATAGATATTGTAGACCCTTCACTTGTTCAATTGAATAAACCTCATTTTGGTGATCCTCTTTTCATTTTCGTGTAGTTCTCACATGATGTCAAGAACTAGTGTCCCATCCAATATTGAAGGAGGTCTTCCTACTTTTCAAATGTAGTATAATGAGTCATTATGTCCACCTTCATTCCATTGGCTAGTGAGATGTCTATTCCCACTTTTGTGCTCCATACATTAGGTTTTTTTTATTGGGGGAGTACCTTTTAAGTTAGTGGCACATCTCGATTAAGAGACTCAATGTTTAAAAAATTTTACTTCCATTTTGACAAATCAAATGGAAATTTTCTGAAGTAAAAATTTCAAAATATCGGCATAAAGTGTTGTGATAGAATTAGTCATATAGTGGTCTTTAGAATAGTGTAAAAATCACATCAATAGGAGCTCATATATGAAAGTTATGCATGCCACAGTGGAGCTACCTTATTGGCCACCATGTTACTAAGTAGATGGGAGAGGTGGGCCTACCCATATCTATACCATGTGGAAATCTTAGGAGCAAAATTTCATAGTTTGACATATTTTTCGTGCTTTTTCCAATAAAAGATTATGCAATTTCCCTTTTTGTTTCTTAAATGGTTCACATAAATCTTATAAGATAAAATTATTTTATGCAACAATTCATCAAAAAAACTATAGCACGACTATATAAAATTGTTATAAATATGAATATTTTTAGGTGAATATGGTCAAACAATTTAAGCAACTAGTAGGATTTCCCAAAATTTCTAGACTTTGAGATAATTTCCGGGCTTAAATTTTTCCTAATCATATACTTTTAAGAACATTCTAGATGGTTTACAACCTAGTGCTAGCTGAGGGTAGAGGAACACAAAAAGCCTTAAATGTGGATGGCCATTAAGCTATATTAAATATTAGGCCACACTGAAAGAGAGGGAGATTAAATTTTTATAGCTTTGTACTTCTTTCATAGTTATGCAAAGCATTAATGAGTAAGATGTTAGGCAACAATAGATGAGAATACTATTTTGTAGTAGCCACTCAAGCCATCATGTCAAAGAAACTTGGTAGTAGGAGCCTCTTTCTTTATATTTTCATTTCCATTACGACCAAAGAAATGCAACTCTCATACATTTTTGCTAGGTTTTCCTGCCCATTAAATTCCTAGCATATTGTATTGATTCATCCATTTACATATTCTTTAATTTTTATATTAAACTATTCTATTGAATAATAAAATAGTTCTAAAAATTACATATTATATATAACTCCCCGATCTCTATTAGCCATAAATAATATAACCTAATACCTATTATCTTTAATTTGTGTATTAAATATAAAGCCATATGATCTAATACTTATTATATTTAATTATATTCTATAATAAATTTAAGACCCATATCATGTAAATTATATCTAAATAAAAAATTTCATCTATTCAGTTTGAAGATACTAAATGATAAACTTTCAATATTATTAAATCTAAAAATCCATTCCGCGATAAACTCATATTAATACATCTAAATACTAAATGATAAACTTTCAATATTATTAAATCTAATGAATTCTTCTGGAGCTAGAAATGATCTGGCACAAACGGCTAGATATGACCTTGCACCACACCAAACAGCTAAAATGACGTGGCACGTCCCTCACAAATTAGCGGTGGATTAAAAAAGTTACGAGGCAGAGTTAGACCGTTCACAAGTTCAGAGTTATATAATGAGGTTTTTGCTTATGCTGTTCATCCTTTCAATTACTTTCTGGTTCTCTTTCCTTTAGATGCGCCTTTGGCTTCTTTATTCATTCTATTGCTTTCCCCACTTCTTCTTCCTAATTCTCTCTTTGCTGATGTCTAGTAAACCAAATCCGTGCCAGTTTCTTCTGTAAAAAACGTGTCGATTGTTGAAAGAATCCCTCTCTGCCCACCACTCTCACCATCCCCAGACGATTTTGAACTGTCTAGAACGAGAGCTGTTGCAGACACCCAGCTCCACCATTTTCACCACAAATAAACTCACGGGTGGCACTGGTATTGTTTTCTTCAAATTCTAAGTTTTGAGAATTTAGGGTTTTAGCTGTGTCTGTGCAACAGATTTTTCAAATTTATGTTTGTGTGTAACAGATTTTCTTTGATCAGATCTTGTTGCCGATGATAGGAATAGGCGCAGTAAAGTTCGTTAAGAAGGATGCGAACAAAGCAATACAGCGACATGAACAGCAGCAACAACAACAGTTGCAGCGCCATGAGAACAAAGAAAATGTTATGGTATGAGGAATAGGTTTACTCCTCCGGTTCTCCTCCCACTGGTGCATTGGCTGCTGCTCACATTAAGCACGCCACTACAGATTATCTCCACAGAGAGAAATCTGGGCCTCTTTCTATCAGTCCTACGCAGCGTTCTCTTCCTTTCCATGCGTTCGATTTGTTGGTTTTGGGGTTCATGTAGCTTTTGGGTAAAGGTTATTTGTGGAAGTTGAATGATAATATTTTAGATTCCTGTTTGTAGCTGCACCTATCAGGCTTCAATTGTTTGTGTTGATTTATGTTCGGCAGCTAATAATCCTATGTATGTTTTGTCTAACAATTATTTGCTAGTCATGGATTTGGTTAATGAGATGTCACCTGCGGTAATGACACAGGGTACTTTGCTCAGGTTCCAGAGGGCGCTAATAATTGCTAATGGTAGGAATTCCTCCTCGGTTGTTGGTGGTTGGGTTGGGTATGCGACAGCGGTACAGGGCAGATGAAAGTCTGTCGAATCTCTGTTTAGGTTAATTATTGTGCCTTTTATGCTGCCTCCAATTGCGTGCATTTGGGGAGCCAGAACCTAAGGTTTTTACGCTGAACTGTTTGGTATTAGAGATATATGTAGTGCAAATTCCTCAAAATTAGTTATTTGGTTTGAACTATATACGGGAAACTCTGTATTTTTCTTGATTTAAATACTTCGAATTTTTAAAAGAGTATATTACCTATCATAATGTTGCAGAAATTTACCACAGTATCTTTGATTATTTACCTATTGTCTTCAAAATCAATAGTTCACCTCATGTAAATATGTATTAACGTATGAACTCATCCATCTAAAAAACAAGTTGCAGACGTTACTTCTCTAAATATTTGGTCGAGTGAGTCTTTTAATCTTCTTCTCATTTAGATTTGCTTTAGTGCTATGCTCTTTTAATTAACTGCTTTCATAAGAGCAGTAATAAATTAAAGATGCTATATCTAGTCTAGTCAATTCTTTAATGTTCTCCTGCTTTAGCTTTATAAAGTATGCCTTTGATTTGAATTTGTTTCTGAGCAGATAGTATTACAAATTAAAGATGTTAATAGATTGTTGCTTGTGTATATTGCACGTAGTCTGTTTGATGATACACCTTTTTCTTGTACAATTTCAGTAATGAAATAAGATCTTCACAGTCCGCTTTTAAAATAACAAGTTGAAACACCTTCAAATTGCACCACTAGTGTGTGTTTTGCCTTTCTGAGTTAAACGAATGGCAACTCATTTCTAACGAGCTATAGAGGTTTCATTTCATTTTTCAGTGATCATGTTAACAGAATATATTAGTATCACTGTGCGATTCCGTATCGATAATTGCGATTTGGTACCGACCTGTAGTAATCTCATTAGTTCATTGGTCCATAAAATAAACTATTGCTTTAATGAATTGTTTCTGGAAGCAACTACTATGGATGATCTTCAAAGCACAGAATAAATTAATGCCATAATAAACATGCCTAGTAAACCACTAAGCCCTTCACTGTCAAACTATCTTGCTATGGATTCTTTTAGGTTAAAATTCAAATTTCTTTTCGAATTTTCTAATGCTATAGTTTCTTCTTAATTTCAGCCGATGTAATCTCCTTATCCGTCAAATCTCGCGTAGAAATTGTTTCTCTAATGCTATTGGTTTAACTGTTTTTATGTTGCATATCAAAATTATTCACTTAATGAAAATTATTCACCTTAATGAATAATTTTCCACATCTAAAAAATTTAGATACATTTTTGTTTTGGATCTATCAAATATCTAATTATAAATGAAATCTCTAAGCATACCGAATTTTTCTTTTCTCGTTTTTTAAATGTGTACTTGAAGATTTCCATTCCATAAATTATGTAATTTAACTTTAATTTTCACTTTTTCCAAAATAAAAATATTTAAAACATTTATAAATTAATAAAATAGTAACATTGTTCTTAAGAATTTTACAAATCAATCTCAAAATATCTTCACACTTTAGAATATTGATAAATTAATAAAATAGTAAAGATTGATCTTAAAAGTTTTACAAATGAATCTCTAAAATAGTTAAGTATCTTCATCGATAAAACAAATTGAATGGTTGCACCATACCTAATTGGCTCATTGAATCCAAAAGAAAGTACACAAATTGGAGGATTCGTAGGATTTCATTTATCAATTATTTTTTGCGAGTTCTCTAATAAATAGAACTTCAAAACTACAAATGAATATGACATTTTGAGTACAATCATAGAAGGCTTTATGTTAAAGTTATTCTGATGGGAAACCTAATCCGTTCATTTTATTTGAGTTGTATCTATTTATTCTATCTCCGTAATGAGTTAAATTTACGAGAGAAGTTTTAAGATTCTTTAATTGGATTAATTTAATTTATTAATCGTAGTTTTATAAATTCAATCAAGATTCCATTTAGTTTAAATAATTTCAATTATTCATTTATTGAGGTATTTTATCAAAGTTCTTGTTTTAATTTAAATTAGTTGATTTCACCTTCCTCAAAATAAAATAAAATAATATTTTCAATGATTTTAGTTTAGATTATTGGATTTCTCAAAATTATTTTCGATTATGTTTTTCTATTTAAAAAATAAATTTTTCATTTACATCTTACAATTTAGGTTTACATTGTTGATTTTTTGTAAGATTTAATGTATTTTAAATTATGTTTTCCTAAATTTATTTTATTTTAAATAATTTTTTGTTATATTTAAACTTTATTAATAACATTTAATTTTTTTTTGTTTTTTAATGTTTCATAGATTAATATTCTTTAGTTTAATTTATTTTTAAAATGATTTTCAAATTTAAATATTTAATATGTTAGTTTAAATTTTGTACTATATTTTATTAATGTTAAAATATAGTTTATCGTATTTTTTAATTAAAATAACATATCAAAAATGTAAAGAAAAATGTTTGAATTTATATAATATAACTATTGGTAATGTTTTTATATTTAAATATATATAATAAAATTAAATTGTACTCTAATTATTTCATAAGATTGTTTTTGAATATATATTTTATTAAAAATTTCATTAGGCTAGGCTAAACTAAGCTACAAGTGGGTTGGGATAGACTAACATATTCTAGGCTAGACAAGGATAGAATAAGCCAAGGTACCGTATTTTAAAAGTTAGGCTACTCAAAGTAGGCTAGGTTAGGAAGCAGAGTAGACTAGGTGAGGGTGGGCTAGGGGTAGGCTAGGCTAGAGTGGGTTAGGTAGGCTAGGGTTAGAGTAACCTAGGGTACGCTAGGTTAGAGTAGGCTAGGGCTAGAGTGGGATAGGTAATGCTAGGTTAGAGTAGGCTAGGTTGGGGATTGTGTGGGTAGGTTATGCTAGGTTAGAGTAGGCTAGGGCCGGAGATGATAGACTTGGCTAGGTTAAGCTAGATTAGGCTAGGTAGAATAGGATAGGTTATGCTAGGTTAGAGAAGGGTAGAATAGGATAGGTTATGCTACGTTAGAATAGGATAGGTTATGCTAAGTTAGGAGTAGGTATTAGGCTAGAGTAGGATATGTTAGGCTAGGTTGGAGCAGGTAGGTTAAACTAGATTAGGCTAGGTAGAGTAGGCTAGATTATGCTAGATTAGGCTCGATTAGGCTGTGCTAGGCTAGGCTAGGCTAGAGTAGGCTAGGTTAAACTAGATTAGGCTAGGCTAGAATAGATAGAATAGATAGGTTATGCTTGTTTAGAGTAGGCTAGAATAGTATAGGTGATGCTCAAGAGATGAGGGATAGTTGGTGCGAAGTTATAGTAGGCGTGTTAGGAATAGGATATGTTAAGCAGTTATAGTAGGCTAAAGGCCAGATTATGCTAGGTAGAATAGTCAGGTTAAGCTAAATTAGGCTAGGTTAGAGTAGGTTAGGAGGTAGGTTAGGGTTGGGTTAGAAGAAGTAGGTTATACTAAGTTAGGCTTGGTTAGGTTATGGTCATAGGGTTGGTTAGGCTTGGTTAGGTTAGGGTTAGGGTTAGGTTATGCTTGTTTAGAGTAGGCTAGAATAGTATAGGTGATGCTCGCCAATAGGATAGGTTATGCGGTTATAGTAGGTTATGTTAGAAGTAGACATGCTGGGCTAGGTTATAGTAGGCTAGGTTAAGCAGATTGAAAGCAGGGAGAATTACACTAGGTTAAGCTAAATTAGGCCAGTTAGAGTAGGTTAGAGTAGGTTAGTTAAGTTAGGTTAGGCTAGGTTATACTAAGTTAGGCTCGGTTAGGTTAGGGTTGCTTAGGCTTAAGGCTTTGCTAGGGTTAGGTTAGGTTAGGTTAGGTTAGGTTAGGTGGAGGTTAGGCGAGTTAGGCTAGGTTAGTTAGGCTAGCCAGTTAGGCCAAAGCTAGTTTAGGCTAGGTACTAGTGAGGATAAGCTACGGTAGGGTAGGTTGTTGTGTTAGGTTAGGTTAGGTTAGGTTAGCAGGCCAGGTAGGCTAGTGTGTTAGGATAGGCTCGCTGTGTAGAGGCTGTGCCAGGGTTAGGCCACGCGGGGCTAGTTAGGTGAGGCTAGGTTGGGGCTAGGGTTGGGGCAGGGTTGTGGCCAGGGGCTAGGCCAGGCCAGGCCAGGGCCAGGCAGGCCAGCTTTCAGGTTGTGTCACGCGAGTCAGGCCAGACGAGGCTCAGGCCAGGGCCAGGGCAGGCCAGGCCAGGCCAGCCAGGCCAGGCCAGGCCAGCCAGGCCAGCGCCAGGGCCATGCCAGGCCGAGTTGGGGATTGCGCCAGGTCAGGCTGTCACCGCCGCCAGGGGCCAGGCCAGCCAATCTGCAGAGCACAGGCTGCCTGACCAGCCAGGCCAGAGCAGGCCAGAGTGATGGGCCAGGGCCGAGCCAGGCCACGGCTGCTGCCAGGGCTTAGTTGCGCGTTTCTGGCCAGGGCCTCTGGCCCTGGCCAGGCCCGGCCAGGCTGGGCCAGCCTAACAGTCCGGCCATAGGCCAGGCCAGGGCCAGGCCACGCCAGGCCAGGCCAGGCCAGGCCAGGCCAGGGCCAGGGCCAGGCCAGGCCAGGCCAGGCCAGGCCAGGGTTAGGCCAGGCCAGGCCAGGTTGGGGCCTAGTCCAGGCCATTTTGTGCGGCACAGGGCAGGCTTGCCAGGCTAGGTTGCCAGGGGCAGGCCAGGTTAGGCAGGCAAACAGGGCCAGGGCAGGCAAGGCCAAAGCCAGGCAGGCTAGGGCCAGTCCTACCAGGGCCCAGCCAGGGTCGGCTAGGCTAGGCCAGGCCAGGACAGGGACAGCATGTGGCCAGCCAGACAGGACAGGCCAGGCCAGGCTAGGCCAGGGCCAGGGCCAGAAGCAGGGCCAGGCCAGGCCAGGGTGGAGTGTCAGGGCCAGGCCAGGCCTAGGCAGGCCAGGCCAGGGCCAGGCCCTGTGCTCTCAGCCAGGGTTAGGCCAGGCTTCACAGTTAGGCCAGCAGCCAGACCACGAGGGCAGGCAGCGTAGGGCAGGCCAGGGCAGGCCAGGGCAGGTTAGGCAGGGCAGGTTTGCCAGGGCCAGGGCCAGGGGCTGGGTTGTGGGCAGCCGTGCCAGGCAAGACCAGCCAGGCTAGGCAGGGCAGGCCCCAGCCAGGCATGCCAGGGCAGGCCAGGGCAGGAAACAACAGCCAGGGCATGGCAGGGCAGGGTGAATGCTGGGGTAGGTTAGGACAGGTTGCTAAAGCCATTTAGGCCAGGTTAGGTTAGCTTTGTTAAAGGTTAGGTTAGTTTAGGCCAGGTTAAAGTTAGTTTAGGCTAGGTTTGGGTATGCTAGGCTATGTTAGAGTAGCTTGTACAAGCCAGATTATGCCAGGGTAGATTATAAGCTAAGATAGATTAGGCTAGGCTAGGCTAGGTTAGGTTAGGCTAAGTTAGGTGAGGTTAGGCTAGGCTAGGTTAGGTTAGGTTAGGTTAGGTTTGGTTAGGTTAGGCTAGGCTTTGGTTAGGTTAGGCTAGGCCAGCTAGACTAGTTTAGGTTAGGGTAGTGTAGGTAGGCATTTGGTTAGGTTAGGGTTAGGTTAAGTTAGGGTAGGCCGTGTTAGTGTTATTAGGCTAAAGTTAGGGTAGGGGCAGTCAAAGTTAAAGTTAGGTAGGCTAGGCTAATCTAGCTAGGCTGCCAGTTAGGGGTATGGTAGGGTAGGGTAGGTTTGGGTAGGTTAGGTTAGCTTAGGCCAGTTAGGTTAGTTTAGGCTAGGTTAGGTTAGCTTCTAGGCCAGGTCAGCGCTGTGCCAGGCCAGAGCAGGGGCCAGGCCAAGCTGCATTATGCCACGTAGACTAGGCCAAGACATAATAGGCCAGGGCTGACCAGGCCAGGACTAGGCCAGGTTGCCAGGGTTAAGCCAGGCTATGCTGCTAGGCTTAGTTCTGGACAGGCTTGGTTAGGCTTGGTTAGGCTAGGATAGGCCAGGCCAGGGCTAGGCCAGGGCCAAAGCCAGGGCCAGGTCGACAGGCCAGGCCAGGCCAGGTTAGGCCAGGCCCGGCCAGTTCAGGCAGGCCAAAAAGGCCAGTTGTGCGCGCTGCCAGGGCCAGGCCAGCGAGGACAGCGCCCGGTGAGCACGCCAGGCAGGGCAGGGCAGGCCAGGCCAGGCCAGGAAGTCCTTGCTGCCAGGCCAGGGCCACCAAGTAGGCAGGGGTTAGGCTAGCCCAGGCCAGGGCAGGCCAGGCCAGGCCAGGCCAGACCAGGGCAGGCCAGCCAGGCCAGGGCCAGGTCCCGCCAGGTCGCCAGGCTTGGCTAGGCTTCGCCAGGCCAGGCCAGGCCAGGCTGGCCAGGCCAGGCAGCCAGGTCAGCCACCGCAGGCCAGGCCGTAGGCCAGGCCAGGGCAGGCTAGGTCAGCTGCGGCAGTGCCAGGCTAGGCAGGCCAGGCCAGGCCAGGCAGGCCAGGCCAGGCCATGGCAGGGCAGGGCAGACAGGCCAGGGTGGGCCATGCCAGCCAGGGCCAGGTTAGGTCAGCCAGGCCAGGCTAGGGTTAGGGCATGCTAGGCAGGGCAAGGCAGGTCAGCAGGTTAGAATAGGTTGGGGCTGAGGCCAGGCTTGGCATGCCAGCTTGTGCTTGTACTAGGTTAGGGCTTCTGGTTAGGCTAGGCTGGTTGTGCTCACTAGGCCAGGCCAGCTAGGCTAGGTTGGTTAGGCTAGGATGGCTACAGATTAGTTAGGTTAGGTTTGGCCATGATAGGATAGGTTTGCCTGTGTTGGTTTAGGCCAGGATAAGCTAGATTGCGTTGTGTAGAGTAGGCTAGGTTAAGATTGATAGGCTAGGTAGAATAGGCTAGGTTCAACTAAGCTATGTTGTAATAAAGAAGAAGCATTTGTGCCAGGTTAGAATAGGCTAGGTTAGAGTAGGCTAGGCTAAGCTAGATTTGGCTAATGCTGTATCAGATAGGTTATACTGTCGTGGCCAGGGAGAGGTTGGTGCTGGGTTAGAATATGACAGGTTACGCTAAGTTAGATGGGCTAAGTTATGCTAAGTTAAGTAGGATATGTTAGCCTTGTGTCAGAGCAGGCTAGGTTACAGATTAGGCTAGGTAGAGTAGCCAGGGTTAGGTTAGATAGGTCAAATAGGGTTAGGCTTGGTTAGGTTAGGTTAGGCTTGGTTAGGCTTAGTTAGTTTGGTTAGGCTTGGTTACGTTAGGTTAGTTTAGGGTTAGGATGGTTAGGTTAGGCCGGGTATATCTCATCCCAGCCTAGCTCGCCTAACCTAGTTTATCCTAACACCACCTACCAACACTAACTTAAACTAGTATATAATACCTGCCTAGCCTCAACCTAGTCAAACCTATCCTAGCCTATCTTAGCCTAACGTAACCAAGCCCAATCTAGCCTAGCCTATCCTAGCCTAACGTGCCCAACCTAGCCTAACCTATTGTAACGTATACTACCCTATCTTAACGTAGGCTTGCCTAGCCTAGCCTAACCTAACCTAGCCTAGCCTAGCCTACATAGCCTAAATTTCTAACCTAACCTACTTAACCTAACCTACGAGCCCTCCAATATAGCCTCATTCTAGCCTATCCTAACCTATCCTACCCTACCCTAACCTAGTGTGACCCAGCTAACCTAACCTAGCCTCATCTAACCTAGTCTAGCCTAACCTAGCCTTATCGAACCTAGCCTCGATTAACCTAACCTAGCCTAACTTAGCCTTATAAAACCTATCCTTATTGAGCCTAGCCTCGCCTAACCTAGTATAGCCTAACCTAGCCTTATCGAACCTAGTGAAACCTAGCCTCGCCTAACCTAGTCAAGCCTAACCTAGTATAGCCTAATCCCATGCCTAGACAAGCCTAAGCTTAGCCTAATGTAACCTAGTGCCTAACTCCAAATTCTTAGCCTAGCATAACCTAGCCTAGCCTAGCCTAGCTTAGCTCTAACTCTAGGCTAGCCTAGCCCAAATCTCTAACCTAACCTACACTAGCCTAGGGGGTAATATTCTAGCCTACCTCTAGCCCAACCTAAACCTAGCTTCAATACTCGCGAGCCTAGCATAGCCTAACCTTGCCTAAACTCACTCCGGCCTAACTTAGCCTAGCCCAGCACGCCTATCCTAGCCTAGCCTAACCTAACCTAGTTCGAGTACTCTAGCCTAGCCTAGCCTAGCCTAACCTTGCCTATCCTCGACAAACCTAGCAGAACCGAGGCTAACCTATCTTAGCGTGGCGTTGCCTAACCTAACCTAACCTACATTAGCCTAACATAGCCTAACCTAGCATAATCTAACCTATCCTAACCTAGCCTACCCTAGCATACCGTATCCTACACTAGCCTACCCTAGCCTACCCTAGCCCAATCTAACCTAGCCTAGCCTAATCCAACCTAGTCTAGCCTAAACTAGCCTAGTCTAGCCTAAACTAGCCTAGTCTAGCCTAATCTAACCTAACATAAACTAACCTACCCTAGCCTAGCACGCCTATCCTAGCCTAACCTAACCGAACCTAGCTTCGAGTACTCTAGCCTAGCCTAGCCTACCCTAACCTTGCCTATCGTAGACAAACCTAGCAGAACCGAGGCTAACCTTTCTTAACGTGGCGTTGCCTAACCTAACCTAACCTACAGTAGCCTAACATAGCCTAACCTAGCATAATCTAACCTAGCCTAACCTATCCTACACTAGCCTACCCTATCCTACAGTAGCCTACCCTATCCTACACTTGCCTACCCTAGCCTACCCTAGCCCAATCTAACCTAGCCTAGCCTAATCTAACCTAGTCTAGCCTAAACTAGCCTCGTCTAGTGTAAACTAGCCTAGTCTAGCCTAATCTAACCTAACGTAAACTAACCTAGTCTAGCCTAACCTAGCCTACTCTAATCTAGCCTAGCCTACTCTAATCTAGCCTAGCCTGAGCTAGTCAAGCCTAGCCTAGCCTATTAGATGCTAGGCTAGCCTAACCTTCACTAACCTAACCTAGACTAACCTAACATAGCCTTGCCCATGCTATACTATCCTAGACTTTCCTAGCCTAACCTAACCTAACGTAGCGTAGCTTAACATAGCCTAGTCTACCCTAGCCTAACCTAGCCTACTATAGCCTAGCCTAGCCTACTCTAGCCTATCCTAGCCTAGCATATCCTACTATAACATACTTTATGCGAGCCTAGCCTAACATATGCTACTCTAACCTAGCATAGCCTAGCATAGCCTAGCAGAGCATAGCCTAGCCTAACCAAACCTAGCCTAATCTAGCCTAGCCTAACCTAGCCTAGCCTAACCTATCCTAGCCTAACCTAGCCTAGTCTAGCCTAGCCTAGCCTAGCCTAGCTTATCCTTAAGTCGCCTAACCTAGCCTAACCTAGCCTACCCTATCCTAACATAGTCTACCCTATCGAAAAATAGCCTAGCCAAGCCTTACCTAACCTAACCTAGCCTAATCTAGCCTAGAGTAGCCTAGCCTAGCCTAGCCTAACCTAACCTAGCCTTACCTACCCTACCCTACCCTACCATACCCTACCCTAGCTTAACCTATCATGGCTTGACCTACCCTACTCTAACCTAGCCTAGCGTAGCCTATCCTAACCTAGCCTAGCCTAGCCTAACCTAGGCTAGCATATCCTAGCTCACCCTAGCTGAGCCGACCCTAGCCTAGCCTACCCAATAAAATCTAACCTAGCCTAGCCTAGCCTAGCCTAGCCTAGCCTAACCTAGCCTAACCTAATCCACCATGATCTAACCTAGTCGAGCCAAGCCTAGCCTAGCCTATCCTAGCCTAACCTAACCTAACCTAACCTAACCTAACCTCATTAAATTAAACACTATTAATAAAAGTTTAAATATAATAAGAATGATTTAAAACAAATTAAATGTATGAATATAGATTGAACTTAACCACATTAATAATGTAAAAACAAAATGGGACATAAGTTATAATATTTAAACGAAAAATATATTTATATATGAAAAATATATATATAAATAAAATTGAAAATTATTTTTAAAAATCCAATAATTTAAATTAAGTTTTTAGAAAAATTAAATTTAGTTAACTAATATTTTTAACTTTAAAAGAAATAAAAAATGTAAAAAACCAGATTAAATAAAACCACAAATTTTCAGACAAATAAACTAATTCAATAAATAAATTAAATAATCTCAACGGAATAAAATATTGATAAAATCAATAAAATTAGAAATCAGCTAAAGCTACTCTAATAATACCAACTAGTTACAAACTTAAATAAATTAACAAAAGAAAAACTGAAATGAATGGATTAGGTTTCCCTAGAAAACAGAGTTGAGGGAGGGATAAACACTACATCTATGAATCGAACTGAATACCCTATTCATTCTTGTTATAGTTTGAGGTTGTTGTTAATGGATGGCTGGAAAATCAAATTAATAAATAAAATGAATCCAATTCTCCAATTTCGTTAGCTGAATACCCTATTCTTGTTCTTGTTTGACGTTGTTGCTAATAGATGGCTGGAAAAACAGATCAATAATTAAAATGAATCAAATTCTCCAATTTCTTTGGATCTATTGTGCAACCGTTCAATTTGATTTCAAGAATGATTTGTAAAATTTCAAGCACGATGTTTAATATTTTATTAACTGGTAAATATTCTGACTATTTTTGTTTTGAAAAGAAATTTAAAATTAGAAAAATATTCATGTTAGATATAATAACTGAATCCCAAAGGTACACTTAAAAAAACATCAAATAAAAGTCAGTGTGGGGAGAGATTTGACTTATACTTTGATTATTCAAGATAAACTGACAATTTATTCCATACCCAGTTGTATCTAGCACTTCTTTGCAAATATGCGCAGTATAAGATTCTGCAGTGGATTGTTAGAAATTTACCAACCTTAGGAAATAGAAACCCACTTCACTAATATTTGTGAGTAACTCTAGAACTCAGAGGAAATGTGATTGGGGTTTGAGGAAATGTAACTGTAATTGAAGTCCATGGAAGTTTTTATTCCTCTGGACCAAATGATAATTTTAAGAAAAATCAAACAATTGTTGTCCATGAGACACTAAGATTGCATATGTGAGAGGAAAACCAAAAGGAAATAATTGGCGCTTGGTTTGAGAGCAGAGAGGTCAAATAAATATGGTAAATCCTACCTAATTCAAGAAACACAAAAGATAAATCCTACCTAATTCAAGAAACACAAAATGAAGTCCAATATTGAACTAGGTATCTTAGCATCGAATTTGTTATAATCTCATCTTATCTTAGCAGTGAATTTGTACGTTTACCCTGCATATTGAACTCCAAAAGACAAGAGAAACCTACCTGCAGTTGGGATGAACCTAATCAGCGTCCAGGCGGTTGAGTGAGAATCCGTTCACCTATTCTCTATCTGTTCACAGAGCATGAACATAATCAGCGTCCCAGGAAGTTGATTGAGAATCGGTTCACCTATTCTCGATCTGTTGACAGAACAAGAAAATTAAAATCACTGAAAATTAAAATCACTGCGACTGTCCCCCCATGAAAATCAAAATCACTGCAGCTACGAACAAACTGACTCTGACTCTGACCCTATACTATGTTCTGAGTCTACGAATCCTAGACAATCATCAACCCTTATCTGAATTTACTGGTGGTTACTTCGATCCTAATAAATAAATCTTCTGTCACTGAATCTGGTGATTCTGGTTTCCCACAAAATAAAATCAACTCCATACCAACTTCGACCCAAATAATTCCATTTCAAACATCTGAGGGCTATCCATAATTCACCAGACTCAAAATAATTTGAAACTTTATCAAATTTCCAGTTCTTCACAGCCAAAGCCATCCACCGTTGAGAAATAGTAAAATAGCGGAACCGTCATATTTAGGAAAGGATCTTGAAAAGCGTTGCTTTTTTTTGGTTGAAAAATCCTCAAAAAAACATAAGAAAGCCGTAATCACTTTTTACTTTTCCAAGCAATAAAACATCTCAGTCAAAAAAACATAAGAAAGCAGTAAATACTTTTTACTTTTCCAGCAATAAAACATCTGACAGTTTCCATCAACGTGGGTACAACTGGTTTCTCGGAAAGAGATGTTTTTGTCTAAAATTAGAAAAAGCAGAAGCAAAATTTGAAAAAAAAAAACACAATGGTTTAATTATGATGTTATAATAATTGTTTTTAAAATAATTTTATATTTTTATCTTATTTATTTATGTTATTTGGATAAATATATTTTAGCTTAATTAATATTTTGAAAATAATTTATTTTCAAAATTCCCAAATTATGTATGTAGGGTAGTTATAAGATTAAAAATTTAATGATTATATTTAGTTATTTGAAAAAGAAATAGTTTTTAAAATTATTTATAATTATAAAAAAAATTTAAAAAATGTCTTTTAATATTAAATATTTAGTTTATTTTAATTAATATTTCACTTTTTAAATAGAAATAACTTTTTTTATATATTGTTATTAATATAAAGCTAAATGATAAGAAACAATTATCTACCAAGAAAGATGGAAATTATTATTATTATTAAAGAAATTTTTAGAATTTGTTTTTTTTTATAATAAATAAGATTGATATAACTAATATTTACTTTCCAAATAATTAAATATATCTATTGGATTGCAAGTAATAATATTTATAAATAAAATATGGCAACATACAAAAATACTATTTAAAATATATTTATAATTAATTAGGATATAAAAGGAAGTATTAAATTTATTTTTGATATTTATAAAAAAAATTAATAAAGCAAAAAGGTAGCAAATGTATAAAGGATCTAGTTAAATTTCAAAGAAGACTTTGATAAATATTATGCATTGGTTATGCAAACCATTGGCAATAATAATTATGAAATGTCGGTGGTATATGATGGAATTTAAGGTAGAAATAAATATCAAACATACAAAGCATGGTTAAACATTCTAAAGAATTGACCATCTTTTAGTTTTCCATTGGTCAAATGCCTTTATCACGAGAATCTAGAATTTGGCTTGTGAGTCATTTTGATTGTAAAAATAGATATATCTTCTAAGAATACCTCTACTACAACCAAATTGTTCTATTGCAACATTTGATGTCGACAACTCTTTATCGTTATTTTATCTCTTTTTTACACTCCAACGAAAATCAAAATTCAAAAATATTAATTAAAAATTTATGGATTTGGTAGCCCAAATTGAATGCAACTCCATAAATAATCATTTTTAAATATGTGTTTCTTTTAGATAAAATATTAAAAGTTACATATTTAAAAGGCTTTATTTATTCTAAATAAATCCAGATCATGGCTATATTTAGGTATCTCATGTATAAATAAAAGCTTTACAATATGGAAGCCAAGAGGTTTCCCAAAACTACTTGCAATTCTAGCCAAAACTAGCATCTCCAACAAGCAAGGTTGACATAAGGGTGCCCTGCCTTGTCTCAACCATTTAGGGATAAAGAAGGAAATCATATCAGTAGAATAATGATAACGTTAAAAATGTTATTATTTCCAAATTTTGGGATAGTTGTGAAATGATAAAGAGCTATAGAGAAAAATAAAGCTAAGATATTATAAGAAGTTTATTAGGCCGAACCTTGCTAATCATAATTATCTTTTTTGCCTTGACCAATGCTATCAAGAAATGAATGTTGTTCAAGATAAGAAATCATTTTCATGAAAGTCGAAGTGGAAGCTCACCACCACCATCATTTTCTAAAATATAACTAATTTTTATTTAACTAATTAATGAAAAAAATGTTAAAATTTAGAAAAATATATTGAAATAAAATATAAATAATTTAACTTTTACTTGCTTATGCTTTAATTCAGTTCTATGGAAATTATTCTTAAGAGTTTACCAATGGGAAATAAAAAATGTAAAACTAATTGGGATTGGGAATGTTTATTGATGTGTATTAAATTTGACAAATAATATTAATACACTTTTCATTTACTTATTGATCTGGGGTGGTAAACTTATGAACTGCTCTGTACAATTTGTATGAATAGACTTTGGTTTATTTTAACAAAAAAATAATCCACTACCTAATATAATGTCCTTTCAAAGCTTTTTGGGAACAAAATATATTTTTTACCAAAAAAATTTCAATATTGTTCGAGAAAAATACCGAGAAGAGGGGGAGGGGGGCTTAATTAGTATTTGCAATAATCACAATCCTTTTTTCATTTCTCTTTTTTTGATTTCTATATGCAAATTTGATTAGCACAATCAGTGTATGTATGACTTTCCAAAGAGAAACTAGCGTATACAAGATAAATTTACTTTTTACATAAACGGTCAAAAGAAATCCTTAGCACTAAAGAGGAAATAGCGTGTACATAGATAACTTTTACTGTTTAGGTAAACATTCAAAAGAAATATTTTAGCCCATACTATCATAAAGTTAAGCAAGTAAATAAGTGCAAGTAATAACTTAATTAATCATCACACAAGAGCATCACACATGAACACCACGATTTAATGTGGAAACCCAATTCAGGAGAAAACCCACGCTACTCGTCATATCTATTTTCAATATTTATTATATGGAAAAACTCCTTACAATCTTGTACTAAATACGGACTCGTATTCGTATGGACGCATCTACTTGCATAAGGCTACAACCTTTCTCATTCTTCAACTACTATGGGAAAGGGTGAGCTCCAACCCCCTCGCTCACGTTTACCAACCTCTAGTGGAAGGGAGCTACAACTCCTCGATCAAAACACTAACTTCTACTCGTAGGAATTTTCTACTTCCACACTAAATGGTTCAACCCTTAGACCTCGCTGCGACTACGCTTCATAAATTTTCGCATCGATCCAACAAATTTAACTCAACTCTAGCATAAAGATCAACAACAATAAACTTAACCCTAAAATTCAAACGAATAGTGGACACTATAACTGCACACATGTAATAAACCCTAGATTTCGAATCAACATGCAGAATGAATTTCAACCCTCGATCATTCATTATCTTAAATGCATACACTACTTCCCTTTATCGAACCTATGTACATACGCACTTTCATGCACACCAACCTGCGTATAGATCAACATCATTTTATAAAACCCTTAATTAGTCAAAATAATTAATCATAATTAATCACTCATTAATAAGATTTGTACATATTCAACTTAGCAGCATATACATTATTCAAACAACCTAGATCTATATGAAGACTTACATTTACAAACAACGAAAATATAATAATAATAAACAGATAACCTCTCCATCAAGCTTCGAAAACCCTATCTTCCATACGCACTTTTTACTCGAACCAAACCCGCATGTATACATGCTTTCACCGTGATGAACCGATGTATAGATCTGTAAATATAGATTGAGCATAAAGGTTCAGATCTAACATAGCGTAGCCTATCCTAGCCTACTTTAGCCTCACTCTAGCCTCAGCGTGTAATAGCCTAGCCTAGCCTAGCCTAACCTAACCTAGCTTCGAATAGACTAACCTAGGCTAGCCTAACCCTAACCTAGCCTCGAATGATCTATCCCTAGCCTAGCCTAGTCCTAGCCTAGCTTAGCCTAACCTTGCCTAACCTAGCATTTGCCTAACCTAGCCTCACCCAGGCTAACCCAACAAAGTCCCTACGCTAGCCTAGCCTAGCCTAACAATGACTAACCTAACCTACCCTAGCATAACCTAGGCTAATCTAGCCCATCCCTATCTTAGTTGAGCCTATCCTAGCCTAGCTCACCCTAACCCTAGCTTATCGTAGCCTAACCTACCAACCCTAACTTAAACTAGTTCTATCCTACCTTAACCTAGCCTAACCTAGCCCTGGCTAGCCTAGCATGGCCTAGCCTGAGCCTAACCCTTAGCCTAGCCTAGCCTAGCCTAGCCTAGCCTAGCCTAGCCTAACCTAACCTAACCTTGCCTACCTTATCCTAAAGTAGTCCTAACATAGCCTAACATGTCGTAACTTATCCCTACCCTATCCTAACATAGCCTTGCTCAGCCTAACGTAGGCTAGCCTCAGCCTAGCCTATCCTATCCCAGCCTAAGCTAGTGTACCTAGCATAGTCAGCCTATCCCTAGCTTAGCTCGCCTAACCTAGCTTATCCCAGCCTAACCTACCAACCCTAACACTAGTCATAGCACTATCCTAGCCTACCTAGCTAACCTTACCCTAACCTAACCAAGCTCGTAAAGCCTAGCCTAACCCTCTCCCTACCTAGCCCTAATGTAGCTCAATATAGCTTCAACCTAGCCTAACCTAGCATAACCTATCGTAATGCATACTATCCCTATCCTAACATAGCCTTTCCAGCTAGCCTAGCCTAACCTAACCGACCCTAGCCTTACATAGCCTAGCTTCAGCCTAACCTAACCTAACCTAGTCTAGAATAACCTGGCGCGCACTCATCTTACTCTACCCTAATCTAGCGTGACTCTAGGTTAACCTAACCTAGCCTCGCCTAACCTAGTCGTGCCTAACCCAGACTTACGCAACCTAGCCTAACCTAGCCTAACGTAACCTAGAGCCTGTCTAACCTAGTACTAACCTAGCTTTAACCTAGCTTAACCTGGCTTAACTCAACTCAGCTAGCCTAGCCTAACCTAACCTAACCTAACCTAGGCTAGTCTAACCTAACCTAGCTTTGAATACTCTAGCTCAGCCTAGCCTAGCCTAACCTTTGCTAACCTAGCATTGCCTAACCTAACCTCACCTAGACTTAACTTCAGCCTAGCCTAGCAATGACCAACTCTAGCTCCCTACCCTAGCATAACCTAGACAGCAATTCAGCCCTACCCTAGCTTAGTCGAGCCTATCCTAGCCTAGTCTCACCCTAGCCTAGCTTATCCCAGTCTAACCTACCAACCCCAACTTAAACTAGTCTATCCCACCTTAGTCACCCTAACTAGCTCTCAGCTATTCCAGCCCAGCTCAGCCTAACTCAGCTCAGCCCAACTAGCTCAATCAGCTCAAGCTTAGCCTCAACAGTAGCTCAACTCATCAGCAACGCAGCCTAACCTATCCCAATCGCTCAACACAGCTCATCTCGGCTCAGCTCTCGCGCTCTCAGCCTCAGCCAAACTCAGCCTTTCACCCTTACCTACCTAGCCTACCTTGCCAGCCTACCATGTCAAGCTAGCATACCCTACCTAGTCTCACGCCTATCCCAGCCTCAGCCTCGCCTAACTCAGCTTTATCCTAACCTCACCTACCAACACTCAACTTAAACTAGTCTATAACACCTAGCCCAGCCTAACCTAACCCAACCTATCCTCAGCTCTAACTTAGCCCAACCTAACCAAGCCTAATCTAGCTCTAGCCCAACCTTTGCCTACCTTTCCTTTATCCCAATGCAGCTTCAACCCAGGCCTCATCCCATTGCACGCATACTCAGCACCTCATTCCCAACATAGCCTCGCCTAGCCTAGCCTAGGCCTAACCCAACCCAGCCTAGCCTTCCACAGCCCAGCATCAGCCTAACCTAACCTAACCTACCGCAGTCTAACATAGCCTTGTCTAGCCCATCCTAACCTAGCCTACGCTACCCTAGGTCGTGACCTAGGCTGTAATCCTAACCCATCTCGCCCAAGCTACTTCAGCCTAACCTAGCCCTTTACCAAAGCTAGCCTCACTTCTAATCCCAACCTAGCTCTCAATCCTAGCCTTATCGAACCCAGTCTTGCCGGAAACCCAGCCCTCGCCTGAACTCAGTCTAGCACAATACCTAGCCTTATCGAGCCCACCCCAACCTCAGCCTAATCAAACCCAGACTCGCCTAGCTATCGTAGTCAAAAGCGTACTCGCCAGTTCATCATTATCAAAACCTAGCCTAGTCAAGACTACGCTGAAGCCTAACGCAATTCCAGCCTCAACCTAGCCTAACCTAAGCTTCATCAGGCCAGCCTTCCAGGCTCAGCTTAGCCTTCAGCCCAGGCCAGCTCTGCGGCCCTAGTGCCAACTCAACCTACCCTCAGCCCAGCGCAAGAGTCTCAGCCCACCCTAGCCTAACCCGACCTCAGCTTTCTGAACACGTTTAGCGCAGCCGTAGCACAGCCTTCACCTCCAGCCTAATCCTCACCCAGCCCAACTTAGCCTCACCCCAGGCACGACATATCCTAGCCTCTATCCCAATCTAACCTAGCTTCAGTATCTCCAGCCTCAGCTCCAGCTTTCAGTCGCGGGACTAACAATGCCTAACCATGCAATCCCAACCTAACAATATGGCTCCAACTTATCTCATGCCTACCCTAGCTCATCCAAGCCCATCCTAGTCACTTCCGTAGCCTCAGGCTGAGCTTATTGTCCTCGCCTATCTTTAACCCAGCTTAGCTTATCCCAGCTCTGACCCACCAATCGCATCTAAACTACGGTCTCAGCCTCACCTTTAACTCTATCCTAATCGTAGCCTAACCTAGCCTAGCCTAACTTACCTCAACAAACCCAACTCGACCTATCCTAACCTACCCTAACCCATCTAACCCAACCAAATCCCAGCCCAGGTCACCTTTAAACTAGCACCATCCTCAACCTAGCCCAAACCTAGTCTCACCAAGCATAACCTCAGCCTCATCCTAGCCTGGACTCAGCTCTCGACCTCTGCCTATCCCAGACCAACCTACCCATCCTAGCGTCGTGCTGCCTCTTAACCCAACCCAACCCAACCTAACCTCGCCTCAACATAGCTCAACCTAGCCTAACTAACCTAGCCTCTAACCTAGCCTAGCCTAGCATACCCTATCTCCACACCAGCTCACCGTAGCCTACTCCTTTGTCCAATCTCACCTCAGTCTCAGCTTTCTAATCTAATTCTAGTTCACCCTAAAGCCAAAGCAGCTAGCCCTAATTCCAACCTAACGTAACCAACAACCTGTACCACCTAATTCCACCTAACCTAGCCCAGTCTACTTCCACATAGCCTACCGAGTTCTAGCTGCCAGCTCCAGTCTCATTCCTTGATCCCAGCTCTAGCCCAACCTCTTCACTGTACCTAATCCCAGCTCCATCCCAGCCTTGCCTTGCCCATGCCATACCATCCCAGACTTTTTCTAGCCTAACTCGACCTAACGTAGCGTAAGCCTAACGTAGCTAGTCATACCCCAGCCCAACCTTAGCCTACTCATAGCCTAGCCTAAGCCTACCTAGCTTTCATCTCTAGCCCAAGCATATCCTACTCTAACATATCTCTCTATGCGAGCTCCAGCCTAACATATCCTTACTCTAACCCAGCATAGCTCAACACAGTTTGCCCAGCGTAGTCTCGGCCTAGCTCAGCACAGCATATGCTCAGCCCTGCTCAGCTCAACTTACCCCACACTTGGCCTAACCTAGCCTGGCCTAGTCCTTAACCCAGCTCACCCAACTCAGCTCAATCTAGCCTCAGCCTAACCCAGCCTACCTTTCATATTCCCAAAAGGCGGCTCAATCTAGCCTGCACCCAGCCTACCCTATCCTCTAACATAGTCTATCATCCAAACATAGCCTAACGAGGCCTCATCTCCAATCCCAACCCAGCTCTGGTCTAGCCTAGCCCAGCCTAACCTAGCCTTACCTACCCTAACTCACCTTCACCGCCCTACCCTAGCGCAACCTATCGTGGCCAGTCCCAGCTCACTTCTAACCCAGTCAGGCATTACCTAGCCTAACATAGCCTCCTAACCTAGCTCATCCTAGCTTCAACCTAACCTAGGCTAAGGATATCCCAGATCACGCTTAGCTTCTAGGCCGACCCTAGCCTAGCCTACCCACCGGCGACTCCAACCTAGTCAAGCCTAGCCCAGCTCAGCTGTTTCACCCTAATTTTTGCTCAGCCTAGCCTAACCAAGCTTGGCCTAACCTAGCCTAACCTAATCCACCATAATCTAGATCCCAGTCGAGCCTAGCCTACAGCTCACCTAACCTCATTTCAAACTACAAATAATTAATAAAAGCTCACATAATAAGAATGATTTAAAAATAAAATTAAATGTAATGAAAATATAGTCTAATATGTGATTGAACTTTAGCCACATTAATAATGCACACAAATGGACACAAGTTATAAGATATAAACTAAAAATATGTTTATATATGGAAAGACATATAAAATAAAATGTAAATTATTTATTTTAAAAATCCACGATTTGTAAAATTATGTTTTCTAGAAAATTAAATTTAGACAGCTAATATTTTTAAATCTAAAGAAATAAAAATGTAAAACCACCGTAAATAAACATCATTTTTCGACAAGATAAATACACTAACTAAATTAAATACTGGACTGTAATAAAATCAGACGAATAAAATAGAAATTCAGCTATGCCAAAGTCACTACCGAATTAAGACTAACTCAGTTACAAACTTTAAATAAATTCATTCTAATACACTGATAAACTCGAAATAATTCCTGGTCCTCTAGGGTATAGTATGAGGTTGTTGTTATTAGATTACCTGAAAATCAGATCACAAATAAAAGGAGTCCACTAATTCTTCAATGGTTTCCATCAGACGCATACTTAGTTTCGTCGTGCTGACGCTGTTGCGCCAGGATGGTGCAGCGTAGACAATAATTGAACGAATCAAATTTCATTCTCCCTGATCTATCCGTGTAAATCTAGCTCACCTGATTCTCAAGAATGACGTGTAAAATTTCAAGCACGATGTTTACATTTCTATTAATCGCGTAATATTCCGACTACTCTCTGTTTCCTGAAAAGAAATTTAAAATTAGAAAATATTTCATGTTGTGATAGTAATAACCGGATCTCACAGCATATACTTTCACATCAAATAAAAGTCAGCTGTGGGGAGAGCTTTGACTTATACTTCGATTATTCAAGATAAATCGTACTCTCATTTCCAGCTGTATCTAGCATTTCGTAAATCTGCGCCAGATAAAATCCTAGCAGCTGGATTGCCAGAAATTTACCAAACTTAATAGAGCTACTCACATTTCCAGGAAAGCACTCTAGAGTCTATGCGACGTGACAAGGGCTTGATTTGCGAGGAAACTGCAATCAGAATTGAAGTCTGCTGAAGTTTTTGATTCTCCGGGATTAAAATGATAATTTTAAGAAATATCGAATAGTGTTGCTCCATAGAGATGTATACAAAATAAATGAGAGAGGAACTATTGCATATGTGAGCCTGGTAGAAAATTAGGAAATAATGCTTGGTTTCGAGAGTGCAGAGGTTACAGAATTCTACTTCCTAATTAAGAGATACAAATGAGTTAAATTCTATATAATTAAGAATATTAAAATGAAGTCTATTGAATTCATAAGTGTAGTTTCGCATGAGAATTAAATTTGTTATATCTAATCTTAGGCCTTGTAGCGAATTTGTGCCTATTCTGCATATTTCATTAAAGACAAGAGAGACCTACTCCGTAGTTGATGAACCTCCACCATGGCCTCAGAGGCTGAGTGAGAATCCATTCACTTTTATTCTCTATTCAAGCCTCACAGAGCAAAGCACGTAATCGAGCGTTCCAGTGGTTGACTGAGAATCGGTTCACCTATTCTCGATCTGCTCGAGCCAGGTACAAGAAAATCAAAATCACGGCACTGCAGCCTCAGATTCTGGCTCGACTCCCCAAGAAAATAAAATGTTCAATTACTTCACAAATTGATCGATCGACTTACCGTGCTCTCGAGGTCTGCGAATCCTAAATAATCATCATCCGCTTATCTGAATTTACGCGGTTACTCTGATCCTAAATAAATAAATATCTCGCTACTCAAATAAAATAAAAGTCAACACTCAAATCTCACTTCTATCTAAATAATAACAACTTCCATAATTCATCAGACTCAAAATAATTCAACAGCCAAACTTCTCCACTGCCGAGAAATAGTAAAATAGCGGGAACGGCCAGATTTGACAAAGGCAAAGGAGTATAATGGTCAGATTTGTGAAAAAAGGATCAGGAAGCGGCGCTTTTCGGGTCGAAAACTCCTCAAAAAAATATAAGAAAGAACTACCATTTCATATCTTTTCCAAGTAATAAAATATTCGAGTCAAAAGACATATGGACGCAGGAAATATTTCATTTTCCAGTACAACACTGCATAGATTCCATCAACGCAGTTACAGGAAAGAGATGCCTTTGTCTAAAATTGTAGTGCTCGCTGCAAAATTCACAAAAAAATACAATGGTTTAATTATGATGTTATGATAATTGTTTTTAAAATAATTTTATATTTCTTTATCCTATTTATTTATGTTATTTGGATAAATATATTTTAGCTTAGTTAATATTTTGGAAAATAATTTATTTTTAGAAATTCTGTCAAATTATGCATGTACTGTGTAGTAATAAGATAAAAAGTTAATGATTATATTTAGTTATTTGAAAAAGAAAGCTAGTTACTAAAATTATTTATAATTATAAAAATTTAAAAATTATGTTTTTGTAATATTAAATATTTAATTTATTTTAACTAATATTTTACTTTTTGAATATATGTATATATATATATATGTGTGCGTGCGTGCGTGCGTGCGTGTATACGTGTATTTATTTATATACAATTAGCTACTCACGAGTGAAAATTTGGTTATTAGTGGAAGTAAAGAAATTTTTATTAGAATTTGCTATAGTAAAGTCATGATTTGATATAATTAATATTTACTCTCGAAATAATTAAATATATCTATTAGATTGCAAATAATAAATATTTACAATAAAATATGTATAACATACAAAATACCATTTAAAATATATTTATAACTAACTAGGATATAAAAGGAAGTATTAAATTTATTTTGATATTTATAAAAAAATTAATAAAGCAAGCAATGTGTAGAGGATCTAGCAAAATTTCAAAGAAGTCTTTGATAAATATTATGTATTGGTCATCAGTCCATTTGGCCACAATAACTATGAATAATGTCAATGGTAGTATGATGGAATTTTAAGCAGAAATAGCCATATCAAACATACAAAGCATGGTTAAAAATTCTGGAAAGAATTGATCATTTTTAGTTTTCCATTGGTCAAATGCTTTTCTGCATAGAATCTAAATTTGAGCCTGTGAGTCATTTTAATTGTAAAAATAGCCATAGCTTCTAAGAATAGCTTTGCTACAACTCAAATTTGTTTCTATTGCAACATTTGATGCTCTGATTAAACTCTTTCAATCATTATTTTATCTCTTTTTACACTCCAACCAAATCAAAATTCAGAAATATTAACTAAAATTTCATGGATTTGGTAGCCTAAAATTGAATGAAACTCCATAAATAATCATTTTTAAATACGTTGCTTTTCAGATAAAATATTGAGCTACATGTTTTAAAAGGACTTTATTTATTCTAAAATAAATCCAGATCATGGCTATATTTAGGCATCTCATGTCATAAGAAAAAGCTTTACACATGGAATCTCAAGATGAGTCTCCCAAAACTACTTGGAATTAGGCCTTTCAGTAAAGACTAGCATTCTACTAAGCCAGTGCTGACAAAAGTGTGCCTTGCCTTGGCTCAACCATTCGAGGGATAAAGAAGGACGATATGAGAGAATAATGATAACATTAAAAATGCGACTACTTTCCAAATTTTGGGATCAGCCTCGCGATGATAAAGTAGTTACAGAGAAAATAAAGCTAAGAGATCATATGGAGTTTATTAGGTTGAACCTTTCCGCTAATCATAATTATCTTTGTCCTGGACCAATGCTATCAAGAAATGAACGCTGTTCAAGATAAGAAATTCATTTTCATGAAAGTTGAAGTGGAAGTTTACTACTACTATCATTTCAAGAGTATCTAATTTTTATTTACTCACTAATGAAAAAATGTTAAAATTTAAAATATATTGAAATAAAAATATAAATAATTTGAATTTCCATTTGCTTATGCTTTCATCGAAGTTATATGGAAATTATTCTTATTTAAGAATGAAATAAAATGCGAAATTCACTGGATTGGGAATGTTTATTGATGCGTATTAATTCTGACAAATAAAATTATATACTTTCGGGTTATCGATGTAGCGGTAAATTTATGAATTACTGCATAATCTCATGAATAGTTGCTCTCTTGGCACAAAATAATCTACTACTAATATAACATCTTTAAAGATGAATAAAATATAATTTTTACCGGCCAATTTCACATTGCTGTGAAAAATATCGAGAAGAGGGGGAGGGGGGCTATCAAAGATTGCAATAATTACAATGTTTCTTTTCTTTCTTGATTTTTATATGCAGATTTTATTAGTACTGTATACGCAAGAATTTTCCAAAGATAAAATAAAGTATACGCATAAAATTTTATTGCTTCATGTAAATGTTCATGTGTCTAGCACCAAAGAGAAAGTAGCACATACATAGATAAATTTCATTTATTTGTAGAATATCTGTGAAGAAATATTTAGCCTACTATCGCAAGTTAAGAAGTAAATAGCAGAATGACTACTAATGATCACAAGAGTATCACATGAACATAATGATTTAATTGAACTTAATTCATGAGAAGATTACTTATTATATCTATATTCACATTTGTTATATGGAAATTTCCTTACAATGTTGATTAATGCATTGACAAGATGGAGGCATTCATCTGTAAAGGCCGCAGAATTTTCTTCATTTCAGTTACTATGGTAAGGAGTTTAATTTCGCTTATATTTGGCTCTCTAGTGTGAAGGGAGTTATATCTCTCGATTAAATATTGTTTTCTATTTAGAAGCTTCTATTTCGACATACGTATCTACTAGATTAGCTTATAGATTACGCTATAAATTTCACATCGATTCCACAATTTTTAACTTCACTGTCAAGATTGACATCACAAATTTGAATTTGTAAATTAAATAGAATGTTGAATACATTATACTGTAATATACAGAACAGATTTAAAATGAATATGTAGAATGATGAATTTATCTATTATTTTAATGCATATATACTACTTTTATCACTCTATGTATATATGAATTTTCATGTATTAATACTAAAAAGATATAGACAATATCATTTATAAAATCTCTTTATTTGTCAATATCATTAATCATAATTAATTATTGATAAGATTTGTATATATCTAACTTTAAGTAATATATACATTATTCAAATAACTCTAGATCTATATGAATACTATTTATATTAACAGAAGAGTACACACAAATTGATAATTTTCCTCTATCAAGCTTCGTAAAAATTTCCTATCTTCTATATATTTCTTTATCGAATTAAATCGTATATTAATATTTTCATCGGGGTGATTTAAACTATCATATAGATCTGTAAATATAATGTGCAAAGGTTCAGATTCATAGATTTACCTGCATTTCACACTGGGGCAAATATGCATCGGATCATTAAATTAAAGACTATCAATATATTAAAGAAGTATTACGGTCATTCTCAATTCTAGAGATCTCCATCTATCATTATGTCCATGAGTGTATTAATAATTTCAGAGTTACAAATAAATAGACCTATCTCATGCAAATATACTAATATATTTGTCGAATTTTCTTTAAATACATGAGTTGTGCTATTATTAAATGCGACAGAGCCTGACGAGATCAAATGGATTTACACGCGCTAAATATTTGGCTAGTACCATGGTAATGCACCTGGTAATTTTATAATTTTATAGAGTTACAAAAGGCATATGTATCAGCTTGTCCACGTTAGTATGTTTTAATTGCCTCCATATTAAAATCACAGATATAGAAATCCTCACCATGAATATTCACCATATTCTATCGATCGATATTTCCCACTGGGGCTAGGATCTTTCCCGCACCTATTTTCTCCAGAATATATATTTCAATATTCTCAAGAGAGTTGCTATCAAGGAAATACATGCACCATATTAGTCATATCGTTAACAATATCACTTTCTGACTTGATGGTACATGTTGATGTTTCGGGACACACAATCGCATACATGGAGCTTTAATTTCCAACATTAGCATTCTCTGATCATCAAGAGAAAGAGTCGATATCTTCTCCGAGAATATGGCTGCATTTTCAATGATTCTTAACTCAACAGTATTATCTTCTTCTCAATTGCGATTGTTAAAATTACATCAGTGATATGGAGCAATGGATTTATATATTGATTTTCACTATTAAATTAAGTGAGTTTTATTGAATTAAATATGATAATATTTCAGACAAAGGTCTTCACATTTTGAGACATCAAAATATGATTTTTTATAGTTAAGATTGCTAGCCCAAAGGAGATCATAATAAATTGCCATAGTTAACAATGCATTTCAAAGAAGCAGCAAATGACTTTCAGCGATGCATGAGCATTAAAATAGCTTATTTTTCCAAATAATATAGATTGCTCTAAAAGTTTACCTATAGAATTTTCAAAAGCATATCCCATAGAATGACAAAGAAAAATATACAGAATTTTATGCATAGAAACATGCTGCTACGTGATCTACTCCATGCAATGAAGCATATCGAATTTACTTGTATCAGTTTAAATAAAGAGATGAGAGAATTTCATTTCTGCCCGAGATATTCTGAATGTTTCCTTCGAAGATTTCCAAATATTCTCGGGCACATGTTCTGAGTGGAATATATCGTATCTGATCTTTCAAGAATTTGTTCTCAAAGAGTGGTATCGACAGAAATGTCCTGGTTCGAATGCAGCCAGGATGTTTTGAGATGCCGCATGGCAATTTCGTATTATCAGATAGGATGAGATGGGAGGGTGAGAATTTGATTTGAATATCTGTATCTTCGACCATCTAAAGAGTTGCGGTGAAACATGATGCATAAATTACATATTTTTCTATTATAGGTAAGATAATAAATTTGTTCTCAAACTAAGATATCGTCTTTATATAGAATGGCCTATTTCATTATATTTTTGACACAATATTTATTAGTTCGTTATCTACGTAAGAATAGAAGAGTGAGATCACCATTTTGATACATAATTAAAGTCTGAAGTCTCTTTCAGAGATATTTGAATATTATTTACAGCTCAAGGTGTGAGTTCGGATTAGCTTGGAATTATCTAATCTCTATATTTTCAGTTTGATTTGCTATTCTATGCTTAATAGTGGATAAGAATGCTGTAGGGATCCTACAAGATTCTCTTTGACGCCGATCTCTTCTCGGTAGAATTTTGAGATTGACATTAACATAGCCAGACGGGAGCTTTCTAATATCTTCTCATTGCCTTCCTTCTATATTATGATTATTTGATTCAGTGAAAATATACGCCATTACATTTGTTGTTTTTATTTCTTTGTATTTATGAGAGAGTATTACATCAATTCGGCAATATTTGCCATACTAAAATGTTTCAAGTATTTTATTGCAAGATTTATATTTTCATTTGTGAAGTATGACTAAAATATTCCTTCATCTATCCTGTGCTCAAATTTACATGCTTCAATATTGTTCTTAATAAAATATTCGTTTCAAAAATCCTAAAATGTTTCATAGCAAGATTATACTTGCTTTTCATATGAGTTTTCTCATAGTCTACATTTTAACATGAGCTCTGCTGAGAATATTTGTCGCAGCATGCGCTAATTTATTCTGTATATTTTATTTTATCAATATATATTACTGATGAATCGTTTATCTATTCTTCTTTCAGTTTACATTATTTTGTCAGTGAGTTCTGGCAAAGATATCTTTTTATGACATATTTCATAGAATTGTATAATCTATCTCATATATATTCTCTCATTCAGATAAGATACATTTGATTTTTTAAAATAATTATTTCAGCTAAAGCTTTGAAGATATTGAATTTTTCAAATTATCTATGATTTTCAAGAAATCGATTCAATACATTCTAGGTTATCACAAATAGACATAGTATTTTTCATGAGGTGACTTTTCTTATTACATGATTACATATATCATTATGCAGTTGCTCAAGAGGCTTTTTCGCTCATCTTTCAAGTTATACTTATTTTCATTGCATTGGCATGATTTTCATATGGTATTTTCAGAAAGTGATGTTGATTGTAATGAGTTCATAGATTTGTTTATTTCAGAGAAGTTCAGTCGTCCTAAAATTTTCTATACATAATGATTTCTCTGCATTTTTCTAGTAGCACTATTTTACCACTTTCAATATATTGTTCTATTATAGTTTGTTTTCTTTATTACGTTTTTCATGTCAAGTTCATTTATTTACATTATTTGAATTAAAGTCATCTCTTTATTTTCTGATTACTACAAATTTCGCCTATCTATTATACATTGTTATTCTTCATATTTTCTTTAGAAAATAAAATTTTGTTTTTAATGATAGAGAGAGCTATTTCTAAAAATAATATTTTTCAGAATAGACAGAGTGAAAGGAGTTTATTACTGTCATGTGTTTTGAGTATCTATTATCAATGTATTTCATTGTTTTATTCTCTATTCAAACAAATTTATGTCATAATTTTCACTCTATAAGTTATTTATAATTTGGAGTTTCGTAGTATATGCATTTTGGCCGAAGTTTGCTTCATGCATCTGCATTCTTCGCGTGCAGTTATTGCAGAAATATCTAATTTTGAAGAGGAAATTTTGGTATAATTATTTCTTATTTCAGCTCATTTTTCTTTTCTATTAATGATGGTTTTGTGTGCAATATATTGAGAAGTTTTATGGAAATTTATGACATGAGAAAATTTCAATTAAAGAAGAAATTTTGTATCATGGAATTCACTGGTGTTTACTCGCCGATTGCTATTTTCATTTTTCATCTCTGAATTGAGTATTTTTACTCCGGTATTTGTTCTTTGTCGGTACGAAATGTTGTTGCTCGCTGAGATGCATTTAGATAGCTTGCGTCAAGACGAGAATATTCTCCGATATATCTAATACTTTCGTTAAGAGTAGCACACCTGATACTCATCTAAGGTTTCAGACTTTGTGAAAAATATAAGATTTTAAGGCTCACTTATCACTCTTTCAGACTTACTATTTCACATTCTAGTTCATCATTTTCTATAAATCGATTCTTTTCAGAGTATCTATATTATTTTATTTTCAAATATATTTTGAGTTGATTGATATCTTCAAATAGGCCACTTTCCTAAAGAATCTATAAATATATATTTGTCTTCATTTCAGTGTTCTTTTCAAATGCTAATGGTGTGTTTAGTATCTGATGATATTCTTCTTCTTCATTTATCGAGGAATATAATTAAATCATGAGTAATAATTTTCTTATCGATAGAAATATTTATTATCTCTTTTTCAATTTTCTATTCATGATTATTCTACTGCATTATTTAGTAGTGTAATACTTTAATTTTATGTGTTGAAATTTTAAAGTTGGACATTTGAATTTTAATCCTAAGGGGAGTGGACCCCAAAGGATAGATACATTGTGGATGTAATTCAATATTTAGTTGAAGAAATAAATAAACTTTCTGATGTGCATATAGACCAAGAATGAGAATTAGAGACCACTTGCTAAATCTATGAGGATGGATAAGGCAAGTATTCCCCTAAAATCCTTTAGAAATCCTTGAAGGGAATTAATTCTAATTTAGATTTGAGGAAGAATCTAAATTTCCCCAATGATGAGGAAAGTAGTTGGGAAGAGGTGGAAAAGCTGGAAAAGCTGAGGAAAAGCATAAAACAGCTTTAAAGAATCCCAAAAATGGGAAGCCTAGGCAAACAGGAAGAAAAGCATCCTACTATTCTGGACGCAGAATTAGAAAACAGGCTTGGGGGAAAATAGCTTAAATAAGCTGCTCCTAAACAGATCAAGAGGTTGGTCTGTGGTGGAGGTGGTCTCTGCTCGGGGGTGAGTTCTGGGAGAAAATAGAACTCTACGGTTGGGAGGTTGGTCTAATGCATGACTGGTATGTCTTTACAATTGATGCTCTTCTACTTAATCAGTATGAATTGGCTACATATAAAATCAAATGGAATAGAATGATTGACTTTAGTACTACATTTAACAGATTCTATCTTTAGGCATTCACCTTCCAGATTTTGTTTAGTTGTAGACTAGAAATCCATAGAGTAGAAACCCACAGAAAATTTAAACCAAAGACGATTTAAATCTGAAGGTACTTAGTCTCCACAGATAATAAATATTTAATTTGTATTACATGTATGTATACAAAGGTGAAAAAATATATGCTCACATGTAAAGGTGAAAGTATATGCTCATATGTAGGTTAGAAAGATAATTGCTTGATTTTATATTTATGATCAGTCCTACTTTTAACCAGAAGGAACACCATGAGGTGCCCTTTTTCTATTTTGCATGATGGAAAAATACTAATATGTAAAATAGAATGGTATAAAAATTTTAAACCATGATTGGTTCAAGTCTATAGATACTTATTTCAATAGAAAAATTGATGTAGGAATGGTAATCTACTTCTGCCTCATACCATAATTCAAAACTATACATAAACATAGAGAAGAGAATTTAAGTATTGTTGTACTAAATTAAAAAGAGAAATCGGACGTGTAGATGTAAATTCTATATCCATGATCTAGAGCAGGAAAATATAACGAGGCCATTCTCATAAATACTTTGCATAGATTATATTACCTTTATAATCACATATAACTTAACCCGATTTCAAGAGTATTGAAATGTTTTCAAACACGAATTAACATATTTCAAACAACAGCTATAATATAAATTAGAATAAGCGAAGTCGAGGATCGTTAGGCATCATATATATACATGTCTATCATGGTGAGAACGTGCGACGTAGTGTGTTTGATTTATGAGTATACTATTATCATTGTATCGTTTCATATAAAAATCAATGGAACACTGTGTAAAATCATTAATACCATAGCATAATACGAAAAAAAAATTATGGCGCACATATGCTGGGTTGACCAACTAATTACCGGATGATGTCCATTAGACAGAGTCCCCTCGTTAGAGTGGAAATCGCGTATTCACCTGTACACCCAGCGACGGTCAATGATTAAGATTTACGTTAGGGTACCTCTCTGCTACTCTGTTCAATTATAAAGAATAAAAGCCGAAGTTTAGAACCAAACAGAGAAATCGTTATAAGTTATCACCGCATAAGTCGAGATGGTACATTAGTTATAGTCCGCGGCCTGTAAGCAAAAAAAGTTCCGAAAATTTAATACAACAGAGGTCCGCAAATGGTGAACCTGAGTGTTCGCTAATGGAGGAGGTTGAAAACGAAAACATCATATAAAGTTAACAGGCAGGGCTCTATGTAACATTACGCGTCAGTGTATATGCAAGCATCAGAGCTAAAAATACGTAACCACAGTAAGGGCGTGTGATATGGGAAGATAGAGGAACCGTCGAGTTCCGGCCCAACGATACTACCCAGAATTATAACGACAATAGATTTTCAATCACATAACAAATTGAATGAAAAACCCTCCCACTGTAAACATTCTAGTATAACGAGGTTCCCCAGTTAACATGAGTAGATAAATGTAATAGCAGAAAAACCATCAATCATTGCATTTGAGATCGCAGAAATGAACTAACTGGAACCTCTAGCAATTTCACACAGATGTGCGCACCGAATCCTCAATATACCTACAGCAACACGTAAACACAACCTCGGAATTCTAACGGCACCTCAACCGCATCGTGGAGGGGTTGACAAAGGCAGAGACCTGGAACTTGAACATGTCTGAAAGTCGAGAGGGCAGAGTTCAGACGAAGAGGGCCGAGAATCCTCCCTGCGCCTGAAACAAAATCAAACCCACATGTGAGAAATTAGGAAAAAGACTGTGCAAGAGTTAAATACAATAATAAATCGAAGAAGAAGAGGGTGAATCTGGAACGAACAGGGGGGGGTACTCGCTCGAAGGAAAATATACAGCCGAAATCGTGGCTGAGAAAAACAAAACTAGGGTAACACTTCATGGATCGTGAAAACACACGACACAGTTAGATAACACTCGCTGAAACGCAGCGTTGAACCCCAACTGCGACCTACTATACACATTCAACAGTTATAACTTCAGGAAGCTTGAAAGGAAAAGGAAAACGCAAGGGCTTCAAATAGAAGTCAGGAAACCTAGGGTTAGAATCGACCTGTGTACCTGCAAAGATTTAGCTCTCAGATTTGCAACCACCAAGAACCTTACGAGATCCCGAGGAGTTGTAGGGATCAAATCAAGTGAACCAGGTGTACAGTTCGGAAGAGGTTATTTATATTATTCAACTCCATTCAGTACAACCGGCAATCAAAGTATCGGCAAAGCGATGGACTCAACCTTGTCAAAGGTACCCTGCCCGCCTGCTACTACAACTAGTTCGAAAACGTGGCAGCTTCGCATAGGCAAGAGTATATGTGTTGAAAACGCGATTTCTGAATGGGAAAGGAAGAACACGCCATCGTGAAGTCCGGACGAAGTTAAAACGCGGAAGAACTGTACAAATTTCAGTTCTTCCAGCCCAACAGGCGGCGTAATGCCGGGTAATCAAACTCTTTCTCCAAGCTTGCACGCAACATTGTCACTGCATACAATCCAGCGAAAAGAGAAAGATTAGAAATCAAACCAATGGCTTCACAGGCCATAAACCGTGAACCGAAAAACCACGTAAATTAACCCTACATGAAGACTAGGGTTTGGAAACCCATATTCAAGAGGACTGAGCGTTATCAATTTTCAAAATAAACAGATGTACGTGGACGATAATCCCTATCACTCTCGGAAAACCGGGTTGTAACACAATAGGAATGAAATGTGCCAGCCGTGAAACCACTGTCACGCTCAGAAACCGGTTTAGAAAACAACCATAATGACCGGCGCAAGCCGCGCATATATCATATGTTGCGCTAATATATATAATGCGAATTAGGCATAGCTATTTTATTGATATACGATACCCACATAAATTGACCAATGGATATATGGTGAGGCAGGCAATGTCAAACCTACGTATCACGATTTTATACCAATGCCTAAGGTTGAATATACCTAATTATTTTAGGCGGAGATATAATTATGTAAATAGGTATGCTAATGGATAGTGTTTAATATATATATAAGTATTTTTATGTGGATAAATAATGTTAACATTTCATATATAACGATTTCATATTTCATAAATCGTATACTATAGCATTGAGGCTTTGGTTATAATGTCATGTGGATATATAATGTTAACATTACATATATAACGATTTCATATTTCATAAATCGTATACTATAGCATTGAGGGTTTGGTTATAGTGTGTGGGTTCTCGCATAATAGCGAAAAGCTTCAAACATTAAGGTAAAAGATATCATTAGCGTTCCCAATTTAAAAAGGGGGTTATTATTTCCTGTTTCAAATAAATATTCAATTAGAGGGAAAAGGGAAAAACTTTAGAGGTTAATACCAATATAGAATATCTATATGGAAAAAAAAATAAAAAAATTTGGAGGTGTGACAAATGGTATCGGAGCACCAGTTACAACAAATTGGGCTGTCAATTTTGTGCTCACTGCTTATTACATATTTTGTTTTTCTGAAGTTTTATAAAAGTTTGCTAATCTGTGTTGTGAGTGTGTACAGTTGAAATGGCTGAAGGTGAAGGGATTTATGTGGATCTGCGGGATGAGTTTGCTACCCCAGATCCCAACGCTACGATGATGGCCATGTTGCATCGGTTGCAACGAGAATTGGCTGAACTAAGAAGCCAGAATGACAGGTTGTCATCAGCCAGCAAGGAACAGGAAAAACTCATCAGAGAATTAACTTCCCGGAATAGCCAAGAAGGCGAAGGTTCCGGAAAGAGAAAGATGGATGAGTCTGATGATGAGGAAGCTACTAGACAGCAGCAAAAGCAGAAAAAGGAATTGCAGGGAGAGTTCCGGAAGATTAAACCTCCCTCCTATGATGGAGAGAGAGAGGAGGTTGTAGAAGCTTGGTTATTGAATATGATCAAGTATTTCCAGGTCTACGAATATGAAAGCAATCTAAAGGCCAGATTAGTTGTTTACCAGTTAAAAGGAAAAGCTACCTTGTGGTGGGAGGAGACGAAAATGGTTCATGCCATTGATGAAAAGACAGTTACTTGGGAAGATTTCCAGGTTAAGTTCAAAAATCGGTACTTGAATGAGCGTTACTATGATGATAAAGCAAAGGAATTTCATGAACTTAGGCTGGGACAACTCACTCTTGATGAATTTGTTACTAAGTTTACCAATCTTCTGAGATATGTACCCTACATAAGGGAAGAGAAAGCGAAAGTTCAAAGATTTTTGAATTGTTTGCCTATGGCATACAAGGAGAAAATCGAGTTTGACAACCCAAAAACTATGGACGAAGCTGTTAGAAAAGCCAGATTGTGTTATCAGCAGTTCAAAGGAAAAACGGAACCAGGGAAAAGCTGGATACAGAAAAATGAATTCAAAGGAAGGAAACCGAAACCAGCCTATTTGAAGAATTTTGGCAGAGATCATCAGCAGAAAAATTTCAATAAACCCAAAGAGAGTCAAAATGCTCAATCCCAAGTGGCTTCAAAACAAATGGAGGGTGACAGTAAAAAGGAAGGGACAGCCAGAATGAAGGAACCCTTGAAGTGTTGGGGCTGTGGAGGGCCCCATATTTTGAGAGACTGCCCTCATAGAAACATTCATATGCTCAGGGGAGATCGAGAGGAGACAACAGTAAATGATGTAGCCAGAAGCATACCAACTATAAGTGCAGCCCTGGAAAATCGACAAGGAGAACATCAAGAAACCATGGTGGAAATAGAGGGTAAGATTTCTGACTTATCTGTTACTGTTCTGATTGATCCAGGTGCTTCTTTGAGTTACATTAGTCCAAAAATTGTAGAAAAATGTAATCTTAAGTCTGAGAAATTCCAACAATCATGGTTGGTACAGCTAGCCACTGGAACTAAGAGAAAAGTAACACATAAACTGCCTCGCACAGAAATTAAGTTAAATGACTTTCAAACAGAGGTAAATTTGAATATTCTGCCTTTGGGGTCATATGATTTGTTGATAGGGATGGATTGGATGGAAAAGAAGAAGGCCTTGATGAATTGCTGGGATAAGACTCTGCATTGTATAGATGAGGAAGGGAAACCTTTTATCCTCAAAGGGAAACAAAAACCTATTTCTATAAGACAAATTTCAGCCTTGCAATTGAAAAGAGTAGCTAGGAAGGGATACCAAGTTTATGCAGTGCATGTAGAAGAAATAGAACAGAAAACTGAGGAAGAGTTACTGGATGCTGTACCAGTAATCAGAGAATTTAAGGAAGTCTTTCCCAAGGAAATCCCTCATCTCCCCCCCAAAAGAGAGATTG
This sequence comes from Pinus albicaulis, assembly GCA_034641835.2. Taxonomy (NCBI): domain Eukaryota; kingdom Viridiplantae; phylum Streptophyta; class Pinopsida; order Pinales; family Pinaceae; genus Pinus; species Pinus albicaulis. The sequence continues at coordinate 423,211,473 of CM076572.1, forward strand.
ATTTTTCAATCGATCTGGTACCAGGAGCAACACCTGTTTCTCGAGCACCCTATCGAATGAGTCCCCCTGAACTAATGGAACTGAAAATGCAATTACAGGAGTTGTTAGATAAAGGGTATATAAGACCAAGTGTGTCTCCTTGGGGAACCCCGGTTTTATTTGTGAAAAAGAAAGATGGAACTTTTAGGATGTGCATTGACTATCGTCAACTGAATAAGTTAACCATTAAGAATAGATACTCTTTGCCGAGAATTGATGATCTTTTTGATCAAGTGAGAGGAGCTTAAGTCTTTTCCAAGATAGACCTAAGGACTGGTTATCACCAGCTTATAATTAAAGAAGAAGACATCAGCAAAACAGCATTTCGAACCAGGTATGGGCATTACGAATTTGTAGTCCTACCTTTTGGGTTGACTAATGCCCCTGCCACATTTATGTGCCTGATGAACAGTGTGTTGAATAAGTATTTGGACAAATTTGTTCTTGTGTTCATAGATGATATCTTAGTTTACTCCAAAAATGATGAAGAACATAAGGAACACTTGAGAATAGTGTTGCAGACCTTAAAAGAAAACCAGCTATATGCCAAGTTCAGCAAATGTGAATTTTATAAAAGTAAAATTCAATATCTGGGTCATATTATTTATGAAAAAGGGTTGGAAGTTGACCCTGAAAAGATAAAAGCCATTAAAGAATGGCCAGTCCCAACCGATGTTTCAGCGGTAAGATCATTTATGGGAATTGCAGGCTATTATCGCAGATTTGTGGAGAGATTTTCTGCTATAGAAAATCCCATAACCTCATTACAGAGGAAGGGTGTTAAGTTTGTGTGGACTGAAAAATGCCAAAACAGTTTTGAGCAATTAAAAAAAAAGAAGCTTATTTCAGCCCCTATCCTGAAAATTGCAGATCTTGAAAAGGAATTTGTGATATGTACAGATGCTTGTGAAGAAGTATTGGGAGGAGTTCTATTCCAGGAAAATGCAGTTATTGCCTATGAATCTAGAAAATTGAAGACTCATGAACAGAATTATAGTGCCTATGATCTAGAATTAGCAGTTGTTATCCATGCTTTGAAAATGTGGCGGCACTATCTTCTTGGGAAAAAGTTTACATTGATGACTGATCACATTAGTCTCAAATATTTCTTCTCTCAAACTGATCTGAATGCAAGACAAGCCAGATGGCTGTCTTTTTTAAGTGAATTTGATATGGATATAAAACATATCAAAGGAAAAGAGAATAAAGTTACTAATGCATTAAGCAGGAATGCTTGTCAGAATATAAATCACATTGGAAGTAGTGCTCAAATCGAAATAGAAGAGTTGGTGCGAAAGGCAGCAAGTCAGGATCAAAACTATGAAACTCTCTTAGTGAAATTACAGAAAAAGGAGAAAACTGATTTCACTCAAAACCAACAAGGGCTGATCTGTTATAAAAATAGGTTGTATGTTCCCCAAGTAGAGTCCTTGAAAAGAGAGATTCTGGATGAGTATCATAAACAACCATATGCCGGACATCCAGGATATCAGAAATGCTAACCGCATTAAAAAAGAAATTTTTCTGGCCAGGAATGAAGAGAGATGTAGCGGAATATTTAAGTAGATGCATGGAATGTCAATTAGTCAAAGTGGAGCATCAACATCCAACAGGACTGTTGAACCCTTTGCCAATTGCAGAATGGAAATGGGATACAGTTTCCATGGATTTTATAACAGGATTACCCAAAAACAAATATCAGCATGATTCTATAATGGTAGTAGTAGACACTCTAACCAAGGCTGCCCACTTTATACCAGTGAAATCTACCTTTGGAACAGCTCAAGTAGCAAATGTTTTCCTAAATGAGATAGTAAGGCTTCATGGAGTTCCCAAGGTGATTGTCTCAGATCGGGATGCTAAGTTCACAGCAGCGTTTTGGAAAGGATTGTTTGCCGGAATGGGTACTAAGCTGAATTTTAGTACTGCCTATCACCCTCAAACTGATGGGAAAACAGAAAGGACAAATCAAATTTTAGAGGATATGCTGAGAATGTATGTGATGGATAGGCCATCAAAATGGGAAGAGTATCTGCATTTAGCTGAGTTTGCCTATAATAATAGTTACCAATCCTCTATTAAGATGAGTCCATTTGAGGCACTCTATGGGAGAAAGTGTCGTACTCCTTTGAGCTAGAGTCAACCAGAGGATAAACTGGTGTTGGGACCAGATGCACTACAAGAGATGGAAAGAATTGTCAAACAGATACAAAGTAACATCAAGACAGCACAAGACCGCCAGAAAAATTATGCTGATAAGAAACGGGTGCACCGAGAATTAAAAGTGGGAGACCATGTGTATTTGCGTATTAAACCCAAAAAGAGCACACTTTATGCTGGGAGTTGTGCGAAAATGGATCCTAGATATTGTGGTCCTTTTGAAGTATTAGAAAGGGTGGGACTAGTAGCTTACAAGCTGGCCTTACCACCCCATGTTAGAGTACATAATGTGTTTCATGTTTCATTATTAAAAATATATGTGCATGATGCTTCTCACATACTTGATTGGAATGTTGTACAGGTGGAACCAGAAGGGGAGTTTCTACCAGAACCGCTTCAAATATTGGAGCGGGAAGAAATTGAATTGAGAAACAGAACGGTGGCCAGAGTAAAAGTGCAGTGGAAGCACTTTACTGCTGAAGAAGCTACCTGGGAAAGGGAAGCTGAAATGATGGAAAAATATCCATTTTTGTTTAAGTGAACTCTAGTAGTTGAATAACAACACCGAGGACGGTGTTTATTTTCAGAGGGGGAATATGTAACACCCCCAATTTATGTGTTGAAATTTTAAAGTTAGACATTTGAATTTTAATCCTAAGGGGAGTGGACCCCAAAGGATAGATACATTGTGGATGTAATTCAATATTTAGTTGAAGAAATAAATAAACTTTCTGATGTGCATATAGACCAAGAATGAGATTTAGAGACCACTTGCTAAATCTATGAGGATGGATAAGGCAAGTATTCCCCTAAAATCCTTCAGAAATCCTTGAAGGGAATTAATTCTAATTTAGATTTGAGGAAGAATCTAAATTTCCTCAATGATGAGGAAAGTAGTTGGGAAGAGGTGGAAAAGCTGGAAAAGCTGAGGAAAAGCATAAAATAGCTTTAAAGAATCCCAAAAATGGGAAGCCTAGGCAAACAGGAAGAAAAGCATCCTGCTATTCTGGACGCAGAATTAGAAAACATGCTTGGGGGAGAATAGCTTAAATAAGCTGCTCCTAAACAGATCAAGAGGTTGGTCTGTGGTGGAGGTGGTCTCTGCTCGGGGGTGAGTTCTGGGAGAAAATAGAACTCTACGGTTGGGAGGTTGGTCTAATGCATGACTGGTATGTCTTTACAATTGATGCTCTTTTACTTAATCAGTATGAATTGGATACATATAAAATCAAATGGAATAGAATGATTGAATTTAGTACTACATTTAACAGATTCTATCTTTAGGCATTCACCTTCCAGATTCTGTTTAGTTGTAGACTAGAAATCCATAGAGTAGAAACCCACAGAAACTTTAAACCAAAGACGGTTTAAATCTGAAGGCACTTAGTCTCCACAGATAATAAATATTTAATTTGTATTACATGTATGTATGCAAAGGTGAAAGTATATGCTCACATGAAAAGGTGAAAATATATGCTCACATGAAAAGGTGAAATTATATGCTCATATGTAGGTTAGAAAGATAATTGCTTGATTTTATATTTATGATCAGTCCTACTTTTAACCAGAAGGAACACCATGAGGTGCCCTTTTTCTATTTTGCATGATGGAAAAATACTAATATGTAAAATAGAATGGTATAAAAATTTTAAACCATGATTGGTTCAAGTCTATAGATACTTATTTCAATAGAAAAATTGATGTAGGAATGGTAATCTACTTCTGCCTCATACCATAATTCAAAACTATACATAAACATAGAGAAGAGAATTTAAGTATTGTTGTACTAAATTAAAAAGAGAAATCGGACGTGTAGATGTAAATTCTATATCCATGATCTAGAGCAGGAAAATATAACGAGGCCATTCTCATAAATACTTTGCATAGATTATATTACCTTTATAATCACATATAACTTAAACCCGATTTCAAGAGTATTGAAATGTTTTGAAACACGAATTAACATATTTCAAACGACAGCTATAATATAAATTAGAATAAGCGAAGTTGAGGATCGTTAGGCATCATATATATACATGTCTATCATGGTGAGAACGTGCGACGTAGTGTGTTTGATTTATGAGTATACTATTATCATTGTATCGTTTCATATAACAATCAATGGAACACTGTGTAAAATCATTAATACCATAGCATAATACGAAAAAAAAATTATGGCGCACATATGCTGGGTTGACCAGCTAATTACCGGATGATGTCCATTAGACAGAGTCCCCTCGTTAGAGTGGAAATCGCGTATTCACCTGTACACCCAGCGACGGTCAATGATTAAGATTTACGTTAGGGTACCTCTCTGCTACTCTGTTCAATTATAAGGAATAAAAGCCGAAGTTAGAACCAAACAGAGAAATCATTATAAGTTATCACCGCATAAGCCGAGATGGTACATTAGTTATAGTCCGCGGCCTGTAAGCAAAAGAAGTTCCGAAAATTTAATACAACAGAGGTCCGCCAATGGTGAACCTGAGTTTTCGCTAATGGAGGAGTTTGAAAACGAAAACATCATATAAAGTAACAGGCAGGGCTCTATGTAACATTACGCGTCAGTGTATATGCAAGCATCAGAGCCAAAAATACGTAACCACAGTAAGGGCATGTGATATGGGAAGATAGAGGAACCGTCGAGTTCCGGCCCAACGATATTACCCAGAACTATAACGACAACAGATTTTCAATCACAGAACAAATTGAATGAAAAACCCTCCCACTGTAAACATGCTAGTACTGAGTATATGAGGCTCCCGATTGAACATGGTAGATAAATATCATAATAGTAGAAAAATATCAATCTATTTGCATTTGAGATCGCAGAGAAATAAACTAACTAGAACCTCTAGCAATAGCACCAGAGGTGCGCCCCGAATCCTCCATAAACCTGCAGCAACACGTAAACACAACCTTGGAATTTAAATGGCGCCTCAACCGCATCGTGGAGGGGTTGACCGAGGCGGAGATCTGGAACGTGCACCCGTGAAAGTTGAGTGGCAGAGAGTGAGATGAAGAGGGCAAGAATCCTCTGGCATTAAATCATTATGTGAGAAATTAGGAAAAAAGGCGTACCCAAGAGTTAAATACAATAATAAATCAAAGAAGGGTGAATACGGAACAGGCAAGAGAGTGCTCGCTCGAAAGAAAATATACAGCCGAAATCATGGCTGAGAAAAACAAAACTCGGGTAGCACTTCAGGGAGCATGAAAACACATGACACAGTTAGATAACACTCTTTGAAACGCAGCTTTGAACCCAACTGCTATTTACTATACATATTCCGCAGTTATAACTTCAGGAAGCTTGAAAGAGAAAAGAAAACGCGAGGCTTCAAATAGAAGTCAAGAACCCTAGGGTTAGAATGTCGACACATGTGCAAGATTACAGCTCTCAGGACTTGCAACCACCAAGGAGCCTTACGAGATCAGGAGTTGTAGGGATCAGAGTAAGCGAACAGGTGTGGATTGGAAGGGAGTTATTTATATTATTCAACTCGTTCGGTACAACCGGCAATCGTATAAGCGACGATGGACTCATTTTTATCAAGATTTTACTGCTTTATTCACTAATGATTGGGAAAATGGCGAAAGCATACTTAGAGTATATGTGTTGATAGATTTACGAATGGGAAAGGAAGAACACGCCATCGTGAAGTCCAGACGAAGTTAAAACACAGAAGAACTGTACAAATTTCAGTTCGTCCAGCCCAACAGGCGGCGTAATGCCGGGTACTCAAACTCTTTCTCCAAGCTCGCACGCAACATTGTCACTGCATACAATCCAGCGAAAAGAGAAATATTAGAAATCAAACCAATGGCTTCACAGGCCATAAACCAGGAACCGAAAAACCACGTAAATTAACCCTACATGAAGACTAGGGTTTGGAAACCCATATTCAAGAGGACTGAGCGCTATCAGTTTTCAAAATAAACAGATGTAAGTGGACGATAATCCCTATCACTCTCGGAAAACCGGGTTGTAACAAAATAGGAATGAAATGTGACAGTCGTGAAACCACTATCACGCTCAGAAACCAGTTTATAAAACAACCATAATGACCAGCGCAATCCGCGTATATATCATATGTTGCACTAATATATATAATACGAATTAGGCATAGCTATTTTATTTATATACGATACCCACATAAATTGACCAATGGATATATGGTGAGGCTGACAATGTCAAACCTACGTATCACGATTTTATACCAATGCATAAGGTTGAATATACCTAATTATTTGAGGCGGAGATATAATTATGTAAATAGGTATGCTAATGGGTAGTGTTGAATATATATATAGGTATTTTTATGTGGATACATAATGTTAACATTTCATATATAACGATTTCATATTTCATAAATCGTATACTATAGCATTGAGGCTTTGGTTATAATGTCATGTGGATATATATAATGTTAACATTACATATGTAACGATTTCATATTTCATCAATCGTATACTATAACATTGAGGGTTTGGTTATAGTGAGTGGGTTCTCGTATAATAGCAAAAAGCTTCAAACATTAAGATAAAATATATCATTAGCCTTCCCAATTTAAAAAGGGGGTTATTATTTCCTGTTTTAAATAAATATTCAATTAGAGGAAAAAGGGAAAACTTTAGAGGTTAGTACCAATATAGAATATCTATATGAAAAAAAAAAAAAAAATTGGAGGTGTGACATCCAGGTTGGATCGTTTCTTAGCAACTGAAGCTTTAGTGAGCCGGGATATCTACTATGAAGCTGCTATTCTCCCTGCACTAGGCTCAGACCACTGGCCGATTAGACTGGAAATCGAGGTGAAAGAAAGCCGCAAAAATCGACCCTTTAGGTTCGAACTTTTCTGGCTAAGAGACCCAAGATTCATGGAGAAAGTTAAAAATTGGTGGAATGCAAATCCTGTTAGAGGCCATAATAAGATGCACTCTTTCCAATTACGCCTGAAGCAGCTAAAAGTGGAAATTAAAAGGTGTAATAAGCAGGAATTTGGTAATATACACCAAGACCAAATCCGTTTAAATGAAAAGATGAAGCAGATTCAGCAACAAATCATTCTTCAGGGTAGAACAGAGGAACTGGCCTTGGAGGAAGGTCGTACCCTTAGCCAGCAAGAAGAGAGAAGGAAACAAGAGGAGATACTGTGGAAACAGAAATCTCGTGTCAATTGGCTCAAAGAGCGAGATCGTAATACAAAATTATTCCATCGAGCAATGATCCAGAGACGCCAATAGAATCGAATATTCTCTTTAAAAACAGAGAATGGAGAACGACTAATTAAACACGAAGATATGGAAAGAGAATTGGTCCATCATTTCCAGGATCTCCTAATAGAACCAATCCCAAATCGCCAGGAAGCTATTCAGAAGATCACAGCGCACATTCCTCAATTGATCACTCGAGAACAAAACCTTGCGTTGTTAAGAGCTGTTACACTACAAGAGGTTGAAGAAGTGGTAATGCAGTTACCACAGAACAAAGCCCCGGGGCCGGATGGATTCACTAGTGAATTCTTCAAAGTAGCATGGCCATTTATGGGTCAATACATATTAGAAATTGTGGAGGAATCCCGGAGAAATAAAAAGGTATCCGCAGCTCTGAACGCAACCTTTCTGACACTTATCCTAAAGCAACAAAATGCAGATACTCCAGTTGGCTTCCGACCGATTGCACTCTGCAATGTTATTTATAAAATCCTCTCAACAATTATGGTTAACCAACTCAAGCCCTTGATGCCAGTGCTAATAGGCCCGGAACAAACAGGTTTTGTGCAAGGGAGGCAAATCTTGGATGGAATAGTAGTGGCACAGGAAGCTATACATACTCTCAAGAAGGATAAAAAGAAAGGATTGCTAATAAAATTGGATTTATCAAAAGCATACGACCGTATCAGCTGGCAATACCTCAGAGAAGTGATGCGTGATTTTGGGTTTGAAGAAAGATGGTTGCAATGGCTACACTCATTCATCTCATCTCCGCATTTCTCAATACTCTTGAATGGTAGTCCAACAACGTCGTTTAACAGCTCGAGAGGCCTAAGACAAGGAGACCCCCTATCTCCTTTTCTCTTCATCATTGCAACAGAAGGATTAGGAAGATTAATTAAAGCCAAAGTCGCAGAAAGACAACTACAGGGACTGCAATTGTGGGGACCTCAGCTTCCTTTAACTCATCAGCAATTTGTAGATGATACCCTCCTATTTTGCATGGCCTCACTCAAAGAATGAAAAACTATTCTCAAAGTTCTGGAAGATTTTATGGAAGCCTCGGGCACCGAAATCAACAAAGATAAGTCCAAGCTGTACTTTTTTAATTGTACAATAGAGTTGTAGAATCACCTAGCCAGAACCTTAGGATTTCAAAGGGGATATTTTCCCCTCAAATACCTAGGTATGCTCTTAAATCCAGGACCCACGCACCTCACAGATTGGAAAGAAATAATTGTAAGAATAGAGAAAAGAATTCAAAACTAGGCCTTCAGAAATCTGAATGCACCAGGACGCCTCATATTACTAAAATCAGTGCTGCAAGCATTACCAATCTACCAGCTGTCGCGGAGGGCATGCCCGAAAGGAATATGTACACAATTAATAGACATCTTTAAAAAATTCTTGTGGCAAGGAGCCGAAGCCAATAGAAAGTGGGCGCTTCTCTCTTGGGACAAATTACAAAGATCGAAGGCAGTAGGTGGACTGGGACTTCGCGGCCCCCTCATTCTCAACAATGTGTTGGGTGAAAAACTCTGGTGGCACTGGCTTATGGGAGGGCAAGACCTCTGGAAGAAAATTTGGCAAGTAAAATATGAAATGCCAACAACAATAGCAGGACGACTGAAAATAGATAGGACACCAAAAGGCTCTACAATATGGAATTTAGCAGCCCTGAACAAAAACTTAATCCGTATACATATTTTTTGGGAAATAAGAGATGGTAAAACAACTTTGTTCTGGGAAGATTCATGGCAACAGTGAGACAAACTGTTTACACGGTTGGAACTGGGGGAAATCTTCCTATATATGAATACTCCTAACAACAGGCTAGTACAGCAGTATTGGTCAAACAATCAAAATGGAATATGGCGACAATGGAAAGACAAAAATTGCTGGCCTCAAGCCCCACCAACGCAGCAATGGAATAATTTTGCTAAAGAACTTAGCACATGAAATTTACGCAATATCTCAGGCCCAGACATTCTATGCTAGGGCCATCAAACTAGAGGACTTTTTACCATCAAGGAAGGCTACCATATTCAAACTCAGCAAGTGCAGGATAATACTCAGCCAATATGGAAAAAAATATGGGATATGCGACACTGGCCAAAGGTGACATATATCTTATGGCTAGTAAGTCATAGCAGAATTTTGACATGGGAGAACCTCAGAAAAAGAGGTATGATAGGACCTTCGTGATGCCCTTTCTGTATCATTGAAGAAGAGACGACAGAACACCTTCTCATCCTATGCACAAAGGTACACACGTTTTGGGAGAGCCTAGCACAAGTTTTCCGACAGACAGATAAGAGCAATGACATCATAAAGGAAACAATAGTCAATTGGAGAAAAGGAAGATTCCATTGTCAGGTAATAAATAGAGCATGGACCCTTTCATATGGATTCCTAATCTGGAACATTTGGAAAAAGAGAAATCATAGAATCTTCCAAGACAAAGAGCAACCTATGAATAATATTTGGCAACACTCAATAGGCAACATCCGAGAAACTATCCTAACAGAAAGATGGTCAGATGAACATTGGCAAACTGTGGGGATTGAAACCTAGATTCTAGAAAACCTTAATCTCAAACCACAAATGCTGAACCAGGGCTTATGGAAATTCAGACTGCCCAATCAATCAAGTCAATAACAATGGACACCCCCACAATAAGGCTTTCTAAAGCTCAATTATGATGGGGCCTCGAAAGGGAACCTAGGGCAGGCTGGGGCAGGCAGACTCTTCAGAAATTCTCATGGGACAGTATGCAGATTCTACGCTTTTGACTTGGGCCATGCTACTAATAATGAAGCAGAATTAGTGGCGGTCAAACAAGGCCTCCTGATCACAATAAGAGAAGCTTACCAGATAATTATAGTTGAGGGAGATTCAGCATTGGTTACAAAGATGCTAAAAAAACTTCAAAAAGGCACTCCCTAGGAGAAAATCTTACAAAGCTGGAGAACAGCAGGTCTTATAGAAGACATAAGTCATCTGGTGAAACGTATAGAGTATCTCATCCCTGCTCATGTTCGCCGAAAAGGCAACACAGCAGCAGACTACTTGGCAAATTGGGGATGTCAAAATCTTGAACGTCCAATTGAAGGTCGACCTACGGACCCAATCTGGAATGTAGAACTACACTCTCTTCAACTGATTGTCAACAAGCATCTTCAACCCCCCGATCGGGGTGATCAACCGACATTAGGAAATACGTGCCGTGACAACTAGGCACACGGTCCAACCCCGAGTCATTAAGAGTTTTAATGAAGGCAGGACTGGAAAAATCACATCATTCCATCATGGTGAAAGGTGGCCAGGCTGTTTTGACAGCTCACAGCCGGCAAAACACCGCGAAGGTAAGAGTCACTCCCCCGCTCCTCCATTCATTCATGCATGGGCTTTTGCATGCACTTGTCTGGAGGCGGCAACGGAGGAGACACAACAGCAACCAGTCGAACTTTCAAGCGTTCCTGTCACGGTATGTAAGCAGCATTCTCATTGCAATTATGGAGCCAGCTACTGTAATTTTCCTTAGACGTCTATGTAATCATGAAATTATGGGTCTGTGTAAAATTCTGTATCCAGTTACCCCTATTAAGCAACCTGTAAGGCCCTGTTTCAGAGATCCTAGTTCAATACCTGTCCAGAAAGCATCTTTGGTCCTGTCTTTGGTCCTGTCTTGGTATGTATTCGTCAGTTTCATAGTGATTATGGAGTTAACCAGAGTCAGTATCCTTCATTTAATGTATAAGCATGCAATGAGAGGTTGGAGCGAAATTATGTTTTTGGTAATTTGTATAAAGCAAGCTGAGGCGCCTTGTCTCTGGGACCCTAGTTTATTACCAACCCAGAATGCATCCTTGGTCCTGTTTTGGTATGCATTTGTCATCATTGATAATATGAAGTCAACAGTGGTAATTTTTCTGAGTATTTTGTATAAGCATGCAAGGATGGGTTTCAGTAAAATTCTCTACTTTGTATTCCCCATCATGCATTCGGTGTGGCCTTGTTTAAGGGAACATAGCTTATTACTTGTTATGGTCGAGCCCTCTGGGAACAGTCATCAGAATCAAGGCTTCCTGTTACAGGGGTGTCGTTTGACTAGTAGGCTCCTTCATACCCGAAACTATACCAATTGTTTTAGATACCAGTCGGGGAATAAGGTAGATATCAGGAAATGCATTGTGTATGGGGACTATCTCATTCAGCTCTGTTCTGTTTTCGAAGCGCTCTTGAGGCCCTGTTTTCCTCAAGACCTGAGTCCCAGACCTTTTATCTCTCATCTACATCCAATTAAGCATATAGGCCACAACCCTATATACTATGAGGTCGCCCATAGAGTCAATCAGTTAATTCATTATAATGTTACCCAGAGTCTGAAGACCCATGCTGACGTTCTGTCAGACGAATTACAGAGTTTAATCTTTCGGGTTAAATCTCATAGTTTGCATGACAACCATGAGATGAAAGCCCAAAGGTGGCGCACAGACCACAGCCATCTAACTCCTTATTTTTTTGTTGTTCCTATTGATGTGTCGATGCATGCATATAGGTTCTCATCATACATGGGAAAACGCCGAGCAAGAACAGAGGATGCAAAAGGAAAACAGCCAGAGCAATTTGAGCCAGCCTTAAAGAAAAGAGGACGCAAGACCAACAAGGAACATTTGGAAATGTTAGCCGCTACCTATGTCATAGGAAATTCTTCTAACACAAGGCAAGCCATTCAGGGATGGGAGAGGGAAATCCAAACTGATCCTGAGGATAATGAGATAGAAGTAGATATTTTGGATTTTATCCAAGATCCAGGCAACACGAGGGGCCGCCTCACCTTGTTCAACCAGAATATCCACACTTATTGGATAGTGAAATGCTTAATAGCGAAAGCCATTCAGAGCTTTCATCCAGAGTATACCCAGGCAGAACCAGTAAAGCAGGGGACAAGCCTACATACTCAAATTCTGGAAATCCAGGACCAACTTCAGCACATAAAGATAACTCAATACCAGACTGTTGACAGAGTAAGTAGACTAGATGATAAAGTGGGAAGGATGGAAAAAATCCTTCAACAGCTCTTGCAACAGGTACAACAAGCATAAATGCCTGGCACCAGTGCCAAGGACCCAGCACTAGTCTCTTCTTCAGAAGCATAATAGTTATGTATTTTAGAAACTTTGACGTTAGTGTTGTTTTAAATTTTGATGATTTTACTGTTTAGAAATCAACATTCAAAATGCTCTAGGAAAGCAAATATAGGAGTAATAGAACAGACAACTCTAGATAAGTTTAGGCGTATGAAACAATTTCAGTTTTGGACTGCTTATCATGCATTTAGATGTCCAACAGACCTGGTTTCCTGCGGGCAGGTTGAGGCCACAGTTTAAATTTTATATTATGTAGCATGCATTCAAATATAAATATAAAATGGAATGGACCCACCGAATTTACAAAAAAAAAGAGAATTATTTTTGGGGCACACAAAAAATTAATGCTAAAAATAGGATATATGTCCCTAAATTCTTTCATAGTTCTTCTCCATACACTAGAATGATTCTTTACAAAGGAAGTTTGATGGGTTAGTGTAAAAATTGTAGAATTTTATTGAACCAAAAAGAAAACAAAATTCTACTTGAACTTGGAAACAATTTTCAACACCGAATGTTCCTTGAAATTCCAACATAGGATACCCAGTTAAAAGTTGTAGATTTACCGAGATGGTTTATGTTTTTAAAAGAACTTATTGTTGGTCTAATTCACTTAGGGAAGGATAATAAAATTAACTCCCCATGTGAAAGCTGATAATACAATGTTTCTATCTCATTTTCGTAGGCTCTCAAACATTTCGTCCAAGCATGAGAACATTTACAATTCATATTTTCAAAAAGAGGCCATTGTGATATATATACAAAAACTTAATTCCAAACAAAATTTATATATAGGAGAGAATAGTTTTTTTCCCTTTCCACTTACTTTTTCTCTTTCTAAGGTAATAATTAGGCCAAATAATGGCACATGTATCACTGGCAACATAAATTTATTCATATGAAATGAAGAGGTTAAGCCTACATCAGTTTTATTTAATATGAAATTACATCAAAGCAAGAAGATGAGATTAACACTATATTATTTCATGCATTGGAAAAAGTCTCTACAAATAAAACTTCATTACCAACAGTAAAGGTCAAATTTAAAGTAACAGTTACATATAAATCTTGTTTGAATGGGTTTTCTTAACCTCACAATACCTTCTGTTTCATTATCAACATGTGACTTTGTATTATATTTAAATTTGGTTCTAACAATAATTCAAATCAACAATATACCTAAATGTCCTCTTTCAATGTTTATTGTTAATTTTTCTTATGGCATCATCATTTGAATATCAATATTCACACCATGCAATGGGAAAAAGTACATATTGAAAGACCAGTCCCTTCATAAAACTATTTTTCAATTATAAATTATGTGAGTATTTGTTGTGGACCAACCTAGATCCACGTTATCTGCAGATCTATCAAGTGTATAAAGAAACTTGAACATGAGAGCATAATAATGTCATCTAACCACCTAAACTATATTTAATTAAAAAAATTTAGAATTTTGAGTTAGAGTTTCAATGACCTAAAAAATTGTGAATATCACTATCAATTGCAACCTACCATTTTTCTATTTGATATGCTTTTTTGTTGTGGAATAGCGAATATGTAATTTAAATATTGCGCTCTAAAACTTCAAATAATGTTGAATGCAAATCTTGATCCTCCATCGAGAAAATTATAGTTTGATATTGCTTTTTAAAAGAAACAAAATATAGTCCTATTGTTTACAAAAATGTGTTTCTTTATCTAACGGACAATATGTTATTCCTAAAGTGTTCAAAATTGATACCATATCTGATGGAAGTGAAATAAAATACAGTGATCACGTGTACACTAATAAATTTAAAATATTAACGACATATTTTGTTTAAAAAGGTTAACTTTAAGACGACATGTTAAGCCTCTTCCATAAAATAGTTCAATTTGTTAAATTAATATATATTTAACCGCCATATGCATCCATCAACGATAAAAATTCATATTAGTGATGTTAAGGTAGAAAAAATCTTCTCAAAGGATATGCAACTTCTAATATTACTGAATATCCTCACAACTATAAGTACATCTATAAGATTATTCATCTTTCTAATATTACTGAACGTCCTCACAAATATAAGTACATCTATAAGATTATCTATCCTTTTTCTGGTAATACAAAACATTCCTTCCTTCTTGAACGAAATGAAACTTGTAATATTATTCAACATCCTCACAAATACAAGTACATTTATAATATTATTCATCCTTTTTTTATGGAAATACAAAACCTTTCTTCCTAGAAACAGGCTTGCATATCCAAACTCAAACATTTCTGTGTTGCAGAAACAAATTTGCAGTTCAAAATGTTGTAACCACATAAGTTTTACCGACACATGGACCCATGAAAATTTCAAAACAAAAAATAGCGAAAACCTACCATGATAATGTAGAAAAACACAAACAATAATAAAATTTTATTTTCATCAAGCATGAAATTAGCTTGTCATAAATTTGTAAGACAAATTTTAGAAACAAAATTTTTAATTGATGTCACTCGTTAAAATTTCATTCACTATAAAATAATTAATTTCAAAATAATACAAATTGTAATAAACTTACTGATTTATTTTTATTTTGTATAACATTTCATTAAAAAAAAAAATTCTTAAGGTATACAAAAATTTAATGCTAAAACTAGGATATATGTCCCTAAAATCTTTTAGATTTCTTATCCATACACTCAAATGATTCCTTAAAAATGATGTTTGATTGGTTAGTGTACAAATTTCAGGATTTTCTTGAACGGAAAAGAAAACAAAATTCTACTTGAACTTGGAAACAACTTTCAACATTGAATGTTTCCTAAAATTCCAACATAGGATGCCCAGTTAAGAGTTGTAGATTTACCAATATGGTTTATGTTTCTAATTTTAAACCAACTTATTGTTTGTATAATTCATCAGGAAAGGATACTAAAATTACCCCACCATGTGAAAGTTGATAATACAATGTTTCTATGTGATTTTCCCATGCTCTTGAGCATTTCATCTAGGCACGAGAACACTTACAGTTCATGTTTCCAATAAGAGGCCATTGGAATATATATAGAAAAAAAAAATTCGAACAAAACTTATATATAGGAGAGATTAATTTGATTCCCTTTCCACTTACTTTTTGTATTTCTAAGGAAATAATCTAACCAAATAATAGCACATGGATAGCTCGCAACATAAAATTTATTCATATGAAATGAAGAGGCTACCCTCACATCAATTTTATTCAATATGAAATTACATCAAAGAAATAATATGAGATTAACACTATATTATTACATGCATTGGAAAAATTCTACAAATACAACTCCATTACCAACACTCAATGTCAAATTTCAAATAACAGTTACATATAAATATTGTTTGAATGAGTTTCCTTAACCTCACAATACCCTCAGTTTCATTATGAACAAGTTCCTTTGTATTTTTTTTTAAATTTGGTTGTAACAATAATTCAAAACAATAACATCCCTAAATATTCTCCTTAAATGTTTCTTATTAATTTTTCTTATGGTATGATCATTCTTAATATCAATATTCACACCATGCAATGGGAAAATGTACATATTGAAAGATCAATCGCTTCAAAAAACCATTTTTCAATTATAAATTTTGTAGGTATTTGTTGTGGACCAACCTAGATCTATATTAACTCCAGATAAGTGTATAGAGGGACTTGAAAATGGAATGATAATGATGTCATATAACCACCTAAACTATATTTAATTGAAAAAAATTAGAGTTTAGAGTTACAGTTTCAGTCACCTAAACAATTGTGAATATCACTATAATTTGCGACCTACCATTTTTTTATTTGAAGTGATTTTCTGTTGTGGAGTAGAAAATATGTAATTTAAATAGTGGACTCTCCAATTGAAACTAATGTTGAATACAAATCTTGATCTTCCATCAAGAAAATTGTAGCTTGATCTTTCTTTTTAAAAGAAATAAAATATGGTTCTATTGTTTACAAAAAAATGTGTTTCTTTATTTGATGGACAATAGGTTATTCCTAAGGCGTTTGAAATTGATACCAGATGTGATTGAAGTGATATAAAATACACTCATCACGTGTACAATGATAAATCTAATATATTAATGACATATTACATTGAAAATAGTTAACTTTAGCACCACACATTAAGCCTCTTCCATAAAATAGATGAAGTTGTTAAATTAATATATATTTAACCATCGTATGCATCTGTCAATGTTATAGCATCATTTCTCACCTTGACATGATTCATGATTGCTTTATGGCTTTTGGGCACCCATTCCTACAGACTTGGACAAATTCACTTAAAAACAGTGTAAAATCCCCCATACGCGACTATGCCCATACTTTTTCGCGTGTATACGCGAATCCATTTAGACTTTTCCGCGTATGCCATTAAAATGATTAAAATATATATAAAAAATCCCTAATTTCGTGCTGGGTCAATGGTTACTCAGGTAGTTCAACCACCCCAGCCCGTGGCCAACTGTTTCCAACTGCTGAAACTACTTGGAGGGACTATAAAAAGCCCTCATGTGTATGGCCTAAGGGAGAGAGAGAATTATTGATATTATACTTTGTTGGTATTCCCTATCCAAGTCTGATTCCCCGTGCCTCCTGCACTTTCCTAGTTCATTGTTGGAAACCCTTGTTTCCTTGAGATACACATCCCTTTATATGTTATCTCGTATGCACCAGTTTGGAAGGAGTCTTAGCGAGGCAAGGGCTGGACGGATCCGAACGACGGTCTGCGAAGGCCTTGGAAGGATCAGGTGATCTCTCCACTTGATTAATTTTGTACGTACTATTTATAATACAGAAGTATCATGCTATTCCCAAAATAAACATGTTAGTGTATGCTTTAATGTATGAGAATATTTGTTATACAAGCATTCATTATGATTTATTTAATGTTTTACATGAATCTCACTAACATATAGAGTAGATATATGATGTCAACTGTCTTAGCCGGTTTCTTCTTGTATTTCTGTGTTAAGGAGAAGGACGGTTGCAGGGAGTTTGGGACTCCACGGTGATCTACTTCCACCGTAGAGACCCCAACGGGTAAATCTCTCATTCTGCTCTATTTAGTTTTTCTGAACGTGCATGATTGTGTGAGTCTCTGTTAAGTAGTACGCCCCTGCTCTGTGGAGGTTGTATCCCAACCAACCTCTAGGGTGTTAATCCCCCGAAACAGTCAACAGTAAAAATTCATATTAGGGATGTTAAGATAAAAAAAAATCTTCTCAAAGGATATGCACCTTCTAATATTACTAAACATCATCACAAATACAAGCACATTTATAAGATTATTCATCCATTTTTCTGGTAATACAAAATATTCCTTCTTTCTCCAAGGATATGAAATTTATAATATTACTGAACATCCTAAAAAATATAATTACATTTATAAGATTATTCATCCCTTTTCTGGTAATAAAAAACCTTCCTTCCTAGAAACATGCTTGTAGATCCATACTTGAACATTCTATCTTGCAGAAACAAATTTGCAGTTCATAATGTTGTAAGAAAATAAGTCTTACTAACACATGGACTCATGAAAATTGAAGAACACAAACTACCAAAAAACCACCATGAGAATGTAGAAAGACACAAATAAGAATAAAAGTTTATTTTGCATCAAACATGAAATTAGATTGTCATAACTTTGTAAATGATATTTTCCACAATCAAATATTTTAAGAAAAAATTTAGAAACATAATTTTTAAGTGATGTCACTCATTACAATTGCATTCACTATATAATAAATAATTGCACAATAAGAAATCCTCAACGCTACCAGACGTCATCCCCTATAGATTGTTGGGGGCGAATCCTATATGATTATAGAGCTAGAAGAAAAATGCGGAGGCAGAGCCAAACTTGATATGGACAGTAAACACTTCATTGAATTCATTCAAATAAATTGGTTAATTGACCTTCCTTTTTCCAATGGCATGCACACATAGAACAAAAAACGCACAGGCTCCTAGCGAATAGCCTCAAAGCTTGACCGCTTCCTAGTCTTGGATAACACCATTCACTTGGGGGGGCGACATACACTCCTCCATTCTACCCCTAACAGGCTCTGACCACTAGCCCATTCTCTTACAATGGCTGCGAACTAGTGCTACCACTATACACCCGTTTCAGCTTGAATCTTTCTGGCTAAATCACCAACATTTTAAAGGCATGGTCATGAATAGTTGGAGTAACTTCATACCACCTGCAGGATCCAAAATGTATCGATTTCAAAAAAAAATAAAAAATATCAAGAACAAGCTCAAGAAATGGAATCACTTCACCTTCGGGAACACCTTTCATCATTAGAAGCTTTTGGAACAAATAATTTCTGATCTTCAACAGCGCATTATCACAAAAGGAAGATCAAAATGTCTAGCCGCCTAGGAACAAAGTCTCCTCACCAAACTAGATGAGAGAAGACTACAAGAGGAAATCCTCTGGAACCATAAATCAAGAATCCAATCGATAAAGGAAGGTGAGAAGAACACTAAATTCCTTCACCACTCAACCATTCAAAGACGTATGCATAATTGTATTGCACAACTCCACATTTGGAAAGGGGAAAGGTTAGAGAAACATGAGGTCATAGAGAAGAAACTTCTATGACACTTCAAACATATTTTACAAGAGCCCCAAGGAAGTAGATAACAAGCTATCAACAAGGTTACACAGCACATCCCCAAGATTATCAATGAAGAACATAACAAGATGCTCCTTTGACCTTTCTCCCTCTAGGAAGTTGATCAGGCAATGGCCCAACTCAAAGATGGTGAAGCTCTTGGGCTGGATGGTTTCACTTCCAACTTATTTCATCACTTCTAGGATCTCATCAAATTGGAATTTTGGGACTTGGTTGTGGAATCTAGAGAAATTCACTAGATCCTCCCTTCTCTCAATACTAATTTTCTAACCCTCATCCCGACAGAGGAACACTTTGTCACCCCTGACAAGTACAGTCCCGTTTCACTATGAAATTTCATTTACAAGGTGATTTCCAAGGTCATAGCCAATAGGCTTAAACTTCTGCTTCCTCTGCTCATCTCGCAGAAAAAAACAGGCTATGTTGAAAGATGATAGATTGTGGATGAGATCATCCTCACTCATGAAGTCAGTCACTCCTTGAAACACACCAAGAAGGCATGTATGCTCTTAAAAATTGATCTTTCCAAATATTTTGAAAAATTAAGTTGGGAATACATTAATCAGATGCTCACTTCATTTGGATTTTCTCCCTCTAGGACTAGATGTGTCATGACCCTCATATCCTCCCCCTTCTACTCTATCCCCATCAATGGAATCCCCTCTCCCTCCTTCACTCCCTCCCGAGGTATTCGCCAAGGTGATCCTCTCTCCCCTTTCCTCTTTTTCCTTATGGCAGAAGGCCTAGGAAGTCTGATTCAAAATGTCATTGGCAATCATACCCCTCATGGTATATCCATTCATGATTCCCAACCTACCACCCATCAACAGTTCGTTGACGAAAATATGTTGTTCGGTCATCCTTCCGTTCAAGAAGCTCATACTTTCAAATCTATAGTAGATATATTCCGAGATGCCTTAGGTACCTCCATTAATGCTGGAAAATCTCAGATTTTCTTCTTCAGTACTCCAGCTACAACCCAATTCAATATTTTCAAGATCCTCAGATTCTCCATAGCCTCACTGCTAGCTAAATACCTTGGAGCACCTTTAATTGATTTTGTGATTAGGCACTCTACCTGGCAAGAGCTCCTAGAGAAACTTGAAGCCCACCTTTCCTCATGGACCTATAGCTCACTCAATATTTCTAGGGGACTGGTCCTAATCAAATCAATCTTGTAAACCATGCCTCTTTATCTCTTCTCTGTTCCAGCAGTGCCAAAATGTGTGCTCAAGCAAATCAAAGACCTGCAGTGCAATTTACTTTGGGGCACGTCTGGACAAAACAAAAAATGGGCTCTAGTAAATTGGTCAACAGTTTGCACTCCAAAAAAGGATGGCCTGAGATATCTTCATCACAACAACGCAGTCATGGGTGCTCACATCTAGTCGAAATGACTATCCATGCCACACACTCCATGGGCACGCCTCTAGATGGCCAAATATGTAGAAAACGGGTCACCTGAAGATCTCATCAGACTTTTCACAGTGGATACGGGCTCTCTTATTTGGAATGATGCCAAACAACATAAATCCCTCATTCAAGAGCACAACTTATGGGATGTCAGAGATGGAGGTACCAGCCATTTTTGGGAAGAATCTTAGAAGCAAATGCACAAATTGGCAGCTCATATCCAACACCCTTAGTGACACGTGGATCGCCATGATCAAATGGAAAACAAATTCAAACATTTCTAGGAACCCACTTCTATTTTGGGCTACCGTTAATCGATACCAGTAGCTCAATGGCACAAAAATTGGCAAGGGGAAACATATAAGGAGATTGATAAAGAGCTCAAGAACCTAAAAATCAGATGCTCATAAAAGGAATATTTAATCAGATGGGGCGACACTCCATAGGGAAAATTCACCACCAACTAAGAATGAAATTTATGTATCTCACTTAGGAACCCAAAGATGAGATCTGGATCCAAATATGGAGACCTGACATCTGGCCCAAAGTCTCCACCTTCCTCTAGCTCCTATGTAAAAAATGAATCCTTACCTGGGATAATATTTTTAAAATAGGGTTCATAGGACCTTCAATATGCCTCAACTATTTAATGAATATAGAAACTATCGCTGATCTAGTAGATACATGCACATTGACCAACAAACTGTGGGAAAAAATCATTTTTCAGGTGCAAAAGATCCAGTCATATAAAAGGTGACATAATTAGCACAATTTGAAATTGGCCCTCTGAAACTTATAATAGTAAGTTATTAAATACTCTCTGGACTCTTCTCCCTTTCCTTCTACTTTGATTTTTCTGGAAGGAAAGGAACAAAATAATATTTAAGGATCAGATCACCCCTTTCAACATCATTTAGACTAATGTATGCATCAATCTCCAAGGAACACTAGCTCTTCAACACTGGCAGGAATTTGACGTACCCACTCAAGCTCTAGAGAATATTATTTGGGAGAATTGGAATTTATCCATTCCAATTCTCCCTTTAAGTACTAGCACTCCCTCCATTCCCTCGGAGTCAACCATCACTTGGATTCCCCCTTCGACAGTTCTGATCAAGTTGAATTTTGGTGGCGCATCTAAAGGCAATCCCAGAGCTGCAGGATTTGGTTGCATTTTCAGCGATTTTTTCACTTGAGGTATTCTTTGGATCCATAGGGTGGGACTCCAATAACTCAGTTGAACTGGAAGGCCTTTGGAAGGGTCTCTTTCTGGCTCAGGTGCGTATCTAATTCCCTTTAGAAGTAGAAGGGTATTCTTAAATTCTCATTAATGCAACTACTCATATCCTCATGGGGCCCTCTGCCTCAAAGGTTGCTAAAAGTTGGCCTCTTGCTACAATATTTGATCTTATAAAACAATGGCTCAAGCATCACCGGGTTGTTTCCTTCAAGCATTTCAAATGCTTGGGAAATAAGATCATGGATTTTCTTGCAAATAAAGGAGTAGATTATAAACATACACTATACTCAAATCCTCTTAATAATATCAATGATACCTCTCTTAAACAAGAATGCACTAAACTTGTGCACATTGAAGCAATACTCCCAGATGTGGGTGAATGAATCGAGCAGGTGGACGGCGAGCCCAACACGTGACACATGGCCTGGCCACATGGTCATGCATTGGCCTAAGTCGGTGGCATTTACAACAACCAATTGGTATCAACATTCAGTAATTAATATGCCAAAACGTCGATGCTGCTACCACCTTCTGATAATGTCTCCACGTTGTATCAATTTTCCATTTCCTTCCAGCTGCATTTTCCCCTCTACGGTCTCAGATCCGAGCTCTCGAACGCACACAGGGAGGTAGTACAGCCTTCACTATTGCCTTATGCTTTCCCCTGGTCTTTATTTCTGACATAGCCTTTACTGCAGCTTCAATTCGGCCCCTTGGTTTGAGAGTCCTCATCCCACAACTCCCTCTGCTCAACCATCTCTGCTCACATGCATCTCTAGTGCCTCCAATGACTCCAATACACCCACGCGACATAGAATGAATTTCCACTGAGGCAGTGGACGTAGGTGAGTGTCTCTTCCTCGTCTGTCGACCCGTTCTAAGTCCGCTTCACCACCTCACGATGAGTTATTTTCCCACTATCTAGCCACTCGCAGTGGCAGAGGCCGAGGTCACGCCTCTCGGTCACCTCGCTTTGACTCTCCTGACACCATTTCGGGTCTATAGCACACCACAAGCCATCCTTCTCCGCCTCCGCAGACCCCTCATCTAGAGACACGACCTCTTCTATCTAGCGAGAATTCTGCTCAATTCCACTATACCTATGCTCGGGACCGTCCCCGCCTTACCACCACCACCACCATCAGCTTCAAGGAGGAGGCTTCCCTTGAAGCAGGCCATAGCTCCAGGAAAAATAAAAGAAAATCCATCATTGACTCTATGCCTTTTTTTCTCTTGCGTAAGTCTGAAGCCCTTCCAGTCAAACAGGGCGCCCTCTCCTCCAACAGCAATGGAAATGGCAGCAGTGGAAGTGGCAGCTTAGATTTTTCAGAAGAAGATGGCTTCAAAGGCAATGCAAGCACTTTTTGCACTGCCAAAACTCCAAAACCAACGGCTCATCAAATGACAGATGCAGATGACTCCTCCAAAGACTACAAGTGCCTCATTTTTTAGGAACCACCACCTCAACAAAATGACACCTAGCATGGAGAGGTATTTTTTTACAGTTATTTTAGTTTTCTTGGTAAAATTTTCTTTCCTAAATATTTTCATAACACTTATCTCTATTTTGTATGAATTTGGTTTCCCCTCTGTGGCCAGTTGTATTGTGACATGTTTCCGCATCTGGGGAAGTCACCATTTCTCTTTTTTGACTTATAATGCCTTTGGGATTGGCTAGTTTAGAGATTCCAAAGGCCAGAGTGACCTTGTACATTATGTTACATTAATAGGACTTTTTCCAAAATTAGAAAAAAGAAAAATTCACAATAAGATAAATTGAAATAAACTGACTGATTTATTTTTATTTTGTATAAAATTCCGTTAAACAAAAAAATATTAAGGTTCATATTGGACGATTTTGATTACAGTATTTGTCACTATTCAAGTTGATCTTTCATAAGAAATTTTACTCTCTTTACAAGCATTTCTTAGTACTCCTAGGAAATCCAAAATCCACCACTGATCTTACATAGCATTCCCATTGGCAATTTTCTTGTGAAAATTTAAATCAAGTGCATTTATCATTGCTATCTTCCAATTATATACAATAAAATAGGATAGTTTTAGAAACATAACTTCTAAGCATTATATGTATTGTGGTGTGGTTTAATGGTTTATATAGGGTATCGCCATGTCTAGGTGGTACCAGAAAAATGTGGACTTGGGGTTTAGATTTCATAACATAAAATTAACTTTGTAACTTTTAACATTTACAAATTAATTATTTTAAAGATATTTTGAGAAGTATTTTTGGGGCACACAAAAATTTAATGCTAAAACTAGGATATATGTCTCTAAATTCTTGTAGAGTTCTTCTCCATATATTCAAATGATTCCTTACAAATGAATTTTGATGAGTTAGTGTAAACATTGCAGGTTATTCTTGAACCAAAAAGAAAAAAAAATTCTACTTGAGGTTGGAAACAATTTTCAGCACCGAATGGTGCCTGAAATTCCAACATAGGATGCCTAGTTAAAATTTGTAGATTTACCAATATGGTTTATGTTTCTAATTTTAAACCAACTTATTATTGGTCTAATCCACTTAGGGAAGGATAATAAAATTAAATCACGTTGTGAAACTTGATAATACAATTTTTCTATCTCATCTCCCATGCTCTCGAACTTTTCATCTAGGCATGAGAACACTTACAATTCATGTTTTCAATAAGATGACATTGGAATATATATAGAAAAAATGAATTTCAAACAAAATTTATATATAGCAGAGAATAATTTGTTTCCCTTTCCACTTGCATTTTCTCTTCCTAAGGCATTAATTAGTCCAAATAATGGCACATGGATAGATGGCAACATAAAATTTATTCATAAGAAATGAAAAGGTTATACCCTTTCATCAGTTTTTTTCAATATGAAACTACATCAAAAAAAGAAGATGAGATTAACACTATATTATTTCATGCATTGGAAAGAGTCTTCACAAATACAACTTCATTAACAACACTCAATGTCAAATTTTAAGTAATAGTTACATATAAATCTTGTTTGAATGGGTTTTCTTAACCTCAGAATACCCTTTGCTCCATTATCAGCAAGTGAATTTGTATTTTATTTAAAGTTGGTTCTAAAAATAATTCAAATCAATAACATCTATAAATGTTCTCTTTGAATTTTTCTTCATTTTTCTTATGGCATCATCATTCTGAATATCAATATTCACACCTTGAAATGGGAAAAAGAACATATCGAATTATTAGTCCCTTAAAAAGCTTTTTTTCAGTTATAAATTATGTGGGTATTTGTTGTGGACCAACCTAGATCCATCTAACTCGAAATCTATCAACTGTATAGAGGGATTTGAACATGGGATCATAATTATGTAATCTAACAACCGAAGTTATTTTTAATTGAAAAGATTTAGAGTCTAGCGTTAGAGTTTCTATCACTTAAACAATTGTGAATATCACCATAAGTTGAAACCTACCATTTTTTTATTTGATGTGCTTTTGTGTTGCAGAATAATGAAGATGTAATATAAATAATAGATTCTCCAACTTCAACTAATGTTAAATACAAATCTTAACCTTCCATTGACAAAACTATGGTTTGATCTTTCTTTTTAAAAGAAACAAAATATGATTCTATAAAAATAAATAAATAAAATGTGTTCCTTTATTTGATGGATAGTAGGTTATCCCTAAATCCTTCGAAATTGATACCAAATCTGATCGGAGTGATATAAAATACATCCATCACGTGTACACCGATAAATCTAAAATATTAACGACATATTATATTGAAAATAGTTAACATTAGCAGCACACATTGAGCCTTTGTCATAAAATAGTTCAAGTTATTAAATTAATATATATTTGACCGTCGTATGCATCCATCAATGGTAAAAATTCATATTAGTGATGTTAATGCAAAACAAGTCTTCTAAAAGGATATGCATCTTCTAATATTAATAAACATGCTCAGAGATACAAGTACATTTATAATATTATTCATCTATTTTTCTAGTAATACAAACATTCCTTCCTTATCCAAGGAAGGAAACTTCGAATATTACTGAACATCCTAAAAATAAAAGTACATTTGTACGATTATTCATCTTTTTTTCTTGGTAATAAAAAACTTTCATTCCTAGAAACAGGATTGCAGATGCATACTCAAACATTCTATGTTCGAAACAATTTTTTCAGTTGAGAATGCTGTAACCATATAAGTTTTACCAGAAGGTGGACTCATGAAAATTGTAGAACAAAATATAGCAAAAACCACCATGAGAATGCAGGTAGAAAAACGCAAACAATAATAATTTTCTTTTTTACCCAACTTTGTAAATGATACTTTCCACAACCAGTTATTTTAAGGCAAAGTTTAGAAACAAATTTTTTAATTGATGTCACTCATTACAAGTGCATTCACTATGCAATAAGTGATTGCACAATAAGATAAATTGAAATAAAATTACTGACTTATTTTTATTCTGTATAACATTTCGTTAAACAAAAAAATTTTAAGGTTCATGTTGGACTATTTTGATCACAGTGTTTTTCACTATTTAACTTGATCTTTCATAAGAAATTTTATTACTTCTCTTTACAAACATTTCTTGGTACTCATAGGAATTTCAAAATCCACCACTAATCTTACATAGTATTCCCATTAGCAATTTGATTGTGAAAAGTTAAATCAAGTCCATTTATGGTTGTTATCTTCCAATTCTATACAACTAAATAGAATATTTTTAGAAACATAACTTCCAATCATTATGTTTATTTTGTTGTGGTTTAATGGCTTATATAGGGTATCACCATGTCTAGGTGGTACCAGAAAAATGTTGACTTGGGGTTCATAGTTGATAACAAATAAATAACTGTGTAACTTTTAACATTTACAAATTAATTATTTTCAAGATATTTTGAGAAGTATTTTTTGGAGCACGCAAAAATTGAATGCTAAAATTAGGATATATGTCTGTAAATGTTTTTATATTTCTTATCCATATACTCAAATGATTCCTTACAAATGAATTTTGATGGGTTAGTGTGAAAATTGCAAGATATTCTTGAATCAAAAAGAAAACAAAATTCTCTTTGAACTTGGAAACAATTTTCAGCACTGAATGCTGCGTGAAATTCCAACATAGGATGCCCCAGTTAAAATTCGTAGATTTACCAAGCCAGTTTAAGTTTCTAATTTTAAACCAACTTACTATTGGCGTAATTAACTTGGGGAAGGATAGTAAGATTAACCCACCATGTCCCGGATGCGGGTGGAATGGGAGATTAATGGTGTGCAGGGGGGCACATGGGTTGGCGCGTGGCTCACCACCGCCGCCACCCACCCTCGCAAGCATATGAACTTAAATTCCACTGTCCGGCAATTAAATGTGGATCTAGGGGAGCTCTATCCCCGATACCAGATCATTTTTACATTTACGATGGAGGATTCTGGAAATTGCTTGTATGTTCAGCCCCTCAGAGCTTGTTGTTCCCCTGCTGCAGCTGAGCGCAGCTCACGCACCAGCACGGGGGCTCGTTGCGTTCTCAATTGTTGTATTGACATTCTGCCAGGCTTCCACTTCTCGAACAGTGCCTCCTGCAACCTTCAGCGCTCGTCCTCCTTCGATTCCTGTCAACAGCAAGTCCATATCGCTCATTCCATGCCTCGCTTACGCCCAAGGATGCGTTGCAGGCGAGCGGGTGCCATTGGGCGCGCCATAAACAGGTCCTCACCTTCCAATTCCGATTCCTCATCGTATTCTTCAGAATTTGGTCCTCTGCGCATTCCTGCTCCGCGAAGAGGCCGTGGCAGAGGCCGAAATCGGTTCAGTCCTGCTGGGCACTTCCGCCTGTCCTCTCGGGCTCACTCACACCATGCCCGCTTTCATTTCCCCTGTAGCGTCAACAATACTTCTCTCTTGGCTACAGTAACCATTGACCTTCGGGCTGCCCCCTCTGATCAGGCTACTTCGGACCAGTTTCGCACTGCCTCGGTGGCTTCTCAGGAGCCCACAGTGGGGGCAGAGCATCGCAATCTTTAGGCGGACATTCAGCAGAATGTCTCTTCTCCGGACAAAGCTGCCAACTTGGACGTTGAGGCAAATCCTTCGGCTCCACCTGATGGGGATCAAGCGCGCCATGGTGCTCCACCTCGTGCTGATGAGGACCCCTACAATTTTGGATGTCTCATTGTCGAGGAAGATCCTCCCTCTGCTCAGTAACGTGGTTCCTGGTCTGCGCTTCTGCATTTTGGTTTTCGTCAACCCGAAGGTGTCTTTCTTCAGTCCTATGTTAAGGTTTATTTCTGCTACTGCTCTTATGGGTTTCCTTTTGGTTTATGGATGGTCTCCCCTGCGTGGGAACTACACTCTGCTATATGTCCAGGTCAAGACTTTTGTCACAGGTTATAATACAGTCATTTTTGTTTTTGCTATGATACGGAATTGTAAAAATCTGGCTACTATGGCCTACTCCACAGGAGTCTTACTTTTCAGGTCTGTTCAAAATTCTGTCATAGATGTCAAACACTTGTTAGGAACAGACAGTCTTACTGTTCTACAAAGTTTTGAGAGTCTACTTCCAAAATGTTGTGATGATCATTGTCCAGTTTGTAAAGCGAGAATGCTGCATCAATGGGCTGGAATTCTTGAGTCTTCGGTCTCTATGTAACACTATTTTGTATCAATATAGAAGTAACCATATTCAGAAAAAAAAAAAGATTAACCCACCATGTGAAAGTTGTTAATAAAATGTTTCTATCTCATTTTCCCATGCTCTCGAACATTACATCTAGGCATGACAATACTCACAATTCATATTTTCAATAAGAGACCATTGGAATATATATATAAAAACTGAATTTAAAACAAAATTTATATATAGGAGAGAATAATGTGTTTCCCTTTCCCTTTATACTTAATTTTTTTTCCTTTCCACTTAATTGTTTATTTGTATTTCTACTTCACAGGTTGAAATAAAAATAGGTAATGTTGATCTATACAACATTAGCTTGTTTAAACATATTGCTAATTTAAATGTTTTATGTGATGGATCTGAAGACAAATCTCTCAATAAAATAGATATTTCTTTATGGATATTATACATGTATGAAGGTATTTTTCTACCTTAATATCTTCAGTATTATTTATAGTATTATTTATAGTGAGATAAGGCTAGATTATAATTTACACATATAGATAATTATGAAATATATGCATTTCCAATTGTACTTATAAACTAGCTAAATAAGAAAGAAAAATAAAGACCATACTAGAATCACATTTATGGTCTTTAAATATTTGCAAAAGAAAATTAAAAGAAGAGGTAAATTTCTAAAGAATTAAATATAGAAATTGATTGTGTGTTGTTTGAGGAACATGCTCTATAACCTTGTCATGTTTCAAGATATCATCAAACACTTCAAGCAATCTTCATTGGGTATGAACATAATTATTCATCCCACCCTGCTATATATTTTCAATAAGGGTTGTTTTTTTCAAAAAGATCTTCTAAAATCGAAATGTTATGCCCATACAAGGAAACAGTTAATTAAATCTTGGATGTTCAATTATAAACCACATCTGCTCACCATCATCACCCTGTGTGAAGTTATTAGTATATGAGAACCCACTAAAGTGGTATATAAGTGCTATAAAATAAAATAATAAATATAAAGAAGAAAGACCATGGTTCATCTCATATTATAGAAATCCAAGAAATTCAATGTTTCATGGAAAAGAAATCACTATGAAGAATAAAAAGGCAATAAAGAAAAAAAGAAAAAATATTTTATGAGAGATTATAGGAGACTATAGTGTCTGGTAACTCTACAATACATAATAATCTCCATATTTACTCTCATTTGTTTGAGAAGAAACATATACTCCATATTAGTAGAATACTTGATAATCTCTACATTTTCTTTTTACTCTCAATGGTTTGAGGAGAAACATATACTCCATATATTTGTTGGGTTTTCACACACTTGGTTTCTTAGGGAAATTTTTATTTTTATGGTGTTTCTTTTTTTATTGTAGCACCTTTCATATTTTTCAGCAACTAAAAAATTATATACATTGTTTATTTTCCTATTAAATTAGTATAAATACAAAAATAAAAAATGCCCAATAAAGCATAGATTCATATCAATAAATCTAAATTTATTATTCTTATTGGTAAGATAAACAATAAAATAAGAACATAGATCTATCTTAAGTAAGAATCTAACATAAGAAGAGAGGGATCAAATTTATTGAAGTGTAAACTTTTTATAGTATAGTGCAAAATACAATGTCTTATTTTTCCTTGTTTAAATTGTATTTTGAAATACTATATATAATATAGGTAGGACCAAATATATGATTTAACCATAAAAAAAACATATTTTTTCATGATATATACATTTTTTTTTTTAAATGATATATAATATATACTTAATTGACATAAACAAAATTTATTTTAACATTTTTTTACTTTATCTATAAATATATAAATTTTATATCGACATAAATTAGTTAATATAAATTTTCAAATAATTGATTTAATAGTTAATAACATATTTTTTTTTTTAATTGACATTATTTTTCTATTTAAAATATATATATATTTTTTTAAAACACAAATGTCAACTTGAATGACCAGCCTAAAAACTTATACTCCACTACGGGTCTCTCTAGTGAATAAAAAAAATAATTATTAAAATATTTTTATCTTAAATATTTTCAATAAACACTAGCGTGCTTTAAAGATATATATTGATTTGGCTTAAAAAAAATTCAAAGTTTAAGAGAAAATTGTTAATTCCTCACATGGATGAAATTCCTAACATAAACAGCCCAAAATTATATTATTGAACATTAAGAAAATCAATGAAATCGTGTGTTCAAAGCTAGTGCATTAAATTTGATTAAAAAAAATTAGTTGAGAGAATAATAAGGCAATAATAATTCGGAAGAAAAATCATAAAAGTTTCCGGATAAAAATGAAGAAAAGAGAAAATAACACCACCATTGCCACTGAACGTGTGAAAGGCCCCTAAAAACCGTCATGAACATGGTAAGTTGGTCCACATATGATGAACGAAAGAGATTTTTAAGTCGGCCGGAGGGCGTGATATACCTATGCTCTGCTATAAATATATATTTGATTTCGATTTCGATATGTAAATTCAATTTTCTTCGCACAAGTCGTGAACGAGCAATGCAGAATTTCGACATGGATAAAACATTCCGAACAGTGAGCAGTTACCAGCCTGGAACCAGTGGTGATGTTAGTGGCAATTCAGCCGCTGCTTATCAATTGGAGGATAAGTATCAATCGGGGGTAAAGGAACGATGCACGATATGCTACGAGGATGAGAATGTGATGCACGAAAATATATTTTGCCATCATAGATTTTGTCTTCGTTGTATGGGTGGATACGTTGAGTCGTGGATGACTAATTTTGGCGGTGTGCCTAAATGCCTATATCCCACGTGTAATTCCAAACTCACTAAAGATGACTGTGAGAAATTCTTGTCGTCCAAATGGCTTGATATTTTTATAAAAAGGTCCGAAGAGGAAAAAATTGCAGATATAGACAAAGTATATTGCCCTTATCCTGATTGCTCGTTTTTGATGGCTTTATCCAGCTTAGATAGGTACTCGGAAGCTCTTCCTTTTTCTTTAACAACAACATCAACAAAATGCCAGAAATGCCACCGCTTGTTTTGTATCGAGTGTAGAGTTCCTTGGCACACAAACATGTCTTGTCAAGACTATGCTCTTCAGTTGGGTGATGTAAATGTAAAGTTGAATTTGCTGGCAAAGAACAAGAAGTGGAAGCGGTGTCCCAACTGCAAACATATGATTGAACGCATTGAAGGTTGCGTGCACATACTTTGCAGGTACCTGATTTCTGAAACCTGTTTATGTTTTTCTTGTTTTTAGATTTTATTTTCTAATACTAAACTTGTATTTTCAGGTGTGGTTATGAATTTTGTTATAGATGCGCAATTCCATGGGACGGTAGTTGTCATTGTGATGTGGAAGAAGAAGAAGAAAATTATGATGTGGAAGAAGAAAATAATATTGAAGGAGAAGAAAATAATGATGACAGCAGTGATGATGAACGTAGCCATAACGAGCATAAATAGGGACATTTTTATGAAGTATGGGACAATGTTTTGTGTATATTATTTATAGAGCTTGTGGATTATGGTAATATCTTATCAAGCTTAAGAATATTTAAAAGTTTTGGATATTCTTCCATTAATTTGGTTAGGTTCACTTCAGTTGCACTTTAAATGCTAAATGCATAATTGGAATAATTTAGATATATTTTTTTTCATGTAAATTTTTTTCAAAATGTTAATCATTGTCTTTGTAAGATTTATTGGAAAATAGTATATCATAAAAAAATATTAACTTAAATTGAGGAAAGGATTTAGAATATAATTCATTAAGAGTTGAAATGTAGAAAGTGAATTAGTCTTAATGATATCACCAAAAAGGCTTAATGACCTTTATGTGTTTTAAGTCTTATTTTTTGGATTTTCTCCTGCTTTATTATTGTTTTGTTATATCCTGAATGAAGATCTAACTTGCTAATTCAACCAATAATTCATCAATTATAGAGAAATCACTTTGATTAAGTTGAATGATGCTAACCTCTAACATTTCTTGATCCATACAATCATTCATCTTTCCAAATATATTTTAGGTAACATTTTTTAAATTTACGTCAATAGAAGGTTTAGATATTTGAAATTTTCCACAATTTTTCTACAACATGAGTTACATTTATAAGGCATTATAGATAGAAATTGAATATGTGTGTACTAGTTGAGGAGCATGTTCTATAAGCTTCTTATGCTCAAAAATATCATAAACCACTTCAAACAATGGCCATTTTGTATGAATGGAATTCTTTTAAATCTTGTGTCTAACTTCCATAACTACATTTTATGTTACATGAATAATATCATCAATGTGAATGCCCAATATGTGAAGTACAATAATTTATCACTTGTTTTCATGGGTTTTATTAGGGTCACAATCCTCTCACAATGATTCCTTACAAATCAATTTTGATGGGTTAGTGTAAAAATTAGAAGATATTCTTAAACTAAAGGAAAACAAAATTCTACTACTTGAACTTGGAAACAAATTTCAACACCAAATGCTACTTGAAATTCTAAGATATGGAGCCCGAGTTAAAATTTGTAGACTTACCAAGATGCTTCATGTTTCTAATTTTAAACCAACTTATTGTTGGTCTAATTCACTTGGAGAAGGATAATAAAATTAAGTCACAATGTCAAATTTGATAATACAATGTTTCTATCTCATTTTGATAATAAAATGTTTTTATTTCATTTTCCCATGCTCTTGAACATTTCACTTAGGCATGAACACTTACAATTGATATTTTCAATAAGAGGCCATTGATATATATATAGAAAAACTTAATTTGAAACAAAATTTATATATAAGAGAGAATTTGTTTCCTTTCCACTTACTTTTGGCCATGGTCTTCTTCTTCAGTGAATTCGTAAAGGGTTATCAAGTAGTGGCAGTCCCTGCCAATTTGATGGGATAATGAGTAATTTTGATAAGAGATATACTTAAGGTATTTGGTATCCCAATATAGAGAGAAGAAAGTTACAAAAATAAAAAAATCACAAGAAAATAATTCTCAGCGCAAACACACGAAAAAAATTGTTCACAAATTTACTGAGGCATGATGAATTCCTTAAATTCATGAGGTGACTGCATCATAGTTTCAAAAACAATGTGATTATTGTAACTGTGCTCACCAGAGAAGAATGAATATATCTATGAAGTCCTTAGGTTGAAGGAGCTATGAGGCTTATTGTTGACACCTATTTTCTTTCATTAATGATCTATTTGGATCTATTATAAGTATAGGGACGATTGCAATGGAAGAAGTTAATTGTAATTAATTAAATTCGTATGGGTTGTCAAGATTGCATACCTAGCATGAGAAGAATATTGGTTGCCTTAAATCGATCCAACTATGTTATGATAATAATAAAATGAAAATACTTTCAACTTTTAAAATTATTTTGACGTGATAAATTAGGATAAACCAAGTTAAGATAGAATAAAGCAAGTTGCATCGCATCATAATCTGGTCACCTGACTGTTGTGGTGTTTTAGGTTGCTCCGTTGTTTTTAAATCCTCAAATAGAAACTATTGGATTGTTGAAATTAATAGATTTCTCTTCTAAGGACTTGAGAAACTATAGCTACCTCTTTTCTTGTGTTCTCAGGTTTTGAAGGCACCTCCTATCTTCTTAAATTTGAAGTGTTCAACCTTGCTATCAGTTGATGTTGATGCTTCCTTCTCACCTGTTCAATAATTTAATCTAAGACAATTTGGAGTTGAGTAGGATAAATATTGAAATAATTATCCTTTTAAAGCAAGACTTATCTCCCCTATTTCTCATGTTCCCAATGGTAAATGAGAATTTCCCTTTCTATTTTAATAAGACTCATATTAAATGAGATGTAAGCCCAAATTTGTGGAGTGTTGTGCCATGTGGTTTAGCTGAGATGTAGTTTAAAACAACGATATAATAATATCTATATTAAACATAGAAAAAATTAACTATAATATATATATATATATATATATATATATATATATGCACGAGTGTCTTATGAGTCTGTATTGTCTTACCACATGGGACTATAGCACTATTAATGTCTTTTAGCATTAATAGAATGATATTTTTATTATTCTTTGAGAAATTTTTATTAGTATGTACTCAATCAAAGCTTGCTTATGTGATATTTTGTGGTTTTCGCTTCTTCCCGAGGTAAGCAGGAGGCAAGCATATGTTATATTGATCCATGTCATTTATTTTTTCTCTTAACTTGTCCAATGTTAGCGTTAATATGAGAGTATAAAATGGCAGCGATTGGAGACCAGGATATCACTAGGTTGATGTTGTTGTTTTGGGCAAGTTGTGTCCACCATTGCCACCCGTGAGAACTTCTTCCCAACTATGAAAACTTTGCACAACCATCATCTATATAAAATTGAAAATGTGAGTTTGAAAACCTTATTCTTTTCCTTCTTTGTTCAAGATCCAATTGCTTTGTTATTGGCAAAGGATTTTTTGTTGGCATTAGATTTGTGTGAACACTGATCATGTTACACTAAGTCTCAAAGTGAGATAAGGACTTGTGCTCGCCATGTCTTCCACAACAACAGTGGTTTTTTCCATAGTTTTATATCTTCCCACCAGTTCCAATTCTTCCATTTACTTCTCCCACAGTGCCATAGTGCCACATTTTTGAGGACACAAAGCACCTCCCCATTGAAGCCGTCCAGCACTACCTGACCTTCCACTAGGTTTCAGGTGTTGAATTCCACTAAGGGATCATCTCTTCCTGCGGCCCTGGTGCAGGGAGAAAAAGGAGAGGCCCCAGCCGAAAAGCCTCCTCCCATAGGACCCAAGCACGATACGAAGGTCAAGATCTTGAGACGAGAGTCATAATAGTATAATGGCATCGACTCAGTGGTTGTTATATTTGGAAAATTAAAGTATGCAAATATCTCAACAATCAAATATGCACTTGCATCCACTTGCATCTGCTATCAGCTGACATTTTTGTAGAAAAATAGAATTTGTCACTTTTGGTCAAGCTCCAATAAAGAAAGCAAGAAAACACTAGGTACAAAACTTTCACCGTACATGAAAGCATTTAAAATTTTACCTTTATTCAAGCTACAAGATATAAAGCAAGCACTCACTAGATAAAAAACTTTGACTCTACAGGAAAAAAATTTAGCTGTCGAGTTTTGTCAAGCTGCAAGAAATAAATCAAGCACCAGATAAACAATAACGCACCAATAAATATCACTAGTGTGTTTCTATGCTTCTTTGTTGTTCTAGGTTTCATAAGACCAATTATGTTTTGCTCTTTTATGCTTCTCTAACTATTTTTTCTTTCTTCGAAAAAAAATAAGATATTTACTATTTCGAGTAGAAATGAAAAACTTAGATTGATATACAAAAGGAAATCTTAAGGTTTCATTGTAGCCTAATTAATTAAAATTGCAAGCTGGTTCACAATTCTTACTACTTCTTCATCATGAAAGGCAACATCTTTACCTAAATTGAGTGCATAAACTACCTCCTGAATAATTCAATATATTCATAGGTGGTTTACAAGAATTCATAATGGTCGCGCAAGGTAACCATGTTGAATGTAATTGGAAAAATATTAAACAGCATCATTTCTTAATGTTTTCATTAATTCACCATAACCTGTAAATTAAAAAAATTGTCCAATAATGTCTTGGAACTAGCATAACAATATTTTATTCTCCTAGGAAGATGTCTTGTAACTAGCATAAACACTTTATTATCGAGGTGATATGTCTTGCAACTAGCACAAACACAGACCAAAATTTTCTACCTCGTGCTATTTTCTATTATGGTACGATAAAACATGCACACATTGAATAGTGTTTGAATGAAAAATATAGACACACAATTTTATATGAGTGTAACACTGATACAAAATTTATTCAATTTCATATGCTGTTATGGTGCAACAAAACATGTAGACATTTCATAGAATTTAAATGAAAAACATAACGAACCAAATAGAGCAAGTTAATATAATTTAACCATAAGTGTTGTGGTTGAGCATATATGTAATAGAAATTGGGCATTATGGAACCTATTTCCAGATTCAACATAAGATTATTGATAGGCAGTTGGGAATTAGGTGTTACTGAACCTACTGTTAGACTCGACATAACATTACTCATAAGCTCATGATAGTTGGGCCTTTTTGAACCTATTTCCAGATTCGACATAACATTGTTCATAAGGTCCTATGAATTGGGCCTTACTTAAATAATTTCCATATTATGCATAACATTGTTATTTATTTGATGGGAGACAGGCCTTACTATACCTACTTCCAAATTCTTCATAGCATTATTCATTGGCACCATGGATATCTCTTGTTGAACTGTCAATGAAGTGGGTGATAGTGATTCATATTAGATGATTGGATGCCAATCGACTATTCATGCACTGTGGGTGATTGGAAGTGTTTTTCCCTAGCAAAAATAGGTGGAGAGAGTAGGAGTTCGAGATGCTTCACATCTAACACTTCCCTATTCATGTTCATGAATGTGCCAAGAGTCACAAGGATGGTCCCATAGGCTATGATGGTTACCATTGTCCCTCCAATGTGATTACCTTGCACATAAAAAAGTTGCAGACCAGATGAACCCCTAGTCAACAAGGATTACATGGATAATGTCATCAACATGAATGCCCCAAATGTGAAGTATAATAATTTATCACTAGTTTTAATGGGTTTTCTTAACCTCAAAATACCCTCTATTTCATTATCAACAAGTGCCTTTGTATTTTATTTAAAGTTGGTTCTAACAATAATTCAAGTCAATAACATCCCTAAATGTTCTTCTTGAATTTTTATTGTTAATTTTTCTTATGGCATCATCATTGTGAATATCCATATTCACAACATGCAATGGGAAAAAGTACACATTGAAAGAGCAATCCCTTGAAAAAACCATTTTTCAAATATAAATTATGTGGATATTTTTTTTGGACCAACCTAGATCCCTCTTAACTCCAAATATATCAAGTGAATAGAGGGACTTCAACATGGAATCATAATTATGTCATCTAACCACCTAAGCTATACTTAATTCAAAAAATTGATAGTTTATTTTTAAAGTTTCAGTCACCTAAAAAATTGTGAATATCACAATAAGTTGCAACCTACCATTTTTTTATTTCATGTGCTTTTGTGTTGTGGAATAGCGAATATGTAATTTAAATAGTGGAATCTCCAACTTCAACTAATGTTGAATATAAATATTTATCTTCCATCGAGAAAGTTATAGTTTGATCTTGCGTTTTAAAAGAAATAAAATATGGTTCTATTGTTTAAATAAACGTGTTTCTTTATTTGATGGACAATAGGTTATTCCTAAAGAATTGAAAATTGATACCAGATCTGATTGAAGTGATATAAAATACACTCATCACATGTACACTAATAAATCTAAGACATTAACAACATATTATATTGAAAATAGTTAACTTTAGCAACACTCATTAAGCCTCTTCCATAAAATAGTTCAGGTTGTTAAATTAATATATATTTACCCATTGTATGCATCCATAAATGGTAAAAATTCATATTAACGACGTTAAGGTAAAAACAATCTTCTCAAAGGATATTCAACTTCCAATATTGTTGAACATCCTCACAAAGACAAGTACGTTTATCAGATTATTCAACCTTTTTTCTGGTAATACAAAACATTCCTTCCTTCTTCAAGGATATGCAACTTCTAATATTATTGAACATAATCACAAATACAAGTGCATTTATAAGGTTATTCATCATATTTTCTGGTGATACAAAAACTTTCTTCCTAGAAACAAGCTTGCAGATGCAGACTCAAACATTTTATTTTGTAGAAACAAATTCGCAGTTCATAATGTTGTAACCACATAAGTTTTAGCGACACATGGACTCATGAAAATTGCAAAACAAAAAAGAGAAAAAAAGCACTATGAGAATGAAGAAAAACATAAATAATGAAATTTTGTTTTGCATCAAGCATTAAATTATCTAGTCAAAACTTTGTAAATAATACTTTCGAGAACTAGCTATTTTAAGACAAATTTTAGAAACAATTTTTTCAATTTATGTAACTCATTACAATTTAATTTACTATACGATAAGTAATTGAACAATAATATAAATTGAAATAAAAATATTGATTTATTTTTATTTTTTATAACATTTTGTTAAACAAAAAAATGCTAAGGTTTATGTTGGAAAATTTTTGTTACAGTATTTGTCACTATTTAACTTGATCTTTCATAAGAAATTTTACTTCTCTTTACAAAAATTTATTGGTACTTCTAGGAACTCCAAAATCCAACACTCATCTTACATAGTATTCCCATTACATATTTTCTTATGAAAAAAAAGATCAAGTCCATTTATGGTTTTTATCTTCCAATTATATACAACAAAGCAGGATAGTTTTAGAAACATAACTTCAAACCATTATGTCTATTGTGGTGTGGTTTAATGGTTTATATAGGGTATCAACATGTATAGGTAGTACCAGAAAAATGTGGGCTTGGGGTTCATAGTTCATAAAAAATAAATAAATCTATAACTTTTAACATTTACAAATTAATTATTTTCAAGATATTTTGAGAATTATTTTTGGGGCACACAAAAATTTACTACTAAAACAAGGATATTTATCCATAAATTATTTTATATTTATTCTCCATACACTAAAATGAGTCCTTACAAATGAAGTTTGATGGGTTAGCATAAAAATTGCAGTATATTCTTGAACCAAAAAGAAAAAAAAATTGTACTTGAATTTGGAAAGAATTTTCAACACCAAAATTCCAACATAGGATGCCTAGTT
Source organism: Pinus albicaulis (assembly GCA_034641835.2). Lineage (NCBI taxonomy): Eukaryota > Viridiplantae > Streptophyta > Pinopsida > Pinales > Pinaceae > Pinus > Pinus albicaulis. The sequence continues at coordinate 423,250,778 of CM076572.1, forward strand.
AAAAGTTGTAGACTTACCAAGATGGTTTCTGTTTATAATTTTAAAAGAACATATTGTTGGTATAATTCACTTACGGAAGGATAACAAAATTAAATCCCCATGTGAAAGTTGATAATACAATGTTTCTATCTCATTTTCCCATGCTCCTGAACATTTCATCTAGACATGAGATCACTTACAATTCATATTTTCAAGAAGAGGCCAGTGTGATATATATAGAAAATTTGAATTTCAAACAAAATTTATATATTGGAGAGAATAATTTGTTTCCCTTTCCACTTAATTTTTTTCTTCCTAATGTAATAATTAGGCCAAATAATGGCACATGTATAGCTACCAACATAAAATTTATTCATATTAAATTAAGAGGTTATGCTTACATCAATTTTATTCAATCTGAAATTACATCAGAGAAAGAATATGAGATTAAAATTATATTATTTCATGCATTGGAAAAAGTCTCTATAAATAAAACTTCATTACGAACACTAAAGGTCAAATTTCAAGCAACAGTTACTTACCAATCTTGTTTCAATGGGTTTTCTTAACCTCACAATACCCTTTGTTTCATTATCAACAAGTGACTTTGTATTTTATTTAAATTTGGTGCTAACAATAAATCATATCAATAAAATCCATACATGTTATTTTTGAATGTTTCTTGTTAATTTTTCTTATGGCATCATAATTCTGAATATCACTATTCACACCATGCAATGGGAAAAAGTACATATTGAAAGACCAGCCCCTTCAAAAAACCATTTTTCAACTATAAATTATGTGGGTATTTTTTGTGGAACAACCTCAATCCATGTTAACTCCATATCCATCAAGTGTATAGAGGGACTTGAACATGGGATCATAATGATGTCATCTAACTACCTAAGCTATATTTAATTGAAAAAATTTAGAGTTTTTACTTAGAGTTTCAGTCACCTAAACAATTGTGAATTTTAGTATCAGTTGAAACCTACCATTTTTTTATTTGATGTGATTTTTTGTTGTGGAATAGCGAATATGTCATTTAAATACTAGACTCTCAAACTTCAACTAATGTTGAATACAAATTATAGTTTGATCTTGCCTTTTAAAAGAAACCAAATATGCTTCTATTGTTTACAAAAATGTGTTTCTTTATTTAATGGACAATAAGTTATTCCTAAAGTGTTCAAAATTGATACCATATCTTATCGAAGTGAAAAAAAATACAGTCATAACATTTACACTAATAAATATAAAATATTAACGACATATTTTGTTGAAAATATTTAACTTTAGCACCACACATTAAGCCTCTTCCATAAAATAGTTCAAGTTGTTAAACTAATATATATTTAACCGTCGTATGCATCCATCAACGATAAAAATTGATATTAGTGATGTTAATGTAGAACAAATGTTCTCAAAGGATATGCAACTTATAATATTACTGAACATTCTCACAAATACAAGTACATCTATAAGATTATTCATCCTTCTAATATTACTGAACACCCTCACAAGCATAAGTACATATATAAGATTATTCCTCCTTTTTTGGTAATACAAAACATTACTTCCTTCTCGAAGGAAATGAAAATTCTAATATTACTGAACATCCTCACAAATACAAGTACATTTATAATATTATTCATCCCTTTTTTCTGGAAATACAAAATATTTCTTCCTAGAAACATGCTTGCATATGCAGACTCAAACATTCTATGTTGCAAAAAAAAATTGTAGTTGAAAATGTTAACCACATAAGTTTAACCAACACATGGATCCATGAAAATTGCAAAACAAAACCTAGCAAAAACCGACTGCAAAAACCGACCATGAGAATGTAGAGAAACACAAACAATAATAAAATTTTATTTCGCATCAGACATGAAATTAGCTTGTCATAAATTTATAAATGATACTTTCCACAACCAGTTATTTTAAGACAAATCTTTGATAAAATAAATTTAATTGATGTCACACGTTACAATTTCATTCACTATACAATAAGTAATTTGACAATAATTCAAATTGAAATAAACTTAGTAATTTATGTTTATTTTATATAACATTTCGTTAAAATAAAAAGTTGTATGGAACACAAAAATTTAATGGTAAAAATACGATATATGTCCCTAAATTATTTTATAGTTATTATCCGAAAACTAAAATGCTTCCTTACCAATGATGTATGATGTTTGATGGGTTAGTGTACAAATTACAGGAAATTATTGAACGAAAAAGAAAACAAAATTATACTTGAACTTGGAAACAATTTTCAACACCAACTGTTGCCTCAAATTCAAGCATAGGATGCCCAGTTAAAAGTTGTAGATTTACCAATATGGTTTATGTTTCTAATTTCAAACCAACTTATTGTTGGTGTAATTCACTTGGGAAAGGATACTAAAATTACCACACCATGTGAAATTTGATAATACAATGTTTCTATCTGATCCTCCCGTGCTCTTGAAAATTCATCTAGGCATGGAAACACTTACAATTCATGTTTTCAATAAGAGGTCATTGGAATATATATAGAAAAAATAAATATAAAAAAAAAACTATATATAGGAGAGAATAATATGTTTCCCTTTCCACTTACTTTTTGTCTTTCTAAGGCAATAATTAGGCCAAATAAGAGCACATGGATAACTACTAACATAAAATTCATTCATATGAAATGAAGAGGTTACCCTTGCATCAATTTTATTCAATATGAAATTACATCAAAGAAAGAATATGAGATTAACACTATATTATTTCAAGCATTGGAAAAAGGCTATAAATACAACTTCATTACCAACACTGAATATAAAATTTCAAGTAAGAGTTACATATAAATATTGTTTGAATGTTTTATTAACCTCAGAATACCCTCAATATTGTTTGAATGTTTTATTAACCTCAGAATACCCTCAGTTTCATTATCAACAAGTTCGTTTGTACTTTTTTTTAAGTTGGTACAATAACAATAATTCAAATCAATAACACCCTAAATGTTCTCATTGAATGTTTCTTGTTAATTTTTATTATGGTGTGATCATTCTTAATATAAATATTCACATCATGCAATGGAAAAATGTACATATTCAAAGATCAGTCTCTTCAAAAAACCATTTTTCAATTATAAATTATGTGGGTATTTGTTGTGGACCAACCTAGATCTATTTTAACTCTAGATCTATCAAGTGTATAGAGGGACTTGAACATGGGATGATAATGATGTCATCTAACCACCTAAATTATATTTAAATGAAAAAATTTATAGTTTAGAGTTAGAGCTTCATTCACCTAAATAATTGTGAATATCACTATAAGTTGCAACCTACCATTTTTTTATTTGATGTCCTTTTCTGTTGTGGAATAGTGAATATGTAATTCGAATAGTGGACTCTCCAACTTCAATTATTGTTGAATACAAATCTTCATCTTCCATCTAGAAAATTATAGTTTTATCTTTCTTTTTAAAGATGTGTTTTTTTATTTGATGGATAATAGGTTATTTCTGAAGCAATCTAAATTGATACCAGATCTAGTCGAAGTGATATAAAATACATTCATCAGGTGTACAGTGATAAATCTAAGATGTTAATGACATATTATATTAAAAATAGTTAACTTTAGCACCACACATTAAGCCTCTTCCATAAAATATATCAAGTTGTTAAATTAATATATATTTAACCGTCGTATGCATCCATCAATGGTAAAAATTATATTAGTGATGTTAAGTTAAAAAATATATTCTCAAAGGATATGCGCCCTCTAATATTAATAAACATCCTAAAAAATACGAGTACATTTATAAGATTATTCATCGTTTTTTTTCCTGGTAATACAAAATATTCCTTCTTAACTTATAATATTATTGAAAATCCTCACAAATACAATTATATTTAAAAGATTATTCATATTTATTTCTGGTAATGAAAAACCTTCCTTTCTAGCAACATGCTTGCAGATCCAGACATGAACATTCTATGTTGCAGAAAAACATTTGCAGTTCAAAATGTTGTAACCCCATAAGTTTTACTAACACATGGACTCATGAAAATTGAAGAACACAAACTACCAAAAAACCACCATAAGAATGTAGAAAAACACAAACAGTAATAAAATTTTATTTTCCATCAAACATGAAATTAGCTTTCCACAACCAATTATTTTAAGAAAAATTCTAAAAACATTTTTTTCTAAGTGATGTCACTCATTAAAACCGCATTCGCTATGCAATAAGTAATTGCACAATAAGATAAATTGAAATAAACTTACTAATTTATTTTTATTTTGCATAACATTTCATTTAAAAAAATTGTTAAGGTTCATGTTGGACGATTTTGATTACATTATTTTTCACTAGTAAACTTGATCTTTCAGAAGAAATTTTATTCTCTTTACGAACATTTCTCAGTACTCCTACGAACTCCAAAATCCACCACTGAACTTACATGGTATTCTCATTAGCAATTTCCTTGTGAAAATTTAAATCAAGTCCATTTATGGTTGTTATCTTCCAATTATATACAATAAAATAGGAGAGTTTTAGAAACATAACTTCCAAAGAATTATGTCTATTGTGGTCTAGTTTAATGGTTTATATAGGGTATCACCATGTCTAGGTGGTACCAAAAAAATGTGGACTTGGAATTCATAGTTCATAACAAAAAAATAACTGTGTAACTTTTAAGATTTATTAATTAATTATTTTAAAGATATATTGAGAAGCATTTTTGGGGCATACAAAAATTTAATGCTGAAACTAGAATGTGTGTCCCTTAACTCTTGTAGATTTCTTCTCCATATAATCAAATGATTGCTTACAAATTAAGTTTTATGAGTTAGTTTCAAAATTTCAAGTTATTCTTAACAAAAAATAAAACAAAATTCTGCTTGAACTTGGAAACAATTTTCAACACCAAACGGTGCCTGAAATTCAAACATAGGATGCCCGCTTAAAAGTTGTATATTTACCAATATGGTTTATGTTTCTAATTTTAAACGAACGTATTGTTGGTCGAATCCACTTAGGGAAGGATAATGAAATTAACTCACCATGTGAAACTCGATAATACATTTTTTCTATTTCATTTTCCCATGCTCTCGAACATTTCATCTAGGCATGAGAATAAATACAATTCTTGTTTTGAATAAGAGGCCATTCGAATACATATAGAAAAACTCAATTTCAAACAAAATCTATATATACGAGAGAAAATTTTGTTTCCATTTACACTTAATTTTTCTCTTCCTATGGAATTAATTAGACCAAATAATGGCACATGTATAGCTTCCAAAATAAAATTTATTCATATAAAATGAAGAGGTTACACCCTTTCATCAATTTTATTCAATATGGAATTACAAAGAAGATGAGATTAACACTATATTATTTTATGCATGGGAAAAAGTCTCTACAAATACAACTTCATTACCAACACTCAATATAAAATTTAAAGTAATAGTTACATATAAATCTTGTTTGAATGGGTTTTCTTAACCTCAAAATACCCTTTGTTTCATCATAAACAAGTGAATTTGTATTTTATTTAAAGTTGGTTCTAACAATAATTCAAGTCAATAACATCCCTAAATGTTCTCCTTGAAATTTTCTTATGGCATTATCATTCTGAATATCAATATTCACACCCTGCAATGGGAAAAAGGACATATTGAAAGATTAGTCCCTTCAAAAACATTTTTTCAGTTATAAATTATGTGGGTATTGGTTGTAGACCAACATAGATCCATCTAACTCCAGATCTATCAAATGTATAGAGAGAATTGAACATGGGATCATAATTATGTCATCTAACAACCTAAGCTATATTTAGTTAAAAATATTTATAGTTTAGAGTTAGACTTTCTGTCACCTAAACAATTGTGAATATCACCATAAGTTGAAACCTACCATTTTTTATTTGATGTGCCTTTGTGTTGTGGAATAGCGAGTATGTAATTTAAATAATGGACTCTCCAACTTCAACTAATGTTGAATACAAATCTTGCATTCGATCGAGAAAATTATAGTTTGATCTTTCTTTTTAAAACAAATAAAATATGGTTCTATTTTTTACAAAAATATGTGTTCCTTTATTTGACGGACAATAGGTTATCCATAAAGCATTCAAAATTGATACCGGATTTGATCAAAGTTATATAAAATACATCCATCACGTGTACACTGATAAATCTAAAATATTAATAACATATTATATTGAAAATAGTTACACATTAAGCCTCTTTCATAAAATAGTTCAAATTATTAAATTAATATATATTTGACCATCGTATGCATTCATATAAGTGATGTTAAGGTAAAAAACATATTCTCAAAGGATATGCACATTCTAATATTATTAAACATGCTCACAAATACAAGTAAATTTATAATATTATTCATCCTTTTTTCTCGTAATACAAAACATATGTTGCTTCTCCAAGGATATGAAACTTCTAATATTACTAAACATCCTCACAAACACAAGTTTATTTATAAGATTATTCATCCTTTTTCTCTGATAATAAAAAGCTTTCATTCCTAGAACAAAAACTAGCAAAAAAAACCACCATGAGAATGTAGAAAAACACAAAAAATACAAATTTTTTTTTTTTTTTGGGACATCAAGCATGAAATTAGCTTCTCATAAATCTGCAAACGATACTTTCCAGAACGAGTTATTTTAAGAAAAAATTTAGAAACAAATTTTTTAATTGATGTCACCTATTACAAATGCATTCACTATGCAATAAGTAATTGCACAATAAGGTAAATTGAAATAAACTTACTGATTTATTTTTATTTTATATAGCGTTTGTTAAACAAAAAATGCTAAGGTTTATGTTGGACTATTTTTACTACAGTATTTGTCACTATTTAACTTGATTTTTTATAAGAAATTTTAATTCTCTTTACAAACATTTCTTGGTACTCGTAGCAAGTCAAAAATCCACCACTAATCTTATATAGTATTCCCATTAGAAATTTGATCGTGAAAATTTAAATCAAGTCCATTTATGGTTGTTATCTTCCAATTATTCTATACAACATAATAAGATATTTTCAGAAACATAACTTCCAACCATTATGTCTATTTTGGTGTGGTTTAATGGTTTATATAGTGTATCACCATGTCTAGATAGTAACGGAAATATGTAAACTTGGGGTTCATAGTTCATAACAAATAAATAACTGTGTAAATTTTAACATTTATAAATTAATTATTTTCAAGATATTTTGAGAAGTATTTTTTTGGCACACAAAAATTGAATGTTAAAACTAGGATATATGTCGCTAAATTATTTTATATTTCTTTTCCATACACTCAAATGATTCCTTACAAATAAATTTTGATGGGTTAGTGTAAAAATTGCAGCATATTATTGAACCAACAAGAAAACAAAATTCTATTTTTACTTGGAAACAATTTTCAACACTGAATGCTACTTGAAATTCCAGCATAGGATGCCATAGTTAAAATTTGTAGATTTACTAATCTGGTTTATGTTTCTAATTTTAAACCAACTTATTTTTGGTTTTATTCACTTAGGGAAGGATACTGAAATTAACTCACCATCTGAAAGTTGATGATAAAAAGTTTCTATCTCATTTTCCCATGCTCTCAAACATTACATCTAGGCATGAGAACACTTACAATTCATATTTTCAATAAGAGGCCATTGAAATATAAATATAAATATATATATCTATATATATATATATATATATATATATATATATATAGATATATATATTTATATTTATATTTCAAATAAAATTTATATATAGAAGAGAATAATTTGTTTCCATTTCCACTTAATTTTTCTATTTCTAAGGCATTAATTACTCCAAGTAATGGCACATGGATAAATTCCAACATAAAATTTATTTATATGAAATGAAGAGGTTACCCTTGCATAGGTTTTATTCAATATGAAATTAAATCAAATAAAGAAGATTCGATTAACACTATATTATTTCATGCATTAGAAAAATTCTCTACAAATACAACTTCATTACCAACACTCAATGTCAAATTTCAAGTAACAGTTACTTATGGATATTGTTTCAGCTGTAATATAACATAGCTTCTCAACCTTCATGCAGCTCTTTCTTATTTTTATTTATTTTCATTAAGAAATTGTTTGCACTTATTTTCTTTTATTACAAACGTGGCACTATGGCACTGCTGGAGAAGGAAATGGAAGAATTAGAAGTGGTAGGAAGCTATATGTTGGAAATGTTGTCATCTATGGAAAAGGAGACTGCACAGAACAATAGATATGAAGAAAGGAAAAGAGAGATAGCAAAAGAGGCAGTAAAGATATAGAGACGTAGCAGAGAGGCAGCAGAGACCTGAGGAGGATGCAGAAGGTTGAGCAGCTATGAACAGGGCCATTTGAATAAACAAGGCAACAAAAAGAAGCAGCCCAGGCAGTAGAGAATACAGAGAAATAGAGAATATAAAGAGAATATACTGACATACACTACCTATGCACTGTTATGCACAGTAACTGAATGCAGAGAAAGAGTCACTCTAAAACAGTGGTTGTGTAAGAAAAAGTGGTTGGTTGATTTCTTTGTGTATTATGTTTAAAATGGAAGCGCCAAGGTGAATGACGAGGGGTTGTTTAACCCCTATTTGTAATTATGGAAGCAATAACGTGGTTTCATAATGAAACCTTAAATAGATGTGATGGTGTTTTTTATCTTACATGAAGCCCGAATCAAAAGAACATATAGTTAAGAAGCAGAGTTTAATGATAATAAAATGTTGAAGAGATGGACGAAACCCTGAGTCAAGAACGGAACCATGAGGAATAGCGAAGGCAGTTTTGGTGGAAGAAATAAGCATTATCGTGCTACTTTTGATTGGTAAGCATATTTCACCTTTTTGAACACGATATAAGTCTCTGTTTGATGCATTTCCTAAGGTGGTTTTCCAAAACCATTTTCAACGCGTGATTTTTGAGAATTATGTACCATGCATCTCATTTGCACGATATTGCGCGAGGATCGTCAGATTGAGGTTTGTAGCCCGACAAGTTTATAGCCATCAGATGTAAACATGCTGTGGGACCTACACTCATTGTTGCAGGGCCGAATATTATGTGAAGTTCAGTGTATTGTGCATGTTATAACAGTTAATAAATGGGCAAAAGGTATGTTATAATGTACTGTGGGATCGAGCGCTTTTATATGAAGTTTGGATTTTTTTTAGCATGTTAATGTTTGGGTTTTCACCAAACTATGAATTAACATATGGATGAAGATGAATTATGGTTGTGGTGATCCCGAATTTCATAGATGCTAGTACCAAGGTTTATATTTAGTGTCGAGGGCCTTATATAATATATCAAACCTTGGTTAGTGGAAGTGATATATCGATGTATTATGTTTACAGAAAGGCCTGGTAAACCTATAATGGTGGTCGAGTTTCAAATATAAAGTTTGGTAATCGAATTAATATATGTTGTGGATTAACGAGAGGTAAGCCAAGCCTTAAACATTGCATTAACAGAGGTGAGTTAAACTAAAAATAGAGCACAAGGCTAGGCGCGAAACATATGCATTAACATGGGTTTTAATATAAGCCATGGGCTATTAATGTTTACGACATTTGATTAGGGAATACATATATATGGCGGTGTATATATATATATATATATATATATATATATATATATATATATATATATATGTTATGTTTGATATGAGTTGAATGAATTTGTGGGCCCAAAAGTCATTGCTGATATATGCATTAGAGCGATGGTTTAACCAAAGTATTGAAGATCGACGACATAGATAGTATCGGAAATAGAAAACAAATGGTATATATCTAATTGCATGGGCAGAATGAATGAACAACAGAATGAAAAATTGATAGCTGTGATTGCGATGGTGCAATTTAATCACAACCGTCTAATCCCAATCAATGGAAACTGTTAGATTCATAGTGAGTGATCGCATCGGAGATTTCCATTCGCATCGGTGCAGCAGAAGTGGAAGTGAATAAAGTGTTGAATGTTGCGATTGTGATGGTGTGATCCAATTGCAACCATTGGATCCTAGAATATAGAAACCATCAGATCATAAAATAAGTCGGAGTGGGGTCTACAGTGACACATCGCATTGGCGGAGATTCATTCACAAAAATATAAGAGTTTCCTTTGTAAAAGCACTTCGACGGATAAAATAAAATTGTAACATAAAACGTTGAAATGCCGAAACATTGCCTGGTGGGACCTTTTCTAATTGCATCGGTGGAAATCAAATGACCAAGGCACAAGATTACTTCTGAGAGTTGTGATTGTGATTGAGGTGGAGTATATTTGAAGTGTGGGCCCCGATGTAAAAAAAGAGTTTAAGGCATGTTTATTCCGAGAATTTTAACCAAAGCCGAAGGATAAACAAAAGGTAAAGAGGCAAGTATATATATATGAAATAATATATATATATATATATATATATATATGAACATTGAATCATTGCATCGGAGTAAAACAGAATAGTGGAACATGTCATTGAAAGTTGCAATTGCGATCAATCACAATCAGAACTCATCGGAGGAGGATCATCGCATCGGAAAGGAGAACGAGTTCGGCAAGTGGGCCTGATAGGCTATTCTCCTTGTTAAAAAGGTCTATGGTTATATGTCGAGAGTTATTTGGTTTTAATAGAAGAAGCAGTGTACATACATTGAGTATTTGTGAACCATATCAAGAACTTCTGCAATGTGAAATACTGTGATTTTTTATAAAGCGGCCAGAATGGAACAGAATTTGGAAAACGTATTTTTACATACATGAAAACGGAGGTACGTTGAACATTTATGTTGATAGCAGCAGAAAATAAAAAATCACATCAAGCCAAGGGACAGAAAAGAGTTGAGTGAATTTGTTTTATTGTAATTGAATGTAAATGTTTTAATTAGTTTTTATTATTTGTGATGCACTGGCAAGTATCCGTAGGAAAACAAAACTCCACTGTAAAACTAAATTTTTTACAAATGACTATATTTTTGTGAATGAGCTAGACAAAGAAATGAGAAGGTAGAAGGCAAAGAGTTAGGGCTATTCACTTTGAATTCCCTGTGAAATAAAAAAATTCATGAGGAAAACTGTATAAAGGATATCAGATTGGTATGCTTAGAGAGGTTACACAATGCAAAATTGAGGAAGAGAAGATAAGAATGAGGAGCAGAACAAGATGCTGTGAAAATTTGGAGATGATTTAAGACAGATATGAAAGCTGGAGGACAACAGTGAAGAAGGTACATAATAGAGCTGATATCCAAGGTAAATTAGCAAGTGTTTTTCTTTTGAGAAAGTGAGGAAGTCAGAGCTTCACTATCAAGTTGCAGCTTGATAGATGTCAGTTGTAACTGACTGAGGTTGGAGCCTCCTGTAGGTTGGTGCCTGTAGAAAATTGATGGGATTTGGAGCTTACATGCAAGTTGTAGCTTGCAGAATTGAGGTTGGAGCCTCCTGTAGGTTGGTGCTTGCAGAAAATTAGTGGTGAGAGGGATTTGGAGCTTACCTTTGCATCACAACAATAATAAGATGTGGTTTTCTTCCTTTATGGGTTTCCACTTATATGTGATGTCTCTATGTGTGATGTTTATGTGTTGATATGGTTTATCCAATCTGCTTAATACTTGCTGCTCTCATATTAATTCGGATGACACATTATCTTAATACTTGTTGCTCACATATGAATATTGCTCACATATAAATTTTATCATGAAATTAAGTTGTAAATAATTTTAAAGGTCAAATTTTAAAAGTTCATGAATGTGTTAAATTGATTCACCCCCCCCCCCCCTCTCAGTTTAACTAAAGGTTCAGCAATTTGTATCAAAGTCAGTTACTTTTGTATCAGTTTAACAATTGAAAGGAGATCCTAGGTCCCCAGGATGGTTAGTCAAGAAGGAATCTCAACCAATAAAGCCCCTTATTTCACCGATGCAAATTATGCCTTCTGGAAAATTAGAATGAGAGCATACATAATGTATCTAGGAATAGAAGTTTGGGCTGCTGTGGAAATTCGATATTCCCCAAAGGTGATTTACTCAGAAAAAGAAGCCAAAAAATATTTTGTAGCTAATGGAAAGGCCATGAATGCAATATTAAATGGACTGTGTGAGGCAAAATTTATCAAAGTAATGCACAACAAGACTACCAAACAAATGTGGGATACACTAGAGAACATCCATGAGGGGGACAAAAAGGCAAAGACAGCCAAAATTCAAGTCTATAGAGCCCAGTTTGAAAATTTAAACATGAATGATGATGAAGACATTTCCGAATTATTTTTAAGGGTTGTAGAAATTGTGAATAACATGAAAGATCTAGGAGAAACCATAAAAGATGTTGTAATTGTTCAAAAGATTCTGAGATCTCTTCCATCCAACTTTAACACCAAGGTTTCTGCCATAGAAAAAATAGTTGATTGGGAAACCTTGACCATGAACCAGTTACTTGGAAATCTAACAGCCTATGAGATGAGACTGCCACAGAGAAAGTCAAATGTGAGGGAGGTAGCCTTTAAGACAGAGAAGAAGAAAGAAGAAAAGGAAGATATATGCTCTTGCTCTAATGAATAAGAGACCAAATTTGTCAGGAAATTAGATAGAGGCTCAGGTAAATATAAAGGTAAAATTCCATTTAAATGCTTTAACTGTGGAAGATTTGGACACTATGCTGTTAAGTGTCCTCATAAGAAAACAAAGAATCAGACTCAAGAATCAAAGAAAACCATATCAAAGAACTGGCAAAAAGGAAGGAAATTCAACAGAAAATCTCTTGATGCTCAACAAGAAAAAAATGCATCTAAAGACTCTAATGAACCCTGAAGTGAGTAAGGAACCTCTAAATTTATATTGATGGTCATAGAAGAGCTTGAAGGACTCCTTCTAGAAGACGAGGAAGAAGGTGAAGTTGTTCTTACGAGGGAGCTACGAATTGCCCTAGAGGAAATTGACAGACTCAAACTGAAGTGTAGAAAGCAGAAAGACATTCTCTTCAAATATGTAAGAGAAGTCCTCGTTCAGCTGAAATTTTAGCTTGAACAAGCCAAGAAGGTAGAATATTTCTTACTTAAGAAAATTAAGGATAAAATTTAGGAACAAGAGAAATTGGAAGAAGAAGTAGTATGCTTGACGAAGAAATTAGAAAATGCCCAAAGAAATGTGTTAATAAATACTTCTCAAATGACTAGCTCTGATAAATTGAATGAAATTCTAGATGCTGAAAGATCTCCTCTGATAAAAACTGGGATAGGCATTGAAGGCGAATCAAACAAAGGCAAAGAAAAGGAAAACAAAAATATCATTTTTGTAAAAGCAGATGAGGATAATAAAGCTGCTGAGAAGGTCCCTACAGAAGAAGAAGCATGCAATGAAGTAGACAAAAACCAGAAGGAACCTCAAATGACAAAGAATGAAATAAATAAACAGTCAGTTGAAAAAGGCTCATATACTCCTGAATATGTCAAATTTGGAAGCCATCAAAGGAGATTCTTCTTCCCTATGAAAAATACCACCTATTATGCCTGCCACAAACTGGGACATATTTTTCCATACTGTGAAACAAGGAGAATTAATTCAAACCAGCAAAGGATGCAAACAGTGAAAATATTACCTCAAGAAACAAATGGAGAAGACAACCCTTCATCAGGTATGCAAATTGTTTTTATGGATACTTCTTTTTCTGTAACGAATTTGGCCATAAAATCATAAAATGCAGAACATATGGACAAAGACTGATGTTCAAGACCTCAAGGAGGTTTATGAATCATGGAGACTTGTATTCATGATTCTGCTAAAAATATGATCAAATGTTGTGTACGCAATAAAATTGGACATATTTCTTTGAAATGTCCTCTCAAAGAATGTGGCCCATCATCTCAGAAAAGGTACCAAACAAAAGGATGCATGCAGTGGAGAAAGAAGGTGAATAAATGTGACCTGGATCTAACAACTCAAGACCTGAAAAGCCAATGGTATTTAGAAAGTGGTTTCTCAAAGCATATGACTGGAGATAGAAGCAATTTTATAACCTTTGATGAAAAGAAATCTGGAAATGTTACTTTTGGCAATGATAAATTAGGGAAAATCAAAGGAAAAGGCTCAGTCAGTTTAGATAATGGCAGAGGAAAGGCCCAAGATGTACTATTTGTGGATTGGCTGAAAGAAAATCTGCTGAGTGTCTATCAAATGTGTGATAAAGGCTATGAAGTTATTTTTATAGAACAAGACTGTGAAGTCAGATCAAGCACCACATGGAAGACTCTAATCAAAGGTGTTCAAATAGATAGTAATGTCTACATATTGAAAGAAGAGAATGAAGAATGCCACCTTAGAAAAATTGAGGAGTCATGGTTATGGCATAGAAGATTGGGACATCTTAACTTCTACCATATCATCAGTCTGAGCAATAAGAAAGCACTCAGAGATATGCTAGCAATAAAGAAGCCTTCAAATACCATATGTAAATCTTGCCAATTGGGCAAACAGACCCGCACATCCTTTAAGACAAAATATGATCTATCAACAAGTAGGCCACTTCAGCTTGTACACATGGACCTGTGTGGATCTTCAAGAACTAAAACACCAAGTGGAGAATCCTACTTCATGCTGATAATAGATGATTTGTCCAAAATGGCATGGGTTGCATTTCTCAAATATAAATCGGAAGCACTTGATAAATTCAAGATATTCAAGGCATTGGCAGAAAATCAAATAGGATGCAAGCTAAAGTGCATCAGATCAGATAGAGGGGGTGAATTCACGGACTATGATTTTGCAGACCTGTGCAATAAACATGGGATAAAACAACAGTTTACTATCGCAGGGACACGTCAATAGAATGGAGTGGAAGAGAGACAAAACAGGTATGTACAACGGATTTCCAGAGCCATGATGCAAGAAAGTAACATTCCCCAAACCTTCTGGGAAGAAGCAATACAAAATGATGTGCATACCCTTAAAAAAGTTCATTTAAGACCTAACAGTGACAAGACTCCTTATGAACTATGGCATGGTAAACTAGCATCAATCAAGCACTTTAGAGTCTTTGGACACAAGTGTTTCATAAAGAATAATGATGAAAATCTGGGAAAGTTTGATGCACGAGCAGATGAAGGAATATTATTAGGATATGCATCCAAGAGTAAGGGTTACAGATGCTACAAAAAAACACTTCGCAAAATTGTGGAAAGCGTTGATGTAAGATTTGATGAAGAACTACCAAACAAAACAAGAAGTACAGAATGCAGCAATCCTCCAGAAGATCATGAAGAAGAGAACCAAGATGATGATGAATTAAGAAAGACAACAGAATATACTGAGTTAAACTCAAAATTTTCCTCAAGATACATTGAAAAGAACCATTGAGAAGATCAAATCATTGGGGACAAGAGTGTAGGAGTCCAGACAAGAAGACAGCAAGTTGAAAAAACAAAAGAAGTATAATTGGCTATGTTATCTCAAATAGAACCAAAGAAGTTTGAAGAAGCCAACAAAGACAAAATTTTGGGTCAAAACTATGAATGAAGAACTAGACCAGATTAAGAAGAATAATACATGGGAGTTAATTCCAAGGCCCACAGGGAAAAATGTCATAGGCTCAAAATGGGTATTCAAGAATAAGATGAATGAACAAGGACATGTAATTAGAAATAAAGCCAGACTTGTATGCAAGGGATATTCACAAATTGAAGGTCTTGATTGTAATGAAACATATGCCCCTTTAGCTAGAATGGAAGCTATCAGAATGTTTTTGGCCTTTGCATGCTACCATGACTTCAAGGTATATCAAATGGATGTGAAATCTACCTTCCTGAACGGAGATTTAGAAGAAGAAGTATACATGGAACAACCTGAAGGATTTTCATTAACAGATAAACTAGACTATGTGTGCAGATTAAAGAAAGCCCTATATGGCTGAAACAAGCTCCTCGTGCATGGTACTCAAGGATGGACAAAAACTTGCAAAAATAAGGCTTTAAGAGAGGAGGATTAGACAACAATTAATACATAAAGGCTAATGAAAATGAACTCTCGATTGTAGTAGTGTATGTAGATGACATCATGTTTGGAAGCAAGAAAGATGAGTTAGAAAAAGGATTTGTTGAAGAAATGAAATCAGAGTTTGAGATTTGTATGATTGGAGAGCTCACCTTCTACTTAGGACTTCAAATTCAGCAAAATAACACGGGTACATTCATATCACAAGAAAAATACTTAAAATAAATGTTCAAAATGTTCAAAATGGAAGACTGCAAACTTGTGTCAACTCCCATGATCACTGGATGCAAGCTATGTGCAGATGATGGATCTTTAGATAGAGATCAAAGGCATTGCTGATCCAAGATAGTAAGTCTGCTATACCTAACAGCTTCTAGACTAGATATTATGTTTGTAGTAGGACTTATGGCAAGATATCAAGCAGCACCAAAACAGAATCACTTCCTAGGAGTCAAAATAATATTCAGATATCTACAAGGAACTGCACAGTATGGGCTATGGTATCCAAAAGGCAAGAGCCTCACTTTGACAGCATATACAGATGAAAATTGGGCCAGCTGTGTGGATGACAGGAAAAGCACAAGTGGAGGTGCATTCTATTTGGGAAAAAGTCCGGTGGCATGGCTAAGCAAGAAACAAACATCTATCTCTTTATCTGCAACAGAAGCAGAATACATAGTAGCAGCAGCATGTTGCACACAGGTCATGTGGATGAAACAAACCCTCCAAGACATGAAGGTAAGCATTGATGAACCTATTGCTATCAAATGTGACAATACAAGTGCAATAATTATATCAAAAAATCTTGTACTTCATTGAAAAACTAAACACATCCCAATCAAGTACCATTTCCTCCGAGAACACGTAGCACAGAAAGTAGTGAAGTTGGAATATGTGCCAACAAAGGAACAAACAATAGACATATTCACATAACCTCTTTCAAGAGAACCATTCGAATATCTAAGATAAAAACTAGGAGTAGTGTCTGCAGATCGTACTCTCTGACATGAAAAGGAAGCATCATTCCAGGGGGAGATCAGAAAAGAAAACATCATTCTAGGTAGAGATCAGTCACCAGAGCAAGTGAGCAGAGCATAGAATAGGTCCTCAAGATCAGAATATTTTGAACAAGATTTGGAAAGCACACTAGGAAATTTGCAACCCTTTGCCATTGATGTCAAAGGGGGAGGAAAAGCAAGGAATAGAAGAAAGGGTCTTCTAAAAGGCAAGCAGAGGAAGTGTGTTTCCATCAGTGACAAAGGGGGAGACTGTTGAAAATGTTGTCATTGATGGAAAAGGAGATAGTACAGAAAATTAGATATGAACAAAGGAAAAAAGAGATATCAAAGGAGGCAGCAAAGATATAGAGAGGTAGTAGAGAGGTAGTAGAGACCTGAGGAGGATGCAGAGGGTCGAGCAGCTGTGAACAGGGCCATTTGATGAAATAGGGAAGAAAAATAAGCAGCCCAAGCAGTAGATAATACAGAGAAACAGAGAATATACAGAGAATATACTGACATGCACTGCCTATGCACTGTCATGCACAATAACTGAATGCAAAGAAACAGTCACTCTAAAACAGTGGTTGTGTAAGAAAAAGTGGTTGGCTGATTTCTGTGTGTATTATGTTTAAAATGGAAGTGCCAAGGTGAATGAAGAGGGGTTGTTTAACCTCTATTTGTAGTTATTGAAGAAATGACGCAGTTTCATAATGAAACCTTAAATAGATGCGATGGTGTGTTTTATCTTACATGAAGCCCGAATCAAAACAACCTGTAGTTAAGAACAGGAGTTTAATGATAATAAAACATTGAAGAGCTAGACGGAACCATGAGTCAAGAACAGAACCATGAGGAATAGTGAAGGCGGTTTCGGTGGAAGAAACAAGTAATATCGCGCTACCATTGAGTGGTAAGCAGATTTCACCTTTTTAAACACGATATAAGTCTATGTTTGAAATGTGTCCTAAGGTGGTTTTCCAAAACCATTTTCATCGTGTGATTTTGGAGAATTATGTACCATGCATCTAATTTAGGCAATATTGTGCGAGGATCGTCGGATTGAGATTTGTAGCACGAAAATTTTATAGGCATCGGATGTAAACATGCTATGGGACCTACACTCATCGCTATGGGGCCGAATATTATGTGAAGTTTGGTGTATTATGTATGTTATAACAGTTAATAAATGGGTGGAAGGTAGGTTATAATGTATCGTGGGCCCGAGTGCTTTTATATGAAGTTCGGAGTTATTTTACCATGTTAATGTTTGGGTCTTAACCAAAATTTGAATTAACATATGGATGAAGATGAATTATGGTTGTGGTGGTCACAAATTTCATAGATGCTAGTACTAAGCTTTAACTTTAGTGTCGAGGGCCTTATATAATATGTCAACCCTTCGCTAGTGGAAGTGATATATTGATGTATTATGCTTACAGAGAGGCCGTGGTAAACATATAACGGTGGTCGAGTTTCAAATATGAAGTTTCGTAATCGAATTAATATATGTTGCAGATTAACGAGAGGTAAGACAAGCCTTAGGGATTGCATTATCTTATTATAACAAAGGTGAGTTAAATTAAAACTGGAGCACAAGGCTAGGTGCGAAACATATGCATTGACATGGGTTTTAATATAAGCCACGGGCTATTAATGTTTACAACATTTAATTAGGGAATAAATATATATAGCAGTATATATAATATATATATGTTATGTTTGATATGAGTTCAATGAAGTTGTGGGCCCAAAAGTCACTGCTGCTATATGCATGAGAGCGATGGTTTAACCAAAGTATTGAAGATTGATGACAGAGATAGTATCAGAAATAGAATACCAACGGTGGAGATCTAATCACATGGGTGGAATGAATGAAAAACGAAATGAAAAATTGAAAGCTACAATTGCGATTGTGCGATTTAATCACAACCGTCCAATCCCAATCAATGGAAACCATTGGATTCATAGCAAGTGATCGCATCAGAGATTTCCATTCGCATCAGCGCAACAGAAGTGGAAGTGAATAAAGTGTTGAATGTTGCGATTGTGATGGTGTGATCCAATCACAACCATTGGATCTCAGAAGATAGAAACCGTTGGATCATAAAAGAATTCGAAGTGGGGTCTATAGTGCCACATCGCATCGGCGGAGATTCAATCACAAAAATATAAGAGTTTCCTTTATAAAAGAGCTTCGACAGATAAAAGAAAATTGTAACATAGAACATTGAAATGCCGAAACATTGCCTGGTGGGACCTTTGCTAATCGCATTGGTGGAAATCAAATGACCAAGGAAAAAAGTGTACTTCTGAGAGTTGCGATTGCGATTGAGGTAGAGTATATTTGAAGTGTGGGTCCCCATGTAAAAGAAGAGTTTAATGCATGTTTATTCGAAGAATTTTAACCAAAACCGAAGGATAAATAAAAGGTAAAGTGGCAAGTATATATATATGAAACAATATATATATATATATATATATATATATATATATATATATATACACACACACACACACACACACATATATCTGTGAACAATGAATCATCGCATCGGAGTAAAATAGAATAGTGGAACATGTCATTGAAAGTTGCGATTGCGATCAATCGCAATCGGAAGTCATCGGAGGAGGCTCATCGCATCGGAAAAGAGAACGAGTTTGGAAAGTGGGCCCAATAGGCTATTCTCCTTGTTAAAAAGGTTTATGGTTATTTTCCGAGAGTTATTTGGTTTTAATAGAAGAAGCAGTGTACATACATTGAGTATTTTTGAACCATATGAAGAACTTGTGCCATGTGAAATACTATGATTTTTGATAAAGCGGCTAGAATGGAACAAAATTTGGAAAACGTATTTTTACATACATGAAAATAGAGGTACGCTGAATAGTTACAATGATAGTAGCAGAAAAGACAAAAGCACATCAAGCCAAGGGCCAGAAAAGAGCAGAGTGAATTTGTTTTATTGTAACTCAATTTAAATGTTTTAATTGGTTTATATTGTTTGTGATGCACTGGAAAGTCTCCGTAGGAAAACAAAACTCCACTGTAAAACTAAAATTTGTACAAGTGGCTATATTTTTCGGAATGAGCTGGACAAAGAAATGAGAAGGCAGAAGGCAAAGAGTCAGGGTTATTCACTTCGAATTCCTTGTGGAATACAAATGGTCATGAGGCAAACTGTATAAAGGATATCACATTGATATGCATAGAGAGGTTACACAATGTAGAATTGAGGCAGAGAAGATGAGAAGGAGGAGTAGAATGAGATTCTGTGAAAATTTGGAGATGATTTAAGACAGATAAGAAAGTTCGAGGACAACAGTGAATAAGGTACAAAACAGAGCTGATATCCAAGGTAAATCAACAAGTGTTTTTATTTTGAGATAGTGAGGAAGTTGGAGCTTCCCTATCAAGTTGCAGCTTGATAGATTTTAGTTGTAGCTGACTGAGGTTGGAGCCTCCTGTAGGTTTGTGCCTACAAAAAATTGGTAGGAGTTGGAGCTTCCATGCAAGTTGTAGCTTGCAGAATTGAGGTTGGAGCCTCCTGTAGGTTGGTGCCTGCAAAAAATCAGTGGTGAGAGGGAGTTGGAGCTTGCCTTTGCATCACAACAATAATAAGATGTGGTTTTATCCCTTTATGGGTTGCCACTTATATTTGTTGTCTCTGTGTGTGATGTTTATGTGTTGATATGGTTTATCCAATCTGCTTAATACTTGCTGCTCCCATATTAAGTCTGCTATCACATTATCTCAATACTTGTTGCTCACATATGAATATTTCTCACATATAAATTTGATCATGAAATTAAGTTGTAAACAAGTTTAAAGGTAAATTTTTAAAAGTTCATGAATGTGTTAAACTGATTCAACCACCCCGCCCCCCCCCCCACCCTTCTCGGTCTAACTAAGGGTTCAACACTATAGAACTATGGAAGAATCCATTGTTGTTGTAGAAGCCATGGCAAGCACAAGTCCTTATCTCACTCTGAGACGAAGTGTAATATGGTCAATGTTCGCAGAAATCCAATGCTGATAGTAAAGCCTTTGCCAAGAACAAAGCTAGTGGCTCTTTAACAAATAAGGAAAAGAGTAAGGTTTTTGAACTGATATTTTCATGGCTATATAGATGGTAGTTGTGAAAAGTTTTCATAGGTGGAAAGATTTTTTTATTGGTGGAAATGGTGGACACAACTCCCCCACAACAGAGAAATCAGCCTAGTAATATCCTGGTCTCCGATCGCTAGTATTTTATACTCTCAGATTAATGCTAGCATTAGTCTAGTCCACAGAAAAAATAAATGACAGAGATCAATATAAAATATTCTTGCCTCCTGCTTGCCTTAAGTAGAGGCAAAAACCACAAAATATCACTTACATAATCTTTAGTTGAACACATACTTATAAAAAATGCACAAAGACTAATAAAAATGCATCTTTATTAATGCTAACACACACTAATCGATTACTATAGTCCCATGGCGTAATATGACACAAACTAATAAGACACTAATTCATAGAATTTTACATATGTTGCTTTATATACATTTTTATATATTTAATATATTCTTGTTAATTTGTTATGTTTAATATATATATTATTATACCATTGTTTTAAATTACATTTGGGCTAAACCACATGCCACAATACTCCACAATTTCGGGCGTACATATCATTTAATATGAGTCTTATTAAAAAAAGGGGTAACTTATCAATGCTCCTTTACCACTGGGAACATGAGAGAAAGAGGAGATAAGTATGGCTTTAAGGGGATGATTATTTTGATAATTTTCTTGCTCAACTCCAAATGGTATTATATTACATTATTGCAGAGGTTAGAAAGAAGCATTAACTGATTCCACAGTTGAACACTTCAAATTTAAGAAGAGAGGAGGTTCCTGGAAAACAAGAGAACACAAGAAAAGAGGTAGCCAGAGTTTCTCAAGTCCTTAGAAGAGAAATTTGTTAATTTCAACAAGAAAGTAATTCCAATTTGAGGAGCTAAAAACAAATCATAAACCCAAGTCACCATTGTAGCTAGGTGACTATATTATGATTTGATGCTACTTGCTTTATTCTGTCTTAACTGGGTTTATCCCAAATTGTCACGTCGAAATAATTTTAAAAGTTGAAAGTATTTTCATTTTAGTACTATCATAACATAGTTGGATCGATTCAAATCAACCCATATTCTTCTTATGCTAGGCATGTAATTTTGACGACCAATACAAATTCAATTAACTACAATTAATTTCTACCATTGCAATCCTCCCTATAATTATGATAGATAAGCTCATAACGATAAATATAAAATATCATTATCACATGTACACTTATAAATATAAAATATTAACGACATATTATATTGAAAATAGATAACTTTAGAACCGTACATTTAGCCTCTTCCATAAAATAGTTCAAGTTGTTAAAATAAGTTATATTTAATCCATATCCAATATATATAAATATGAAAGTTAATAGAGCTACATAATGCAATTTTAAAAACATCAATTATCTCTTCATATTTTGTGCATAATCCTCCGACACGACTACCTATTCTTTCTTTATATCAACATTGTGATAAAAACACAACACATGTATTAACTATATATTATATACTTGAATACGCTACAGATCAAAATGAAAATTCTCCACTATTGTTTTTTAGTTTATTTATATTTATTTTTACACTAGCAAGAGTCAATCAATCTTCCTATGCATCTACCAATGATAAAATTTCATACTAATGATGTTAAGGTAAAAAAAATCTTCTCAAAGGATATGCAACTTCCAATATTACTAAGCATCCTCAAAAAGATAATTGCATTACTAATATTCTTCATCCTTTTTTTATAATACAAAACCTTCCTTCCAAAAGAAAAAAAACTTGCAAATGCAGACTCAAACATTCTGTGTTGTAGAAACAAAATTGCAGTTCTTAATGTTGCAACAACATAAGTTTTTTCTGCATATGGAATCATGAAAATTGTAGAAAAACAATAGCAAAAAACAACCATGACAATGTAGCAAAACATAAAAAAAACATGACAATGAACATAATCAAATTTGATTTTACATGAAGCATCAAATTGAATTTTCATAGATTTATTTATGATACTTTCCACAACGAGTTATTTTAAAACAAATTTTAGAAGAATTTTTTTTTAATTGATGTCACCCATTACAATTTCATTCACTATACAATAAGCAATTGCATAAGAAGGTAGATTGAAATAAAATTACTATTTTATTTTTCTTTAGTATAGCATTCTATTAAAAAAAAAATTAAGTCTCATGTTGCATGATTTTGATTATAGTATTTCTCACTATTTACCTTGATCTCTCATAAAAAAAATTACTTCCCCTTAGAAACATTTCTTGGCACTCTTAGGAACTTTAGAGGTCACCACTAATCTTACATAGTATTCTCATGAGTAATTTTTTTGCAAAAAGTTAAATTATGTCCATTTATTGTTTCTATTTTCCAATTATATACAACATAATAGGATAGTTTTAGGAACATGACTTCCAAGCACTATATCTATTGTGGTGTGGTCTAATGGTTTATATATGATACCACCTAAGTGTGTAGCTTTCAACGTTTACAAAATAATCATTTTAAGATATTTTGAGAAGTATTTTGGGGGCACATAGAAATTTAATGCTGAAACAGAAACACATTATTTACACAAAATCAAAACTAGGCTATATGTTCGTGAATGATTTTGGAGTATGAATTACTTACCAATAATTTAAGAATTGGGGTTCCTCTTGAGATGCTAAAATTATTACTTACAAATGAATCTTAATGGGTTAGCCTAAACTTCGCAGGACCTTCTTGAACAAAAAAGAAAAGAAAATTGTATTTTAACTTGGAAACAATTTTCAACATTGAATGCTACTTGAACTTTGAGGATCATGCCTAAGTTAAAAGGTGTAAATTTACAAACTTGTTTTAGGTTTCTATTGTTAAACCTAGTTATTTTTGGTCTAATTCATTGTTTTGTCTCCAAAATGTCTTTAAAATGACATATATTTTCACTTCATTGACACCCTAATTTCACCTTTATCACCTTCATTACATCACTTTGTCACTAAGTTGTCATATGGGCTTATAATTGTATTTTCATAAGTTATATTTTTCAAGTTTTTATAGTTAATTAATGATTAAAAATTAGAAAAATTACATATAATTTCTAATACCTAAAAGTGGCTTTCATTTCATGACAAGTGTAGGTCATTTGGAAGCTTCCAAGGCACCCTTATGTGGCCTCCAATGCTAAAATTTGAATTCCCTTCAAGATATGGAAGGAGATTTATATAAAGGTCAAAAAATATATGTGTCTCATCATTAGCTATCTTAGTTGTAACTCTATGATATTTTTAGGGATCTATGGAGAGAATAGTGGATCCCTATTAATGGGGTTTCCTATTATGTTCTTGTATAAATAGGAGAGCCTTCTCCTCTCAAAGGCATGTGTCGAGTTTGAGAAATTCCCATGTTTTGAATAAATAATTTGAATTTGGCAGCATAATCATGAGTGATATTCACTTTGATTTGGTTATTCTTGCATTTGAAGCCTCTCAACTTCCCATCCTCATGTCCTTTGGATTGGCCATCTAATGAATGTGACATGTATCATATTCTTTTAATTTGTTTATGTCTAATTTAAATTTCGTTGGATTAAATTTGGTTTCAATTCGGCAAGGTGTGGTGTGATTTTAATTTATGCAAGTGTAATTTAATGATTTCTTAGAATAATCTTTGATGCCTTGTTATTTCTATTCCTAGACAAAAAGATTCATTTTCAAGACACTGTGAGCATGCTTCTCTTGAACATATTTTTGTGAATAAGTTGTGATTTTTCTTCAATATATTATAATTTCATTTTAGTTTCTTTGTGTAAATTAGAATAGGTGAATATGATTTGTCATCAATTGTTTTCATCGTTATATTAAACTAAATTGAAAGTTAATTTCTAACATATATAGTGCATGAATGCTTCACAAGTTTTACGAAACCCCCGGGTTAGAAATTAAATGATAGGTAATTAAATTTCCTCAACACTTTTGTGATTTTTTGGGGGAAGTGTGCATATAAAATAGCATTCAGTATAGAGTTTATTTTCATTCTTCTATTTTATTTTATTTTTATTCCTAGATGCATGGTTAAAACATGTAAATGCATAAATCATTTACATGCATATATTTTAATCATTTTTTGGTAGAATAGAATTTTTGACACTAAACCATTTCTCGATGAAAGATTTAGAATGAAGATAAAAAATTCTTTGGAGTGCAAGGACTATATCAAAGAATGGTTTATGTAGGTGAGTATGTCATGACGTTTACTCATCTTTCAACCAATATTTGAGGGAAATCCAGTGATGAAAACTACTTCTCATGTGATTATATACAATCAGGTACATTTTTCAAATTTGAATATGAGGATTTCATAAACTTTAATCCATAAATGACTCCATTGGAAACATTGATATACTTAAAAAATATATGTATATCTTTCAAGTAGAATAAAATAAGAAAATAAAATGAAGCTTGTTTGCATTTTTTTTAGACTTTCAAATTTTTAGATTTTATTTATCTTCCTGCGTTTTCATTAAGCGAGCAAAAATATTTTTAATCATGTTTAAGGATAAGGAAAATGTAAATTTAAAAAAAAAAAAATATCAATTCTCTTTTATGTTTTCATTTCCAAGATAATTAACAGATTGATAAATAAAATATAGTGGCCTGTAAGAAAAATTTTGGATGTGTTAGCTTAGAATCAACATTCAAAATTCATCGTATTAAAAAAAAAAAAAACTTGCTTTAAATCGGTTTTCCTAAAAACCTTGTGACCAAATGAAAACGAATCTCAGACACCTAAAATATCGGTTTTTTCTCAAAACTGGGTGAATTATGCTTATGGTGACAGCTTTCCTCAAGTTCGTAAACATTTGAGAGATTTTCAGAGTTCTATGCAGCCTTATCTTCCATATTACGTGGGAAAAAAGGTTTCTAATTTAATGTTCATTCAAGCTTTAGTTCTGCCCAAGAAATGTATTTGATTTTTTGGATCTACAGGAGGCGGCGCTGCCATAGATATGCTAAGCAATGCCGACTTTAATTTTCATAAAAAAAATTGGGAAACATGTTGACAAGCTTGTTGGAATCAATCAAGTAGATTTTAATATAGATTTGATTAATGATAATTTGATTCCTAATTTCCCTCACAAAATCAGTAGATAATTATTCATGATACCATCGTTTGAATTAAATTTGGTTACAGATCAGAATTTTTCTTTCGAGGAATTCAATTTAAAATTTCCTTAGAGCTCTCACCGTGTGGTTATAGATATTTTCCATCATTCAAAAACAATCCTTTTGGTATGTGCAATCAAATGGGAAATGTGTGTATATATATATATATATCATTTAGTTAATGGAAATCATGAATTCGTTATTTTTCACCGCTTTTCACTTCAACATGTTCATACATGAAAACGCTGCTAGAAAATTCATGTTCTCACATTCTTCCTTGTAGATTATGAAAATATTTTCATTTTAACACATTTCACTTCACACAATTACAAACAAACGCACAGTAGAATCACCCAGAAACGTGAGACAAAGCTCACACAAAACAATGAATTAAATTGCTCAGTTACATCACACTTATATAGGAAACTCACTCACCTAATCTTCCTGAAAACGAGGAAACAAACCTGAATATGTGCAACCAATTCCTAATTACACCCTCTCGTTCAACCACTCACAACTAATTCTATTTCTGCATTATTCTCACATCCTCCCTTAATGGAGAAATGGATTTTCTACAATACCTAACTGACTTCTAAAAACTTTAAATTTGATTTTACCAAGGGGCTTAGTAAATATATCAGCCACATTATCCTTGGTATTACAAAATATTAATTCAATTTCATTCGACTCAATTTTCTCACGTACAAAGTGGTACTGTAACTCAACGTGTTTTGTTCTAGCATGGTAAACTGGATTATGTGCTAATTTGATAGCACTCTGAATATCACAATTGATACATGTTGAACCACTTTGCTCTTCTTCAAGATCTGCAAGAATTCTCCGCAACCAAATAGCTTCACAGGTGGCATTGGTCAAAGCTTTGTACTCAGATTATGTTGATGATAAAGAAACAGTTGGCTGTTTCTTACTACTCCAAGATACGACCCCTGATCCAATATGAAATGCATAGCCAGAGGTAGATCGTCTGTCATCTGGATTTCCTGCCCAATCTGAATCAAAAAAACCTGTCAGTGCAACATCAGATTCATCAGTATACATAATACCTAAATTCACTGTTCCCTTTAAGTATCGGAGAACTTTCTTTGCAGCATTCCAGTGATTTCCTGAAGGCTTAGCCATGAATTGACTAAGGATACTGACTGAATATGCAATGTCTGGTCTGGTAGTGGTGAGATAGTTCAAACTTCCCACTAACTGACGATATAATGTTCCATCTGCCTCTTTCGATCCATCTTCTTTGTACAACTTTGCATTCTGTTCTAAGGGAGTTGACATAGCTTTGCAATCTGTCATATTGAACTTTTTAAGAATCTCCTTTGTATATTTGCTTTGAGTGATTAAAGTTTTACCAGGCTCTCTCCATACCTCAATTCCTAAACAGTAATGCAATTCACCCAAATCTTTCATTTCAAATTCCTGTGACAACTGAACTTTAATTTCTTCAATGAACTTGTGAGCACTGCCTGTTATAATGAGATCATCCACATACAAAGATATTAAAGCAACATTTCCTTTTCCATCTTTCTTAACATACAAGTTAGGATCATTTTTGCTTTTCACAAATCCATTCTGAAGAAAGAAGGTATCAATCTTTACATACCATGACCTCGGCGCCTGTTTCAAACCATATAATGCCTTTCTTAACCTGCAGACTAGATGCTCCTGTCCCTGTTTGACAAACCCTTCAGGTTGAACCAAATAAACTGCTTCCTTTAAATCACCATTTAGAAAAGCAGATTTGACATCCAATTGATGTATATTCCAATTATGTTTTGTGGCTAAGGCAATCAGTAATCTAATTGTATTCAACTTAGCTACTGGTGCAAAAGTGTCTTTATAATCAATTCCCTCCTTTTGAGCATATCCTTTTTCTACTAATCTTGCCTTAAATTTATCAATTGTACCATCTACTTTAAATTTCGATTTGTACAACCATTTGCTTCCAATTGGAACTTTATTTTCAGGAAGTTCCACTAATTCCCATGTTTGATTTTTCATAAGAGAAGCATACTCATCATTCATAGCATTAATCCATGGTTCATGTTGTTTAGCCTGCTCATAATCAATTGGTTCTTCAACATTCATTATATTAGACATTAAGGCATAGTCTCTATACCTTGCAGGAAGCTGAGTTTGTCGGGACGACCTTCTTGGCGCTTCAATGCCTGTGGGTGTCCCATCCATGATTCGTCGGCTTTGAGGTGAATCACCCCCTTGTGATGACTCACTGCTGCTAGATGTGCTCATACTGCTCTCATCCTGATCCTGTACCTGTACCTGTACCTGTTCCTATTCCTGCTTAATCAAAGTATCAAGTTTGATATGTGCATCATTAGATATATGCCATGCATCATTCTTTGTATTACTTTTATCAGCCTGCTCATGAAACAACACATCACGACTTGCAAATAGTTTATGGGAACTTGGATCAAACAATTTATAGGCTTTCTGATCCGCACAATACCCAATGAAAACACACTTGATTGACTTGGCATCAAGTTTTCTTTTGTTAGCCTTAGGAATATGAGCAAAAGCAGTACATCCAAAGACTCGGAAATGACTCACATTAGGTTTATAACCATGAAGAACCTCAAAAGGAGTTTGAAAAACTAATTTCTTAGTGGGACATCGATTCTTCAGATAAACAGCAGTGTTAATGGCTTCTGCCCAGAAACCATTAGAGATGGTCTTACCTTGCAGCATACTACGAGCAGATTCCACCAAGGTTCTATTCCATCGCTCAGCAACACCATTTTGCTGAGGAGTATGTGGCACTGTGAACTGTTGTTGAATTCCATTAGATTTACAATAGGTGTTAAATGCTTTTGACTTATATTCACCCCCTTGATCAGATCTGAGTATTTTAATGCACTTGCCTGTTTGTTTTTCAACCATAGTTCGAAATTCTTTAAAATACTCAAATATGTCACTTTTCCTTCTAATGAAATAGACCTAGGTATACCTAGATCTATCATCAATAAAAATAACAAAGTATGAAGCACCACCAAGAGACCTAGTTTGCATAGGTCCACATACATCAGTGTGAATTAATTCAAGTATATCATACTTCGTTTCTCGGTATGAACAGGAAACTCTTCTCTATGCTGCTTACCAAGTGCACAAGCTTCACATGGTAAATGTTCACACTTCATAACAGGAAGACCTTCAACCATTGATTTCCTTTGCAACAACGATAAATCATTGTAATTTAGGTGCCCATACCTGTGATGCCATAATTCTGCTGTCGATGTCTCTTTGGATGTCAATGCAACATGGCGCTTCACTGTCACATCCAATATGTATAATCCTCCAACCCTGGTACCTGTAGAAACAACCCTGTAGTGGTCCTGAACATCTTTCACTATACACCCCAATTTGCCAAATTCAACTTTTAAATGATTATCAGTGATAGTGGAAACAGATATCAAATTCTTTTTGAGAGCGGGTACATACATCACATTATGAATCTGTCGCATTTTTCCATTAGGTAAGTACACATTTATTATGCCATAGCCTTGAACTTTAAGTGACCTGTCATCTCCTAGGTAAATGTGTGTACCATCAGATTTCTCATAATATTTATCATACCATTCTTTATTACAAGTCATGTGTGCCGATGCACCAGAATCGATGAACCATGCATTCTCATCATCAGTTTCACCAGACAATGCAGCATCAGAAAGAAATAACTTAAGATTTTTAAATCCATCATTCACTGAGGTGTCTCTGTTTATATAATTTCCATTATGCCTTCTATGTCTTTGATTTGATTCATTATTCTTTCTCCTATAGCAATCTTTAGCCAGATGTCCAGGTTTTCCACAATAATCACATTCAATGTTCCTCTTAACATAAGAATCAGGAGGTGTCATACCTTTCTGTTTTGCTTGAAAACGGCCTCGGTTCCTGTCCCATGGTCTCCCTCGGAATGGTCTTTTGCCTCTTGCAGTCAAAGCCAAATCAGAACCATTTGACTCGAGTTCAAAATTTTTCATTCGCTCTTCTTCTTGAAGAAGAATTCCAGCCAATTCTTCAAATGTAGGAGGTGTCGGTCTAGCTGAGAGAGCTGAAATAAATACTTTATAGTCTGGGACTAACCCCTTTAAAGCAACAGTTACCAAGTCTGTACTAGAAACCTTTTCACCAATATCACCAAGCTTATCACTCAAGTCTTTAATTCGGGACACAAAATTGCTAATGCTCTCATTGGCTTCCATTTTAATAGATAGCAGCTTTGTTTTTAAAAATAAAATACGGTTTGCATTAGTAGTTTCATACAAACCTTTGAGAGGGTCCCATGTCGCCTTTGAAGTTTCACAGTCCCGAATATGAGGAATAATATTGTCCTTCACTGACATGCGTAGCAGCACCCTTGCTTTCATTTCACGCTTCTCCCAATCTTGAGTGGCAGCAGGAGGTTGAGGCTTGGGCTCGTCACCTTTGACAATCGTCCAGAGATTGTATGCCTCCAGTACTGTTATGAGCTTAAATTTCCAGTTTACATAATTTTCTCCATCAAGTTTAGTGGATTCATTTAAGTATGAATCTGCAAGGGGATTAGCCATTTCAACAGCAATAATCCAATTTAATGTGCCGGAAATTAATTTACAGCAGTAATCTTGCACTGAATTGGAGCTATATGCTTGCTTAAATGAGCTTCAAACAGTGTTTTTGCAAGTCGATTTTGGCAAACACTTCAAAACTTCAAAAAAAATAAAATTGGCATGAGATTGGGCAGCATATATTGTTAAATGAGTGGGCATCATATATATATATAGCTCAGCAAACTTTAAAAAAACGCTGGGAAGAGCTGCAAGAGCAGCAATGTTCAATGCAATCTTCAAACTAAACTCCACGCTTGATCCAGCAACAGAAAAAACAACCTCGACTCCACTGGCAGCATCAGCAAACTTTTTGAAACCCAACGAATTTGAATGACAACGCTGGCAATTAACTAAAAGGAACGCAGCTAATGTGGATGGTGGTCGCTGTGTTTTAAATAACGCAGATGCGAATCTTTTAAAAAACTCCACGCACAACCTTTAGAAACTTTTAGAAATGCACCAAATGTGCTTTGGAAAACTTACATCAACTCAACTCAATCCGAAATCCAACTCGGTGTACGCTTATGAACAGCAGGCCACTTGATTCCGGCAGATGCACGCTTATGAACAGCAGGCGTTCACAAAACCTGCGCTGGAAATTCTTGAATGATATTCTTAAAAAAATATTTACAATCTGCACGCAGCATCAATTAAAAAAATCCGACCTCTGCTGTGTAAAACCCCACGCTCGGAAATTCTTGGACTGCACCAATCTTTGACTGCACGCACGCTGACACCAACAGAAATCCGACCTCTGCTGTCAACGCTCACGCTCACATTCCACACGCTCCACGCGCTGGAGAGAGGCACGAACAACACCTCTCGATGGGTTTTGACAGCGGATGAGCCAGAGCTCAATCCAATACCCAACTGATCTGCCACCTCACTCGCTCTGATACCAAATTACAAACAAACGCACGGTAGAATCACCCAGAAACGTGAGACAAAGCTCACACAAAACAATGAATTCAATTGCTCAATTACATCACACTTATATAGGAAACTCACTCACCTAATCTTCCTGAAAACGAGGAAACAAACCTGAATATGTGCAACCAATTCCTAATTACACCCTCTCGTTCAACCACTCACAACTATCTATTTCTCGTGATTTCAAACACAAGTTATTGTGTCTCTATCTAAATATGGTATCGTAGGGCTTCTGGAGTCTTCAAGTTTCCGACATGGTATCAGAGTCAACGGTTTTCAACTTGGTGTTTGCGGAGGTGGGAGTGTTT